>OY776105.1:3425929-4675929 GCA_963675205.1 Catocala nupta
CTAGATGGTGTTGTGTGTATGTGACAGAATATTATTATTATTATTATATTATATCTGTATATACAGAGCTGATATTATTATTATTGTACTTTTTGTAATGTCAGCATGCAGTGTCTGAAAAGTTCTTAGATGTATGAAACATACCAAAGGGGTAAGCAGATGTCTAATGTACCCACAATTCACCAGCTACGTCATATGTAGCTAACGCTAACTCACATTTAAAAGACGACAAACCTTAATACTCGACACATGTTCTTCAACAGCTCAGGTTTTATGAATATTCTAATAAATATTGTCAAGAACACTTTGTTTGACCTGTGTACCTATTTTTCAAATTTTACCGTAGTCCATCACTGCTTTTAATACCATGGTTATGACTCGTGCAGACTCTAAGAGAATAGGAGGATATTAAAAAAAGTATGTGAGGCTACTCTTTTATTTTTAATATCTCATTTTAATAACCACTTTAATAGTTACTATTTTAATAGTTATTATTAAAAGCAGTGATGGACTACGGTAAAATTTGTAAAAATAGGTACAAGGTAGGTTGTTAACTAACATGATGCTAAAGAGGAGGCCCCTTTAGCATCATGTTAGTTGTTTAGTATTTCTAAGGTGTAAAAAGACTCTTTATCACAATTATGTGTGGTTAGGAAGTAAACAGTATTACAGCATTGTGAAAATGTTTTGCCCAGTATTTATCTACAACTTCACTATAACTGTTACGCTGGACCAGTTACAAAAGAGTAAAAAAGTTTTTTTTTATTTTATTCGTGTTCTACTATAACGATTCCCTACAAAATAGTTATTCTTGCTCGGTAACAGCCTAATTTATGCTGTCGCCTATTTAATATTGCGTGTCATGAAATTCATGATGATGATGATGATGATAAAATAAGCTCCATACATTAACCGTAAACTTACGCCACAAACGAACAACCCACTCAATATAACATAGACATATTAATTCCGAGAAACTGCGTCCAGCGTCGATAACAATTGATTGAGAGACTCATAACGATATTTTTATCGTCCGCGCATTATTTGCAGAAAGCCAGATTAGGTGCGTATTGATTCTGATAATAGGTTGGGACACAGCTTAATATAAGGTAAATTAAGTCGGGCACGTCACGATCGTGGCGGTAAGTCCCGTTTTTGAGGAGTGGCTGGAAAGGTGGCATGGCGCCTTCCACCTTTCAGCTGACACAGGTAATGACTGGCCACGGTTGTTTTGGCCAGTTCCTGTGTCACATAGGCCGGCAGGAGACGCTCGGATGTCATCACTGCGGTGACTGCCGCGATGTTGTTGTGGACACGGCGCTGCACACTTTGGCGTATTGCCCCGCCTGGGCATCGCAGCGCCGTGAGTTGATCGCGGCAGTCGGACTGGCTGCTTTCTCACTCCCGGCCGTGGTCCAGTCTATAGTCCGGAGTGAGAGATCATGGAATGCCGTCGCCTCCTTTTGTGAGGAACTAATTTCCATCAAGGATGCGGCGGAGCGGGTGAGGGAGCGCTTAAACCCTCTCCCCAACCGCAGAACCGGGCGCCGGAGGGCGCGAGATGACCTCCAGCCACCCTGAGGTTTGACCTGGGGGGTGGCATGCGTGTTCCCACGTGCGTCACTGTCGTCTTTGTCTCCTCCAGGGGGACAGTGGAAGAAGTATTTTTGTGCAGTGGCCTGCCGTTTCACGCGCCGGGCCGAAACCAAGGCGGGGTTGCGATTGCATGTGAAAGCGATTCGCGCGGCCTCTATGGTTATGCCGAGAATCACCGTGGTAGGTTTAGTCGGTATTACCGGGGTACCTTTTCCCCGGTGAGCCCGACATAACCTCTCCGTCGCCCCACGGAGAGGTATGGGTCAAAGCATTCCCCCAGGTAAAAAAAAGGTAAATTAATTAAGTCAACATTTGTTATAACTTTTACTGTTTAAATTACCGGATGGTAAGCAGTTACGATAACCTTTGATCATAGGAATGACACGCAATATCAGCCCTGTATTAAACTATTCCACTGCTGGGTACGAGCCTCTTCTCAGTTTGAGAAGGCTTAGGCCATAGTCTACCGCGCTGGCGCAGTGCGGGTTGGCTATTTCACATATCTTCGAAAAAATTATGAAGAACTCCTTAAACATGGCAGGATTCCTCACGATGTTTACTTTCACTGTTAAAGCAAGCAATCATTAACTATTTAATACGCACATAGCTTTGAAAAGTCAGATTTGCGTGCCTCGGGATCGAACTCGAGACCTCTGCGTGGTAGTCCACCAGTTGTCCACTAGGCTATCGCTGCTGCATGTAATTATGGCGAAATGAATCGCTTATTGTCTACCCGTATTCGTTGTTTCAATTCGCTATAATTACATAATGGATGATATTTCTGTTGATTTCAGACAAACCGTAGTAAATACAAACAATAAACAACTATGCATGACAAAATTAAACACGTATGTAGAATACGAATTCGCCATTCAAAAAATATTGATGAAGTAGTCAGTATGCATACCACAACGTTAGCGATTTTCTTCATACAAAGCGGCAACTTCGTATTTAAAACTCTTTTATAATGCGGGCTACTTAAACTACTCATAAGCCTAATTAAAACATCCTAATCTGGTCTTTCACGCTCACATACATCTCACTGGAGCAACGAGACTAATAAATACAATATATTATGTAACATTCGCAGCCAATACACTCTCAACCCGCTATCACCCTTTTACATCTATGGTGTAGTAAAATTCTACTCGCTCTGATTATTTTTTCACGATTAGCTTTTATGACGGCTTCTACGATTCAAATGCTACGTGCTATGTCAGAAGCTACGGTGTGCTACGATGCTACGGAATATCGTAGACATTATTTGAGCAATGTATGCACGGATGGCGTAGTGGTTTAAGTGGTGGCCTAGCCACTGCCACTGCGCCGAGTGTTGTGGGTTCGAATCCCACACGAGACAAACATTTTTGTGATCCACAAATGGTTGTCCCGTGTCTGGGTGTTTTTTTGTCCGTTGTATAAATTTTTGTAAAGTTCCTTAGCGACACAGGAATTATTACTGGAGCGGGTGTCGTCTTTAAAAGGAATATAATATATACACTTGGGTTAATACGGTGATTTATACTAACAATATTATTGAAGCGACTGACCCAGTTGAATAAAAGTTTATACAACGTTTCTACTCGTTGGATAAAACATTAAACCCTGGATAATACCTAGATACCTATGACGGTAAAATATGACTCACATGTTAGTTGATATAACGTATGTACAGCAACTGACTAATATTATAAATACAAATGTGGGTGTGTTTGTTACGCTTTCACGCCGTCTTCTATTTAAATTGCGAGTTATATGAAGTAATAGCGAGGTTTTAAGCTATCTCTTAGTAATTTAAGTGCTTGATTCGAATCCACAACCCTCGGCGCGGTGGCAGTGGCGAGGCGACCATTTAAACCACTACGCCATCCGTGCAATCGTGTCTACTATTATTGTGAGTGTATGTTTGTATGTTTGAAACTCAATCACGCATAAGCTGATGGTATTTTGATGAAACTGTATATGTATGTGTGTGTGTGTTACTGTATATCAGTCTTAAGAACAAACTCCATGAAGTTACTGACAGAAAACCCCAATAACACTCTACCCACCCGAGAATCCAAGTGTGTGGCAATGGCGAAACGACCGCTTGCCTGCTGCGCTATCCGTGTATACACAATAAATCATGATTAACAATGCTTTTATATTACACAAAGCAATTACAGTAACCTTTTATCGGCGATGAGGTTTTATTCGTCTTCGTATCTGTCTCCGGCAAGTACGACACGATATCCCGGCGTAATTTGAATGACATTTCTTCATGTTTTATGTGAATTTAAAGGCACTGATAGACTAGTGGGAAAGCGTTGGACTGCCGCACAGAGGTATCGAGTTCTATACCACGAGGAGCACCTGTTACTTCTCGAAGCTATATGCGTATTAATTGGATCTTATTTTTTTAATACGTCGCCTGTTTTATGTAAAAATCCTGTATCGCAGCAAACTACACAAACATTCAAATAATGAACGCAAAGAACATTCAGACTGAGTCCTGTATTGGGATCGAACCCACGACACTAGGCGCAGTGGCAGTGCTGAGGCGACAACCTGAACAGTCAGAAGTTAAGAATCGCTCGCTTTAACGGTGAAAGAAAATCAGCTGTCCTCCGCGGTTTTACCCACGTTTATGATGATTGCTCTGTTCACGTCGCTTGCAGCGTGATACTACACCCTATGTTAATCAGTTATAATATAGCATTATGCTGTTTTAAGAATTTTCAAGATTGGCCCGGTAGCTCTTGAGTTATTTAATTACAAAAAAAATATACTTATCTATTCTCATTATAATTTTAGTGTAGATTCGAATTACGTATTATTCGATCACGCATGTCGTTTACCTAAAACCATAGCTAGCGAAACATGGGTATAATACACCTATTTTCACACGGTCCAGGGCATAAGCCTGAGAGTACATAATTATGATGTATAACATACTTGTTTATATAATAACATCAGCCCTGTTTATAGACTGTTCCACTGCTAGGCACAGGCTTCTTCTCAATACGGGAAGGTTATACAATAGTCCACCACGCTGGCCCAGTGCGGTTTGGTACCCTTTACATATCTACGAGAACATTACATAGAACTCTCACATATGTAAGTTTCCTCATAATTTCTTGCTTCACCGTTAAAGCAAGCGAAAATTCATTATCTGATGTGCATGCCTTGGGATCGAACTCGAGACCTCTACTTTGCAGTCTAACGGCTTCCCACTGCGTTATCGCTACTTTATACTCGTTTTTAATTTATAGCATATTACCATACTCCGCGCAACTACTGCCTATCATTACACATTATCCAACACGAGAATTAAACCTGGGAACACACAATCAGTCGAACACCTATGCCACTAGACCAGTGTGGCAATAAAATAAAAACGTACATAGAAAATAAATTAGTTAATAAAAGTAAATCTTACTGGCGGTTTTAATGTCCGAGGTCAAAATAAGTGTTGACTTCCCTTAGACAGCGGATTTTTTACTTGAATAAATGGGATATGCTTGAATTATTACCTGTAAAAAAAAAAATTTCGTTAATAACCAGCATATAATATAAAAGGAGAGTTTGTATCCTAAACGGGGTAGGCAGAGGTGTATTATATCCACTATCAGCTAGATATATTATTAATTCTAAAGTAATTTTGCAAAGATTCGCGTTTAAAGTATCCTAACTAATGCGAATATAAGTTTGTTTTACGCTTTCACGCCATAACTACTCGATTGACCATCCTGAAATTTAAAATACACGTTGTCAGAAAAGGACGCAGGGTACTTTCACTACGAAAAAAGTACTGTTTCCGACGACCGAAACCACGGGCAAAACCTGGTATTAAATAAAATTATTTATTGACTATATTATGCCCGCGTACATGTGTACGTTGGGTTAAGTTAGTTTAGTAATAGTACTTTTTCAGGATGAAAATACCACCTTTAATATTCAACTTTAACAAATAATAAAAAATAAGGGGCCTTTTTCGTTTTTGTTTTATGCTTGTTTTTACCCGCGGCGTTGCTTGCTTAGAAACAGTTTTTCTTGATGCAAGGTAGCCTATGTCCTTTTCTGTTCACCTGACAACGTATACAAAATTTCATGATGTTAAGGCGTGAAAGCGTGACAAACAAACAAACTCACATTCGAATTTATATTATAAACAATATAAATGTGAATTAATCGTAACTTGATATTTCAAGTTAGGATTTAAAACATAATATTTCGTTTACTACACCAAAGACTCACAGAATACAATAGGTGGACTGTTTATAATTTTATTGTTATCAGTTTTTAAACACACAAAACGTTACCTCAACTTTAGTTTCATACACAAGAACTCCAGTTGGAATTATGTACGGGTGTATAATCTGTCTGTTCCGGGAAGTTCTAAAATCCCTTGAGGGACCAAAACAGTAATGTTTTAAGCCCAAAGGAAACCTCAAATACTGTCCAGTTCATTTAAAACTTACATTAAGTAATGCTCTCGTATTAAATATTGAAAAGCCTAACGTTAGTACTTTGATACTGTGTCATATAATCTGATTATTTTGAGGTAAGTCTTAGTAAACTTAGTAATATTATAAAGTTAGAAGTTTGTGAAGATGTTTGGATGACACGTGTTTCGCCTCAACGCGAGGCATCTTCAGGAACGTTGGCAACAAATGGCTCATTCGTGCCTCTCCTTCCAAAAAATTTATTACTGTCTTCCGCCAAGTAACGCAATCGTTCAATAAAACAATAAATAGCTTAATATTCTAAACTTCATCTCATTTTAATTGTCATTGTTCTAAAATGTCTTCATCATTGCCTTTGTATTATCGCGTCCATTTCTACGCCATTGTCTTTGAGTAACTTTTAAATAGTATTAAATATCTTTTGAAACAAAACAGTTTTAAAGGTTCAGATATCAAAGTGGAAAGTTTAGAAATATTAAATAACTTAGAAAATGTTTTGTTACAAAATACCAATTATTGTTTAAAACTAGGCGATGCTTGATACGCGTTACAATAATAATAACAGTACTGTATTTAACTGTCCCACTGCTGGGCACGGGCATCGTCTTAGTTTTAGAAGGGTTAGGCCATAGTCCACCACACTGGCCCAATGCGGATTGGCAGACTTCACGTATATTCTAGAACATTATGGAGAACACTCAGACATGCAGGTTTCCTCACGATGTTTTGCGTCACCGTCAAATTAATTGATGCGCATTTAATTTCGTTACAAAGTCTCTTTTAATTGTAATACTGTATGGATGGTCTAGTGGTTTAAGTGGTCGCCTTGCCACTGCCACTACGCTAAGTATTGTGGGTTCGATATCCTGACAGGACAAAGATTTGTGTCGCCCACAAATAGTTATTCCGTGTCTGGGTGTCTTTTGTGTCCGTGGTTTACATGCTTATAAAGCCGCTCGCAACACACGAATTATTTCTAGTGCGAAAACTGTATACTTAACCAAACAGAAATAAAATAAATGCGCTCAGTCACGCAACTGACTCGCCCTCTATTGCGTGCCACCTAAAACGTACTTATGAATTGTGGGTGTATTACACCTCTGCCTACAACACAAGATAGACAGTCGTGAAGCTATGTATGTATGTACTTTTTTTCAACCCACAAACACAGTCTCACGCCTATGTCCTTGAATCGACAGACAGCGGATTCTCATATTCTCGTCTGCTGTGGTTTTAGGTCTCACATAATAGGAGGCAAGCCTATTGCTGACAATAGACACACCTTCAGACACCGAGCCGCCATATTTTTTTTAAGAAATGTCTATTGAATAATATTTTCTTCGATCCAGGAATCAAAACCGGCTCCTGGCACGACGAGGCAATCTAAAGCTTCAGCTAATCCGCAACATCGTTATAAATACGGATGAAAATAAACACTCGGTTCAAAAATGATGTTTACAAAATTAATTCATTTAATTAATAACTTTATTTACATAATCCAACTGGGTTTGTTTCCAAACCCGAAATAATATATCCATATTATTATTTGTTGAAGCTTAACACGAGCGATCGTCTATATGTATAGGTATATGTACAGCTATATAGTACTGTCGAGTACACCGATATAATATTTTATTTAATAAGAATGTTCGTGGTAACGCAGCGGTAGAGCATGCAAAATAATATTTTAATACAAGAAGTTCTCAGTTGCAACCCGGAGTTAGGCAGTTTAAGGTGGTACGCACCCTCGTGCCTCAGAAAGCACGTAAAGCCGATCGATCTGATCTCTCTCCGATCGTGTAAGATTGCCGCCCAATTGGATTATGAGAGTTAGGGAACAAAGACTGCATTTGTGTTAGCGCACACTCTTGTGCACTATAATAGTTATCTCCTGCGCAGGTGGCCAATCTTAGATCTTTACAAACATTCAAACATTGGACTTAAAGAACTTCTAAACGAAACTATGAAGAATTAATGGAGAATCAAATTTTTCTTCAGGTCAAATTGAGAGGAACCCAAACCGTACCTAGCGAAATGTGATTGTCATACCTCTGCGCACCTATTCAGGAATATAAATGTAAGACTATGTACTCGTAAGTATGTAGGCACTTTGATTTACAAAATCAGGTGATCAAAAGAATTAAATTTAATTCTGGCTAGAGTCTCTAATATATTCGGTTCACACCGCTAAAGCTTTAGAGAGAATTTCAATCAAGTTTCGGAAGAACTATAATCCCTTTGAATCCGACGTTTTACAAAGTGTGCCGATCGCCGAGTACCCGCGAAGATCTCGCGGTAAAAGTAGGGCGTTTGGTGGAGGAAATGTACTGTAATATAATCGAGGATGAAATTAAACCCTTTTACTTTAACATAGGGTATATGCCATATACGCTTCCCACTTTGCGGGAATAGGAGAGTAAAGAGGCTGTCAGGCTGATATCAGGCTCATCCGGAGAAAGATGGAAAGTCCTGGGTCCTACCAACTAAACATATCACGCTTTGCATCTTCTGCCTTGATTGGGTGGTGGAACTGAAACTACATCAGCGAAGATAAAAGTGTGCCCTAAACCAAACAGTAACAAGAACGCAAAAGTCTCGAATCCGATTCCTGTTTGTATTAAATAGTTAAATATGAAGATAAGACATTCAAGTTGCGATAGAGATACCGCGGGTTCGAATCTCACCTATTGCACTACCGATGTGAGCCTACTTTTAATTCAAGCATTTTAGCTTACTCGCAGCGGTTATAACTTTCCTTTTTTTAGGTTTCTCGCTTTAGGTTTAATTCCTATGTCACGGGGGACGTTACAAACATACAAACAATGGACACAAAAAACACTCAGAATTAGAAGAACCATTTGTATCATCGAACCCACACTACTTAGCGCAGTGGCCGTGGCAAGGTGACCATTTAAACCACTGCGCCAACCGTGCAGTTAATTTCTATTCAAACTTTCTACATGACAGCCGTTGTTTATTTCCAGTGCCGATTATTCACGCTTTATGAGCAAAAAGGCCAACAGCGTTGTATAAATAATACACTTACGTTGTATAAAAGTATAATGTCATCGTAAAAAGAAAACTGCATAATCCATAATGTGCGATGGTAGAATGATGTATTCATGTACGTTATCTAGTAGCTAGAAGCAGCGATAGACTAGTGGGAGACATTTTGACTGCCACGCAGATGTCACGAGTTCTATCCCAAGACGGGCAACTCTGTCTTTTCTTAGTTATGTGCGTATTAAATAGTTAATTGTCGTTAGCTTTAAAGGTGAAGGAAATTGTCGTGAGGAAACCTGCATGTTTGAGAGTTCTCCATAATGGTCTGGAAGATATTTCTGTAAGTCTGCTTACCCGCACTGGGCCTGCGTAGTGGACTATGGCCTTGCTCTTCTCATGCAGAACAGGCCCAGCAGTGGGACAGTGGGCTAAAGGGCTGATATTTTATTATGTACGTTATCAATTGCCTATGTTCAATTTTGTACATGATTTCACACACAATAACAATCAAAATAAATCTTTGAAATCGTTTGAATCTAGAAATCGTGCATACACATAGTACACTTAATTCTATCCATATCTAGCTCAGTGGGGAGACCAATAGACGGCAATGCAGAGGGTCTCGGGTTCGAACCTACGCCGCGCACTTCTGAATTTCGGCAGTTATATGACTTTTCGAAATTATGTGCGTATTGATTGACAATTATCGTATGCTCCGTGCCTCAGAGAGCACGTTAAGCCGTCGGTCCCGGCTGCCATGAACATCTATACCAATCGTTAAGTCTTAACGTATCGTTAGCATTCGGGTTGCGGAGGTCAGGTGGCAGCCACTCCGTGTAAAAACTGATATCCAGTCAAATCCGGTTAGACCAGAAAAGCCGACCCCAAGTGACTTGGGAATAATAAAGGCTAGGGAGAAGAAGATCTAGCGAAATGTAATGGCTGTATTACCCAAATACCTACCTCGTCGGGTAAGCAAGCCTTATGAAGACTGCCTTCAAAGCCAACACGACTCTCCACATAAATCAATTAAAAGTGACAATACGGTAACGACTAGGCACTTGGTTGACTGGCTATCGAGAGGCGCTCAAAACCTTTGAAGCTTACACAAGAGGTCATGCGAGTGGAAACTTGAGATAGGGCCATCGATTTACGTAAAATCTATTTAAATTTTGCTTTAAACTATTCAAAGATAGGTCATACTAACTGAATTCCGGCCACAGTGTCTTATTGGAGACTGGACATTGACATAGTAGATATTATAGTGTTAAAATTCGTGCGTAAATATAAGTGCACTCTCTATTCCCTCACTCATAGTTCGTAATACGACATTATGATACGGAGAGAGGTCAGGCACAAGGCAAGGAGGTATGTAACACCGCCAAATAATATCAGCTGTGTATATATACAGTCCCACTGTTAGGCACGGGCTTGTTCACATTGTGAGAAGGAAAAGCCTCTGCCCACCATGGTTGGCGGACTTCACATATCTTCTAGACTACTTTGAAATGCCAGAGATGCGCGCCTTGGGATCGCACTCGAAAACTCTGCTTGGTAATCCATTGGATTCTCACTAGGGTGTCAAAACATTACAAGTGATTAGTTATAATACGTTTTGTTATACAAATGTATATTAAAAATTCAACAGTGAAGGAAATCATCGTGAGAAAACCTGCATGTCCGAGAGTTTTCGAAGATGCCAACTTGCACTAGGCCGACATCGTGGACTGTGGACCTCTCTTATACAGAGAAAAGCCTGTGCCTAACATTGGGACAGTTTATATACAGGCCTGATAGTATTTGTACACACAATTCACATAATACGTCTTTCTATATATATATGTATCTATAAGTATATAAACAATTTTGAGATACACGCCCGCATCTAAGTCAACGCTCGTAAATTTATAGAAAACACATAATGAAGCGTGCAGCTGAACAAATACGTCCGCCATGTTGGCTTGTGCGTAATTGGGGGTGCTTGTTAAAATATCAAGACGTTGACTTAGGTTTACAGAGAGCGGGGGGCCTGCTATGGATGAATCTTTTCAGACTCCCAACTGCCCCCCTCCCCCATTGGGTGAGAGAGGGAACACCCCAGGTTTTTTAGTGGGTATACCAGCACTCGGCTGGTGAGTCCCACACGCCCCGCCGGTGCCTTCCCCTAGCCGGCGGGTAGTGCATCAAGCATTTTCCTGGGTACAAAAAAAAAAGGTTTACTGAGAGCGCATATCGCAAGGTTTAAATTAATTTTCTAATTAAGCTTGTCAAAATATTGCGTCATATTGTTTTTAGAATCAATATCTAAACTTAACATTGGTAAAGGCATTTATACATCGATATTAAACTACATATGTACTTTAATCATGGTTTATTAGAAGATCATTAATTTTAACTAATATTATAAATACGAATGTGAATTTGTTTGTTTATTACGCTTTCACGCCTTAACAACTTGAACGATTATTATAAAATTTCGCATACACGATATCAGGGCGACAGAAAAGGACATAAGGTACCTTTCATCCAGAAAAAGTACCCTAAGGATAACAAATTGATATAACCTAGATTTACGCAAGCGAAGCCGTAGGTAAAATCTAGTAATAAATAAATCAATAAAGGTAGGCTTAATGACATGCAGGTTCCCTACGATTTTTCTCTTCAGCGTTAAAGCAAGCGATAATTAACTATTTAATACGCATGTAACTCCGAAAAGTCAGAGGTGCGTAACGTCCGATCGAACTCGAGACCTTTGCGTGGCAGTCCAACGGTCTCCCACTATACTTTTTCTATTTTTATTTAATTAACTTAAGATAAGTAAGCATAACTTACTATCTTGGGTTAATTAAATAAAAAAGATATGATCAGACTAATCTAGTATTCTTACTTTGCTGTCCCTATCACGCATTACGTAGAACACTCATGCATAAGTAGAACGGCAACAGTTTTCAGCAAAATGATCTAATAATATTCTCGCTGCATGTACTATTAACCACAATCTTCTTAGTCTCGAGTTCAGATTCGATTTAATATAATTCCGCGGCGCTATATCGGAAGAAAATAAAGTTAGTCCCTCGGGTGCATGCCTTATTTACGTAGAATTTCCTTCGGGAGGGATGGCGGTTCATAACACAGTTCTGAAAGTGAGTCGATGTCCCATTGACCACTGATTATGGGTTGTGGCATACATAGGAAGGACGATATAGTATATACATATATAGACTTACATATGTCTATATAGTTTAAGTGTTTGCCTAACCATAGCAAATGCATCTCGTTGAGGATTCGATCGTCGACAAAAATGTTCTTTGTGCCCGTTGTTATTTGTTATGTTGTATTTCGCTCACATTTAATCAGTAGTTGTAGGTCGCAAGTTTTTAAGGTCGAGCATATCAGCCATATTTCCAAATGCCGACATGTTACATAGAAATGCCCACGCGAGTGATTAGCGCATGTAGGTAGCTCACACAAGTAATATGCGCATGTAGTCCATGCAAGTAATTTACGCATATCACCGATGTAAGTAACACGCATGTACCTGAAGCTTGTGCATGTGTTGTGGGTTCGAATCCCACACGGGACGAAAATTTGTGTGATCCACAAATTATTATTCCGGGTCTGGATTTTCTCTGTGTCCGTTATTTGAATGTTTGTAAAGTCGCCTACGATACAGGAATTACCGCCTAGAGTGGTAACTGTCATAAAAAAAAAAACAAACCAACAAAAAAATTAACCAACGCACGTAGCACGCACGTAACACACACTAGCTGCCCACACAAGTAGCTTTCACATGTAGTCGTAGCTTTTGCACGTAGCTAGTTCGTAGCTTAAGCAATACGCGCGGTAGCTTATACATGAAGCTCGCACTATTCACTTACGTCATCTACAAGCCCCGTTAAATTGCACCGCGTTCATAACTTGTACCTTCTTGAGTTTAAACATGAATTATTCCACTTGAAACTTTACATAAATATGCCTTCACTCATAATAATATGTTGCGAATATAAATTGAATGCAATGCTTCAAAAATATGTAAATTTAACTGTGTTCTTACACAGTACAGTGCTCCTAAGATTATATGAAATATTCATTATTGAGTTTGAATATTTTTAAAAGTTCTGCGCAGGATAGTGCGCTTGTGAGTTCATACATATATCTATATCTACAACTCCAGTACTCTGCTTCAGCTCTCTATATGTGTGGGTGTATA
This sequence comes from Catocala nupta, assembly GCA_963675205.1. Taxonomy (NCBI): domain Eukaryota; kingdom Metazoa; phylum Arthropoda; class Insecta; order Lepidoptera; family Erebidae; genus Catocala; species Catocala nupta. The sequence continues at coordinate 3,439,184 of OY776105.1, forward strand.
TGGATGTGATGACTGTAAGGCATAGATGTATTACAAACACATTTCTGGAGCCACGTTTTAAGGTTCCAAGTAATAGAGGATGTTGGACTATGTGCTAGAATTCACGATTCTAGGTCAACGGAAAGTACCTAAAGGTTTTAATTCCAATATTTCCGTTTAAGGTTGTTTTTGACTGCACAGGTGGCGTGTGTTATGTGCAGTGGTTTAAGAGGTCACCTCACCGATGCCACTGTGGCAACTGTTGTGGATTCGATCCCCACACGGGACTTACAATTGTATGATCCATATATAGTTGTTTCGAGTCTGGGTGTTATTTGTGTCCATTAATTGGATATTTGTAGAGTCCGCCGTGACACAGGGATTAATAGGTACTACGCGAAACGGAAAACTGCGGGAAACTGTCATAAAGTAAATCTTTGGATTGCATTGACCCAGAAGTTTGATTTTTATTATTCACAGTTGCTAGGATTTGCAGACCTGAGTATTTAATATAATAATTTCAACTTTATACTTCCACGCGTTACTGAAGAAAGCGATCTTGACAGACAGATAGATAAACAGGACAACGTGAAAAGTGTTCCTATAGATAGATTTTCATTATTCAAATTTCATTTTCTTTCCTTTTTCCTGTTGAGGCACGAAAGCCTAAAACTATATTCAATGCAAAAACAAAGAAATCCTTTGTATGGACTAAACGCTAGCCAAATATCCTTTCAATATTTATACAAAATATTTACACAGTATTACAAAGTATTTTCGTTATAAATGTAAGCTTTAAATATTTTGTGAATTCTATTGAAAAGGTACTTTGTGTAATTGGCAAATCATTCTAACTAGTTGCCTAGTTTTATTAATAACATAATGGAACTCTCGCAAACTTTGTATTTCCATTTGAAATGTTAATCGTCAGAGGAAATAATACGAGTATGTAATTTATATGACTACCTTTTACCGCGACTTCTTTCACGAGAATTAAACAGATTAATCTGAATAAGTAATATTACGATATTATATAAAAAGAGAAAGTCAAAGTCAAGTATATTAATTTATTAAGAGGAAACACAAGGGCCGTTTTTCCATACAAATGTATGTGACGCGGACCTTAATTCTTTTATATTTGTGGTCAGTTGTTGTTTCTCTAAATATTGTTTGCTTTTTCCTATCAAGCGGGCTAACGCAGATATAATAACAAGAATACTTGAAGAAAATGTGTTTATAGTGCATGGTATTCCATCCACTATTATCTTAGACAACGGTAAACAATTCATTAGTGCAACTTTTAAAAATCTCTTAACTAAATACAAAATTCCAAATCTACATTATACACCGTTATATTCTCCTCACGTGAACTCTGTTGAACGTTATAACAAAACTATTATGACAGCTATTTCTACCTTTATAACTTCCGATCATCGAATCTGGGACACTTTAACTACAAAAATTCAGTTTGCAATAAACTGCGCGGTTAACGAGACAACCGGTTTTACTCCTAATTTTCTTGTGTATGGTCGCGAGCTTGTCACTTGTGGTTCACTATTTGGGGTCAGTAACTCTGATCCCAATATAGTCCATATTCCTCATGACAATTACGCTGAGAATCTTGGCTATTTAACATCTATTTTCGAGAAGGTACAAGCAGCATTATTGGTCGCTCACCAACGCAATTGTAAGTCTTACAATCTACGTCGTAAACCGGTTGAGTTTAATGTTGGTGATATTGTGTGGAGAAGAACGTTTTACCTTAGTGATAAAGATAAATACTTTAGTAAAAAGTTGGCACCTAAATTTATTTTAGACAATACTTTGTGTCTTAATTACGCATTCTATCTTCATATCAATTATTGCTTTCGAAAATACTAATCGAAATCTAAACATTTCATTTTTTTCACCAAGTGGTTCAGTGGTTAAATTGTCACTCTCAAGTCGGTCTACAGGTTCAGTCTTTTTGTTCCCGTCATATTTTTTTGCATTCATAGTGGTTCTTCTTATCTGCTTGCTAGCGTACTAATCGCTATATTTTTGTATTGTACAATTTCACCGTAGTTGTCGTTTATTGATCTTCATAACAAACTCATTAACTAATTACTTTGTTGACATTCTAAACGTGTTATTATCTAACGGCCAGCTGTCGAGTCCGCATTCCTAATGAATGAATCACCTTGCCTTTAACGTGTTTTTTTATTGTTATCAGTTAATGATCTGTTCGCAGCTACGGTGCTATCATATTATAGACTCTCGTCTATTAAATATTATATATAATTTAAAGGACTGACACCACTTCTACTACCTGTTTCAGGATGCCGATCGGAAGCTGCTGCCGGAGGAGAGGGGAGTCCTCGGGAGATCGAATTTCCCCGAGGAAAAATTCTCCCCTAACGAGGAGGGTGTGTGACGCGGACCGCGCGACCTTGACGGCTGCGCGTGAGTCGGAGTGGTGGCTGGCGCCCCCCTTCCCCTCCTGCCCGGCGGTAGCGGTTTATAAGCCCGATCGCGTCCAGGACGTTTCCTTGCGGCCCGGCTCCACATCTTCAGTTAAGTGTTCCTGACTACAAGGACACGAAGCAAGCCTTTTAGCGAACCACGCCCTGTCTATATTTTATATTGTAAAGATTGTGTACTTGTAATCTAACGCAATAAATGTGTATTTGGCATACCTTCTCTCATTGTACTTTCTAATTATATCTACATTTCTCTTAAAGTAAACCCTAAAGGTTACATGTAGTCCCCTGTTTCCTCCCTGGATAATGCCAGTAGAACAATAATATTTTAAAATAACATGTATAGCCTCTATTGGCATGTCCCTATGTTTTCCTTTTTTTCATTAATTAATTATTAAAAGAGATATGAGCCTTCAAAAACCTCAAAAATTGGTCATATTTTCCGCTGTGTTCAAACATCCAGAAAACATATTTGAGTAGTTTATATAAAAAAAGAAAAACATAGAAACACGGCCAAAGCCTTTCTTCAATATTTAATGAAATAAGTAGTTAAATCGGTCAAGTGTTGGAGAAGGAATCAGGGGACTACGAAACGTTGATTTTGTGTACTTTTATAGGTATTTTCGGTCCAAGGTGCAGTTGTGTCTATCACGCTCTGCGGGCACTGCGCGACAGCAATAGATTTTACAAATACCTATTTTTCAATTCTCTCGCCCGTGGTGTTTCCTCTTAAGGGGAAATTTTATAAGTTAGTAAGTTTACTCTCTCTCCTCTTGGCGAGGTATCCCACATAGTGGTGGGTCAGCCTTCTTTGTACTATAATATAAAGTAGCATGAGACGAGGATGCACACGCTGAACTGCGCCGCAGATACTTTGGAAATCTTTATATAAACAATATGTTTACTTACTATAGATACTTTTCTGTGAGTCTTTATAAACAGCAAGACGCTTACCTGGAAACAAACAAAAATAACTATTAGATGATTATGAAATTTTGTTATAAAGAAAGCATACGCGGCAACCATGTTGGAATTTGAAGCAGGCCCGCTACAGTACGTGGGCCTTAATCCCACACGCTTTCCACAAACATTTTCAACATGGCACAAAAATGCGTGGCACGTAAATGGAACTTATATACCTCTGAGAACTCAAAAGCTTTTTAATGGTCTTTTCTGTTTAACCTATGGTGTTTGGCGGCTGGTGTACCGCTGCGATTCAACAAGTTAATAGTCAAGCTTTGTGTCATTGGAACTACAATATTATAAAATAATGACACAAAGTACAGAAATAGTTGTACCATGAGGCATTCCAAATCGAAATATTTCTAATCCTTCACGAGGTATTTATTTGTGTGATCCATAGATGACAGTTCTGAGTCTGGGTGCTCTTTGTGTCCGTTAGTTTGACATAGGGTTTCATTGGTGTAACTAAAGTCAGATGTCGATTTAGAATAATTAAACTATACGTAAATTTACGCTTATCGATTATTTAGCGGCGTATAACCCACATTACGCCAGCTATACATTAGGTACCATAGTCTATTTGATTGCCAAGTTTCGTCCAAATTCGTCTTAATATTGACGCGTGCTTGAATCACAAACAACTTCACAAACTTGCACATTCGTAATATTAATAAGATACCCACTTCAGAATCTCATAAAATTCGAATGTCTCATACCTGTTTACTTCAGAAAACACACAAAGAACTGTATGTAGGTCGATTCTATTGGATTACGTGAATAGTACCTAGAATGTAATAAAGTACAGTTGAGTAGCGAGTTCTAAAGTGGGTTCCGCAGAACATAAGGGTTCCTTGGAAAATTCATAAAGGTGCTGCGAATTTACATTTATAACTGAATCATTGGATTGTTTTAAGCTGTTAATAGGCTTTAATTAATAGGCTGTTAATAGGAAATGTTAGGAAAAGTAGGGGTAAACTTTTGTAAATTTTGCTTAGTGTAAGCTGCAGTTTATTATTTCAACTCAGAAAATTTTGCACATTGAAATTTCGTTTAGGCTCAGCGCTACAGCAATAGATCTTTTACAAACCTTTTCTTTACAACGTATGAATGGTGCCTTTTTTAACTCAACAGAATTTATATTATAATGCCGGATATGGTAAAGAATAGAACTATAGCACTTAGAAAAATATGAAATTATTTTTTTTTTTATTTTAAATTACAGCGCCTTTCATTTATAATAATTTCATTTGAGGCACTATAAAATAATTGCGCCGCCTTAAAGTTTAGGAACCTGATTCCAGAACCAGATCAACTGTGTTTACCAAATATGTAGTGCTTAGTTCAGTGTTGAGACAGAACCGAGTGAAAATGAAAGCGAGGTAGAGTCCCACTTGAAGCGAAAACTGTTATGCTCAGCTTTGATTCCCGAATTTAGCAATATGTAGATTTTTTAGAATTCTTTATAGTAAATTGATTACACCGATGACGCAGCAATAGTGATATGCTGACTGTTGTGCATACAAATCTTTATGTAATCAATTCGACCTAGTACCATTTTACCAATTAGAGACTTATACGTGGCATCCAACTATCGCCCCACTTTATGTATTAAATAAGTATATACAATAAACTTCACTCATAAATATTAGGTCTAACTTGCCGCAGAACATACAAATTCATATTTATACGCATAAAATATTTATTGGCTGGTTCTTGGCCAAAAATAAACACATCTTATAATAAATAGAACATCACAGACTAACGGTATCTACGACTTAAATAAATACGAGCATCCGGCCTTGTACACGTAACGTCTTGGCGTCGCATAACATCATTGTATCTTTGTACTGTCATTCATTTATTCAGGGATGGTTACTAAGTATAGTTGTGGTTGAAAAGAAATGTTAGCTGTATAGCAATTAGTGTTACTAGAATCCAGTTGATAGAAAATCTCAGAGTAGGAACAACCGTCGTGGTAATAGATTAAACTAATGGCTGACCATAAGGCTTTTAGCCTGCACGTCTAGGAGTTCTCCATAATGTTCTCGAAGGTATGTGAAGTCTGCCAACGCGCTCTGGGTCAGCGTGGTGAACTATAGGCTAACCCTTCTCACACTGAGAATAGGCCCGTGCCCAGCAGTGGGACAGTTTAATACAGAGCTGATATTATATTAAGGGCTTTTAGTTGGTATTTTTCAGAATTTATCTTATGAAGTTCTCTATTATTTAAACACTATAACGGAGATCACAGGCGTAGTGGTTTGAGTAGTCGACTCGCCACTGCCACAACGCCGACTATTGTAGGTTCGAATAAAAACACGAGATAAAAATTGGTGTGATCCTCGAATAGTTGTTCCGAGTTTGGATGTGTTTTGTGTCTCAGAATTTATTAACGGACACAAAGTACCTACACACAAACGCGGAACAATTTTTAGTCGCTTGTGGATTGAACCAATACACGGCGATAGCAGAGCGACCACTTAAACCGCTATGGCCACCGTGCAGTCAAAACACAAATAACGCTTTACCCAACCCGGGAATCGAACTTAAGACATCACAGCAGTCGCAATCACTACCACTGAGGCAAAATCTCAAGCTCTACCTCTTATAGACAGTTCTAATCAAAATAAATAATATTAAAAATATATTGAAGCTGTAATTCTAAAATCTAATTTCAAGTTCCAAAGCGTACACCTCATAACTCGAATTAACTAAGTAACAAATTGTTATTACTGCCATTCCTATTTGCAGCCTAATCCCTTTTTAAAATAAGGTTAATTTCGCTGTGAAAGCTACTATCGAAGAAGGCTGTTTCGTGTCATGACCTTGAATGGAATAGATTTAAGAGCTATTAAACTGAAAGAAACTTTGAAAATGAGCTGAGTGGGAAATGATCTACTAAGGCGGTGAAGTGCCTCGTGGTGCCTTTATGCATATAATATTCTATATTCAATCATATACACACAACACCATCTAGCCCAAACTAAGCAGAGCTTGCACTATGAGTACTAGAAAATGAATAAATACATATATACTTTTTTGTAAATACTTACATATTATAAACATAGAAACATACATGTCCATGCACACAAATGTTTGCTTGTGCGGGAATCGAAGCTGCGACTTCGGGCGTGGCAGTCGGTTACACTAACCACTACGCCATCGAGGCCTTCAAACATATACCTCTGTCTACCGATTTATTTAAAAATAGTAGTAGTGGTACAAAGAATTTTTCAAAACTACTTAATATCAATAAAACAAGGGTTTTAAATCTGGTAGTAGGGCTATTTGTCAAATGATAGAAAAAGGATGCACGATACAAACTACGACGTACCCGCTATTTAAACGCAGCTGTCCGAGGGAGATAGCGAGATATTCCTAATACAGCTCCACTTTTTCTTATCGCAATATTTAAAATATTAATTACTCCCTTAATTTGCATCCAAATATGATACTGTTTACAAAAAAGTTCATTTTGTTTGCTATAGACAACTACACTATTGATTTATCTACACTATTATAAAGAGGAAAGATTTGATCTTTTGTTACTTTGTTTGTTTGTAAAGACTTAACCCAAAAACTATTCAACCGATTTAAAAATTATTTCATCATTAGAAAGCTATATTATCACGAGTAACATAGGCTAAATTTTATTTAAAAAAAGTATTGTCACTAACATAATCTAACCTGCTTTTATGCGAGCGAAGCCGCGGGCAAAAGCTAGTTTCATATAATAAAGTATCTTCAGGTAAAGATTATGCCGCGGTTACGAGTAACACAATAGTTTGAGGCGTAGTAAAGTAATACCACTTAAGAGCCACTAACTAAGTGCCTCTAACGGTTCACCTCCAAATCGCCTCAGAGCGGTTAATCCTACCACAACATAATTTTGGTAGCATTTAGCAAATATTACACTTAGTGTTACGCAGTTTCTTGGTAATCTCGAGTTATATACTAATATCAGCCCGCTTCTGGGCACGGGCCTCAATATGAAAAAGGTTAAGCAATGTGCGGGTTGGCAGACTCCACATATTATGGAGAACTTTTAGACATGCAGGTCTCCTTTCGACGTTTTCCTTAACAGTTAAAGCTAGCGATAATTAACTATTTAATGCCTCCATAACTTCACAGAGTCAGTGTTGCTCGCCATGGGATCGAACTTGATACCCCTCTGTAATTTTCTAGATAAAAGGTATGTATTTCATCCAGAAAAGTACTGTTCCGAGGGATAGAAAATTACATACGTAACATAACCTACATTTAAGCGAGCGAAGCCGCGAGGAAATTCTAGTTATTTTATTAAGAAACCTGCACCTTGACACAAATATAAGTTAAGGCATCATTACCGTTAGATTAAAGACAACGTTATGTACATGATCTTAAAATATTCAACCTAATGAGATTCGTGGTCCGAAGGAATTACGCAGAACTACAACAACGGAGCATTTTATTAGAAGCAGCGAAAGTCTAGTGGAAGACCGTTGGACTACTACGCACATGTCTCGAGTTCGATCCTCAGGCAACCTCTGACACCTTTCTCACAGTAGAAGAGGCGCGAGCCCAGCAGTGTGACAGTATATATACAGGGCTGATATTACTATAGTATTATATCACACATTAGATAGACGGCTAGCGTTACACGTTACATACATACATACATAGTCTCATGATTATATCTCCGATAGGATAGGCAGAGGTGTATTACACCCATATTTTGGAAGCTTAGATTTTAGGTGCCACGTAATAACGGCGAATCTATTTCAGACTACATGTCGCCCCTGAAAATTTCTTGACAGGAAAACCAAACAACAAATTGTCCGACCCGAGAATCGAACCTCATGCGAAACAGTCGCATTTGGGATCCCTTCTTTTCGCGTAATGATATTTTCGCCTTACATACATTGGCATATTTTTTTTGCTTTTGTTATTTAGTTTATTTTGACATGATTATCTTAGTGACAATCCGAAAAATAGGTTTAGATTGCTAAGTTAAGCGGCCAATTGTGATAAGATACAATTCAACTTTATGATTATTCTTAAAAATATTTTGCGTAAGCTGTTATGCGTAAATATAAATAGGATAAATAAAGGTATATTATGTTATATTATGTCTTAAAATTTTATGCAAATGGATCGGGAACCCAGATCCCATTCACTATCACTGCGCCACGCGCCACCGAGCTGTTTAACTTTATTTTCCATCAACAAACACATTGCCACATCATAAAATTAAATTTGTTGCGGCTACTAAAATTCTCTTAATAAATATTACATTGCTACCAATAATAAATATATTTTTACAGACCTAAGGGTGGCAGGCTTGCACGCACGAATGACCGGCAATTATGAATAATTGATACACTTCCGGTGTTGGTACATTCTAATGTTTTATTATTTCGTTTAGGATTTTAGACCGGATTTCCGGCATGTAGTTCGGAGCGAAATTAATTGGTTTACGCTGGAAACTGAAACGTGTTAAATTTTTAATGTGTTGTAAAAATGTTTCGTTACTGTAATGTGTTTAAATATGTTAAGCTTCGTACACCCATATGTTTTTAGAGGCTTAATATGTAAACTCAACTTAAAAGTCAGGATTTAAAAACAACATCACTATGCAAAAGCTAAGTAAGCCTAGAAAGGGGCATAATTCGCTTATTGTCAAAAATTGATACAAAAGCAATAAAGATGAGACGAAGGAAAGGAATTGAAGATGTAGGTAAAGTCAACAAAATAAGTTCCTAATGAAACATTTAACTAATATGTAGTACAATTTCATTAAAAATAACACTTATACAACTACGGAACTAGACATAAAACTTGTCAACTTTACAAACATTCAAACAATGGATACAAAGAAGACTCAGACCTCAGACTCGGTATAACTATTTTCGGATCACAAAACTTATTATCTCGTGATCGAACCGACAACACTCGGCAGTGGCAGCGATTAGCCGACGACTACTTCATCGTGCAGTCAAAATAGTAGAAATTTTAACGATTACGCTGTATTTCAAAAGCTTTTATAGGAGACGAAGAAGATTTTGTTTTTAGAACGATAACAGAACGTCCCAAGGTGAACGATGTTGAGTGTTTACTTTTCGTGCTCTAGTAACTTTTATGTATACTGCGTGTGACATAAAAGTGTGATCATATTTTAGAGCTGTCAGGAATATTAGAAAATAACCTATGTGCCCTATATCAGCTCTTTATAGAAAAGATTTGTAAAATAAACAATACTGTAAACTTGGCGTTAAAAACGAGTGGCCGTGAGTTTCTTGCAAGTTGTTATCAGTGATTCTATACCCTTGCTTTGACGTTCATAAGTGTTACTTTGTGAGCTATGTATTTATTCCCGTTCTTTTTATAACATTTTCAAACATTTTATTTATTTATTGTTTAAATATCGAAAGAAACGCATTACATACATGCCAAATCACTTTCAAAATTGCGCCCGGCCATATTCACGTTCATCAAAGTCCTGACTCAGCTATTAGTTTTGTTTACATATCGAATAGAATATGCTGATATGCTAAGTCGCTAAAAAGAAAAATGATATATCTTAGGGAAAATAATGTATACAGATTTAATCCTTGGTCCCTCCCTTCTGATCCTAGAGGTTTTTCATCGTACAGGGGCTATATTATGTGACCTTTAGATATGGCCACACCTTTCTGTTACACGCTGAATAATATAATTGGATATACAATGACTTACAACTCAAACTAGCATTATTATAAAGCAACAACTGTCGTATAATGGTAAGTTCGACTGTTGTAATACATTACCTACACGTACTGATTGACTCGAATGTATCACCGTCGCCACCTCGTATCTCTACCACCACACGACACCGGTCAGGACCTTGAACTTCTTCTTTTCGTGTGATTAGTGGCCAACCTGTTGTCAAGAGTTGTTCAAACTGCCCGTAGACTTCTGACATGGCTTAACGACTGCTGTCAATTTGACAACAACCGGGACCGACTTTTTACGTGCCCGCCGAAGCATGGAGACGCTCAGATGAAATACCATTAAGTGGTCACCCATCTATAGACTGACCGCACCCAACGTTACTTAACCTTGTTAATCGTTTACCGATCAGTGAGTGCAACTGGCTATGAGCATCTCCAAGTTGAACTAGTAGCGTTTGATGAGTTCTGGCGACGAATTTCTGACGTTGGGAAAATGGTTTATGGGGCAAAATGAGGACATACTTGGTGTTTTTGGTATATATATATATATATATATATATATATATATATATATTCTAGTAACATTTTACACCATAAAATTTGTAGCGGCTTCCGCACTAAGCCCAAGGCTTGTATTGCGACAACCAGACAGGAATTTTACATTTTTAATACAAAAAGGCTTCGTCTTCTGCACTAGGATTAATTCCTTTGCCGCGGTGGACTTTACTTGTTTAGGTTCTAAGTTTCGTTCGTCTATGTATTGTCCGGGTTAAAAGTCTCTATGAGCTATCTAAACACATAATATATAAAATATTCGTTTAATGTTTGCTTGTTAACATAAAAAGAGAATATCTTGTTAGAAAGCCCAGGAATCCAATTCGAGACCTCATTCAAAAAAGTCGTACTCCCTTTAGACTTAGTGCTCCTACAGAGAACAGTTATAACTGTGCGGAATCTGGGATCCCGATAGACGAAAATAGCGCGCCTGCGCTCCGTGGGATCTAAAACCATAGTTGGTGAAAATTTTGTATAGTACACCTCTGCTTACCCTTTTGGATACATATAATGGTAAGACTGTAAGTATGGAAGTACTACCACCACTTAATATGACCACTCTCTACCATCACACCTTGGATATTGGACCCCCTAATCTGAAACAACCAAATCTATACTAATATCATAAAGAGTAAAGATTTGGGTCTTTGTTTGTTTGTAAGGATTTAAATAAAAAAAGGAAACAAATAAAAAAAAATCTCCAATTAATCAACCGATTTAAAAAATTCTTTCTCCATTAAAAAGCTATATTATCACTGAGAAACATAGGTATCTTTTACTAACATAACCTATCCTTTTTTTTTTTACCTGGGCTTGCATTGGTGCATACCTCTCTGCGGACAGGGGAGCGGACAGGTTAAGGTAGACTTTGACAATAATAATATAATTTGAAATTAGCTATGGATTGATTATTCGATTCCGTGGTACGTAAGTAACAACGAATCGATTAACATTTGGATGCGATATTTTTATATCAGACTTGTATTAAACTGTCCCATTACTGGGCACGAGCCTCTTTCACAGCGTGAGAAGGGAGAAGGGTCAGACTTCACATATCTTTGAGAACATTATGAAAAGCTCTCAGACATGCAAGTTTCCTTACGATATTTTCCTTCACCGTTAAAGCGAGCAACAATTAACTACTTATTTCAAAAAGTCAGATATGCGCGGCTGAAGATTGAACTTAAGACCTCTGCGTGGCAGTCCAACGGTCTCCCACTGGGCTATCGCTGCTTATATCTCAGTTTTGCGTAGTAACATTGTAAACTAAAAAGCAATTCTAAAGAAACTTTCTAAACAATAAACCGCTGACAATCTCTCTTAATCATCTCAACAACTGGTAACAACAATCTGTAGTACAGAGTTCATCTGTTTACGAAACATTATACTCACAATCTTGAACAATATGACTTGGTGTAATGTACCAACTTTCTAATAATAATCGCTTGAAACTTCGCTAAGTATTTAGACGCTGGTTTAAGTTTCTCTATGTTGGCATAAGTAGGTGTTATCTAGACTCTTAGCTCAGCTCTTGTTATATCGCAATCCCTTATTTTAAAATTTTCACCCCGTTAGGGGTCGGATATCAAAAAGTTTTTTTGTTGTAGCCTGCATTGCATAAGGCACCACTGTGCCTTTAGACTCAGGAATATGGGTTGTGCATTGATACGTTCAGTGTCAATCTTTTTATATATCAACACATAAACATGTAACTGGTCCATGTTTGTCCAACCCGTCAATATCCACATATGTATTTGTAAGTTAATATATTATTAGCACTGATGAATATTTACCTTCTGAGATAGAGTTTCAACTAGTGCAGAAGGTACTAAACTTTATTTTGATAAAACCTAATCTAAATAAATATACAAACACAAATTTAAAAAGAATATCTTATTTTTAAGGGTTCATTTTTGGTGCTGCTACGTAGATATTTGTCGGTGTAGCAATTTCAATATTTTCCGGCTTTTGCATTTGCATCTTTCAATTCTGTGTCTACATTTATATGTTTCAGAGCGCAGAGTAGTGTTCCGGCCGCAGTATCAGACAAGTGCAGAAATAAAATAAAAATGGCTTATCTTATCACACATCAGCGATAAGGGTTTTTATAACGGCGCACTTAGTTAATGAAAGTGCTGATAGGTTATCGGCACGCTCACTGCAGGTATACTTAATACTATCATCGATCTACTCTAGAATAAGGGAAATACTTCTTCCAAAGTCCGGCGGAAACCCTCAAACGGCGCAAATATGTACTGCAATATAGTCGGTAATTGCGTGTTTGAGCCGTTTGGGGTGGAAACGTTAGGCTCATGGGATCCACGCATTCGAATGTTGCGTGAGCTTCCTAAACGCTTGATCGCCGTTTGGCGTCATTAGCAGGATGGTTTTTGGCTCAAAGAATCGCCATGGCATGTTGAATGACAATGCTGCCAGCCGTTTGGTCACGTTACCGGTTGACAGAAATTCTGACGAAGTCTACGATGGCTAGACCAGTTTTACAATCATGCAAACAACGGATGCAAAGAACACCAAACTCCAAATAACTATTTTCGGATCTCACAACTTTTTGTACCGAAACTGCAACACTCGGCGCAGTGTCATTACGAGGTGGATTAACGAGGCACCCATTTAAACCGCGTCGTCAATCGTGCATTCAAAAAGTTCCTAGTAGACAGCAAAAAACTCCCTTCCTTCATAAATACAATTTTACCTTTTCCTACGGGGGATGAACATCCCCCGTAAGGAATGGTGGAATTGTATAAGCTGTATGTATAATGTATATCTAGCCTTAATAATAGTTAAATAGATCCCAGAGTCGAAACAGCCCTGGGCATATAACATATCTGTCTAAGAATAATAATAAGCATATTCGCTAGTTTGAATATTGAGCCAGAATAAAGATAAGTAATAAAAAGCTTTATTGTGTATTCATATAATGCCCAGTAGACATCTAAAAATTCGCCCTTTATAATGAGCGTAAATATCTCTTACACCTCTGCCCATCCCTTTGGGAGATATACAAGCATCTATATGTAATTCCAACCTTAACCATTATTAAGGGACTTCACAGCCGTTATGTGACCACATTTATTTGTTACACAACGTATGATTTGAGTCTCGAGAGACAATGAACTACCTGCGACGAACGAAAACCAATATGTTATGTAGTTAGCTCTCGTGGGGACAATTTGAAACAGAATAGAAGCGATGGCATTCTTATTTAATACAGCATAGTACGACAAATTCAGGTAAGCCGACTTTATAAAACCTTTGGGAATTATTATATTATGAGGCATTGTAAGTTACTCCAGACCGAATTTCGGCCATGGCTTCCAATGTTAACGAAGATTAGCTAACTGCGTAGGAGATATTATAGTGCACAACTGTGTGCGAACACAAGTCTACTTTCTCGCTACATTCTCTTAGTCTGATGGAACGGCAATTCGACACGACCGGAGGGAGATCAGGCGCAGGAGCAACGATTTTACCTGTTTTCCAAGACACGAGCACAGAACCGCCTACTTTCGTACGATGACGGGCTGCTATTAAGTATTACTTGACGGAAAATTACCTTTTGGTTCGCACAGTTCTAGAATTCGTACTACTGCTAAGACTATAGAAACATCCAAATGAAACGAACGCGAGATCTCAGGAACAGTTGACACATTCACTCCTGCTGGGCCACTGAGGCACTGACATATCTTGGAAAACATTATAGAGCACTCACAGACATTCAGGTTACCATACGATGTTTTCCTTAACCGTTAAGGCGAGCGATAATTAACTATTTAATTCGCAAATAACTTCGAAAGGTCAGAAGTGCGTACTTTGACATCAAACTCGAGACCTCTGTTGTTGTAATTATGCTTAATCCCCTCCTTCTACAATTCTTATTGCCTTGAATATTTTATGATCATTTACATAATGTTGTCTATAGTAGTATACATTTTATTTTCTGTTTGTTTGTTTTTTAAGGTCAAAAACTATTTATTTTATTTTTAAAACTCTTTCACCATTAGAAAGCTATATTATGAGACAATAAAACAGGCTACATTTTATTTAAAAAAGGTACTGTTGCTAAATTTTTTTTTTACTTGTTGGATTGCCTTGCCGCATACCCCTCCTCAGGGGGCGGGTGGAGGAATTATGTCGGACTCACCAAGGTAAAAGAAAGATGTTGAAATGATAATGTACCTCCCGGAATACCGACTAAACCGACCACGGTGTTCCTCAACAAAACCGCTATAGACGGGGCCGCGCGAATCACATTCGCATGCGGTCGCAACCCCGCCGAGGTTTCGGCCCGCCATATGAAACGGCAGGCCACTACACGAAGAGACCTACCCAAAGGCACTCACTCATTATAAAACCATACTGTCTCGTCTAGAGCGGAGACCGACTCGACACAGAGGCGCGCCTGGGAACACGCACGCCGCCTCTCGGACCTGGTGCTGAACGGATGGCGAGCAGGCCCACAACTGTTGCTAATATACTTTTTTATTTTTAACGTGGGGGAGTGCTTTGACGCATACTTCTCCGCGGGGCGACGGAGAGGTTATGTCGGACTCACCGGGGAAAGATGTTGAGTGACGTCCCGGTAATGCCGACTAAACCTACGGTGTTCCTCGACATAACCGCAATCGGCGGGGCCGCGCGAATCGCTTTCACATGCAATCGCGACCCCGCCGAGGTTTCGGCCCGCCGTTTGAAACGGCAGGCCACTACACAAATAGACAACCACTAATGTTATTGTCCCCCTGAGGGCGGGACGGACACACGATACAGAGTCGCGCGTGGGAACACGCACGCCGCCTCTCAGACCTGGTGCTGATCGCGTGGAGGGCAGGCGCACGAAGCCCACAATCCCCAGGTCAATCCTCAGGGTGGCTGGAGGTCGTCCCGCGCCCTCCGGCGCATGGTCTCGAACCCGAGACCTCTGCGTGGCACTATACTATCGCTGCTATTTGATATTTACTTAAATCCTTTGCATGAACTTAATTAACTTCTAGACAGATGTTAAAGTTAGTAACTAATCATGTTGGCTCAGACAGAGAAGTCAATCGCAGCATTATTGAAGTTTCTAAGTTGGTATAGCACGAACTATTAAAAAACTTGTCGAAGCGATCGGATTGAACTAGAGAGCTGAGGGACTAGTTCGAAGTTAAATGTTTATGTACTATATGTATATGTAGGTACTATATTAGCCGCACGGATGGTGTAGTGGTTTAAGTGGTCGCGGCGCCACTGTCACAGTGCTCAGTGTTGTGGGTTCTAACCCTAAACTAAACAAATATTATTTACGAATCGTTCCTAGTCAGGGTGTTCTTTGTGTCCGTTGTTTGAGAGTTTGTAATGACCTCCGTGACACAGGATGTTTATATAGTACGGTAGCTGTCTTGAAAAAACCTTTATGTGCCCCTGACCTCTAGTACCTGCAACAACAATTTGTGGATCTAACGAATTTTGTCTCGTGTGGAAATCGAACCTACTTACTACGCCATTCATGCAGTCATAATTACAGGTAATAATACATAAATAGAAACAGCAATAATATAAATTTCAATTATTGCATTTGGCTCCATACCTACTTTGTGTAATGTTATTTCTCTTTATAACCCTACTCCATTTTAATATCACTAAAATATTTAAAACAAATTGGCGCGAAAATAAAAAAACACAATTAATACTCATATAAAAATGACAGATTCCAAATTCAAATGTAATATTATGTATTTTTATTATTATTTTAATTGTAACAGTATTTATGGCCAAACTAAGAATATAGAAAAGTTTGTGAAAACAGTTTGAAAATTGGTTGTGAAAGAAGGGCGTAATAAATATTTTAAAATTGGATTTAAGAAAGATTGGGGTCAGATTTGGGATGACTCGCTATCTCCATCACACCACCACGGTCACGTCTTTTCCTATGATTTGACAATGATCTGTACTACCAGATTTGAAACGCTTGTATCCTATTTATTGTAGAATAGGTTTAAAAAATTATATGTATTTTATAGTTTGTAATATAAACTATTTCACTTATATAATGAAAAATTATAAGTCGACTACCCAATTGTCCCAGTAGTCTATGCGCTCGCCTCTGCCTCCTAATACGAGGGACCTAAAACATAGCTAGCGAAATGTGGGTGATATAAGAACGCCTACTCTTTCAAACATGTAGATGTAACACTATGTATGTTTGTTTATATCCTGCTGTCTATTATAAATTTATATTAAATAACCATAATAATTTAATCTCCATAATATGACTAAGTTATAATTGTTATTATTTGTAGTTTTTTATAGTCAGTAATATATTATGGTATAATGGTTGCAATACCTTGTTGATATGATTTATCTTTAATTGGCGATTTATAAGAGTGACCGTGAGTTTCTTGCAGGTTTCTTCTCATGGGTTCAACCCTTTGCCTGAACCTAGCAACTAACCTAAATGTAGCATTAGTAACTTAATAAACTCACTTACCTATATATTTTGACGTTCATATGTGTTACTTTGTGACCTAAATGTAAATGGTTTTTGACTGACTTTGATTATATATTTACTATCAATAAGCTTCAAGCCTAATTCCTGGTAAATAGTGAACTGAAATCGCTTTTGAAATTCAGTTACGATAACATTTGAAACGAGAAAGTTTACTTGTTATATAAACTATCGGTTATTTGTTTGGGATTGATGGCGGAAGTTAGTTTATACCGAGTAACACTTAAGTGTGGTCACATCTAAGGTTGTATAGCAACCCATTTTACTTTTAATTCTATATTAATCTATCTTTATATCAAACAAATAATCAATTCAGCTGGAAGCCCGATTATTTTTCTTTTTGCACATACCTTTAGTTGTCTTCGTCCGTGTCAATTACTTTATTTTTAATTATAATTTATATTATAATTCCTCGGAAATAATCCGGATGGTATCCTTATGTCTTTTTCTGGTCCCCTGACAAAGTTTATGCGGACTTTGCAATCATTTAAATAACGGCTCGGAACAACCATCTGTGGATCACACGAAGTTTTGTCTTGCGTGGGATTCGAATCCACAACACTCAGCGCAGTGGCAGCGGTGAGGCAACCACTTAAACCACTACACCATCCGTGCAATGCATATTAGTTGTCATTTGGTCGTTTGTTTATTGTAGAATACCTATATTAGAGTATCACGCCATGAGCTACGGAAGTGGTATTCATAAACCTTAGTTTATAACATTACTAGGTATTAAAGTATATTATAAAACTTAAAATGTCGCTATTTGATGCTAAATATACTCGTCTAAGTTCTTGTTTGACTTAAGTCATACATTATCTTAAAATAAACTTCAGGAAGAGGGGCCTACCACAATATATAATATATATTCTACCACATAGGTACGTATAATACATACATATAATATACATAATTATAATTGCTTCGAACCACTTTTGAAGTTCGCTTAACTTTACTGATGCCCCCTACCGCTTGTAAACACGCTAAGTTTCACAGAAAATAAGTTTGTATACTTTGACTTTTGAATGTCTCGATTTTCAGATCGGACAAAGTGTTATAGTGTATAAAAGCGAAAGTAACTCTGTCTGTCGTTTTAATACGCTTTTATGCCTAAACCACTGAACCGTTTCTGATGAAGTTTGGTACTGTGATAGACTAGACCTTGGGCAAGGAAATAAGTTACCTTTTTGTAAAAAAGGGTATGAAAGTTGAAAGAAGGGATGAAGGTTTTTAGGTTTGTTGTTATCGAAGATAAAACCATGAAACGTATTCAGGCACTTGATAAGAAGTAAATAAACATATGTTTCAGTGTCTTTGAAACGTCGATCTACGTGGGGATGAAATAGGACATGAAAGTGCGTATGGAAGTCCAAACAAATCTATGTTTATTATACGTACCTATATTTATCGGAAACATGTGTATTATTAGTAAAAATGCCGTCAGCAGTTTGTATGTGTGTTATTTTCAAAATAAGTATCCTAAAAAAATAAAAATGCTGCTCAAAGGAACTATTCCACGCGGACGAAGTCGCAAGCAAACGCTAGTACTTTATACTTAGAGAATCGTTTGTATATCCCCGAAGAAGTAAGCAATGGTACTACGGTTATATTTCGCCAAATGTTTTAAGATCTCATGAAATGGTTATGCCGTTTGCAGAGATAGGAGTTCCTCGACTTCTTAGTGATCAGTAGCAGAATCATTACACTTATATTCTACCAGCTATATTTTCAGGTTACACGTAATGGTGTGAGCTATAGCGTCTTGCAAGCACACTTTAAACTCAGAGCTACTGAAAATTTACTAACAGGAAAAGCTACACGAGTCCCGTGACCTCACGATTGCACGCAAAAACAAATGTATATTTTATGCCACAGGATCAATGAGGCCCTAATAAATACTCGGTGCAACAGGCGACACAGGTTTTTTCACGTGGTGATTTCACCACGTGCATTGACGCATACCTCTCCGTGGGGCGACGGAGAGGGTATGTCGGACTCACCCGACGGGCCCTTACACAAAACTACAATACCTATTTGCACACTCTAATTTTAGCATTTGACTAGATTAACCATCTCGATGCTATCCATTTAAATGTTCATTACTCATACAAATCAAGTGCCAATGTTATCGCTATATCAAGAGGACAGTTTCCTTCTTAGTTACCTTATTCCTATGCGGTGATCACGATCTGTTTGTTGTTTAAACTTTGATCTTTACCTGAAAGAAAAAATATTACGATTAAACTTTGAAACACACAATATAATATTATATATATATACACATGAATTGACGTAGTTATGTCGCCATCGTTGATATGATGCACGGTAAAACTCAAACGAGTTTGTGTATGCATCACAAAAAAAATTATTAATTGTAACTATCATTATTTATGTAGTGAACAAAAAAAAAGGACTTCAGCAATAGCCTAGTATTACAAAGACAAATGTGAGTTTGTTTGTTACGCTTACACTCTTTAACTACTCGACCAATCATCATGAAATTTCACATTAATGTTGTTAGTGTAACCGAAAAGATATAGGGTACCTTTCATCTAGAAAAAACTACTATGACCATCTAACGTTTTTTCGTTTTTTTCAGCGTGTGGAAATGCTCCTGATGCATAGCCCCTCGCCACAAGGGGAAACATTATGTCGGGCTCTCTTGAGACTTTGGGCCTACCGACTAAAACCACCATGGTGTGCCAACTCGCTGCTTTGCATGGTGGGTGGGTCGCTGGAAGTGAAACTACATCAGCGACCCACCCAGCAGTGCCCAATGCAGACAGGAAAGGTCTGCGGGCGATGCCCCGGTACGACAGAGGGCATCGCTTCGACTCAATGGCTGGTAGGCGGGAGATCTCCGTTCTCCCACCCGTGGCCTTAACTACGGCGCGCGGAGGCATAAGGCGCCGCGCGGTTCGGCGACGGCGGCTCGAATACGCCAGGATACTTTCCTCACGGATCCGCTCCGCCGCCTCCTCCTGCGAGATGATGTCCTAGCAGAAGAACGCGATCGCTACCCACTTCCTCTCGCTGTCGACCATGGCTTTGATCACGGCCGGCAGCGAGAGGTCCCACAACATCCTGGAGTTTACGGCGCTGCAGGGACCAAGCGAGACATTGCTCGAGTGTGTGTTGCAGCGTGTTCTCCTCACATTCGCAATGTTGCCAGATGGGACTCGGTACCTTGTGCAGGTATTTGCCAAAGCAGCCGCCGACAAAATCTAGTCTTATAGGGCGGGGTCGTGATTGCATGTAAAAGTGATTCGTGCGGCCCCGCCGATTGCGGTTATGTCGAGGAATACCGTGATAGGTTTAGTCGGTATTACCGGGATGTTGCTCACCATCTTTCTCCCGGTGAATCCGATATAACCTCTCCGTTGCCCCGCGGAGGGGTACACGTCAATGCATACCCACACATAAAAAAAGTAACAGTGACTTGTTTTATTTCAAAAATCTCTTGTCTATTAGAATTTGGACAATGTTACAATTTGACTAAAATGATTAAAAATTGTGAGTGAACTACGCTATTTTCGACAGAGGTGTTACGGTCACTGAGTGAGATATAATTAGATAATGTGACACAACGGGGCTGCGGATCGATATTATTTGGGCGAGGTGATTACATATTATGTGGAACATACAACAACACTTTATAATTATGAATGTAATGTCGGTAACATTACATTCATAATTATAAAGTGTGTAACAAAAAGATGAATACATAAAATGGATTCCAGTAATAATATAGCTACACCTGTTTATCCCCATTGGAGGGAGGGGTATTAGTTTTTTAATTTTTTTTATACAACTAAGATGTCACACTAGTATACAGCCCATCTGATGGTAAGTGGTCTCTGAAGCCTATGGACGCCTGCGACATCAGAGGCATTACTTGCGCGTTGCCGAGCCTTTAGGAAAAGAAGAAGAGAAAAAGGAAGTGGGAAGGAGAAGAAGCGGGAAGGAGGAAAGAGAGTGATTGGGCCTCCGGCACTCTCACGCACTGAACGAAACAACATTAGGAATACTGCTATTTCACGTCGATACTCTGTGAGAGGATAGTCCTTCCCCGGTCGAGCCGGCCCCATTCATGCGGACATCAGCGAGGCTCTACTACACATAGTACTACTATATATAATTCCCATTACAGGACGAGCCTATTGCCTTCTACCACACCCGGTAATATCAAACATAAAAAATACATAGTTCCAGGCCTATATCTCCTTATGGCAAAGCTGTATCACACCCATATTCCGCCAGCTCTTGATTTTGGTTCCATTTAATAGGGGTGAGCCTATTGTCTTCTGCCAGGCTGTTAAGAATGTCTTAATAGAAAAACCGAATAACACTTTGTCCGCCCCGAGAAACGAAACCGAGACCTCACACACAGCAGTCGCTTTTATTATCTCTGCGCCAAGGAAACAAGGCAGAATTTATATTAGTAAGGAGATGTAGACAGTCTAATGTTATATAACATTTTAACTGTCAAGTTAGTGTAACCCTGACGTTCATTAATGTTACTTTGTGACCAGATTAAAGATATTTTGATTTGTTTGATTTGTATTTCCATAACAACAATTCGAAATACATAGACAGCAGCGATAGCACTGTAACAACTTCAACAATTGCACTAACCTCACAGTTGAACAACATATTTATTGAATACTAATAGCAAACGCCATGTCCGCTAACTTAACTCGTTTAGCTACCAACCGCACAAAAATAACATCAGGAATACTGCCAACATTCAAAAACCAACTTCGGTGTAACGTTCGCTTCTTATTGTTATTCGAGGAACACTCCAAACTAGTCAGTGTAAGCGGGATTTCGTCGCTCAAGTAAACAAAAACAAGCTTAATGTTTAAATTACTCGTTAATGGTGAACGTATAGCTTGAGCTTGATGGCTTTAGTGGAGACAAATGCGTTGAGAAATCGACAATACGTATTACTGACAAGCAGGAGAGTACTGTTGGCAGTAAGGTATCTTAACTAATATTATAAATGCGAATGTGAATTTGATTGTTTGTTACTCTTTCACACATTAACTACTCGACAGATCAATCTGAAATTTACACATACAAGTTATCCGGGGCACAGATAAAGAGGAAGGATACCTCTCATCCAGAAAATAGTACTATTTTCAAACAAAGTTGCGGCCAAAAGCTAGTTGTACATAAAAACTCAATCAATATTCGTACCATAGTATCATCGTATTTAAAAACTATTTTGCTAATGACTTGTTTATTAATAAAACAAATTGCCGATTGCAATCCCTAGAGGGCGTGTCTGTGTGTACGTCTCTATGACATCGACCTTACGTGTACAACGTAGCTATCAGTTTTAATTAATAAAACTGTTGTTAACATGGCTGCGATATGACAGTTATCTAATTGATTATGCGGATTAGAAGCCTTAGATATGTACTTATAATATAATATAAGGCCTCTTCTCAGTGTGAGCAGGGTTAGGCCATAGTCCACCACGCTTGCCCAGTGCAGGTTGGCAGACTTCGCATATCTTCAAGAACATTATGAAGAACTCTCAGACATGCAGGTTTCCTCACGATGTTTTTCTTCACCGTTAAAGCGAGCGTTAATTAAATATTTATTACGCACATAACTTCGAAAAGTCAGAGATGCGCGCCTTGGGATCGAATTCGAGACCTCTGCGTGGCAGTCCAACGGTTTCCCACTAGTTATTATATAAATGTTATTATTCTATTAAAGATTATATTAATGATGCTAGCCTATTATAACCATACTAAGA
This sequence comes from Catocala nupta, assembly GCA_963675205.1. Lineage (NCBI taxonomy): Eukaryota > Metazoa > Arthropoda > Insecta > Lepidoptera > Erebidae > Catocala > Catocala nupta. The sequence goes on from OY776105.1 coordinate 3,462,101, forward strand.
TATTTGTTCTGTTTGTTTTAATTAAGTTTATTTTATGTTTCTTTTTGTTCTGTTCTATATCTTATAATATAGTTTATAATATAATAAAATGTTAACTAACTGTAAGTAGTCGTAGGTTAAGTATTTGTACACCAGACATGGTAGAATATAAGAGACGTATTATGTATTCTAATAACACCTTTATTGTAACTACATACATTTTCTTACAAATAAATCTTTCTTTCTTTCTCACCTAGTTCCACGCATAATTATTAGTCTTTTTAAAAATGTTTGTAACGATATAAACCCAAAGATTATCCAACATAATATGTTTTTAATAACACTAAATAACAAACATAACCGCCAATTTGAATGAAATAAAAGTACTTAATAGCGAAGAAACCTTACCTTACGATCTATTTCATCTTATAAAATTTTGCTTAAAATTGTGGCGCCATCACAAACCACAACAACACACTGATCACACACAAATACATAATTAGTTAACACAAAAATCACACGCGATTTCGATGTATCAAGCTCAAGATGGCCGCAGCATCACCCGCAAGTTACGCACATAACACAACAATACACAGATCATACACGAATACATCATTAGTAATACAAAAATCACTCGCGATTACTTCCAATCTTGAGGGCAAGTACGTGCGAAGTCAACGACGCGTCGAAACTGAATGAACTGAAGTACTTGTTGAGTTGTTGCTACTTGCTACATAGTTGCACGACGAACACTAAACCAGATAGATATGAGATAATGGTGAATTAGGCAAATTTAAAAATATCCGTTTGCACATATTCAAATTCAAATATTTATTGCATATAATGTTTGCATAGTTTGTATAAAATTAAAAGGTTTGTAGGGCGTTATAGCTGTTAGGGCGCACCCAACAATTTTATGTTTATTGCCTAGTTCTTAATCCTAACTAATATATAAATGTTTTTGTTTGTTTGTTATGCTTTAACTACCCGACCATCATCTTCGACCTTCATCATGAAATTTCGTATTCACGTTCTCAGGGTACAGAAAAGGACATACGGTACCTTTCACCCAGAACTAGTTCCGCATAAGTAATAATTCCTACGTCGCGGCGGACGTTACAAACATTCAAACAACGGACACAAAGAACATCCAGACTCCAACACATCATTTTTGGATCTCACAAAGTTTTGTCTCGTGTGGGATTCGAACCCACAACACTCGGCGCAGTGGCGAGGTGACCACTTAAAACACTACGCCATTCGTGCAGTCTAAGTAAGTAGCGCAACCGCGGGCAAAACCTAGTTGTCAATACAATTTTGTAAGCGTATCCATATCACATTATTTCTCAACATAATCCATAATGTTTACATTTAATCTCCCTTTCCGCTCAAAGGCACAAGCATAACCCAAAAAAACACCAATCACTTATAAATCCGTGCGCTTATAAGCTTAACCCTAGAGTTACGCAGTTCGCATAAGGCTTTAGTTCGCAACTGAAGCCTTAAAAACTAAAAGTTTTTATATAACCCAGTTTTCTGTGATCTAGTTAAACGTTAAACAATTTAAATGTTATGTGAAAACTTTTCTTTATAAGTTTTCTTACCCTAGTAGCATAATAGTTAGAGCATTTACTTGCGATCGAAAGGTCATAGATTCGATCCATTACCGTGACTGCACGGATGGCATAATTGTTTAGGTGATCGCCTCGTCACTGTTATTGCGCCGAGTGTTGTCTGTGTAATCCCGTCACGGGACCAACATTTGTGTGATCCATAAATGGTTGTTCTGTGTTTACGTGTTCTTGGGTCCGTTGTTTGAATTATTGTTGTCCCCCGCTACACAAGAATCGATACTAATGGGGAAGTTGTGTTTTCAGGAAAAAGGATAAGAAGAAGTATATGTATGTAAGCAAATGGAGCAGTGTTTACTTCAGAATTGATGTCTGGTGTCCACACCCAAAGATATTAGTTTCAACTCGAACCTCGAACCCCGAAGCCTAGAAAATATTCCGAGACACGCCAATTATTCCCTACCTATTTTAATAGCCTCGCTGGTGCAGCGGTTCTAAAAGCAACTGTTGTGCTGAAGTCTCGGGTGCGACTCCCGGGTCAGACAACATAATATTATTGAGATTATAACTCTACTGGAGGTACTCTAACATTAGCATTAAGCTTAGCGAGTAGTGCTTAAACTTCACTTCAGTGTACCATGTATCCGTGAATTTGCAGTTTAACTTAAAGCGAGTGTGATTGCTTACGAATGGTATTCGTATATACCCCGACATCTAAACTGAACGTCGATATTGCTACTTATTTACTTACTTTACATATATACCTGCATTTATTTTGTGAAGATTTTGATAGCCTTGGCAACGGTAGTGTATGTGAGTGCTGTACAAGGGCCCGGTTACGGTCGAGAAATTCTCGACAAAAAAATTAAATAGTAGTAAGCAGTAATGTAAGCATCATGCAGTTTAGAATTGTTTACGGTAAACATACTGCTAGTCAAACTGCTACGTGAGTGTGTCGCTTCGCTATGTAGTGAGAGATTTTATTATTATTTGCTAGAAATGTACCGGGTATACAATAATAGGCTTGTTCCCGCGACGTGGGACCTAAAACGACGTTACAGTTGCCTTTCAGTAGCTATGCTCACGGAGACACTAATATGGTGGTCATCTCACTGTCTCTATGTTACAAAGTACCTGGACATTATTTAATTACTGGCTGTCTTCCGCGGTTTCAACCACGTTCACGACTACTGCTCCAATCCTGTAGCTCATAGCGTTAAGTTATATAGACTATGTTACATCTGGGATAAAGTAGCATTCTAAAGAATAAAAAATGATTAAAATCAGTGGAGTAGTTTTGATTTTATTCATTAAACGCAAAATGAGCTCAATGTGCGTATTGACATTAACGAGAATTATTTTGTGAACTACATTTTAATGAGTATATTATGTGTAAAACCAGTTAAAACAGTGCAACACGCGAGCTGGGGTGTGTCAGTACTAATTATTGGAAAACCTTGCTACCGGGAAGCTAGCGCATAATTGTCAGGAATTCATTTAATCGTGGCAGCTTTAAATGATTCATAGTAATTTAGTATATATCATTTAGTACCTCCACTACAATGTGGGTTAAAACAAAACCACTTCGATGACATACTTACTAATATTATAAATGCGAATGTGAGTTTCACTACTCGACCAATCATCATGACATTTCGTATACACGTCGTCAGAGGTACAGAAAAGGACAAAGGGTTCATGCAAAAAATAGTACTGTTTCCGAGGGTTATAAATATATTTATAAAATCTACATTAACGTGAGCGAAGCCACGGGCAAAATCTAGTTTACTATATTTCATTTAGTATTTTCAAGGCGACCTTTCAAAGCAGGAATTTCTTACTTTAACGCCGAAAAATATTAGCATATACAGTGTTGCCTTGACATTGAACGCAAGACCTTCTACAATCCAACGGTCTTCCACTACACCATTTTGTATAGGTATCATGAAATGTGATGTGAGAAACTTAATAAAGAATGGCATAATATATAATCACAGGAATTGAACCCATTATCCGTAAAGAAAACAGAACTGAGCAACAAATTTGGAAAACAAACAACTGCGGAACAACATAAATTTATTTTCTCACTCTTGCCACCCTACTGTGTTATGTGCTGCCAACCTTTGTAAGAATTGAATTTTTAACAAAGGATTATTTTCGTAAGCCTTCGTTATGCAGAGACAACTTTTTCGGTTTTATAAATAGCAATAGATATACCTTTGTTTTAAGTCCCGTGGTTAGGTCGATCGGGTTCGATTCCTGGATCCGGTAGAATATTAGAAAATCCAAAATAGCAGTACTTATGTAGTCTACTAGATTCTTTCCGTGGCTTCGCTTGCGTAAATGTTATGTTAAGGTAATGTTATGTCAATTTTCAATCCGTCGAAATCAGTATTTTTTACTGGATGAGTGGATGAAAAGACATAAGGTACTTTTCATAAAAAAAGAGTACTACTGAGATGAAATGTACCCTACATTATGTCCTTTCCTGTACTTCTGACAACGTGTATGCATAATTGCGTGATGATCAGTTGAGGAGTTAAGGCGTGAAAGCGTAACAATAAAAATCTATGCGCATTTATAATATTAGTAAGCAAATGTGAGTTTGTTTGTTACGCATTCGCGCTTTCACGATCATCATCATTTCGCGATCATCATGCAATTTCGCATGCACGTTTTCAGAGGTACAGAAAAAGACATGGATTACCATTCATTCAGAAAACCAGTACTGTTTCCGAGGTATATCTAGTAAAAAATATATAACCGTATCTATGTATGTCCTTAACTATTAATAGTGAAGGGTCCAAATGTGATTACGGCTCTCGAAGACAACGGTCCAGTACGTTGATACGACATGGCCTAATTTAACTGACCCTTTGTGCTCGATTCAAACTCTTAGGTACTTGGGAGCAGTATTTAGAACCTTATACCTATAAGTGCAATGTAGTATCATCCATTGCCTCGGTATGTCGGTCGGCTGCATTACTACTACTTCTTCATTATAGTCATATTGCAATCAATTTACTCAAAACCTTAGCGAATTATACACCTAAACTTGCCTCATGAATATAGTCTATAGGTAAAAACTCACATGAAAATCCGTTCAGTAGTTTTTGAGTTTATAGCAAACAGATAGACAGAAAGACGCGGCGGGGAACTTTGTTTTATAAGTGTAATAATAGTAATACAGAATTATTTGACGACCCGTACTTATCAGAATATTCATTTATGGGACATGGATACTTACTCCTTTAGTTATAAACAAGCGTGATACGTGTGTCATATTTGTGCAAGCTTATTGATTCTATGAAGCGTAACGTAAATAAATAATGAATCGATAAATATCACCGAACCATAATTGTCCGCTGCACGATAAAATCTCTATAGTTGTTGTATGTGTATTTTGATAAGTATGGGTCATCAAATAATATAGTATTGCTATTAAATTGTGCTCTCAAGCATTGCGTGAGTTGCCCCAAAGAGGCGCCTAACAATTGCAGTAACTGCACGCTTGCAGCACACGAGCAGCTCGCGAGCGGGTTCCGAGCGGCGCATTCGCCAGATGTGGACACACCCTTGAAGCCAAGCTTATCTCTTTAGTCACGTATTCCGTATGTACCTTTCGATCTGACATTGCCTAGCTTTAGAACATCGAGGCACACGACCTTTGTACCTTGGAACATGCAATTTAAATGGCGGCTACCATTTTGTCTGGGATTGCCATAGCAATAAAATGCGACGATTCGAGTTCCTGGTTACAATAAATAAAAAGTTTTTTTATGTGAGGTTAATAGAAAAATGTAAGTAATAGGGCTGAGTATAATGTTTTATTGAAGTAAAAAGATATCACTACTAACATTTCTCTGCCTCACTGGCACAACGGTAGTAGGTAAACACGACTGCTGTGCGTGAGCTTTCGAGTTCAATTCTCGAGTCGGGCAGTTTATAGATATTTTTTGTTAAGAAATTCTAAGGATAGCGTTTACTTTGGAACTGTTTTCGGAAAACGGCGATTGACTCGACCCGATGATGTTTAACCGAAAACCGTATATAGCGAAATATTGGTATCTCTGCTACCTATACAAAGATAAACAGGCGGATGTCTATATAGATTACAGTCGCAGATCAACGGTTATGAATCCTAACTAATATTATAAATGCGTATGTGAATTTGTTTGTTACGATTTGGCGCCTTAATTGCTCGACCGATCATCATCAAATTACGTATGCAAGTTGGCAGAGGTATAAAAATTAACAAAGGGTACCTTTCATCCAGACAAAAAGTTCTGTTTGCCGGGGGATATAGATTTATTGCGGAAATCTACATTAACACAGCTGTAGGCAAAATCCAGTAATATCAAAAAATCCCTCCAATAGCTGCCTATTAAACGATATATGCCTATTAAAAGCCCACTCTACTTTTAAACGATACGGGAATCCCCGCGATTATGATGAGTTCTCTATGCTTAGAGCTAGGGCCAAGGATGTGGCTAACCAGTGTTTTAGAGCTTACATTGAGCGAATAGAGAATGATCTTAAAAATTAATATTAAGGTTTTTTGGCGTTACACGAAGGGAAAGCGAATAACTAACAGCTACCCAAGTAGTATGTTTTATTTAAACACTAGGAGTAACTCTGGGGAGGACATAGCTAACCTTTTTGCAAACTTTTTCTCATCAGTGTACAGCTCTAATATGAGTAACACGAGTAATTACATTCCCAATTTTCCAGCGTGTAATTATCCTATTGGTACGGTATATATACCAAAAACCGATTTGGAAAATAAATTGAAGAGCATAGGCTTGGGTAAGGGTAGTGAGTTTGACGGGATTCCACCTATCTTTATTAGACTTTGTGCATCAGCGCTGGTAGAGCCCCTGTTTATAATATACAATAAGTCAATAAATGAAGGTACATTCCCGAAACTATGGAAGATTGCTAAAATAACACCTATATACAAATCTGAAGATAGAAGTGATGTCTCCAATTACCGCCCTGTTTGTATACTCAGCTGGTTCGCCAAAATTTTTGAGGGTTACATCTACAAGCATATATATGCCCACTTGAAACAACAATTGAGTCCTCGGCAACACGGTTTTATCTCCGGTAGGTCCACTTAAAGTAACCTCTTGAGTTAGACACATTATTTATGCTGCTCGTTCAATGATAAAAAGCAGGTAGACTCTATTTACACTGATTTTTCCAAGGCGTTCAATCGTGTCAATCATTTTATATTACTTGCAAAGGCCCAGCATTTGGGAATTCATGGCAATTTACATCGATGGCTTTCGTCATACTTACTAAATAGGACGCAATTAGTTGCACTCAGTGGGTATGAATCTGTGCCTTTTTTGGCCACATCTGGAGTCCCGCAGGGATCCAATTTGGGTCCTCTTTTGTTTTTATTATTTGTAAATGATTTATTATTTCAATTTAATAGTGAATGTTTAGCTTACGCAGATGATTTAAAGATCTTTAGGTGTGTCTCTGATTATGAGGATTGTGAAAAACCTCAAGCTGACAGTGACACTCTTGTGCATTGGTGTAATGTAAATTCAATGTCCCTTAACATAAAAAAGTGTCAGACTATCTCCTTCACTAAAAATAAAAAGCTGCTGAATTATGCATACCATATAAATTGTGTTAGCTTAGAGCGTGTACTTGTGGTGAGTATTTTAGGGGTGATTTTTGATTCAGCAATGTCTTTCAAACCTCAATATGACCATATTTGCAGTAGGGCGCACCGTATGCTATCTTTTGTCCAACGGAATGCGAAACCATTCAAGGAAGTTGACTCTTTGCTGATCCTCTACAACTCATTAGTAAGGAGTATAATTGAGTACTGTTCATGTATTTGGTCACCTATATACGGAACTCATATTGATCGAATAGAAGCAGTGCAGAGACGATTTGTTAGAGCCTTATGCTCCAAGTTGGGTCTGAGACGAAAGATTCACGCGTACAGTGATCGTCTCCAGCGGTTCAAAATGATGAGCCTTGAAAGGAGAAGGTGGACGAATGTTTTGTGCACCTTGCACAAGATTATAAATAAAATAATAATAAAAATAAAAATATTTTATTCACAGGCTACCTAGGCTATTATAAATGGCTCAATTGATAGCCAACTTGTTGAAAAGCTTGACTTTAAAACGCCAAAGCGATCTGTGCGCATCCCCAAACTATTTTCTATACCTGCTAGCAATAATAATGTTTTGCAGAATAATCCAATCTTACGAATGTGTTATCAGTACAACTCTATTTGTCCAAACTTTGATATTTTTCACGACAGCTTCTATGTGTTTAAAAGCTCTTTGTTAAAAGAAAATATATCTCTGTAGTAATTCTGAAATTCTTAAATTTAAATTTAAAATTTTAACCCAAGTATTATATAAATTCTCATCATATTTTGTTTTTTTTTTTCTCTCTTTTGTTTGTTTAACTTCAACTACATATTTTGCATGTATTCACGTTTATTCTCACAGATGCTTTATAATTAATGAATGATGTGTATAGTTATAATTGGACATCAGATCTAAAACAATTGTATTAATCTGTTCATTGTAATCAAGCTTGATTTGTTGTCTGTTACTATACCTATGTGCAAAAATAAAATAAAATTAATAAAAATAATTTGTCATTCATCAAAAACGTTATATAACGCACAAAGGCACGGTAACAATCCACAATATCTCACTAAGGGTAGCTACAGACCAGTTTAGCTTGGCATAATGCTAATCCGAAGTAATTTGAATTAGTATTGGTCATATGCTACGCTCAATCAATCAATCAGTCCATTACATTTCACTGCTGGACATAGGCCTCTCCCATGTTACGCCACATCATCGGTTCTTGTGCCTTCCGCATCCAGTCTAGAGTAAATGCTTATAATTTTAAGCCGGTATGTTTGTTTGCCACTCACATAATATAAAAATCGCAGAATCCTGACTAATGTCAGGATTTTTTGATTTTAACTACCCGACCGTCGCCGACCGATCATCGTGAAATGTCGCCTACATGTTGTTAGGGGTACAGAATAGGACATACGGTACCTTTCATTCAGAAAAAAGTACTGATAACAAGCGATGTCGCGGGCAAAGCTAGTTAAAATATCATTAATATTGTAAATTATAGTCTTTCTTTTTATATCATCCAGAAACCCACCATAACCTACATTTACGCGAGCGGCGCCGCGGGCAAAATCTAATATAATTATATTCCATCTATGATACAGATGATCAGCTAGTTAACTATATAATAATATAAGCCCTGTATTAAACTGTCCCACTGTTGGGCACGGACCTCTTCTTAGTGTGAAATGAGTTAGGCCATAGTCCACCATGCTGGCCCAGTGCAGGTTGGCAGACTTCACATATCTTCGAAAACGTTAGGGAGAACTCTCAGATATGCAGATTTCCCTATGATGTTTTCATTCGCCGATAAAGCAAACGAAGATTAGTTACTAAACGGATGGCGTAGTGGATTAAGTGGTCGCCTCACCACTGCCATTGCGCCGAGTGTTGTGGGTTCGAATCCCACATGGTACGAAACGTTGTGTGATCTACAAATGGTTGTTCCGTGTCTGAATGTTCTTTGCGTCCGTCGTTTGAATGTTTGTAAATTCCTCCGCGACACAGGAATTATGCCGAGAGCGGAAGTTGTCTTTCAAAATGCAAAAAAGGAAATTAGTCATTTGTAGAGAGAGTTCGAAAACGCACATATCTTGGAAAAGTCAGAATTGTGGATCGAACTTAAGTCCTCAGCGTGGTAGTCCCACAGTCTCCCACTAGGATATCACCACATATCGCAGTTAAAATAATGCCCGTTAGGAGCACCTTATCACATTTCATATGTAAAGTACATTCTCATTGAGGTCAACTATCCTACTTAGGGTAACATCGAATGACTGTTCGTGTCATTAGAGGCACACATCAATGTTCAATACCTCGTTAGCCTGAGTGTGCTATAAAAGTACATACATAGGTATAAATATATGTTTTGTTTTGACAGATAAACAGCAAGATATTTTCAAAAAAGAAATAATAATTCTGTTGATATTTTTAAATGCTTCGAGCAGGCCGAGTATATTATTCTGGGAAATATTTTTCCACTATTCATCCTTCTATAAGAATATCAATGACTGTAACCATTTTTGAGGTTTATATATGTAAATGTAACAATCAGAAGGTAGAACTGACTCTGGTCTAGTCTCCAGTTTGTAAATCTATACCTCAAGCCTATAGAGCTTGAGGTATAGATTTTGTACCTAGATTAAGTGTAATTCTTATGGAGGAATAAACTTTATTATTATTGCAAATGCAAACAAACCAGTAACTAAGCAAGTGCACTCGCCTATAACAAGCCATTCGGTAGACAAGTACACTCTCCTATTCAAACGATCCACAGTTCTGTAATATATACAGGGGGGTACGAAAATACTTGTAATATAATGTGATTCGACACACACGTGATACGGGGAACGAGTGACGTGATTAAATCAGATCCGTCCTAGGTTTGATTTGTATGTTTACAGCCGGGAGTAAATGGATATTTTGTTGAGAATATCGAGGTAACTGTAGTTCAATTATCTGTATTAAGTGCTTTATTTTAAAGGTATGCAAGCGGTAGTTAAAGCAGTTATAGCCTAGTGGGAGACCGTTGAACTGCCACGCAGAGGTCTTGAGTTCGATTCTTTTTAACTTTTCGAAGTTATGTGCGTATTAAATATTAATTGACGATTGCTGTAACGGTGAAGGAAAACGTCGTGGGAAAACCTGCATGTCTGAGAGTTCTCCCTAATGTTTTCGAAGATATGTGAAATCTGCAAACCTACACTAGGCTAGTGTGGTGAACTATGGCCTAACCCTTCTCACACAGAGAAAGGAGTCCACGCCCAGCAATAGTTTATTACAGGGCTGATATTATTAATTATATGCGGTAGCCGCCACGTTTTGTACGGCATCGCATTCTGGAAGAAAAGTATACTGTATGTTAATTTAAGCCATGGTTTGTTTGAGATCTAAATATAATAATAATAATATTCTATTACATACACACAACACCATCTAGCCCAAACTAAGCAGATCTTGTACTATGGGTACTAGACAGTGGATAAACATCCATTTATATATACTTTTTCTTTTGTAAATACATACATATTATACATAGAATCACCCAGACTAAGTCAAACATCCATATTCATGCACACAAATATTTGACTTGTGCGGGAATTGAACCCGCGACCTCAGGCGTGGCAGTCGCTTACAATAACCACTACACCATCGAGGCCGATATGATATTGTATATATGATATATGTCCTATATGATATTGTCTTACGTTTACGTGAATGTTATACATTGAAATTAAATTACTTTATACGGATTTTGCCTCTATAGTCACACTGTGAACAGATGTGGCCATTGAAAAGCAACACATATATCGAGGAAAGTGTAAATGTAAATACTTTAATTATTTTAATAATTTAAAGCAGTAGTTATTATTAACAGTAATAGTTTCTAAATCATGTAAATGTAGTTTTTAATGAACAACGTGATAAAATCCGTGTAAAGTAGTTTAATTTCAATGTTCTATGAATTGAGCCAAGAAATCTATTACAGTGCTAAGTACGCGTAATTAAGGAAACCTATTATCGTCTACACTTTTTTCGTCTGATATTTTAAGTAATACGAATGGGCATTGTTGTGCTAAAAGCAAATAAGTAAGATTTTTTAAAAAGTGCAGTAATCACGGCCAGTTTCTGCATGTCGAATTGTCAAGCATTTCTAAACGATACGTAAATGTTTACTATAATTTATTTAGCTTTAATGAATAAGCAATCCTAACTAAAATTATAATTGCAAATTTGAGTTTATTTGTTTATAACGCTTTCACTTTTTAAATTCTCCACCGATCGGCATAAAATTTCGCGCCGTTGTCAGGTGTACAGAAAATGACATAGGGTTTTTCAACCAGAAAAAGTACTATTTCCGAGCAAAGCCGCGACCAAAAGCTAACAAAGGGTATAAAGGGTAATATTTAAGTTAACTATTAAATAAATCAGTCAACGCAAATGTATAAAAGAGTTTTTAAGTTATATATGTATGTATAATTCGTAAGAGAAATCAAGGTAACATATTATTTACCTAAATGGTCGTGAATCGTGTTAATTCCCATTGCCAATTATATATAACTAATTATCGTTTTCCGGGATAAAGGTACACGATGTCGGTGGTACAGATAAATAATAGCTTTATCTGTTCTCCTGACAACGTTTATAAAAATTTCATGATTATAGGTCGAGTAGTTAAGTCGTGCAAGCGTAACAAACAAACTCACATTTGCATTTATAATATTACTTATAATGACAGCAGGCGACGCGAAATTTTAGTCTTTCCAACTCGTATTCCAACTTATTTGATAAGATTCTAATCCGTCCGAGTAAGAATGTCTTCTCACGAAGAGTTTTCTAATGAAAATACTTGCACTTATACGAGAACTTAGGATTCCTTGAAGAGCTTCAATCTAATATAGGTGACACTCCACACACCTAAACTCTATAGGACGAATATAATCATGGACTGATTTTGGCTAACAATGGAGTATTGTTTGATATCGATAATCTATAATTATGTCAGCAGTTTCATACAGTAGTAGGTTTTGCCGGCGACTTTTTTGCGTAAAAGTAGGTTAGGTTCTATTAGTAACAGTACTTTTTTATAAATAATGTCACCTGTGTACTCGGTGATAATAAAGCTTTTGAATAGTGAAAGAAGTTTTAAAATCAATCGAATAGTTTTTGAGTTAAATCCTTACAAACAAACAATAACACACATAAAAAATACAGTCAAATTGCGAAACTTATCCTTTTTTTGAAGTCGGTTATAAAATAAAATAGTTCCTTATTAAAATATAGACTGCGCGATACTGCCTGCTTCGGTAGCGCCGCTGTAAAGAACATAACTGTGTGTGAGATCTCGGGTTCGATCGGATCACGCAAAGTTTTATTGGATTTTCTATCAGAAATTCTCTCTAGCAATCCTTATTGCTCAGACTGGACATAGTTCCAGACCGCACAGCTTCTGACGCCTCATTCTGTAACTGAGTCTAGTAAATGGGAAAAGATTGCACGTCTGCCTTTAAAATGTTACAAGTCTCGTTACTAGAGCCACTATACTCATCCATTCAAACACTCCACCTCCACACTCAGAGGTACGGCATGACTAGAGAAATAACACAATCTCGTATGATATAGTGAACATGTGCGCTCATGTATTCTATTGTGCTCGCGTTGCTACAATCGCTTGTATGAAAGAGATTTATATGTCGGAACGGTAATACTGTTAGTTGGGACACTACCGCCATCTAGTGACACAGAAAGGCATTAAGGCGGAACGCCAGCGCCATCTAGCGGCGCTAGGCGAAGTCTACGAGGCTGCGCGAGGGGCGGACAGAGCGCAGTCTAGTTGTTACCGTCGATCAGTGCATACCTCGTAGGAACTGTCTCGCGTTTCATAGTGATAAGTGCTCTTAGTGTGAAGTAGTTATTAGTTGAATTCAATTACATGTTATCTGACTACCTACGTGTTTACTATTGATTGAATCCAACATTTCCCACTGCACGCCCACGTGCTTTGAACCTTTAAAATGGTTGATAAGGACGGGATAAACGCTGTCACTCCGACATATACATACATACGAATATTAGTCTTAAGCTTATATCACCCAAGAAATAGCCACAAGTGTATTACAGCCACAGTCTATACTAATATTTAAAAGCTGAAGAGTTTGTTTGTTTCTTTGGTTGAACGCGCTAATCTCAGGAACTACCGATCGGAATTGAAAATTTCTTTAAGTGTTGGATAGCCTATTTATCGAGGAAGGTTATAGCCTATATAACATTACGCTACGACCCACGGGAGCGGCGCAGTAATCATAAACGCGGGCGAAATCGCAAGCACAGTTAGTCCTATATAATAGGGTCGATTAAATACCTATAGTGATATATCCTGATGGCTCAGTTCTAGTGTCTATGAAATAACCAGAATAAAACATTGACTTGAAAACTGGACAACAATTTGCTTGATCTGAAAATCGTTCTTGAGACAGCCACATAGCAATTGCATTCACTGCCAACTCCCTATCAAGGCAGTAAGAATTTTTAAATGATGACAAAAATTAACTAACTTTTATGTCAAAATTCACACGGTTTCAGTCAGCCGTACCACACGGGTGAGTGTAGAGGAGCTCGTTACTTATCTAATAATTACTACTAGGGCTACTGTACTCACCACTCACTGAAGATGTGGTAAAGGTGACAGACACAGAAATTAAAGCACTGGATAATTACTAGTAACTAACTAGTGTTGTAATTTTTAAACGGGCGAGTGTGGCGACTCTATAGCCACTACACTGGCCAGTTCAAACGCTCCACCCCCACACCCAGAGGTGCGGAACCACTAGAGAAATAACACAGTCTCGTATGATATAGTGAACAAGTGCGCTCATGTGTTCTATTGTAATCATGTTGCTATTATCGCTTGTGTTCGTGATGTGCAATATAATTTATATTCTCAGATAGTTTACAATGAGATGGATGTTTGGATAATGCCTGAGATTGGATTTCAATAGGATTTTAGGTGAACGTGTTTCTAACTTCAATGAATAGACAGCCTGTTTGTAATATTACTAAAGAACAATACATTTTTTTGATGAAAGGTAGGTACCCTATGTCCTTTGTTGTACCCCTAACAAAGTGTATGCACAACTTCAACAAACAAACATACAAATTCACATGTGCATTTTTCATGTTAGTGCTAATGCACGATGACGCATTTTTTTATAAAGACATTTCCTTTGTCTTGGGGTCTTCACAAACAGTCAAATAACGGACATAAAGAACAACCAGACTCGGAACAAACATTTGTGGATCACACGAATTTTTGTCCCGTGTGGGATTCGTACCCACTACACTCGGCGCAATAGCAGTGGCGAGGCGACTTTCTAAACAGGAAAACTCTTTATACTGCGGATTTCTAAACAGGAAAACTCTTTAACACTTCACCGGGAATTGAACTTAGAGCTCGTGATCGGTCGCAAATATAAACCCAAACAAACTCTACACAAGAATGCTCTCTGAAGAATGGTACTCGCAAATTTTACGAAGCTACTCAAAAATACATAAAAAGAATGGACATAAAATCTTGTTGTTTACAAAACCTCCTATTTGTTTTGCCAAAGTTTTCAAATTATGTTTTCGCATTGGACTTATTTCGGAATAAAAGTTTATTATTAGAAACTTGCAAGTCTTAAAACGATACAGCGAATGTAGGTTAAGCAATTTTAAAAAAGGTCGATATTAAGATTGATTACCGTATAAAGCTACCTACGGTTTGTTTTCCAAAATTGATATTAATTAAGGTATTATGGTTGAGGTTGATATTTGGATGGGTAGTAATTTAATGCAAGTTGAATAATTGTGCTTATTTTGTCATAGATATGTTTAAATATTATGACCTTTTGTGGCTCGTATTTGATTCGTAGTCAATATAGCTAGGGAATTACTCTCATTTTAAAATGTCCACTGAGGGTGAGATGTGTTTGAACCATTAAGTTGTAAAAACATAATTTAAACGTGAATCAATAATATTTTCTTTCAAAAATGATCTCTCAGTAGCAATAATTTCTGGGTCGCCAAGGAGTCCAGAACCACATGTGTAATAAACATTTATGTGTATGTTTTTGGATATATCGAACACATGTATTCTGTGGATCAAACCAATGAGCAGTCAATAAAATGAAGAAAATTACTATACAAAAAAATGTAGTCATTGTAAAGATATTATGAATTCGTATTTTTATCTCCTATAACATGGCCAAAGAACATTTCTCGTGTCAAATATCTTTACATAACGAAAACCTTTTTTAAAAATACATTCGTTTTATCTCTACCAACGACATTTGCAAAGATTGACTTTTGCCCTAATTGCTTCCCCAAGAAAATATCAGTTCATTCAATGGTGCACTCGCCCGATCGCGAATGGATTTCAAAAATTAGTTAAATGGAACCGGTCATGTATGAAATTACACTTCGATAATTTTGTTTTGAATCATTTCTTTTATTCACGAAATGTCTTTTTAGCATAATTTAGGTAAAACTCTTTATTTAAATATCTATTTAATGCCTGACGTTTCGACCGACTTGCATCGAACGTGGTCACGATTTGACCGGTGTGAACTCAACGGCGCCTTCGTGAAGTGCGGGTTTCAGTAACTGGTAATTTTTACGAATATTTGCACTGTCGGTACTTCGACACACAACACTAATGACGTCTACATACTCATGACTTGAGTCACTACGTTTACACTTGCTGATAATGTGCGGTAAGGTAACTTCTCTTACACCAATCTATACTAATATTGTAAAGAGAAAATATTTGGTTGTAATCTATAAACTCGGGCACTATTGAATCAATTTTAATAATTATTTTACCGTTAGAAATCTACTTTATTCAGAATCTGTATAGTATCTCACTCTTGAAGCCATAGGATCGCGGTTCACAGCTAGTTGCATTCAAGAGATTCGACTATGGTTGCAACTCTAATTTCTGCTGTCGCCTGTCATTAAATTATTTTTTATGTTTTGTTTTAAAAACACAACTCCTTGCTAGGAAAAGCTTCTGTGTTGCGGGGGACTTTATAGATATTCAAACAACTAATAATGAATGGACATAAACTTTTGTCCCGTGTTGGAAACGAACCCTTAACACTTGACGCAGAACCAGTGGCGAGGCGACCACTACGCCGTCAGTGCACTCATAATTGTCAGCGGACTCTTTCGCTCTAATTTTGTTGCCCAATATCTTACAGGTCACGACAACTTGATGAGCAAATTGTATTCGTTTACGTACTCTGACTAAGCGTCGTGCCAGAATTCGAATTATTGTCAACCTTCCTGACAAATATTATAAATGCGATTATCAGTTTGTTAGTTAAATGTTTGTTCGCTTTTACGCCTCAACTACTCACCTGATCATAATGTAATTTCGCATATAAGTTGTTTAGAATAAAGAAAAGGACACAGAGATCTTTGATCCAGGAAAAAGGCAATGTTAGTTATGAATAATTCCCACAATGTATTCTTTTGGAGTGAAGATAGTAGCAATTCACAAATCACTTCTGTAGTTGTATACTAGGTGGATCTTGTGTCACGTCCATCGAGTTTTTGTGCCCTTAGGTATATGTTGCAGACTTACACCTAAGGGCATTGTTATTACTAGAACCAAGTTTAGCTTACAAATTAGGACTCTTAACACCCGTGTCCGTGGAGTTAATTTCTTATGTACTTCGATTTTTATAAATATATTTATATACCAACTGTTACGCACGACTTCGTACGCGAGGAATTTATAATGTCAGTGAAAGTCACGTCAAAATCGGTCCAGCTGAATCAGAAATTAGCCGGAACAAACAGACAAAAACCTAATAATGATTTTTGATATAACTACCGTGTATACTTTCATAGTAAAAAGCTGTTATTTTGACATTACAGACACTTCAATTTTTAATATATAAAAAGTCTAATCTTGAAACTTAATTCTCAATACTCTGAGAAATTTATTAAAATATACTCGAAATGACTAGAAACTTTTTAAGGTACACCATACATTACTTTCTGGTACATTTACAGTAATAGTAGTAGAATTTTACTTCTGAAAAATGTATTCACAGTTGTGATTGAAATGCAAAGGTGGATATAGCCAGCCGAAGACATTTAATTTGTAATAGAGAAACGTAACTCAAATGGAACTCGACGGAGTGATTTATATCAAATTGAAAACGTCTGCAAGGTATTTGAATTTATTACATTCTTCTATTAAACGTAAATAGCACCGACAGCCTAGAAGGAGATCGTTGGAATGCCCCGTGAATGTCTGGAGTTTGTTTCTAAAGCACGCACTTTTGACTTTTCTAAGCTATGTGCGTATCTAGCTGTGTCACGGGGCACTTTACATACATTCATACAACGGACACAAAGAACATCACACACATTTTTGTCCCGTATGGAGATCGAACCTACAACACTTGGCGCCATGGCAATGTTACGACGACCACTTCAACCACTACGCCCTCACAGTCAAAGGAGATTTGTAGTAAAACTGAAAAATAAAAATATGTTACTCTATGTAACAGTTTTTTTTTCAGTTTTACTTACAGCACATATTCCTATTTGAAGATGTAGGCAGAAAGGTATTACAACCACATTTCGCCAACTATGGTTCCAGATCCCACGTATTAGACGACGAGCGAATTGCCGTCTACCGTAGTTCTAGACTCCGTGCTGCTAATAAATCCTATATCGTTTTCTTTCCCCTGACAACGCGTATGCGAAATTTCATGTTGATCAGTTGAATAGTCACGGCGCACTGTGGGCTGAAAATCGACCTCCATAGACATAGAAATGAAAGTTGCTAGATGTTCGTTTTGTTGACGGATATGGCTTCTATTAGCTATTATACACATAACAATGTCATCTGAGCTAACTCCGCACAAAAATGAATTTATTATAAGGTTTTTTCGAAAAAAATGTATGGAGCTAGCATGAAAAATCTGAATATCTCTGAACTTGCAAGGAAAACCGTAATATCCTCAGAGATGGTTATAGGACTAATTATTTGTGATTTTTTGACATACTTCATATAACGGAACCTGCTGCAGAATTTTTTTTAAAAATCATCTTATTTTTAATTAATTTTTTTTAACATTAAACGATTTGTTTTGGTGTATAAGTAAAGAAACAACACGTTATATGCATATAATACTAAATCTTCGCCAGTTATTTGTTAAAATATCAAGAAAATTATTTTTGCCTAACATAGTATATATGTTTTAAAACAGTTAATTGGATACCATTACTGAACTTTGCATACAGGTAAACTACTGAATAATAAATTAGCCTTCTAATGAGTTCTGAATAAGAGATTAAGTGATTTGCAATGTCGCACAATGGTAACTACGGATTACACTAATTAAAATCTTACAGGTAAGTACATAAGTAACTTAAATAGTTAATTAGATATGTTACGAGTTCTAAGAAATATTTTCGACAACTTAGACAGTTGAGGTCGTTAACTAATGTTGGACTGAAATATAAAATGGTTAACATTTTGCATCATAATTTAGTTTATTCTAAGCTTTGTTACCCCTAACATATCACTGTGAAATTTTATAATGGAAAGTTTAAATACCAATTTAGACCTATTCGTTCTTCTAAAATGTAAGAGTACTTCATTTGATCATGAGGTATTGTTTAGTGAAGTTATATCCCGCCTAGACGTTTGTCTTTCCGTTGAAGATCAAGTGACTCTAAAAGAATTTTGTCGGAGATTTGTACGAGCTGCATCACAAAGGTGGCAAAAATCTCACCGAATTCTTGATACTTTTAGAAAACAATACGAAATTTGGCTGCAAGCAACTATCGATTGGCCAAGTTGTATAAATTTAGTCGCTCAAGAACCAACTGTTGCTGAGGGATCAAGATCAATCTCTTCAGAACCCTCAACATCATACTCTGTTGGTACAATGACAAAGAGGTCACGAAAACCATTCGAAGATCTGGAAAGCAAACAGAAGAAGAGAAGATCTGATGAGCATAAAACTGACAATCCCAGTGAATTGGCATATACAGCAGCAGCGCGTTTTAAGGAAGAAGGTTGTGAGGATATCGCATCTGTAATCGAATATATGCTGAAACATCCTGAAGCAGCCTCTAAAATTAAGGAAACGCTTAAGCAACCGGTGAAAACTATCTTATTTACACCAGAAAAAGCACTTGGATTACTCCTTTCATTAAAATTATCAAAGTGGCAATACATCACTTTACGAGAGTCAGCTATTCGGGAAGGTAGAAAGGATATTTATCCATCCTACTATAAAGTGCAACAAACCAAGCTGGCATGCTATCCTCCGAAGCAATCAGTGTTAGTGACCGATTCATCGGCAAGAATAACCCTTCAAGCTTTACTCGACATTACGGTCAAAAGAATCCTCCAAAGTTTTCCTAACGATGATGTGCAAAATAAGGATTTAAAATTGATATCTAAATGGGGTTTCGATGGTGCGTCAAACCAAAGCCGATACAAGCAGAAAATGGATAGCGATCAAGACGATTCAAGTATTTTCATGACTTCCTTGGTGCTAAAACTGACTGATGGAGACAATACTTTGTGGATGAACCCAAAACCATGCTCAGCAATGTATTGTCGTCCAGTTCAATTTACTTTTGTGAAGGAAAGCGAAGCAGTAGTCATCGAACACAAACGACGAATGGATGAAGAAATTAAGGCTCTCATTCCTACAGAGTGCAATAATAGAAACAGGGTGAATCATCACCTAATGATGACAATGGTCGATGGTAAAGTCTGCACGTATTTGTCTCAAGCCAGATCAAGTTCATCATGCTATTTGTGTCTGGCAAAACCGACAGAAATGAACCGTTTGAGTGTAGTAACAGCAAAGACCGTATCTTCTGATATATACGAGTTTGGATTGTCATCTCTACACGCCCGTATAAATTGTATGGAATGTTTACTACATATTTCGTATAGACTAGATTTTAAAGAGTGGGCTGCGAGAGGTAACGAGCACAAAGAAATGCTAAGTAAGAGAAAAAAGATTATTCAAGACAAATTTAAAGACGAATTAAATCTATTGATTGACATTGTTAAACAAGGTTCCGGAACTACTAATGACGGCAACACTGCAAGAAAGTTTTTCAAATTTCCCCATAAAACTGCAGCCATTACTGGGTTGGACGAAGAACTAATAAGAAGATTTGCTGTGATTTTACAGGCAATAACTTCCGGGGAAAAAGTAGATATAATTAAATTTAAAGATTATGCCTTCAAAACAGCAGAGAGGTACGTGGAATTATATGACTGGTACTATATGTCATCAACCGTCCACAAATTACTTATACACGGGGCAGACATAATCGAGAAGAATGATGTTGTACCCATAGGAAGTCTCTCGGAAGAAGCATCCGAGTCTCGCAATAAAGATTTTAGGAGGTTTCGGGAACATCATTCGCAGAAAAAGAGCAGGCAAGATTCGAATCATGATATCCTTAATATGTTAGTTGTTTCTTCGGATCCTTTTATAAATGTACAAAGGCCCAAGTTAGATGCCAAGAAAAAGGAGGATTTATTTCCTGAAACCCTCAATTTAATTCAGTTTCAAGAAACTGACTTTGAGTTTCTAGGCAATCTAGATTCTGATTCAGAAATCGACGAGAGTGATAAGGAAAACTAGAAACTTTTTGTGCATTTAATTATAATTCTATTCAATGTAATTTTTTCATGATCTTTCGTTATTTAGCTTTGGTACGTAACTATGTTTTGCAATTGATTTATTTTTAAATATTTTATATTACTATTCTTGTACCTATTTATATTTTTGCATACTTTTGTACCTATGTTTTGTTTTATATAAATTTTATCAACTATTAAAAAATACCTTTTTAATTTATTTTTCTTTTTATTTAATGCCTATTATTAGCGTTAATAAAATAACTAACTTATCGATTGATCTTTACTTTGACATTAGTAGAATTTAATGATTTAAAAAAATACCTTCATTTAGACATAATAATAAAATAATTAGACAGTTGTCGAAAATATTTCTTAGAACTCGTAACATGTCTAATTAACTAATTAGTTTACATATGTACTTACCTGTAAGAATTTAATTAGTGTACTCCGTAGTTACCATTGTGCGATATTGCAAATCACTTAATCTCTTATTCAGAACTCATTAGAAGGCTAATTTAATATTCAGTGGTTTACCTGTATGCAAAGTTTAGTAATGGTATCCAATTACCTGTTTTAAAACATATATACTATGTAAGGCAAAAATAATTTTCTTGATATTTTAACAAATAACTGGCGAAGATTTAGTATTATATGCATATAACGTGTTGTTTCTTTACTTTTACAATAAAACAAATCGTTTAATGTTAAAAAAAATTAATTAAAAATTAGATGATTTTTAAAAAAAATTCTGCAGCAGGTGCCGTTATATGAAGTATGTCAAAAAATCACAAATAATTAGTCCTATAACCATCTCTGAGGATATTACGGTTTTCCTTGCAAGTTCAGAGATATTCAGATTTTTCATGCTAGCTCCATACATTTTTTTCGAAAAAACCTTATAATAAATTCATTTCTGTGCGGAGTTAGCTCAGACGACATTGTTATGTGTATAATAGCTAATAGAAGCCATATCTGTCAACAAAACGAACATCTAGCAACTTTCATTTCTATGTCTATGGAGGTCGATTTTCAGCCCACAGTGCGGCGGCGTGAAAGTGTAATAAACATACAAACTCACATTCGCATTTATAATATTAGTTAGGAGGTACAGACATTAGGCACCAGTAACAATTCTATTATAAATTTAATTTCAATTGAGGAAACCTACATGTCAAAATGTTTTCCATAATATTCACACCGATTAAGCCATAATCTCCAATTACTCCTCCAAGAAACGGGCGTAAGTCAATATGTGTAGGTGTGGGTGTCACCAGTACCGCGTAAATTGCATTGTAACTAATGAATATAAACAGGTGTGCCTGCAAGCTCGACGTAAATCCTGTCTAGTTACCATACTAACTAAAGTAATAAAGTTGTATAAGATTTGTAGGAACTTGGTTGTAATGTACCGATACATACATACTAGTTAAACAGGCTATAATAATGTAATATCAGCCCTGTATATAAAATATCCTACTGCTCGGCACGGGCCTCTTCTCATGGTGAGAGGGTTAGGCTTTCTTCCATCACGCAGGTCCTGTGCGTGTTGGCAGACATCACATATCTTTGAGAACATTAGAGAGAACTCTCAGACATGCAGGTTGCCTCACGATGTTTTCTCTCACTGTTAAAAGAAGCGATAATTAACTAACTTCTAAAAATCAGATATGCGCCTTGCGATCGGTCTTGATACCTTGGCTTATATGTACAAACTAAAAATAAAATAGCGATTACTGGCAACTGAATTGTATGCGGTCTCGGTCGTATAACATTTTCAATAGCAGCTCGGAGTCAGGTAGTTGGAAGTCGTCATGCCTTCACCTAATCCAAATCCGGTCGTGTCAGATTGAAGTCCTTGGATTATGACAGTGAGTGAATAAAGAGTGCACTAGTGTTTGTGCACACACTTGTGCTCTATAATGTCTCCTGCACAGATAGCTGCTTTGGTAGCGCAGTAAATGTGACTGCTGTGCATGAGATACAATTTCAAGCAACAAACAAGATAGACTTGATAGCATAATCCAATGAGGATTATGCTGTCAATACATTCCCAATAACAGCCCGGAGCTAGATAGTTATTGGTATTGCACGCCCTCGTGCCTCAGGAAGCACGTATATCTGTTGTCCCTGCATCTAAGCTTATTCCGGTCGTGTTGAATTACCGTCCCATTGGACTATGACAGTGACGAAATAGAGACTGCACTATATTTTATACGATGATAGTTAATCTCTAAACTGGTCACCATAATTGAAATTCGGTCTGGATAATCTTATACTGATAATATAAACACATATCATACTCATGTGCCAGTTCCTTCTGGTACAAACAGGCTTGAGTTCAATTATATTCTAACTAATATTACAAATGCGAATGTGAGTTTGTTTATTTGAAATTTCGCATGCTCGTTGGCAGAGGTAGAGAAAAGAACATAGGGTACCTTACATCCAGAAAAATGTACAATTATAAATGCTAATGTGAGTATGTTTACTTGTTTATAACGCGTTAACGCCTTAACTACTCAACCAATCATCATTAAATGTTGTTGTTGACAGGGATACAGAAAAGGACATATACTGTACTTATAGAAATTTATTGACAAAATCGACATTAACGGAAGTGAAGCCACGGGCAAGCTCTAGTAGTAAGTAATAAAATAGATACCATAATTATTAACTAGCCACAGTGAATGATATAAAGTTTTATAACGAACCAAAAATACAACGTCATTTTCTGCAACACTCGAATCGAATCTCACACCTACATTTTCCGACGTAGCATTTCCCCTATTTCCAATTTTCAAGTTTATTTTCTCTCAGGCTTATGTTACTTGTCGATACCATCTATCATTTGCCACAAAATGTTGTGATAGAGCAAACATTCAATATCCCAGTGCAAGTCGCCTCGGATCTGCAAATGAAAACTCGATGAAAGCATTTTTATATAAAATCTTTCACGTATTGAGATTTTCATTGCGCATATATGAATCAGAAATGCTTATAAAATATGAAGTTTGTCTTGTTATTGAAGCGGTGGATGCGACTGCTGTGCATGAAGTCACAGGTTCGATGGCCGGGTTGGTCAAATGATTATTTTAATGTTTATGAAATTCTTAGAAACATCACGAATAGTTCGGCAACACGCTCGCCACCTTTTACGTGCGACAAAACATAGATGGCGAAATTTTGTTTAACATTTCAGGAACAAAAATAAACACGTGAGACTAAATATAAATGTGAAAATGTAACCAGCAAGTAACTGCTGAGTATGTCTAAATACTATGCACAGACTGCACTAATAGCGCATTGTTCTATTAGTTACCTCGCCACTCTCAATGAACCAAGCGATTTGAAATAATACAAAAAAAAGAAATATTCTCGAATAAAATTGTTTCAAATGTATGTTCTTTGTGTCTGTTGGGTGCCGTATTGATAAAACTATAAACATTTGCTGTTTAACATAAATGCTGCCTTATATTAAGTATAGTAAGTCTTTTCCTTTTACATTACATTCTTCTATAAAAAATATATATAAATTCTTCTATAAAAATAGGTTTGTCATGACCTTAAAATAATATATTTAGACATCGTAACTTTTCCAATAGGCTCTATGACACCTTGAGTAGCCAACCATACGAAAAGAAATCAACACAAATAACAAAACTTTCAAAGAATATATCGGGGTTCGGTAACATTAAATCCTCAAATAATTCTGACATTCGACCAAAATGTGCTCGTAGAATGGATAGGGATGAAATATTGGCACGTTGTGACCCCGCATTCGGAGTCACGAGTTGAGAAATACGCCGAAGGTGATAAATGACCGAATTTACATTCTGTATAGGAAAGCAATGTGTAAAATATTTTGACAATTTTGTCGAGCGAGAACCTAGTGGACCAAGCGTTGACTTGTAACATAACAGTCTCGAGTCCGATGCCAAGCTTCTCTGATTTTTCTAATTCGTACATGAATGCCTGCTTATCTAAGTACTGCCTTGGTGATACAGCAGTAGTGAATGCGACTGCTATGAATGAGGTCTAGGATTCGATTCCCAGTTCTGCGGGTCCCAGTTCGAACTAAGTGTTATTTGGTTTTTCTGTCTAAAAACTCTCAGCACGGCTGTGCCTAAAAGGCGGCTATAGGGGTTCCCTAATGCGTGAGATTAATAGGTAATCTTCTTAGGGAATGTAGGCGACTAAGAGGAGTTAAATAAATAAACTAAACATTACCAAAGCCGCGGGTAAAAACTAGTATAATTATAAAGAACTAAGTTACCTTTTTGGTGTTATCAGTATTATTATTTGAACTAACATTATGGCATCAAACAATACGCTCTACAAATGTCACCCAGCTCTAATGGAAGTTCTCTATTCGTATGCTGATGTACATATGATAATTTATTCAATTTTCAGTCATCGACAGCTGCAGTGCATGGCTGAACATTACGTAGATTTACGCTTGTATAACCAAAAAGAGGTGAGCAGAAGTGTAATTCTTTATACTTTATAGCTCTGGTTTAGGTCCCACGTAAAAGGGTGTATAACATAATGTCACTCGCAAATAATGTGGCGTTAAATCAGTAAAATTATTTTTAAAGGAAAAGATAAAAGGCGTTTTTTAAAGCTCACAATCTTACTAGGAATAATTCCTGTGTCGCGGGAGACTTTACAAACATTTAAACAAAAGACACAAAGAACACACAGACACGAAACTACTATTTGTAGTTCACACATTTTATGGACATTTTTGTACCCACAACACTCGACGCAGAGGTGACCACTGAAACCAAACGTGCAGTCGAGCTATCCTAACTAATATTATAAATACGAATGTAAGTTTGCTTGTTTGTTACGCTTTCGCGCTTTAAATACTTAATCGATCATTATGAAATTTTGCATACATGCTGTCGGAGGTACAGAAATCTTCAAAGGACGTCGGGTACCTCATATCCAGAAAAAGGTACTGTTTCCGAGGGATAGAAAATGGACACAACCTACCTTTGCGCAAGTGTAGCCAAAGGCAAAATCTAGTATAAGTAAATAGCTTAAAGGTCACAAATATTTACTACACCAGGTAAAGCCTACAAGGCTACAACTCACAGGTAAACTAATCCGGTACTACCGTTAATCCTTATACCGAGTGCGATACTTATCGATAGCACTGCTATCTGGGGACGGTCGTTACAGAGCTGTGTAGAGCCAATGGCAGATAATACGGATTCACTGTGAAGTGTTAGTTTGAATGGTTATGTTTATTTCTTTTGCTAAAGGTTGGTTAAATTGTTTCGTTAAATCCATAGAATGAGTTTCTGTTCTCGAGAATGGGGTCTTAGGTTCGATTTGGAGGTCGGGCAATGTTGTTAGTTTAGGGTTTTATGTTAAGCAGTTTTCAGTTGCAGTATGGCGGTCTCAAAAGTGTGTTTGGTAGACGGTAATAGACCCGTGATCTATAAGTGATCTAAAGCTTATATGGTGAAATTTATGTATAATAAATTTCTACATACCCCTTTGGTTATAATTATATACATAGTTAATATAACTCCATGTATAGTCAATGTATGAACAGTGAAAATGGCTTCTTACTGCAAAATCCAACAACACTAAACATTAGTATTGTAATAAAATTGGATGTCAAAGTTAGAACAGCTTCAAACCGAGGAAGCTTTCAGAAACTTTTAACTCGTTCCCAGTCAAAGTAACGATAGCTTAATGAGTAAAATATTAGACTTGCCAAAGAGAGGTTGCAGTTTGATTATTTCTATTACACTACCGACGTGACCCCATTTTTAATACAAGCATTTAACTTAACTAGAATCATTAACCAAAATACCAGTTATATTTCGAAAATTCCTTTTAACATAAGAAAAGTATACTGAACAAAGACAAAGTAAGAATCTGAAAGATTAAAAACTACAGTAAGAACTAAACCAACTTTAAACCTCAAGGAATCGGAAAAGATCTTGCTTTCAAGTTAATTAAACTTGAAAGCTGGAATTGTATTAAATAGTCAAGACTTCGGCAAATTCTCACTTCGAGCTATTCAAAGCTCTTAAACGAATCTGTTGATAAGAACACAAGGTAAGGTAGAAGCTAAGACAAGTTTTACAAATATTTGCCTACATCTCGTTACCTTGCCTCGCAGCAACTGCGAGTTCTCGAGGTAAATTGTTGAATACGGTAGCTGGCTTAGTGGCACAGGGTGGTACTATATACATACATCTGTGTCTGTAGGTCTCGAGTTTGATTCCCTATTTTAGCAAGCGTGCAAGAAGTCGCAAATTCGGCAAAATGTTAGCGTGAGTCTCGAGTTCAGTAGCCGGGCAAAACGGGTTAATTGATTTTTTTGTCAGAATAATGTCAGTAGCGGCATGCGTCTGGAACTGAGCTTGGAATTCAGCAAGATTCTTTATCAAGTGGGATCTTAAACCATGACTGATGACAAGTGAGTGAAATGTAATACGCCTTTCTTTGTGTACCCTTTTGGGATGACATGCATGCGTAAGACTAGGTACGTATATGCTTACACATTAAAAAAAATTTTTCTTTAGCATCTTCTGTTCTAGATTTGATTCCTGTGTCTCGGAACAAAATACACCGAAACTCAGAACGCACATTTGTGGATCATATAAATGTTTGGCGATCGAACCCGCAATACTCTGCGTCGCAAGTGGCGAGAAAATCACTTGAACCATTACGCCATAAGTGCAGTCAAACTGATAGTAGCTACTGACAATCTAAACCATTATAAAAGGCAACAACTTTAGGCACTTACAATAATACAATGAAAAGACCGATGAAACAATTTGTAAACCTTACGAGAGAGTTGAAAAGGAACGTTAAGTCATAAAAGATAGCGGGTACGCAGAATAGCTAGCCTCAGAGAAACTAGCATACATACTACAAACACAATTTATGGTGGACTTTCATACTAATATCATAAAGAGGAAAGATATGATTTTTTATTTGTTTGTATGTTTGTTTGTAATAATTTAACTCAAAATTTACTCAACGGATTTAAAATTTTTTCACCATTTAAATGCTATATTATTACTAAGTAACGTAGGGTATATTTTATTTAAAAACAAAAGTTCTAACATAACCTTACCTACTTTTACGCGAACGGAGTCACCGGCAAAAGATAGTTATGTACATTGTATAAAATGGATTTGTATAATATTATGATACATTTAGATACATTGAACTAATATGTAGAGAAATATATGGAAAGAGCTTATGTAAAAAAATAACATTTGAACAGAGCTTTTAATGTTTTTCAAGAGATTTTATGAACCGACGTTATTTCGACATTAACAGAAAAACGTCCTCATTGCCACGTTTTAGAGTGTTCACGTTGCGTAGGTATACTAGTAACATATCTGCTTGTTTTCTGTATATAATATCGTAGGATACTTCTAAACCCCGCGTCATCGTACAGCTTGTACCAAACAAACATATTATAAAAGAATCACGGAATGTTTCCCTCGACAACGATCCTTCTCGTGTTCGTAAACGAATAGAACTGTCACGGATTCACTTATATCTGTATACTTTGTCTCTCCTTTGTTACAATATATCTTAACTAGATTTACCCGCAGCTTCGCTCGCCCCGGAACAGTACCTTTCTTTAAAGAGAGTTTCACCTGTCTTTTTCTGTAACTCTGATAACATGTACCTATGTGAAATTGTACGTTAATCGGTTGAGTAGTTAAGGCGTGAAAGCGTAACAAACAATTAAACTCACAAACCAATTTATAAAACTACTAGATTTTGCCCGCGACTATAGACGCGTTAATGTTGATTCTATAAATAACCTTCTATCTCTCGGGGATAGTACTTTTTCTGGATGAATGGTACCCTATGTCTTTTTCTGTACCCCTGACAACATGTTAGCGAAATTTTATGATAATTGATTAAGTAGTTAAGGCGTGAAAGTGTAACAAACAAACATTCAAATTTAGAGTCAAATTTAATTTAACTTTATTTGCTTTACGGCTATATCAACTCTTGGACCCTAGGGTCTAGACAAAATACTTCTTACATTATACCTACAAATGTACTTATTATTAAAACAACAGACACAAAGAACACCCAGACATGGCACGATTATTCAATTTAATTTTTCTCTAGTATGGGGATCGAATCCACCGTAATTAAACAAGAGACGCATTGCGAAATAAGTGAATTCGAAATACAGAATGATATCGTCATTAAATAAAATAATTACAATTCAATAAAAACAATTTTAACGCTTCGTTATCGCTCGTATCGTCTGTCAAAGTGAGACTCTTTGTCTATTTTTCAAGCGTGAAATATTGTAATAAATGATTGATGTCATAGTCTTTGTCGATATGTTTAAATTATTAATTGCTACCTTTTGCCCGCGGCTTCGGTCGCGTAAATGTAAGCTAGATTATGTTAGTAACAGTACTTTTTAAATAAAATGATACTCGGTTATAATAGGTATAGCTTTCTAATGGTGAAATAATTTTTTAAATCGGTTCCTTAGTGTTTGAGTTGAATCCTTAAAAACAAACAAACAAAAAATCAAACCTTTTCTCTTTATAATATTAGTATAATAATAATATAATAATAATAATATTCTACCACATACACACAACACCGTCTAGCCCAAACTAAGCAGAGCTTGTACTATGGATACTAGACAATGGATAAACATACATATATACTTTTTTTTTTTTGTAAATACATACATATTATACATAGAAACACCCAGACCAAGACAAACATCCATGTTCATGCACACAAATATTTGTCTTGTGCGGGAATCGAACCCGCGACCTCAGGCGTGGCAGTCGGTTACACTAACCACTACGCCATCGAGGCCGACAAGTATAGATATAGACTACCTTTTATCCGCGACATTGTACATGTGTAATTTAAAAGTCAGTACCTATATTTTCTATTTCTAGGCGGCGTGTCAAGAAAAAACATGTACTAGATTTTAAGTTAGTCCTCCAGCAATACAACTATGAAAATCGCATTCTATTTGTTAAGTATTTTTTGCGTGATGCGTGTACAAACATACAGACAGGCAGTTAATCTATGTTTCTTGAAAGAATTGTTTTGGCTCCTATAGCTATTATAAAGAACCAACATTTATTTTCTTAAATATCTTCTGCTAGCTCTTGCCCGCGGCTTCGCTCGCATTAATATAAATTTTGTCAATAAATTTCTGACCAGTTCTTTTTTCTGAATGAAAGGACAAAACAAATTCTCTATATATCCTTTTCTGTACCCTTGACAACGTGTATGCCAAATTGCATGATGATCGATCGAGTAGTTAAGGTATGAAAGCTCAACAAACAAACTCACAACAGTGACCACTTAAACCATTACATCATCCATTAAATCAAAACCAGTATCACCGCGGAACGTAAACATTTACTTTGAAACAGATAATTTCTTGACCACCTCAAGTTGAAGGAACAAGGGTGTAATACGACCTCTGTTTCAGACAAGTGTATTGGAACATCAACTTTGATGTTTCACCCTTGTTCCGACTAAAACTTTGATAAAGTAACTAAATAATTATTTAGGAGTCATGGATAGCGGGTTATTGCTCGGTGCGTTTATT
This sequence comes from Catocala nupta, assembly GCA_963675205.1. Lineage (NCBI taxonomy): Eukaryota > Metazoa > Arthropoda > Insecta > Lepidoptera > Erebidae > Catocala > Catocala nupta. The sequence goes on from OY776105.1 coordinate 3,492,545, forward strand.
ACATAAAGTTATCCTAACTAATACTACAAATGCAAATGTGAGTTTCTTCGTTTATTCGTTTCGCTTTCACACCTATACTACTCGACCAATCATCATGAAATTTCGCGTACACGTTGTGAGGGGTACAAAAATGGACATAGTGTACCTTTCATCCAGAAAAATGTACTGTTACTAACCCAGTTTTACCTACATTTATGCGCGCGAAGGCCTTTATAAAACTACTAGTAGTTTTATAAAATCAATTTAGGTGTTAGGTGCCTATTGTAGCCTATCTAGGCTAACTTACATTTTTTTAAATACTGTTGCCGCTCTGTGTGCAAGCCCTTTGTCGCAAGTTACTTTATAAACATTGAAACAACAGACACAAAGAAAACTTAGACTGTGTACTTTATTTGTATAAATTCTGCATTTTTTGATTGACTGTACTTTCCTAAGACGTAACTTTGTTTATGACCATGATCCCGGTCCCAAAAACCCCCCGACCCGTGGGGTCGAACCCACACAACTCATCGTTGTGTATCGATGAGGTGGCCACCGTAATCACTACGACATACGATTAGTCAACTTTGACAAAGTGCCCTGAAGATGTCTCACGCAGGGGATCCCTTCTTTTCGCATAATGTTGTTTGTCCTAATATACTTCGGCATAACGATTTTGGTACAATTTGTTTTGGCATAATACTACTTCGGCATAATTTTTTTAGGCATAAATTTGTGTTAAACAAAAGTTAGTGACACAACCGAATTGCTGCAAAACCGTCTCTACGTAGTCTTGTTTGTCCTACCCCTAGAGTGTAATTTAAAATCGTGTAGAAGCGTAGGGGCGAGGCGGCCCGCGGGCTGAGGAGCAAGCGGCTGAGGCTGGCCGGCGAAGCCGGCCAACAAGCCGAAGCTGCGGTGGTGAGCGAAAGCCCTCTGCGACAATTAGCACGCGTGGGGCCGCAGGAGGCCCGCAGCGCCGGAGCCGTGACAGAAACTCTGCCTGCTGCATGCTTGCTTGCATGCTGCATGCTTGCAGTTATGCTTTAGAATATTATGCTTAATCATTATTATGGTTAGAGAAATTATGCTTAAAAAATTATGCGTAAGCTGTTATGCGTAATTATATTATGCGAAAATATAATTATGCCAAACAATATTATGCTAAGTTATATTAGGTCTTAAAATTTTATGCTAATGGATAGGGAACCCTCACGCAGAGACCAAACATGTGTAGACTTACATATGTATATATCTAGCCACTGCTTACAGTGTAATAGATTCGATCTCCGCATGGCACAAAAATAGTATGGTCCGCAAATAGGTTATTGTTCCATGGGAGATTTTGACATTCTTATTAAATTAATGGAATAATTTGTATTTTAATGATTTACATATATTAATGAAAAGGAATTGACATGTGCTTGTGTATTTATAATGTTTTTACCTGCTATTATGTTTTGTAAATTATCTGCATATTTCGGCACCAATGTATTGTTGTTATGAAATAAATAAATGGAATTAAATGAAATACATGGTGCTGATATCGCGTCATCCGTGCGAACCTACTACCCTAAGGTTGGCTGGTAGAGAATGCCCTTGGCAATAATTCCGCCGATGTATTGTTTGATGCATAAACTTTAAAATAAAATAAATAAGAATTATTATGACAAAAACACTTGGAGCACATCTAGCAATTAAATATTCCTATTTGATAATGCCCCAACAAGTTCGAACTAGTTGCACTTACAGTGCCGCGGAGAACTTGCCTCTTTACGTCGATAAGAATGTTAATAAGATATTGGCAAAGTTCTAAAAGTCTGTCTCGAAGTTGCGGCGAAGTTAAATACTTTATATGAGAAGTTACATGCAATATGTGGCGAGCGTCACGTACTTGTATAAACGCACGCCTGTGTATCACTGAAGGGTAGGCAGCAGTGTCGTACCTAGGTTTTCAGAAGGCAAGTCGGTTTTTATAGTCTGTAATAAATAGTATAATGACTGCGACATATATAGTCTCTCTCCTATATCCACACGGGGGTAGGCTTATAAAAGGCCACTAGAAGCTAAGAAAACAATTTCATTCACAATTATTCTGCTGCTCTAAAAATAATTACTATTCCTGTGTCTTTACAAATATTCATACAACGGACTCAAAGAACACCCAAACTCAATACAAATATTTTCATACCGCACTAATTTTTGTCCCGTGACAGAAAAATCCGTTTGTCCGACGCGGCCTTTCAACATTTACCCTACTAGCTTTTTCTCAAGGCTTCGTTCGCCTGAAAGTAGGTTAGGTTATGTTGGTAACAGTACCTTTACTTTGCTACTCGTTGGCAATATAGCTTTCTAATAATGGCATGATTTTTAAAATCGGTTGAGTAGTTTTTAAGTTAAACACTTACAAATCAACAAACAAAAAATATTATTTTTCTTCTTTATTATATTAGTAAAGACTGTCATACGAATGATATTTAATGACATTAAAATGCAACATTATATAATTTCGAATCATTCGAATTCCACCATTTTCCTTATGCCTGTACTAAAACATACTTTATACAAGAATAACAAGTATAAAGTATATTATATACGACAACCGTTTAAAGTTATGTCGTTAAGATCGTTGGTTTCATGGCTCCATAATTGACTTATGTGAGAGCGAACAGAATTTTGCATATTAAACTGGCAATAATCCTGGGAATATTAGGTATATGATGAGATGCAGAGATTCAAATCGAAAAAGTGTCCACATTAAGAGTAGTGAGCTCACACATAGTGTTATATTTTCAATGTGTATGAATGTGATAATAGTACATTTATAATTCACACATCATATTGGCATTATGTTTGAGATGACAACTTGACGTCCAGAAAGGTGACCATATTAAAACGTAATACGGCGCATTTATTATTTAAATCTTTGACGTTATAGACTATGCTTTAGCTTAGTATGCATTATTAGAAGCAGACTTAAAAGTGATCATCTGATCACTTATCTATGTCTCTAGGTACTACCAACTGCCTCGATGACGCAGATGTAGTAAATTCAACTGTTGTATATAAAGTCACGGGCTTTAGTTCCGGGTCAAGCCAATAAGGACTTCTCAATTGTATCTCAGAGTTAGGAAATTCTTGGTGTTGCACAACACCGTGTCTGGGTTAATACGTAAAGTTGGTCTTGCATCCGATCTCTCTCCGGTCGTGTTGAATTGCCGTTGCATCGGCTGAGAGTGAGGGAATAGGGACTTCACTTGCGTTTGTAGTCTAAAATAGCGCTTACGCATATAACTCTGTTTTGTACCAAACTCTGGAGGATCACGTGATTTTAATCAATTGCGTTAAGAAAAAAATTTCACTGAATGGGCGATAATATTTCGTGAACTGTAACACTGAGGAGTACTAAACAGAACCACTCAGTCTACCCTGATACAAATATTTTCCAAATATAAATAAACAGTAACTTTCCCGACTTGGGAATTGAACCTACCACTTCGCAGTACACAAATTTATGCTATTATTACCCTTCTGTGTACTCCTGACGCGTGTGCTTGACCTTCATGATGATCGGTCGAGTAGTTCAGGCGTGAAAGCGTAACAAACATACTCACATTCGCATTTAGTTAGGATTCCAAGAATGTAAAAGAGTTTTAAATAAATGTTATATCAATTCTAAGTGCTGTCAATATGGTGGTAGACACATTTAAGTTATTTCGCTACGATTTTAATCAAACTGTCAGTGTGAACGAGGCGCGCTTGTGAAACTGACATCTTTCTTATATTATAAAATATTCTGCTCAAAATTGGTATTTTAAACGACTATATGGAAAATAGTTTGTAGCGAAAGAGGTCGTATATTTTCGAATTATTATTCAGTCATTGAAATTAAACTACTATATACGGATTTTATCGCGTTCTTTATTTAACACTGTACCTATTACATAATTTTGTAAACTGTTACACTACTACTACTATTAAATTTTACTAATTTATAAGCTAATAAAATTATTACTTAACAGGAAAACCCAAAAATATTTTGTTGGCTCGACCCGCAATTCGAATACGAGAGCTCATGGACAGCAGTCGCATTTACTACCGCTGTGTCATGGAAGCAGTCTCTATCAGTAATAAAGAATTCGGGCGCAGAGTCATACGACTTTGATGTTTTATTCCGTACCAGTCAGAAATCACTAACACGCCGCATACACAAAAAGGACCAAAAAAGCTATTTAAACTTTGCCTAAAGCCAAACCACTAAACCTACTCAGTGCGTATACAGAACCTCCGTCACACCTTACCACGAAGAGACATAAAGCAAATATCGAACCCAATTAGGTCGCGCACAAAATGGCGGCTCTGATGTTCACTATTTATTTTGTGTCCCGCTTTTTACCTTCGTTTGCTCTCACTCTATAAATGTCAGATGTATAGTGTGCTGAATTAATGAACTGTACTTCAGTAGCAGAGATAGCTTAGAGATTGTTGGACTGCCAAAAGTGTCGAGTTCGATCCTAAGGCCACGCACCTCAGACTTCACGAAATTATGTTCGTATTAATTAGTTACTAGTTGCTCGCTTTAACGGTGAAGTTAATGATAGTAAGGAAATGTGCATGAATGAGAGTTCTCCATAATATCAATAAAATGCAAAGATATGTGAAGTCTGCCAAACGGCACAGGGCCAACGTAGTGGATTTTGCCAATTATTTTTATAGTATGAAGCCTTTTTTAATTATTATTATTATTATAGTAAGAAGCGGCCCGTATCCATCAGAGGGAGAGCTTAAATACTGGGATGACAATATTATTGTTAATACTTGAGTATAGTGTAGTTAGCTAGCAAGCTTATAGATCTTTAATATCCTGTCGTATTTGCCAAAAAAAATGTACACAAAGCAAATATTTCAATGCAATACGACTCGCCTTTGTATCTGCAAATGAAAATTCGATGCAAGTGTTTTTAAATAAGATCTTTCTTGTATCGAGATTTTAATACTACGGAAAGTCGAAATTAAATACCTGCAATAAATACTAGTACGCATTAAGTAATACAGTTAAGAATTAAACAACTTAACTGAAAAGGAAAACTGTTATAGACCTTAACGTTTTTATGATATTCCAAATAGAAAAATTCCGAGCAGATTATTTTAATTTTTAAAAGGCCTTTTGATTAGCATATCAATTTAGAAACACAAATATAACTTTGATCTGGCTTTCTAAAAGCGAAAACGTTGAGTGACAGTTTCGGTAACAAAAAATTCATTTTTAAACCGTACTTAACCCTTACCGTGAACCAGGGTGCACACATCCCTAACGTCAGCCCCTTGTCTAAAATAATATGGCTGCCACGGACTAGCTATAAACCGCTGTGTTAGATTGATGGAGCGTGAAGCGACCTAAGTATGTTGTGTAAGCATTGACACGATTTTCCATCTCGCGACTACACTGCGCCAAGTGTTATTGGTTCCATCCCCAAATGACGCCTAACTAACGCTGAATCTGTTTGTTTGTTACACTTTCACACCTTAACTACTTCATCAATCATTATAAAATTTCGCATAATCATTTTCAGGGATACAGAAAAGGACATAGGGTGCCTTACATGGATAATAAGTAACCAACTGAAAACCAGCGCTGGTTCACTCAATTTGGGTGCCCAGCTAATGCCGAGGTGGTGACCCTTTTCGGCGAGGACATACATATTTTTTTTATTTTTTTACCATGTATAATATTTTTTTTGTTTATTTTGTTTTAATTAACTGTGTGTGCTCTGTACGAAATAAACATGATTTATTTCTTCTTTCTTTCTTTTTATTCTTGAGCGAAGCCACGGGCAACAGCTAAACTAAAATAAATGTAAAGGCACCAAAGATTATTAATTACAAAGTAGGAATAAATAGTCTATAAGCTTACTAAGTGAGTCAGCGTGCATGTCTACAAAGTCACTACCTATTTTGTAGCTTGCTCATTCTAGAAAGGTAGACTTTGCATCGAGAACCGTTCAACGAAATTAGGATAAAGGGGTGTAATAATATCGGTCGTGTATAATATTGTCTTCTGTTTACGCGAATGTTATTCATTGAAATTAAACTACTATATACGGATTTTATCGCGTTGTTTATTTATCACTGTATTACAAAATTTTGAAAATATTACACTACTACTACTATTGATTTTATTTTACTAATTTATAAGCTAATAAAATTATTTAAACTATTAAATCTATTTATTTTTGGTTTACACTTTCCTCGATGTTTCGGTTGCTTTTCAGCAGCCATGGTCACGGGGAGACTAAGATGGTAGTTGTTCCAATGTTCCAGTGTAGTTATTTCAAAGTACCCGAACATAATTTAATTTAATCTTTGGTGTTCCTATTTATGCAAAATGAGCTCAAAGTATCATAAAGTCTAGCTGTGTTTTGCTTCTTCTTGGGTTTGACTATTTGAATGACTGGATCCCAAGCTGGTGGTACATTCCAACCATCTTCTCTATTGAAATTGGGATGTTTTTTGATTTCAATAGCCTCGCGAAGCATCCTTGGTAGGTGTTCTTTAGCGAGAATCTGTGGTTTGTCAAATCTCAGGTAATGGTTGGTCCACTGTTGTACATGTTCACACACAGCAGACTTCAACGAGCGTTTGTGTTTTACGTCAGCTATGTGTTCTTTTATGCGGGTGCCTATGCTTCTCTTGGTTTGACCAATGTATGAGAGTCCGCAGTCACTATCTATTTTATAGACCCCTGCATCTTGTAAAGGTAACAACGCGATAAAATCCGTATATAGTAGTTTAATTTCAATCGGTCGTATATATAAACTATCCCACGGCTGGACACGAGCATATTCTCAATGTGAGAAGAATAAGTGCAAGTTGGCACATTCTCATGTTCGAGAACATTATAGAATGTAGAAATTTCAGACACGCAGGTTTTATAAAGCGATTTCATACGAACAGCTGTTCGCTCAATGCTCTGCTTATCACCAAGTGTTCTTTCTATAGTTGACCAATGGTGTTGTGAGGTCAGAGTACAACGTACATATATGAGGCTCCTTGTGTCGTCACATAAATGATGTATGGCACATTTTGACGACGCTCGGAGGGTCTTGACGATTGTACAAAGATTGACTCGGAGCAGCTCTGTTCTGATTGATTGATGTTAGTTTTACTTAAGAGTTCTGGATATGGATCAGTTTATTGTTCTATAGTTCCGTGTGTACGTTTCTGGTATTTTTAGACGTAGTCAGATATAACAAAATATATTGATATGAAACTACTTACAACGGCTGAAGTGCTACTGAGACGTCGGGGGAAGTATAAATAGTAAGTATCTAGTTTCACCCACGTTTATGATTAGGTAATGCTCTGCTCTCGCGGCTCGTAGCGCGATATTATATTATAGCCTATGTTACTCCTAGAGAAAGAAGCTTTATAATGTGAAAGATTTGTTTTTAATCAGTCCTGTAGTTATTGAGTTTATTTATAAAATACGAACATACAAAAATAGAAATGATTGGGGTCTGTAAATAAAACAGTTCTAGAGGTCACGAATTTGAGTTCAAGAGAGAGGATTAGATAGAGCCGCGTCTGAAACGACTTCGGTAGATGTCAATAGACTCGCCCTATTATGTGAGTGCGAAAACCAAGCTTATACCTCTGCCTACTTTTCCGGGATAAAGATTTGTTTCTTTTGTTGTATTTAGAAATATAACTCCCGGACTAATACTTGCTGTGTCGCGGGAGACTTTACAAACATTTAAACGTATATAAAGAACACCTAGATCCGGAACAACTATTTATGGATCATACAAATTGTTGTTGTGGTGTTCGAACCCACAACACTCGGCGCAGCGGTAGTGAGGAGGCGACCACTTAAACCACTACGCCATCTGTGAAGACGTCGTGGCGTAGGTCTCTACTACTCCTACACCCTCTAGGACATAGGCGTGCGACTATGGCACCACGATCTTACTATTATTCACCCTAAAACAAAAGTCATGTTATTATTTTAAAGTTAAACATACAAAAGCCACCAGCCCGCATAATATTCGGACATTAATAATTGTTTTGTAGTTAAAGAGCTACTATTATTTTAGTAATATACAGGGTGTCCGGTAATTAATGGATAACCTGGAAATGTCTTATAGTGGAACTGATGGCCGTTCAGAAGAAGTTTTTTTAATTACCTCTTGTATACTACGACCATAAATGAATGAAATCCATCGGTTTTGTGTTGTTTTATTATTAAACACTAATTATGCTAATAGATAGACAGTCAAAAGTATGCTATGCTAATATAGCTTGCACTTTTTAATATATTCTTTTTTTAAATGTTTTTATTATTTTTTTTTTCATTTTTTCTGAACGGCCTTCAGGTCTACTATAAGACATTTCAAGGTTATCCATTAATTACCGTACACCCTGTATATGTACCTACCTATATGAATTGTAGGTTATAACCAGGAAATGATACAGCTTCTACTCCCAACAACATCTCTATATTATTATTATTATTATTCAGCGTGATGACTGAGTTTATGAACATTAACGAACAGAGCATGCGACGTGCTTTTAAATGCAAATGATATGTAAATACATTGAAGCGATCTGATTACTTTGACATAAACTTCGTACAAGATTGTGTATTATGTAGCAGATGAAGTATTCAATCTTACTGATTGCGAAATGTCTAGTTATATACCAAAACCATGTTAATAATCTATACAGTAATACCTTTTAACCATCACCGCGTTTTACTGCTGATATAGAATATTCCCGCCCATATCTTTTCTGATTAAAATTAAATGTACCGTTTTTGTCATGAAATGGTTTAAGATATATAGCTACTAGCGCCCCGTTCCGGCTTCACAAGGGTAGGACAAAAATTAACAAATTATACATCGAAACTTTCTTCTAACTTCTAACTTCGAACAATCCATTCAGTAGTTTTTGTTTTTATCGCGAACAGACAGACAGACAAACAGACGCGGCGCGGGACTTTTCTTTACAATAAGTAGTGATTACTGGGTATAGAATTATCATATATTTATACCTAACCTATAGATGTGTTTTGGAAGATCATGATCTGACGTAACAGCCATCGAGTTGTTTAGAGTCCTTGGCAACTTGGCAGCAACATAATACCATGTGTGTAAGTTAATAAGAACATGATCTTATTACTTCCTGCGACGTTCGTTAGAGATAATAAAGGAATGTCATATTTTGTTAAAATATTATATTTAGGCACATAATTATGTCGTTTTGCATATAACACATATATAGGTCTCACGCTAGTATCTCATAAGGGATAAGTCAATTTATGTAACACCCACATTTCGCCAACTATGGTTTTAAGTTTGACGTATTAAGGAACGGGCTTATTTCTTTATTTTCTATGCCCACTCCCGCACTAGGATTAAATGCTGTGTCGTGGGGACTTTACAAAAAATCAAACAACGGACACAGAGAACACGCAGACTCGGAACAACCATTTGGATCACGCAAAGTTTTGTCCCGTGTGGGATACGAATCCACAACACTCGGCGCAGTGGCAGTGGCGAGGCAACCACTTTAACCACTACGCCATCTGTGTAACTTCCTTTGCTATCAGCGTGTTGCTACTTAGAATTTCTTGATAAAAAAATCCAATAATACTTTGCCCAAACCGGCAATAGCACAACTCAAGTCTTTGTGAACAGCAGCATTCACTACCGCTGTGATGTTATGGCAGTCTTTTAAAATTATGTAGTGACACAGATGATATAGCCACAGATAGCTGTAATAATACAAGGCGCAAAAAGAGATACACTTACACAAAATGCGTGCGCACTGCGAGCGAGGATCGTGAAGGGCGCAGTGCCGCAATGCAGTCATTGACATTCGGCTGACTTAACTAAGCCCAAATCACTATGTAGTTATATATACAGCGTGTTATAGTAAGACGTAGTCAAATTATAGGGACGTAAAGTATTGATGACTCGCCTTTGCCCGTGGCTTCGCCCGCGTAAAAGTAGATTCGGTTAGAAGCAGTACTTTTATTAAAATAACATATATATTATGTTACTCGGTGATAATATAGCGATCTAATAGTGAAAGACTTTTAAAATCAGTTGTGTAGCTTTTGATTGAAACCCTTACAAACAAACATACAAAAAATCAATTATTCTTTTTATAATATGAGTATAGATAAATTGCACCGTAAGCGAGAAACAATATTTTGATGGTCATCCAAATTTGATTTCTCCGTGGATACACAATTTACTGCTATTAAGAATTTCTTGACAGGACCACGTAAAACACTTCGTCTGATCCAATAATCGAACCTGAAACAGCAAAGCAGTCGCATTCACTAACACTGCGCCAAAGCATTAAGGCCAGCCAAAAGGAACTATATAATATAGCGTCGAACTAAACACAAAATAGAATTAGTACTAACTTTTCTCTGATTATTTTATTTAGTTCAAGTGCTTCTTGTGACGTCATACACATACATATACCTAACTATACTAATAGGACATTAAAATATATCATAACACAAAACGCGAAACTTCAAAACAGACATAAGCGAAGTACTTAACTTAATGTAAAGGCTCATGTACATAGTTAAATATAGAGCCATCACTGTCTTATTTGACGAGAAGAAAAAGGATAGCAAGACGCTTGCTTTAGGAAATTTGCCTCGTGTAAAGGAGTCTTTATTAAACGTACAGAAAACAAGATTATGTACTTCTGTGTGGTAAACTTTAAGAGTTAACTTAATGAGAAAATGTTTTATCAGAAACTGTACTATTGTAATAATAATAATACATTTGTGGTAGGCTTCTACACATAATTTTTCAAAACACTGTACATTCCGTATTTATATACGTAGAAAAGCCTGCGGTTTCGTTCGCGTAAAAGTAGGTTAGGTTTTATTAGTAATAGTCTTCTTCTCCCTAGCCTTTATTATTCTCAAGTCACTTGGGTCGGCTTTTCTGGTCAAACCGGATTTAACTGGATATCAGTTTTTACACGGAGCGGCTGCCACCTGATCTCCGCAACCCGAAGGCTAACGTAAGGCTAGACCAGCGTCAGAATATTATAGGGCAATGACTTCCCAATATTGACTGCCATAGATGTAAATGTAAGCCGGGACCGACAGCTTAACGTGCTCGCCGAGGCACGGAGGCACTTTATTAGTAATAGTGCTTTTTAAAAATAATATAACGCATATGTTACTCGGTGATAATAAAACTTACTATAGTGACAGAATTTTTTAATTCGGTGGAATTGTTTTTGTGTTGACTCCTTACAAACAAGTCAAATAGTTCCTCTTTATAATATTACTATAGATATACTAGTTTTTGCCTGCGATTTCATATGCGTGTAGTTTGAAATGAGATATCTATTTATATTTTCTTTCAGAAGGCATAAGGTAAAAATAACTTATGTCTCTCTCACTGTTACTACCTGCGTGTGTGTGCCTGTATCTCGCTCGTCGTGTGAGCGCGTGATAATATAATAAATTAAAATTAATTTTACTATCCTTCTTATTATTATTATGTTTAATTTTTTATTTTTATATAATTTTGTATTGTATGAACTGTGTATTATATTATCTGTGTGTGTGTGTAAACTGGATATCATTCTGTTTTTATATATACTGTATAAATGATTATTATTCTTTTTTATTATTTATTTTCTCTGTTTATAATAGAGATGGTTTTATATCCGTGAGTTACTAAAGGACCCAGTTGAAAACCAGCGTCAGGCTTTCGTCTGACACATGCTGAACTGGGCCCTATTTGACACTACTGTTATTGATTTATTTTTTGTTCTCGTTTTGCTAAGTTTATCTTTGTACCTATTTATTTTTATTTTAAAATTTGTTATTATGCTTATATTCCCAAAGGGATGGGTAACGATGTATTACTTAAACCTGTATTTTGCTGCCTAAGTTTTTAGGCCTAACATAGTAGAGACCATACTTAAATGTTTGTAAAGTCACCCGCGATACAAATATTATTTCTTACGCGGGAATTTTTTTAATTATACTAAAAGAAACTATGCTAGCTTTCCTTAACCCGCGTGTCGTATCGTAACCAGGACCTCTTGATAGCACGGGAACATAAAAACGAACTTATACCACTTTTATGTGACTACTTTATTGATATTCTAGCACTTTGTTTATCACAAGGTCACGGGTTCGATTCCTAGCCCAAAGTATACTTAGTAGCAGTCTAGAAATGTGTCCGCTAAATAGTAATAGGCCTTCACCTAAAACTTAGCTCACGAAATGTGGGTGTAATACATCGCTACTTATCCGTAAGGCACTAGACTGCCTCTGCCACGCAATGGTAGTAAAAACGACTGCTGTACATGAGGTCTCGAGATCGAATCCCTGATCAGGTAGAAGGGTTATTGACATTTTCGCCTTCGGATCGGCTGGCTGGCGAAAACGATTATTGGAATTTTAGAAATTTGCAGCAGAAGCACAGAGTATAGAACTGGGCCCAGTAAAAGGCAATAAGCTCGTCCCCTATTATGTGTGACCTAAAATTTATAGTTCACAAAATATGGGTGTAGTGCACCTCTATCTACCCCTTTACCCAGACGTAAAACTATGTATGTATGTACTGACAAATTTGTATGTGCTACATACAAAATATAAATTGTTATTTTTCGCTTTACATTTTTTGCAATGGATTTTTTATTCTACAATATGACAGTCCTTTTAGCATTCAAAATGTTTGCATCTGACATCAAAACTCGATGTAAATGTTTTTGTGTAAGCAATAATTTATTCATCAACAGCGTAAAATACAAAGCTCAAATAAAAAAAAGAAACTTGTCTGGACCGAGTTGAAATCGCACACCGGGGGTGCCGTATCACTATAAAAGGCGAGGGCCGACTCACACTTGACGACTTTATAATGATAAACCAAAAGTAAAACATTATTTATTTTATACTTCTGTGTTCGGCTTTTATTTGAATCATACGTTTTGAACTCTTAATTCTAACAAATATTATAAATGCGAGTAAAAGATAGAGTTAAAAGATAGAGCCCTTCAAGAGATAGGATAGTCAGATAAACAGATAGCTTAAGTATCGAAATAGTGTCCTATAACCTTTGGGTACGGGACCCTAGAAAGGTTTATAAATACTTTATAGCAATGTTCGCGTAAATAGTCTAGCTATGTCATGTCAGACGTCTTTAAAGGGCGTTTTTGGTAGGTATTCAAACTAATTTTAGAAATAACACCCGAGTCATGCCATCAAATAAGTTATTGGGTTTTTCTGCCAAGTAATTCTTAGCAGCCTGCTCGAAGTTGGGAAGAGGGTGGGCTCACACATAATATTTATACGATAGAGAACGATAGTGTACAATTTTCAATATAAGTGAGCGAGAAAATACTACATTTATAATTTAGATGTCCGGCTGGTATTGTGTGTCAGATGACAACTTAACGTCCCGAAAGATGACCAATTATTTAAACGGATGCATCAGTGATTTAAATTCTTTACTTCGATCAAATAAAGTACAATTTGTTAGTTGGTGATGTTATATGCAATAGGTATATAATATGACTTTAAACTACAATAAACATTTGATAGCAAACAATGACAGAAAATGTTTACAAACGTGTGACCTCAATATAATTATTGTCAATAAAAACTGTTTACCATCACGTGGTTCTTAAAATAAATTAAGTTTTATTTTAGGTTTTTTGGTACAAATAATTATACTTTTTAAAATATGGCATTGCAAATTGTGCTTTAAGCCAACGATTGGCGGGAAACAATTAAAGACCGAATTAAGTGGCGTTCTTTTGTAGCGGCGGCCAAGATACACTTTGGGTCGCTGAGCAAATAAAGTAGAAGTAGTAGTAGTATGACATTGCAAATTGCTTTTAAACTCCATAATCTATGTGGATGGCATTGAATAAATCAATATGTTTCATACTTTCAATGAAAATTATGTATATGGAATACAATATTCCCTTGCCTTACATGATTTTAACTTCTTAAGCGGCCGCGGCGGCACCTCACCGGTGGTACACTATTGGTAATTACATGTCTGACATTACAACCTTCGACGATTTAAAATACTAATTCGATAGAAGAATAAATACCTTAATACAAAACTCACCACTATACGAAAATATTTTCAGCCGAAGGTTTGTGTAATTTCAGGGTATGTCCAATTACCTGTGGACAAAAAATACTTATATTAACGAAAACACATAATTTTCATATTTCATAAGATTCGGATAAATACATATAATCGAGCCAGTATAGTTCTAAAGAAGGGACAGAAGTGCATTGCATTCACAATTTGCACAGTTTACCTACGTAATAAACTATTGTCATCCAGCAGCCAAATTGTCACACTCCGAGTGGCTATTGAGATTTTCACTGCAAATCCCAATAACACTACCTGATCTGAAAACTAAACTAAATAAAGATAAGATAAGCAATAATTATCTAACTAATACATACGTACATAACTTCGAAAAGTCATAATATCGCAATCGAACTCGAGACTTCTGCGAAGCAGTTCAACGATCTTCGACTAGGCTATCGCTGCTATAATACTATGCTTCGTACTTTATTCTATTTATATGCGAGAATAGCACATAAAAATATTACTATTTTCAGTTTATTGCGTCAAGAATCGTATCAATATTTTAATGTGCATTACTTCAAACTGTAAATACTAGAGCTACAAACACAGACTTACGAAGAGAAAGATGAGGTGTATTACACTCACATTTCGCTAGGAGCGAGTCACGTGTTGACTGCACGTATGACGTAGAGGTTTAAGTGACGCCGCTGCCGCTGCGCCGAGGTGGTTCGAATCACATACGGGACAAACAATTGTGTGTGTTTTAATGTGTGTAAGCTGTAAAGTCTCCCGCGAAACAGGAATTAGTCACTTTCGCATGGCAACCACCTCGAAGAAAGACGTACTGCGCCGACCCTGGCTAAATTAGGATCAGGATGTGAGACTAATGATGATACATACTCATAACTAATATTAGTAACATTCTCAAACAAGACGAACTAACTAACAAACATTCTCTTAAATATGATATCATGAATACGAGAATGTATGTTAGTTTGTCATTCCTTAACTCAAAAATATTAGGTCGATGTCTGTAGTGTAGTTCACGTATCGACCTGATTTGTTGAAAGCTTTTAGTTTCAGACTTGTTTACACACAAACATCCGACAGATGTTTGTGTGTAAACAAGTCTTGCATTTGATCAATTTGGCATTTTTGAAATTTTGCTTACGATGTATGTTGACTAAAGTACATATATATATATATATAACAATATTATAAAGAGGAAATATTTTATTTATTGTTTGTTTGATAGGATTTAACTAAAAACAACTAATCCAATTAAAAAATGATTTCACCATTAGAAAGCTATAGTATCACCGAAAAACATAGTCTATATTTTATTTTACAAAAGTGCTGGTACTAACGTAAACTAAACTAACCTACTTTTACGCGAGCTTAGCTATAATAATAATATTAGCCTTATTTAATAGTTATTCAACAGGGCTGATGTAGATGGCGGGTTTGTTTTCATTATGAGAAAGGTTAGAGCGGAGTCCACCACACTGCCCCAGTGCGAGTTGGCAGAGCTCCCATATCTTTGAGAACTTTATCGAGAACTCTTAGACATGCAGGTTTCCTCACGTTGTTTTCCTTCGTCGTCCTATTACGTGGAAGCTAATATAATAACTAGCAAAATATATAATACCTGTTTGAGGATATATTAATTATCGTCAATTAGTCAAATCATAATTAAGTTTGATAATAATCAACATTGGTTCCTAAAAACATATAATAGCCGCCCCTAGTTCGTTATTTCAGGCATTTTGAGAAGATTAAATCTAAGATGTTATCTTAATTGAAACAAATGTAATGAAACGGAAAGATCTGAGGGGAGATAGATAAAAAGACGGATTAATTATAACATTTCTTTATGTTTTGGTGCTCGAATAATTTTATTATATATGAAGGACTTTTTCATGAATTCATGGAAATTAAAACTACTTTATATGAAGATTGCTAGTAATATTTTAAGAAAATTGGGTCCTTTCCTAAAAGCGTTTTCGCTTACCTAGAGTTTAAAAAACCGCTATATAGAGGGCAGAGCTAGAAAATATTATGTCCCTGTAAATTTGAATTGCATTTTGGAAACCAAATACGCGCTTCGCGTGACCATAAGGCTGGAATTAATTTCGCTCTCATGTATTCATTGAAATTAAAAATACTTTATAGGCAGATTGCTCGTAATATTTTAAGAAATATAGGCATCACCTGTTCCAGTAGCGTAATAGCTTACATAGAAGTTAAAAGAGTGCTGAATATAGTGCAGAGTAAGAAAGGATTATTATCAATTTGAGTAGCAATTGAATGCTGAACTTTTCTTTACTCAAAGAATCAGCATTGCCATTCAAGGTGAAAATGCTGTCAATCTTCTAAGCACTGTTCCAGTCGACAGCGATGCTGTGAAATTTTACGACGCTGCCTGAACCAGCCATTTTCTATAATATATATTATAACTAGCTGTCCTAACAGACGTGGTCCTGTACAGCCGAAAAAAAAAAACAAATCTAAACCATCCTCGAATCCACTTGAACATACACAAAAAATGCATTCAAGTCGGTCCAGCCGTTTAGGAGGAGTTCACTGTCAACATACAGAAGAATTATATATATAAAGATAAATATTATTTTCTTCAAATGTATAAAATTGTATTTATCTCTAACGACATAATATGTTTTAATTATATAGAAATCAAATAAATTTTTATTTTGTCGTAATGTTGCTCGGAGACAGTACTTTTTGATTCCTCTGGATCAGTACTTTTACACCCGACAACGTGAACAGGGCGTGAAAGTGTAACAAACAAACCCACGTTCACATTTATAACATTAGTTAGGACTAGCTGTTACCCGCGACTTCGCCCGCGTGGAATAAAAAAATATGTTTTATTTTTTATTCACAAAACCCAATTTATTTCTAAAATAAAAGTAGCCTAGGTTACTCCTTATAGCATCAGTTATCTGCCAATGAAAGTACCGTCAGAGATTAGCTGGAACTTACAGACATATGTACATACAAAACATTTAAAATAGTTTATTTTTATATAGGTATTTTCATGTGCATTTAGTAAAAAGCTTTTATTTTAACTTCAATTTATTTATTTGTATAGTTGAGATCGGTACGTTGACCTATGTTATCTTACAGCGATATTATTGTGAGAGAAGAATACCGGGTTACGGAATAGCTTGTATAAATATAACGTTTCCTATTAACAGTATAATGAAAGTTATGAGATACATATTGGTTTTGCTGATAACTAAATAGAAATGCGGCGTATTTTTGTTATCTCAACAATTGGAAAAAGGATGACTTAGTATATTTCTGTTGTATATATGTGAGAAGGGTATTGTAACGAACATAGACATACATGAGTCGCCTCACGCCTTTAACTTTGATGAAGTAGGCAGTGATATAGGTCTGCCGTATTTTCAAGCTATCGACCATATTCATAAAACTTACAAGAGGCTTACAACATCGTTATCCTAACTAATATTATAGTTATATTATATATATTATAGTTATAAATGCGAACGTGAGTTTGTTTGTTACGCTTTCACGCTTTAACTAGTCGACCGATTATCTTGATATTTCGCATACACGTTGTCAGGGGAACACAAAAGGACATAGGGTACCTCTGTCATAAAAAAAAAAGACTGTTACTAATCTAAGTTAACCTACTCGTACATTTTCGCGAAAGAAGCCACGGCCAAAATCTAGTAGGTAAGTATATATTCTAACAAGTATTGTTAATAATAATGCATAAAAATGCTAGCTTGCCTAATAACGATGCTGTATATAATAAAGGTTCACAGAAAATTTATGATTTAAGTTTTTTTATATTGCATTTATTAGATACTATCGTTTGCTCGCGGCTTTATCCATTAGTGTCAAAGTCTGTATATTATCTTATCATGTGTGGGGGCCAGTCAGTACAGACCGGCGACACTTCGACCCAGTGGGATCTTTTGTGTCGACTTCCCCAAAAACGACTGCCATAGATGTCCATGGCAGTCGGTATCGACGGCTTAACGTGCTCTCCGAGGCACAGAGCAGGCGATAATTGTCAATCAATACGCACATAATTTCGAAAAGTCATGTAACTTCCAAAAGTCAGAGGTGCGCGACGTGGGTTCGAACCCGAAACCCTCTGCATTGCAGTTTGTTGGTCTCTCCACTGAGCTATCGCTGCTCTTACAGTCTAGTAATAATAATAGTAGTCTCTTTAGTCTGCATATTACTGCATACTTAAGAGGCAGAGAGACGAGTTTCACTGCTATATAATTATATTGGTTGTAATATTTTGAGATTCAACGTAATAAAGTGTGAATCCAGCAAATTAAGCACATTGTCAGAATGTGCGCTACTCAGAAATTCTTAATAGAAAAATCAAGCAACAGTTATCTTAAACCGGCAATCGAAACGAAACGTAAGGGCCGGCGCTGACTGATGTCGTGGCATGGCACGGCACGGCTAGGCATGTTTCGGTAGCCCGAAGGACGCTTTGTAATAAAGTGATTTGGTATGGCGTGCCGCGGCATGTTGGAGTAATATGAATTCTAAACTCATTGAAATAAGCATAAAAATAACTTGATCAGTAATAAAATCCTTTACCGTGCCGTGCCGTGCCACGACGTCAATCAGCGCCGGCCCTTACTCAGCAATCTGATACCATGGTACCAATGAAGCGTTCCCTATAAAGTTACATAACCAATACCTTAAATATATTTGACCGCACGCATGGTGTAGCGGCTTAAGTGGTCGCCTCGCCACCGTCGCCGCGCCGAGTGTTGTGGGTTCGAATCCCACACGGAACTAAGCATGGTGTGATCCACAAATGGTTGTTTCCAGTCTCGGTGTTCTTTGTGTCCGTTGTTTGAATATTTGTAAAGTCCTCCGCGATACAGGAATTATATCTAGTTCGGTAGTTTATAAAAGAAAGAATTGTACGTAACCATTACAAGAATATTATTTGAAGTACAATAAAGCACAAGTTTCTGCCCGCAAATATTCCATACTGGAATAAAATGTCCTATGTGTTAAGCCAGGATATGGCCAAGACTTTTCAAATCCGCTTAACGGTTTACGCGTGATGGAGAAACAAATACATTTTACATTTTACACTAATATTATAAATTGGACAGATTTGATTTTTGTTTGTTTATGTGTCTGTAAGGATTTAACTCAAAAACAAAATTATTTCACCATTAAAAAGCTATATTATCACCGAGTAACATAGGCTATATTTTTTTTTTTAAAGTACTGTACTATATAGTACAGTACTTACTTACCCAAAAGTGTAGACAAATATATATAATGTAAAAATCCCATTTAGGCAGTAAGTAACACGTTAAAGAGGTCTTATTGCGGTCTATGAGTCAGAGTGCCGAACTCCAAATTGCTAATGACAATTTTTGTAACAAAATCACAAAACACAACATAAACTGTTACTTACCTACACATACATAATATATTTACGTAAAATTACTTGAACACATTTGCGAGCAATACAAAGCATTTAACAAAGGAGAATAATGTCACATATAACTAACGTATACCCCGGCGACGTTCGCAGTCGCCGGCATCTGTCACCTCAAGCATTCGAGCTAGAATTTATTTAACGTAATACTCGCTCTCAAGTTTTCTTGCTGAAAATGTTATTTATTTGCAAAAGAATTTCCTTTACAAAATATTTGAAAATATTTTTGCTGTTATTGTTTTCTGTGAAGCATTTATTTTGTTGTATTTGGAATTATGGTTGTCTGACTTGTACTGGAATTTGGATTGACTCACATTCTTTACTGCTGCGACATCGAACGCAGTAGTAGTAAAAAATGCCATTGTATGAGATCTCGGGTTCAATGCCCGACTTTGTCAAAAGAAGTACGATTAAGTAAGAAGGGATTTTCTATCAAGACATTCTTAATAGAAGTTTGGAGTTAGGAAGTGACTGGTATTGAGCAGCCCTGGGCCTCGGAAAGCTAAAAAAGGTATTGGTCGAATCTACAAAACCTAACTATTGATTATTCTGTTAAAAAATTCTCAATAAATCTCAGGCGTTCCTTGTGTACGCACTATATTTACTGAGAATTTCTCATGATTGTTAGAACGTTTGTAAAGTCAGCCACGATACATTAATTATTCCTACAGTTGTCTTATGAAATGAAGAGAAAATGTGCGATCTAAAGTCATCATACACACATACATATTAAATAACAAAGTCCCTCCGCCGCGTCTGTCTATTCGCGATAAACTCAAAAACTACTGAACGGATTTTATGCGGTTTTCGCCAATAGATAGAGTGATTCATGAGGAAGGTTTAGGTGTATAATTTGCGAAGCCAGGGCGGATCGCTAGTAGTTGATAAAATGTTGCTGTAGAACACCTCTGCCTACCCTTTCAGAGATATGATAATGATGAAATAAAATAATAATGTCTCCATTCATCATTCAATCAAAATCGAATTAATTTATTCAAGTTAGGTTACAAGGTAACACTTTTGAATGTCAAGGGTACAATTTTTTTTCTGTGAATTTACATTTTCTGCCACGGTCAGTAGAACAAGGGTGTAGGCCTCATGAGAAGAACGGGCAAGAAACTCATGGTCACTCTTTTTAATTATAAATAATGTCAACACTGTATATAAAATGTCCCACTGCTGGGCACGGGCCTCTTCTCAGTATAAGGAGCGTCAGGTCATAGTCCACCGTGTTGGCTTAATGCGGGTTGGCAGACTTCAAGCATCTTCGAGAATATTATGTAGAATTCTTAGACAGATTACCTTACGATATTTCTTTTCACAGTTAAAGCAAGCGATAATTAGGTAACTATTTAATACGCACATAACATCGAAAAGTCACGAGGTGTGTGTTTTGAGATCGAACTTGATATCTCTGCGTGGCAGTCCAACGGTTTCCAAGTAAGCTAGACTAGACGAGCCTATTGCCGTTTAAAAACCCACATAATATAGTTATTCCGTATCTAGTTGACCTTTGTTTTTGTTATTTGCAAGTCGTAAAAACCCGACATAAAGTCTCCCGTGACACAGGCAAGGTTCTAAAAGAAAAAGCTAATTTAAAAAAAAAAGATGAATCTTTTATTTAAATAGACAACTTCCGCATTAGGAATCATTCCAGTGTCGCGGGGGACTTTACAAACATTCAAACAACGTACACAAACAACACCTAGGAGCATCCATTTGTAATCACTCAAAGTTTTGTTCCGTGTGGGATTCGAAGTCACAATACTCGGCGCAGAGGCAGTGGCGAGTTGATCATCTAAACTACTACGCCATTCATGCAGTGAATAGCTGATAAAATGTTGATGTAATACTCATCTGCCTGCCCCTTCAAGGACAGAGACGTCAGACAATGTTTATGTTGTTCTATAAACAGTTACTCCAAGCCAATATGTCACATAAGAAACATTGGCTATCAGTTTTCCAACGAAGCTTCGTACAAAATGTTTGTGTAAGCTTTAACCGTGTAATGTAGCTCGATGTCAAACATCACCTACTTTATATTACACGTTATATCGCGTACTACGTCATTACTACAAAGATTGATAGCTTTGTTTCAATAAAATAATGTGATACGTTTGTTCTAGAATGTTTCAGAGTTAACGAATATTTCAGTGAGGTAACAATTACTTTTTATGTGACTATTGGAATATGACTAGAGTATGGTTAAGTTGTCACCTTGCCACTATCATTGAGTCGAGGGTTATGAGTAAAGTAAAGTAAACTTTGTTCTTATTGAGTAGATACAATAATATTAATATAAATTAAGATGTACAGCAAATTGACGAAATACACCCTACGAAATTTCTCGAAATTTATATTGTTAATAATCTTACATTTAACACACAAATCTATGACATTATTAATAAAGTACTGAGATTTTCATATGCCCTTTACATGATGAGTAAAAAAATCTATAAAAAAGCGGTTATATCTGCGTATCATGGGTATATTGTATCAATATTAAAATATGGAGTTATTTTCTAGTGAAACTCTACAGGGAAGGAATAGGTGTTTCTGGCGCAAAAGAGATGCATTAGGGCAATATGCCATCTACAAAATTTTACTCTTGCAAATTTCATTTTATTGACATTTAAGCTATTCACATTTTCTTCGATTTACGTATATGAAGTTGCCATGTTTGTTAGGACTAACACTAATCTTTTCATAAAAACTACAAGAAATCGCAATAAAACACGTCTATGCATAGTACCCTCTCAGACTGCTCTCTTACATAAGTGTCTTTTGTATGGCTGTAAAGATATACAACAAGTTAGCCACGGCAGTGATAGAATCAGAAAATATTGCCACATTTAAAATCATACTACGCAATTTTTTTATTAGTAATGCCTATACTGTACATGATTTTCTAAATGATATTAATATTGATATTAAATAATAATTAATATACGATTTTGTGATACAGACCAATTTCATTGACAAATACATTATTTATTTATTATTGACAAATACACTAAATGGATTAAAAAGTATTGTAAAGTGTTGTATTTGGTTACATATTTTTATCAGTTGTTTATATATTGTTATTTTGAATAATTAAGTGTGACATTTGTATGGCAGTTATGGTAAAATACAGTGAACTATTTTGCTTCATGTACTATCATCTCTAACCTGTATTTAGCAAATAAAGAATTTTGATTTGATTTAATTTGGAATTTGGGTGTAATACACCCCTGCGTCCTTTTTCCGGGATATGGATGATGAGCGAGATGGTGTATGGATGTAAATTTTAAACCACTTTTAAACACTAAGTCGTAAATTTCTTGCTCTTCTTGTAGGCTCTCTACTTACCTAAACTTAAATAATCCTTACTGATATTATAATTGCCAATGTGAGTTGTTTGTTTCACTTTCACACCTCAACTACACGACGGATCATCACTTTTTCCAGTATGTATGTAACCTTTACCTAAAAAGTACTATTCCCAAGAGATAGAAACTCATTGATAAAATCTACATTAACGCGAGCAAAGTCACCGGCAAAATCTAGAAATAAATAATTTTACATTTTGTTTCATTTGAACTGTGTTTGGTAGATGGTAATAGGCTCGCTACCAGTTCCGTAAGACCTAAACCCATAGCTAGCGAAACCCAGCTGTTTTACACATCTACCTACCCTAATCCTATTCAAATATATATGTATAGTATTGAGACTATACCCTAATCCCAAGAAATATTATAAATGAAAATGTAAATTTGTTTGTTCGTTACCCTTTCACACCTTAACTTTTCGACCGATTCGACCAAGAAATACGTCCTGCTCCCGAGCGATAGAAATTTATTGACAGAATCTACATTAACGCGAGCGCAGCCTAGTGCTCTAATAAGTTGGATTGGAAATTTCCGATTTTCCATTCAATACGCCATAAATTCCCATTAGCAAGATTGCCATTAAAAAGTGACGACAATACGTTTAAATACTCGCTAAAACGTTTACGAGTCGCTCCATTAACTAAGAACTAACGATTGAACCCGACGCGCTGGTCTCAAGTATTTTATTCCAGATCATAAAGTTACAGAGTAACGGGTTATTTCAAGCTCTGAGTTATTTGTTGTTGGTTGTCGGGCTATTTATATTGGAGTATTAAATAATAATGGCGAATAGTAAAATTGTTGTAATTTATGATTCCACTAGATTTTCCCGTGGCTTCGCTTGCCCCAATATACACTTTTCAATTAACTTCTTTCTGTATCCCTGACAACGTGTATGCAACATTTCTCGATGAACGATTGTGTAGTTAAGACATGAAAGCGTAACAAACAAACTCGCATTTGCATTTATAATATTAATTAAGTTTAATCACAAAGTTTTGTAATATAATTATTATGTGATATTATTAGTTATTCCAAATAAATAACTAAGGCCTATCTCGGACGATTTTGTCACAGATCCAATATCAATTAGTTCGATTCGGGAATCGAATTGAAAAAGAAAAAGGAAGCTCAAATGTTTATGTCGGATTCAAAGACGCATTCATTAATATCAAATACTAGATTTTACCCGTAGCATCGCTCGCGTTAATCAATATTTTCTCAAAAAATTTATCTCCTTTAGGAAAAGTACTTTTTCTGGATAAAAGGTACCTTATGTAATTTTCTGTACTCCAAACAACGTGTATACGAAATTGCATGATTATAAGTCCTGTAATTAAGACGTAAAGATTAACAAACAAACTCGCATTTATGATATAACGTCAGGTTTCTACAATCTCGCACATCAATTAAATTAGTAACAAAATGAAATACTCCACTTAGGTATTGAACCAAACTACCGTCTACCGGGCACTGTTTTAGACATCGTGCTTGCAATAAATTCTTAAAAGAAAAGATCAATAACAATTTGTAAAACGTCCTATTTTAAATCAAATCTGAAATGGAAAAATGTCAAAAACAAAAAAAAATCTGTGGCATCCCTTTGCGTACAGCTTAAGAAGTTGTTTTGATTTTAACATCCTATTCATTTTTAAATTAACAGTTAAATAATGACTAGTGCGTCTTTTATAGGCCGCAAGCCCTAAGTCATCTTTTAAAATACGCGACATAGTTCTAGGTGCTATATTCATTTCCCGAGATAAAATCTTTTGCTTTCTGGCAGGAATTTTTCGAATTCTTCCCTTCACTGCTTTGATCACCTTTTACGTAGGGAAAAAGATCTGGTTGTCCACGTAGACAACTAGATCTTTTTCCGTCACAAACATAGGAGGTTTCATTGTACTTATCAATAGCCCGGTACACAAACATTCGACTAATAGCAAGCGGATAGTGTTTCAGAAATTGTATTTGGCTCCATACCTACTTTGTGTGACGCTATCACAGCAATTCGGTTTTCTTTATCTCCCCACTCTATTTTAATAACACAAAACATTTAACACCGATTGGCGCGAAAATGAGAAAACAGAATGAATATTTATATAAGAATGACAGATTCCAAATTCAAATGTAAAATTATGTTTCTTTTTTAATGTAACAGTATTTATAGTCAGACTAAGTAGTTTTAATAATAGTAGATGAATTGCCTTCAAAATTTTTTATTGTGTTTTATATAACGCAATAAAATCCGTATAAAGTAGTTTAATTTCAATAGTCTTTATCAGATTACCGACGTCCATTACTACAAAGTGACATTATATCTAGTCTATATTAATATCATTGTCTAATGTTGAACAATAAAATAGCGACTCAAATCAAAATTTGGAAGTATGGCAATTTGAACTTTAAGATTTTTATTAAAGTTTAACTTGTCTTACTACGCCCGCTTGCACTTACACCACCCGGATTAAGGCATCCATTACAACGAGCCATAAAAACGTTAATTTGCATATTGTATCGTAATGGGATATTAAATAAATGACTTTATACGAGCCTTTACAAATCATTAGCTTTTTATAAAGCAAATAAATGTAATGGGTTCGCCAGGCATGCTATTACTTTTAATATTAATTGGGGAAATAGACTGCCTCGATGTTCCCACGCAAAGAACACGAAATACTGCGTGACGCGCTTCGAATATGGGTGAAATCATAACTTATATTATAAATGCGAATGTGAGTTGTTTGTTACGCTTTAACGCCATAACTAATAATAATAACATAATAACATATTTATTTCAATTCTTGTGTTACAAATTTTCTCTTATTGTATTATGATTAAAACCAGACATTAGTTGAATTTATAATAAGAGGTTGCCGTTGACGACCGTACTAATATTAATTGTGTTACAGTCGTCAGCGTCTTCCACCCTAATACAATTGGTTTCATATTGAAAAATTATTACATATTAGAAAGTTCTTCATAATAATTACAAAAACAATAAATTATCAAATAGATTAACAATATTACATTATTACATAAATAAAAATAAATTATAAGTATAGGATTTAATTATGAGTTAAAATCAGTTAAGTATTTTATAGATCAATTTATTATTTGGAGATTAATCATAGGTATAATAATAAGTTAAACAGCTAAGTATGATGCTGAGCTTCCATTTACCATAGTCGTGAGTTGTGTGGTTGTGTGTCTGTGTGGGTGTGCGGGCGCGCGTGTGTGTGTGTGTATGTGTGTGTGTGTGAGAGAGAGAGAATAAGTGTGTGTGTGTGTGTGTGCATGTTTGCGTCCTGTAAGAGCTACTTAAGTTTTTGGTTATCTACTAATTCTTCCGTTTTTTTATAGTCAAGCCCTTTTAACCAACGTACTATAACTGTTTTGAGTTTGTCCATTGATAATGGGTAGATGTTATTCACAGCATTTGCAGCATTGTATAAGAAGTTTCCAAGAACATAGTATTGTCGCCGAGCGAGCGCGGTTTTGTGGGGGGCAACCGAGTAAATTTTGGTTTTGTTGCGTTTTACAAGCGGTATAAAAGTAGTGCATTTGTGCTTTCTCATTATCAAACCCTTGACGAAGAGTTGTCTTACTGAGAGTACAGGGCACTCGCTATAGAGGAGCTCCGTACTGTAGCGTCTTGGTTTACCAAGTATGATCTTCAGAATACCTCTTTGGGCCCGTTCTAGGGGAAGTAATGTTGTTGTCCCTGCTCCACCCCACGTAATAATACAGTACTGGAGTATACTCTGGATTAGGGCATAATATACACAAAACAGGGTATCTAAATCAGCTGACCGCCTAAGTTTCCTAAATATTGGAATAAGCTTTCTTATTCGAATTGTTAGCTTATTAATATGTGGTGACCAGATTAAATTTTTATCTATAATAAGACCGAGATATTTTACTGTGTCTGTTCGTACCAACATCGGGCAGGTGCAGCCATGATCATGGAGACATTTATGTGCTTTAATGTTAAAGTGTGTTGGTGGTTGGGCATTTGCTCGGTGAGAGAACGTAATATAACTGGTTTTATTTAAATTTATTGTGAGAAGGTTATTTTTAAGCCAGATCATTATCTCTCTAAGTGCGTGCTCTTTATGACTTTGGGTCTCCTCCCATGTACTGCCATGCACGATCAGAGCGGTATCGTCAGCGTATGAAATAATTTTACAGTTAGGTAAAGATTTTGTACATAAGCTATTGACATACACCAAGAAAAGTGTTGGAGACAAAACAGAACCCTGCGGCAAGCCGATTGTAAGAGATTTGTGGTCACTGGTGTAGTTACCTACCTTAACGCACTGGGTACGGTTAGTAAGGTATGAACGAAAAATGTCCAACACAATGCCCCGCACACCGATGCATTCCAGTTTATGCAGTAATAAAGCTACAGAGACAGTGTCGAATGCCTTAGACAAATCTAGAAACACACCTAGGACTTTTGATGCTTTGTCAAGATTTTTTGCGACCGTCTCCGTTAAAAGTATCGTCGCATCCTCTGTAGATCTACCTTTGATAAAACCAAATTGGTTTGGGGCTATAAAATTGTTCTTATAAAGATATGCAGTGAGTCTCGAATTTATTAGTTTTTCGAGTATTTTGGATAACACTGTTAGTACCGATATCGGTCTGTAGTTGCCAACACTGTCTCTGTCACCGCTTTTATGGATAGGGTGTATAAGAGCCTTCTTTAAAATGTCTGGGAATGTTCCAGTTGCCAGACACAGATTAAACACGAATGTAAGTGGTGGTATTAGGCTAACCCTTCCTTTTTTTATTACTTGAGTCGGTATATTATCGATGCCTGTAGCAGTGTCAATTTTAAGGTTTGAGATAATTGTATCAATCTCTCTACAATCCGTGTCAAATAGTGCCATAGAATCCCTGACAGGTTGGTCATCGACATTGTTTTTGGATAGGTTTGACGGCGCTTGAGAAACATAAGTTGTTAAAGTAGCGTGCGCTAGTTTAGACCCCATAGTAGCGAAGTAGTCGTTAACGTAATTTAGTGATGTATACGGGTCTTGAGAGAGATAGAGTAGTTCACTAGGTAAGTTTGGTGATTGTTTTAAATTGGTTATTTTATTTACGGTCTTCCAAGTACCTTTAGGATTCCCTTTATTTTTATCAAATTCAGATTTTTCGTATTCGATTTTTAATTTATGTAATAAATTATTGCAATAATTGCGATACCTTGTATATGACACTTGGAGTATCGCA
This sequence comes from Catocala nupta, assembly GCA_963675205.1. NCBI lineage: Eukaryota > Metazoa > Arthropoda > Insecta > Lepidoptera > Erebidae > Catocala > Catocala nupta. The sequence continues at coordinate 3,520,708 of OY776105.1, forward strand.
TTTGTTGGGTATTTTTTTGATTTATTGTGCAATTTATCCCTATGTCTAATACATCTAACCAAGCCCGGAGTTACCCATGGTTTAATGGTCCTCTTTCGGTTTGGAATAATAATTTTTGTGGAATAATTAGTTATTATTTCTGAAACCATATTTGTTAGAGCAGTGGCTGCAATGTTTGCATCCGTGGTTGCATAGACTGGACTGAAATCAGTATCAGCTAGCTTTTGGACTATCGAGTTATAGTCTATTTTAATAATTGTGTTTTGAGAGGGGTTCCTTTTTATTTTTATATCCAAACCAAATACTACTGGGGCATGATCGGTTACAAAAGAGTCAAGAACACAAGTGGATGCATACCTTTCTGATCTAAGCATTACATGATCAATACAACTATCATTACGAGTTGAGAGTTGGTGTGTGGGTAAAAAACCATGAAATGCCATGAAATCTAGATATTTAATGGCATTAACATCCATATTGTTCGGCGAGATGTTTATATTGATGTCGCCCACTATGACTACTGATTTAATTGAATTTAAGGAAGTCAGACACTGGTCAAGGCTCTCACAAAATCTATTTATATTTCTCTGTGAAGGCGATCTATAGATAGCTACAACAGCGTACTCCTGTTCACTTGTCAACACTACGCAGTTGGCGTCATTTAGTATGGGGATAGTTACGCTGTGTTTCATATCAGTCCTAATATATATTACGACACCGTCGTTTTGGTTATAGAAGTTGGACGAATATGACGTGTAGCCAGTAATTACCGGTGTAACCGTGGTTTTACTCAACCAACACTCCGTTAGTACAACAATATGACACTGAATACTAATTGTTTCCAGTAGAACAGTAAAAGCATCAAAGTTACAGTTTATACTGCGAATATTTGTATGTAAGATTGTTAATGCTGTCTTGGAGCAATTAATATGATGTATTAAGTTTTCGGGAGAACATAAAATAGACTTGGAGATTTGAAAGGAATCAATATCATCGGATATATTATCAGACCGTATCATTATAGTTATCTGAAATTACTATGGACCATCTTGTATATATAAACGAATGATTCTCATTCGTATAAAGTGTAGACATAATAATGTATAAGTATGTGAATGTTTTTCTTGAAATTCTAACATAGATTGAAATATTTTTTTGTAAAAGAAAGCGTGCATAATGTGTTTTTTGTTGTAAAGTGTGTATGGAAGCATAATCATATAGAGTAATAAAGCTTTTGTATAAAATGAAATAATAAACATGATATTGCGGTAAAACAGAAAGGGTTTTTAACTTAATCTTAATGCTAAGTAAAAGGTAAAAATGGTATTTGATAATTAAAAATAACATGCAAATAATATAATAAAAATGCCATACGATGCTTTCCAGTCACAGTTCTGGTTGGGTGTTCAGTCGATCCAAGTCGCTTGCAGAGTCAATACGATGGGACCGCGCGCCTGTTTTCTTGCGAAGGAACACTCTTCCGTGGACCGTCCAGCAGAATTCATAGCCGTTTTTCTTGCTGTACTCACGAGCTAAGTAAAAGGTCTTCTTTGTCTTCTGTGTAAGGCACTCGGAGACAAAGATAGGCTTAGGGTTTCCATCGAGTTCCAGGTGTGATGTGCATAATTTGCGCTCCTTGTGCGTCTGATTATATGTTTTAATCGCTGTTAGTAGCTTTTCTTTTAATATAACAGAAGAGAAATCTATAATTACGGGCCTATTACCGCTCTTATCGGCATTTAGACGAAATACGTCTCTTATATTATGTTCATCAATGCGATTATTAGCTACAGAACCAATTTTTTTCACCAGGCGCAGTAAGTCATCCTTTGATTCAGTTTTTAGAACAGGTAGATTTCGTATTTCAATAGAACTTTGTTTTTGTGATCTCTCCAACTGTTCCACCTTTAATTCTAACGTTTGAATGTATGCTAGGTGTTCACGTCGCTCGGTTTCCATTTTGATTAGTTTGTCTTTCATTTCTTCGTATTGTTTAGATATAAAGTCCATAGACTTTATTATATCACTGTTCTGGGTGAGTATATTATTAATAGTACCTTGTATTGAAGTCTGCGGGTTTTTTATAGTATCGAAAGTTTTCTTTGTCTCCGCCATATAAGCGTGTAACTCATCGTCATGCTGACGCTTGCGTGGTCGAGGTCTGTTCGTTACGTTGGCGGAAGTCTCGTTGTCCGTGTCTGTGAACGGGGCAGAGCTTACGTTGGTATCCGATTTAACATTCTCCTTTGGGGTAGTTGGCGGAGTCCGTTTCAGTGGCATTTTGAGATCGCGACACTAGTGTATCTGGTACTAGGAACACAGCGAAACCCAAGAGTAGCACTCACGTATATTCTTGTTTACTCGAACAGTAGGCAGGAGGATGGCGTAGCGTGCGGATGCGCAGGTATTGGTAGTATTGGGGCCACACCCCTAGGGGTGGGTGTCAAGTTGCGGTGGGCGTGGGTGACCTTGGTAGCGGTAAGTGTAACGTGCGGAGTAGCTCACTGTGCTTCTTTATGATATGCGCGCCTAGTAACTTTCATAGAATAACTTATTTAAATTTATTAATTATTTGATTTTAAAATATCACGGAATATACTAAAATCGCGTCTGAACACCTCAGTGGTCCGGGGGGAAGGGAATTTAATTCATTTAATTCGAATCTACTACACTCAGCGTAGAGGCATTAGCGATACGATCACTTAAACCACTACGCCATCCATGTAGTAAAATATTATTATCAAAAAGCTTTTGTCTGCGGTTTTACACAGAAATAGTGTTTTCCCTGGATATAAGGTACTATGTCCTTTTCTGTACCCCTTACAACGTTTATGCGAAATTTCATGATGATCGGTCGAGTAGTTAAGGCGTGAAAGATAACAAATAAAGAATCAAACAGTTAGGATTGTTCCACATTCAGTGCTGCTACTAAGAATTTTGCGACAGTAAATCCGTGAATCAATCCCAACACCTTATGCTCAGTAGTCACATTCAATACTACTGTGCTACAGAGGTATTCAAAATGTAACCTTATCAAGCCTATTGTTCTCCATCCATTCTTTAATTTTCTACACGTTCCGGCAAAAAGGTGCATGTAGAAAAATAACTCAAGCCAAAAATAATTAATTTTCTTTTAAATTAAATCCCTTATTTACTAACAAGTACTTATATTAAAATCAAATAACGCTCGCGAAATCGCTTATTAACAACAAAAGAAAAATTCCAATTGTTGAAGTCCCTTCGAGAAAATCTCGACCAATTTCTTGCAAAAGCTTTCAATTTCTGTAATAAAAGAATTGTGAATTTGTAAAGCGCGTTTCGGAAGCTATAATGAACAGTCAATAAATTTTCTATTTCAATCTTAGATACAAAATTATTGAAGCCTTAGGCCCGGTTTCTGTATCAAGAAACGAGTCGTTTTACTGACAATAATTGTTAAAACATGTTCTATGGAAAAATACGTCAAAAATAATAAGTTTCTTTATTAGGAAGGTACTTCATTCAGAAGTAACATAGAACATGGTACAAATCAAGATTTCCAGATATTTGTGTTACAAATTACTATTATTGCTACCCCTTCAACTAAGCTAGAATCCTAGATTAAATTGTTGGGTTTATTTTATATGTTTGGAATTCGAATGCACTCCCTTTCGCCTATACAATACCTTATCCATTAATCAGTTGTTTGTTTGTTTCGATCTCTCTCCAAAAACATTGAATAATCCACAACATTGTTCTAAGTCTGGGTGTTCTTTGAATCCATTGTTCCAAAATTTGCAAAGAGGCCGCGACCCAGAGATTACCTCAAGCGCGAAAGTTCGAAAAGCAGCATATTAAAAGACTTGTTAAAATAATTAATTAAATTCTCGTTAATTGGACTGAATCTATCAGTTGCTAATTATTATTAAGACAACTAATACTATTCGCCGTCAAAGCATCGTAGCTTTAGTTTCAACTCACATTGAGCGGCAAAATGCTCGCGCATGCACGAAAATCGCACTCTTTATAAAATTCCTATGAGAGTATTTTGGATTAAACAAATTAAAACTCTGTTGCAATTACTTAAAACAGTTTCGCGGAGCCGCCTAGATAGATTTCTCGTCATCTTACGTTTACCCGAATGTTATACATTGTAATAAAGTATTTTGATTTCATATATACGGATTTTATCGCGTTGTTAATTAACACGTTTATTACTTTATTTTGAAAATATTACTCTACTGCTGAGCCTTGACTATTATTTCAAATTACCCTTTTTAATCTCCTCGTGAACATGGCCGCTGAAAAGGAATTATACATTCCGCTCAGTCTGACTTGAACCTTAGTAAAATCAGACGATTTTTACTAGTTTTATTTTTGTTTTAAATCTCGAAACATTAAGATAAGTACTATATAATACTCGTTAGCACTTCTTTGATTTAACTTACTACTGTTCAGAGTTTGGGAACGACTAATTGATTTTCTTTTAGAAGTTTTAGTATCCAGCTATATAATAGAAACTGTTCGGAGTGAAAGAGAATTATTGAGCAGGAAGCTTGGGTAATTTCTTTGTTGCTCTATGATAAAACTATATTCTTCCTGCGGCTTTGCTCGCGTAAATTTAGATTATGTCAATCATTAAAATACACGTGCAATAAAAATGGTTTACACTATAGCGCGACCTTTCTTTAAAACTATAAAAAGAGAATATTATTTTAACTATTTTAATTTACACTTTGCCTGATATTTCGGTTGCATTTCAGCAGTTTGAATTATTTTATAGCAGATTTTATTTTACATTAACTGCGATGAAATCTATAATAAGTAGGTTCTTTAATTTAAATGTATAACATTCGCGTTAACGAAAGACAATCCTTACTAATATAATAAATGTGAAAGTTAGTGAGGATGTATGGATATATAGATGTTTGTTACTCTTTCACGCAAACTGAACCGATTGCAATGAAACTTGGTAAATAGATAGCTGGAGACCTAGATTCACACATAGGCTTGTTATCACGATATTCCCACGGGAACGGGACTTACGCGGGTGAAACTGCGGGGAAAAACTAGTATTATATAAAGAGACCTTATAAAAGTTAGTAATATCTAACTTAAACCAAGACGAGTCATGTATCAAATACCCCACTTGTCACACTGTATGAAAGTTTAAATTAATTGCTACTTTAAGCTTAATGCATTGAGATAAATCTTATGAGCAAAGATTATTAATTTTCTTTTATTTTACTATGTTATTTGCAACGTTTGGAAGTTTTAACCGTCCTTGATCCCTTGGGTCTCGTAGCCGTCTACGTTGAGAAGTATCCAAGTTGAAATACGAAGAGAATAAAATAAACGATATTCTGTAAAAGCAAGATACCGTCATTATTTAAATAGGGCTTTAAAATTAGATATTGCGCAAACCAAGAAGTGAGATATTGAAACAGACGATTTATTATAGCAGCTAATAGCAGAATTATAGCAGTATTATAGGAGCGTATAGCAGTATAATAGATGTATTATGGACGTATTATAAAAGCTTAGTATTATTATAGCAGTGTAACAGCAGGTTATAGCAGAGTTATAGCAGTATTATAGGAGCGTATAGCAGTATAATAGCTATATTATAGCGGTATTATAAAAGCTTGTAGTACTATTATAGCAGTGTAACAGCAGGTTATAGCAGTGTTATAGCAGTATTATAGGAGCGTATAGCAGTATAATAGCTATATTATAGCGGTATTATAAAAGCTTGTAGTACTATTATAGCAGTGTAACAGCAGATTATAGCAGAGTTATAGCAGTATTATAGGAGCGTATAGCAGTATAATAGCTATATTATAGAGGTATTGTAAAAGCTTGTAGTACTATTATAGCAGTGTAACAGAAGGTTATAGCAGTGTTATAGCAGTATTATAGGAGCGTATAGCAGTACAATAGCTATATTATAGCGGTATTATAAAAGCTTGTAGCACTATTATAGCAGAGTAACAGCAGGTTATAGCAGTGTTATAGGAGCGTATAGCAGTATAATAGCTATATTATAGCGGTATTATAAAAGCTTGTAGCACTATTATAGCAGTGTAACAGCAGGTTATAGCAGTGTAACAGCAGGTTATAACAGTGTGTAGCAGAAAAGCTTATAGCAGTATTATAGCAGCAAGTAGCCATATTCAATAACACACCACACATTAGGATTCAATCGATGATATAAAAATTATTACTGCCCCGGTGGCGTAGTAGTAGTGACTACGACTGTTGTGTTGGATAGCAGAGAATTTACTTGAAGCAGGGACTAATTCCTGGATAAAGTATTATCGCTCGCAAGTTCTCATCACAGTTCGTTAATACTATCCCAGGATTGTGCATGAAGCGATTGAAATACGTAGGCACTAGATTTTCAAACGATCTGCGATTTGAAAGTGATTACAATAACACAACCTCTCTTTGATCTGCAGTCGGTTAAGTTTCAGAATACAGACTCGCTTGCTATTGGTGTGAATGAGGTCTCAGGTTTGAATCCCGGGTCAGGCCAACAACAACTTATATAGCAGCCGTAAGTTAAGCAAGTTGCGCTGTTACACAACCCCGTGCCTCGGAAAGCAAACAAAGCCGGTCCTGCGCCTAGTCTATCCGGTCGTGTCGGATTGTCGTCCCATTGGATTACAAGAGTTTGGAAACAGAGAGCGCACTAGCGTTTGCGCACACACTTATTCACTATAATATTTACCGATCAGATAGCGAGTCTCCATTAAAATTGGCTGTCATTTCAAAGATCGGTCTACAGGATTTTAGTGAAAGTTCACGGAATAACAAAATGTGCAGGTGGATTTAGAAACATCTACTTCATAAACAAAAGACCACGTCAAACGTCAAGCCTTTATAGAGCCTGTGAATAATGGCAGTATAGGGCACTCCACTATACTCTGAATGTCTACCTAATAGACTGTTGGTCTATTCGCTTCAGTGCTTCGCTTCTTAACTATATCTGGCTTGGAGCCAAACGTTAGTGCTTTTCCTCATGTACCAACTGGCTATCTACGAATCTGGCTACCTGTTAATTGTTGGCACATCGGTAGTGTATACGACCCACGTCCCTGAGAGTTCCATTCCCGGGTCGGGCTAAGTGTTATTGGGATGCATTAGAATAACCGGTTCGTAAAATGTCCCTTATTTCCTGTTTTTTTAAATACATTTCGTTTTTATAAGAATTAATAATTGCCAGAATAAATAAAATTGCAAACTATGTAATGTATGTCCTTTATTGTAGTCCTTATTTATGTATTCCCATCTCTATGTATTGTATTTGTCGTCTACTCTTTAAATTAAAAAAAAAGCAGGAACTGAAAAATTTATCATAGAGTAGTTTATCAAATAAAAGATGAAAGTAGAAACAGAAGTAAAAAAGAATATTCTATCTAGAAAAATCTATATGTCGCGGAGACATTACAAATATTCTAACAACGGACACAAAGAACACCACTACACAAGCATATGTGGATTTCATAAATTTTGTCCCTTGTGGATATCAATCCACAACAATCATCGCCGCAACAATGGCCAGTAATTAGTAAAAGCCCGTAACAATGATCACTTAAACAAGTACGTCCCCCCTTCAATCATATATTTGTAACTTTATTTTTTGTAACTACAAGTAGCCTAAGCTAGTATAGCAGTTAGCACAAAAGCTTTTAGTATTAGCATACAGGTGCTTATGTAAACAGAATATGAACACTGGGATTAGTATTCCGTACGCCTCGTCGACGTGTGATGTTATCAGATGAAAAGTTTAGCTCCGCGCCATCTGTTGCATTTTAGATTGGAGTTGTGACACAAAATGGCGCATACACGTTTCGTAAACAAAATCTTTTCTACATCAGCTTTTGACCGCGGCTTCTCTTGCTCGGGGCCAGTACTTAATTCTGGATGAACGGTACTCCTTTTTTGTACCAAATAATGTAGTCTGTCAAGTCTTAAATAGTTAATTATCGCTTGCTTTAACGGTGAAGGAAAACATCGTGAGGAAACCTGCATGTCTGAGAGTCCTCCATAATGTTCTCGAATATATGTGAAGTCTGCCAACCCGCACTAGGCCAGCGTGGTGGACTATGGCCTAAACCTTCTCTCACTGAGAAGAGACCCGTGCCCAGCAGTGGGACAGTTGAAATCAGGGCTGATATTATTTATAAGTCTTAATATACCAGACATACAAACAGACATAATAGATGCCTCTTTTTTAAAGGCCGTTTCCAATATTTGGTGAATAAACATTTAAAATTATAAATACTGGTGTACTAGTCTCTATAAGTACTATGAGATCTTTTTGCAGATTGTACTGTACTTTTTTATTTCAGCGCAAGTACTTACAACGAATTATATACGAGTGTGTAACTGGTCCGATCGATTTACGGGGACAACTGAGCCACGGTGAATACGCTAGCGCACTCGCCAAATACAAAAAGCTGAATCAGCTATATGGCTACAAGTGTAATAAGAGGATCTCTGCCATCTTGAAATCGGTTAAGTGTTTAGCTATACTCGCGTGAACTTTTAGAAATTTCGAGCTTTTCGCCTATTCAGTTTTACAACTTAAAATCATCCAGTGCTTTGATCGATGACAATAAAACTACCTTTGCAGAATCTTTTAAAGATATCCAGTTTTGATAGTAAGAACTCGTCATCCAATTAACGTCGAAGGTAAGGCAATGCTGATGCATTCCTCGATATGACGATACAAAGATCTGTATATTTTTAATAATTTGTATTAGTATGTGCAACTGATTGCTCTAAAGAATGAAAACATCATTATAATATACTGTTATGAATTGGCTGATAAATACAACTGCTATGCATGAGGTTCAAAACCCGGATCACTCTAACAAACGAAATAGGTTTTTTCTGTCAATGAATAATCATTTGCCCGAAATTATGAAAATGTTATCGTACCCCCATGTAGGAATCGAATATCACTATCCGCAGTGGCAGGGGTAAGGTAACTGTTACGCAATCCTTGTATAATAATAATATTTTAAAGTAAAGCGACAAAGAATAATATATCCAGCAAATAAACGCCAGATAAAACTGGTGTCTTCCCCAAAAATTACTGCATTCTGAACTTCTTAAAGATTAATTTCAAAAGCCTCGTACACAATTGGTAGAACTGGCGATATGCCAAGAGCCAGGTTGTAAGGAGTCAACACACTAGTGACTGGGAATGCGGTGAAACGTCAGCGACTATTATGATGTATCTTTTCGCCTGTTGATTTTGTGTTGGGTGGATTCCAAGATTGATGAAAAGGTTGATATAAGACGATAATATTAAACTAGTTTTCGCATGCGGCTGCGCGTGATAAATATAAAACACTGTTTTTCCCGGAGCTTCACTCCCGTTAATGCAATGATTTCATCAATAAATTTTTGGTCGAGTCAGTTATTTTTTTCTGGATGAAAGTACCCTGAGTCCTTATCAATACCCCTGACAACGTGAATACGAAATTTTATAATGATCGGTCAAGTAGTTAAAGCTCAGGCCTTAACTACTCGACAACATACACAAAAACGCACATTCGCTTTTATAATACTAGTAAGGATAGCCTAAAGTCACAATAAATTAATCAGATTCATTTTTTAGTGAAAGATTTATTTAAATGACGATTAAGCTAAGCTAGTCTGTGTTATGTTCATATCCAATATATAACTTACTCCCATGACGAATTTCGTCAAAGTTGGTATATCGGTTTAGCTATTAAAATTTAATTATAAGACTGACAGACTGACAAATGTTCTAATTAACAATTTCTTTAATAATAACAATTTGAACAAAGCAAGAGACATATACAAGGATTTTGTAAACAGCAATCCGTAGTTTCTGCCTCCCGCTACCAGAAAACAAACTGTGTTTGTGTCTATGTGTGTAACTGCACTAAGACTGCACGATTAGCGTAGCGTTCCATTAGCCGTGTCGCCGCTACAGCCCCTTTGAGTGTTCAGCGTACGAATCCCACACGAACCAATGTCAATCAATCAATCAGCCCTTTGTAGTCCACTGCGGGATATAGGCTTCTCCCATTTTGCTCCACACCATACAAATCTAATTTAAGACAATGACTACTCATAATTGTTTTAAATCTGAATATACTTTAGTTGTATGTTTTTAGAGCTGCATGTGTCACTAGGCCTAACCTCAGTGACCTTATTTACAAGTAGACAAAAATAAATAAAGATTTAATATACAAAGAAAAATAGGTACTTAAAGATTTATTCGCAATTTTATGTACAAGGCTCTTTGCATTGATTTTAAGAAAATATTTCGTTAGTTTCGTCTAGTCACCTTAGCTATAGGAATTGTTAGGTGACAAACAAATTAAATTTATTGAGGAGCTCAGCCTTGGCTTATATACTTATATAAAGTGATGTCATGTTTTTGTTTGTGGCGTTCTGGAGACGACAAAATTATTATTTTTGGATCTGTCATGTCACAGAATGGAGTTCTATGTTTTGTTTCAAATGGTGTTACTGAATTGGGCTTATATATCTATTTATGAGTGGCGGTAGCCCAATGGAGAAGTTATCGGTTTTTCATTCGAGAGGTTGTCGATTTGATTGCCATCCATTTGATTATATCAATATGAACCTATTTACACAAGCATAATAGGTTAGTTGGTGAGGATAATAAGAATACTAGTCAATTTTAACAAAAATTACTAGAAATCTTTAATAATATATATAATATTGTCGGTCTCGATGGCGTAGTGGTTAGCGTAACCGACTGCCACGCCTGAGATCGCGGGTTCGATTCCCGCACAAGACAAATATCTGTGTGCATGAACATGGATGTTTGTCTTGGTCTGGGTGTTTCTATTTATAATATGTACGTATTTACAAAAAAGTATATATGTATGTTTATCCATTGTCTAGTACCCATAGTACAAGCTCTGCTTAGTTTGGGCTAGATAGTGTTGTGTGTATGTGGTAGAATATTATTATTATTATTATTATATTATATATGTAATTTGCTTTACCTTTAAAGAACACAATAGGAATCCTTGGTTTTGTGGCATAATTCAGCAATTATTTTACAAATTGAACCCAAGGCCCTTTGACTTTATATCTTGGGTTCGATTTGCGGATTGTACGAAGCGTTAACAACTTTTCCTATTAAAATATTCTCAGTAGTAGTATTGAGTTTATTACTACGCCCACAGTGAAATGCAAAACAATAAAACTGTGGCGGTAGGGACACATTTTATTTGCAAGAACATGAATATAATCACGGACCTATGTGTGTACAATGTACGGTGATATAAATTTGTATGTGTGTAGAAACGGCTGCATTCCGTCGCGTAAGAAATTTAGTCGTGAATATACAGAACTAACGTTTTTAATTTACTCTCTACTACACAAATAAGCCTTAAGTGGATATTGAATTGGTTGTGTAATATACAGGCATATTGGTGTAAGATTAAATATGTATGTAAGTACATTTTATTGTGAGAGATAAATTTGCTAGTATTGGTAATAAACTCTTGTTAGTATGCACGAGAGAGTGATATCCGTTGATTGTGATTGCTTGTGATATTTGCACGTAAAAGTTTATATATACAATAAGTTAACCCTCGGGAATAGTTCTTTTTTTCTAGAGGAAAGCTACTCTATGCACAGCAAATAGTTTAGGATGGTAGGAATCGGTGTTCTATGTGTGGTCAGCCAAATATCAACTTGTAGTCGGTCACCTGTTACACGTATTCACACACAGCAGACGATGAGAGAAAACGATGTTATGTAAAACTTATTATATTCTTAAATACGTTATGTTACGTTTTATAGGACTCACTGTATATCCTTACTAATACTATAAATGCGAATATGAATTTGTTTGTTATGCTTTCACGCCTTAACTACTGAACCGATCATCATGAAATTTCGCAAACACATTGTCAGGTGTACATAAAAGGCCATAGGTTACCTTTTATCTAGAAAAGAGTACTGTTCCCATGGGATAAAATGCATTGACAAAATCTAGATTATCGTGAGCGAAGCCGCGGGAAGTATCTAGTTATCCTCTATTTCAAATTGCATGTTCAATACACACCGTGCTACTAAGAATTTATGTTTCCGAGACTTATAGTTAATTCGGAATGCCTGCATGTTCGCGGCTTGGCAACATTCAGTGCGCCGACATTATTACTCGGTTTCAGGAAACATGCAATACTCAAATTCGTACTTATATTACAAATGCCAAAGCTTCCTCTATTTGTTATATATGTTGCAAAATGTTTAATCTGACAATTGCTAGAATGCCAGTAATAGTTTTGAGTTTAGATTGATTTTATTAATCCAAACTTAATATTAAATATCTGATAGTGTGTTTGTTTGGTACGCTTTCACGCCTTAACTACTCGACTGATCATCATAAAATACATAGGACATAGTGTGCCTTTCATATACTAAACTATCTTTACTATCATAACCTACAGTTCATTTACGTGAGCGAAACGGTGGGAAAATTAGACTCAAATAAAAAAAAACTCTGTATCAATCCGTAGATACGTGTCAATGGTAACCAGTGTCAACTACATACGTGACATTAATAAAGGGGTTTAAATATGAGTTTGTGGTTGTTCTCAACATGTAGTTCTCGATTCAGACACCGGCGATAAGACTTAGTGTTATGTGACCTATAAGTACGACAGTAAGCTTACATTAACTCGTCTGACACAAGTAGCAATAACAAATGGTATTAATTCTACGTAATAACTCGAGAGAGAGTTGATGGAGTGTCTCTATTTATCATGTCCGTTTTAAATAAGGCAATTATTTATTTAATACTTAGCTTTTGCCCGCGGAAATAATACTTTCTTTGTGGTTAAAATATATTCTATGTCCTTTTTTGTACCCCTGACAACGTCTGTGCAAAATTTCACGATGATCAGTGGAGTAGTTAAGGCGCGAAAGCTTGATAAATAGATAAAATCACAAAATTGTATTGTATACAGACAATTCCCGCAGTAGGAATAATTCTTGTGTCGCTAGAGACTTAAAAACATTCAAGAAACGGACACAAAGAACACCAAGACTTGTAACAACCATTTATGGATCACACAAAGTTTTGAACCCGTGTGGGATTCGAATCCACCAAACTCGGCACAATGGCAGTGGCGAAGCGACCACTGGAAACACTACGCCATTCGTGCAGTTAAAAAGTCAAAGTAAAAATACTTGAGATCATCGGCTCTAATACGAAGTACATATAACCTTAATGGCTAAAATAAGAATTTCCTAATACAAAAACGTAACGATCTGGTTGGGAATTTTTGTTTTAACGAGGCGTAAAATTTTTCCTGTCATATTAAAATAAAATATTTATATTACAAGAACAAATTCCGATACACCTTTCCCTTGGGCTGAATTAATTTTTCAACGGCAAGAATAGCTTATCAAAATTGGAATTGCGAAATTTCTGATATTTCCTTTATGTAGATTATTGGCTGAATGTTTATAGGTGTTATATGTTATTGGAAACGGGAATTAATGTGATTCTGTTCGGTATAAAGGTACATATATATACCTTTTTGAAACGCTTGAAGTTTTGGTTAAAGCTCGGTACCTATATATAAGTCAAGTCTAAACAAGTCAATACAGCTACGGACAGTTAAATTCTGACACATTTTTCATACAATATGTGTCAGAAATTAACTGTTCGTAGGATAAGACCCGGGTCTAGGTTGCACTGTGTTAGTCACAATAAGAATGACGCGGCACCCATTTGTGGAGTAAATGTTTTTAAATCACATTTTGTTTTTGGCTATAAAAATACAACTAGCTTTAGGAATCATATATGGCGTGAGTCTTTACAAGCATTCAAGCACGAGTACACTCAGACTGGGGACAGCTATTGGATTTTCATTTCTTCTATTGCCATCCGAGTCTAATCTCGCGTTCGGTAGACCTGTGGTCTGTCTTTTGGTGTGTCTATTCATTCACACTTTACAAACATACTTTCAACAGACACAAAGCACACCCAGACTCGAACCAGATTCGAACCCACAACACTGGACATGGGCACACAGCCGACTGCAGATCATATAGAGGTTATTTTGTTATAGTCACTGCATTAAATCTTTCCGATAGATACTTACGTATTTCAATAGCTTAACGCACAATTCTAGGATAATATTATAATTCAACGATAAAGTATCAGATCGATCTCAAATCTCGGTGCTATCAGCAAAATAAATAAAGAACTACATGACTCTATAACTATAAAAGTCAACCACACGTCGAAATCCAATACGATTCGATTAATGAAAAATCTATATTTAGATGTTAGACTAATGGAAAGTCAATACTATATACCTCTCGATTCAAACCGACTCGGCATTTCTTGAGAAAGAACTGACACAGCACATAGTTTATGACTTAGTGAATTAACCCCTCTGTGAAATGGCTACCATTCTTTTTAATTTCGTTTGCCACTTAGCTCTGCGTAATTATACTGCGGATCTGCGCAATCGTCACAGCATCACGAGTTAATTTTCTTTAGCTGACATTCAGAAGAAATTATTTAATATTTTTGCTCCAAAATCAATCTTACTTACTTGTCTGCAATATATAGGTATCTACTGGTACCTAATAGCAATCTGGGGATAAATATACTATAAGGGAAGTAAATAAAAGTAGGTACTCTATTGAGGTCTCGTGTTCGAACCCAAGGCACGCATCGCTGAATTTGTAAAGTGATTTGCTTATTAAATAATTAATTACCGCTTGCTTCAACAGTGAAGGAAAACATCGTGAAGAAATGTACATAGTTACATGTCCGAGAGTTCTACGTAATGTTCTCAAAGATGATTGTGAAGTCTGCCAGCCCGCACTGGGCCACCGTGGTCAACTATAGCGTAACCCTCTTCGCACTGAGAAAAGGTCCGTGCCCAGCAGTGGACCGTTTAATATAGGGCTGATAATATTATATATAGTCTTTTTCCTGTCCCGTGGAACACTCCGGTATAACAAGGATATTATTACAATCTTACTTAGACATGCATCGTTGTATAAAAATTTTAAGTCAATCCATTTACTACTTATTCGGGTTTTGCGGACACTAACATACAAACGGAAGCTGAATCTTTATAACTAAAGATTTTTATGTAGAACCACTCATAAAGTTTTATAAAGTAGTCCGTCTTTAATAATTCTTTGTTTAATAGGATATACCTCGAAGCTTATCTTATTTTAATTTGAAAAAGCAATTTCATCCCAATGAGTAAAAAATAAGGGAATTAGCCACCCAAAAGTGTTTACTTGTTAATCAATTCTACAACGCATAACTGTGTGTATTATCCAATTTCGATAAGTGTTTTATTGTGTTTTGTTCACAAGCCTTTGTAATACTTTACCCTCTCAAACCTCGGCGATGCAAGCGTAAGTGCCGATTCCGGGTCAAATGTAATAATTATGCAGATAAATACAGAATAAATTTGAATTCGTTTGATTTATTTAATCCCGCGTAATCTATTGCTGTTAAAGAATTTGTATAATTATTTATAATAAAACAGCGATAGACTAGGGGGTGACCGTTGGACTGCCAAACAGGGGTCTCGAATTGAATCTCCAAGCACGCACCTCTGATATTTCGAAGTAATGTGCGTACCTATTAATTAAATAATTATCGTACGCTTTAATGGCGAAGAAAAACGTCATGAGGAAACCGCCATGTCTGAGAGTTCTTTATAATGTTCTTGTAAGAATGGTTAGGCCATAGTGCGGCTTGGCAGAACTCACATATCTTCGAGAACATTATGCAGAACTTTCAGACATAATATGTACCTCACGATGTTTTTCTTCACCGCTAAAGCGATCGATAATTTTAAATATTTTATACGCACATAACTTCGTAAAGTCAGAGGTGAGGTGCCTCGGGAACGTGAAACTCCAACGGTTTCCCACCCGGCTAGTAATTGCATTCATTATATGATTATTATTACTTAGCTGACAAACTGACGTCACGAAATGCCAAAAGCTTCAAACAATTTCCATCTTACTTCCATAAACCTAGACGCTGCAATGTTCAAGACATTTCGCCCAAAACAACAGAGCTATCAATTTACATATAACACGGCTCCGTAGCGGGTTTTGTAAAGTCTTGACAAACGGTCATGTTTTGTTCCACAAATGGACCGTGGGATCCCTCAGCCCGGGCAACTTGTGTGTGTGTTTTTACCTGGAAATAAAGGAAAATATTCTTTAACATTACTTGTAGAAGCTCTGTCATAACTTAGTTAAGTAATAAAAGGATTTCAGGAGTGTTTTTTATTGCAGCTTACTTTTGTAGGTAGTTTTAGGTCTTGTTAATGCGTTTGTGTGAAAGGTATATGAAGCAGCGATAGCCTAGTAGGAGACCGTTGGACTGCCACGTAGAGGTCTTGATTTCGATCCTAAGGCTCTTATTTTTAGAAGTTATGTTTCTATTAAATGGTTAATTATCACTCGCTATAACGGCGAAGGAAAACATCAAGAGGAAACCTGCATGTCTGAGTGGTCTCTATAATGTTCTCGAAGATACGTGAAGTATGCCAGCCGGCAATGGGCCAGCGTGGTGGACTATGGCTTATTCCTTCTAACATTGAAAAGAGGCCCGTGCCCTGCAGTGGGACAGTTTAATATAGGGCTGATATTATTATTATTGTTTAACATTTTTTGTAGAGGCTCTGACACAACTAAGTTTGTAGCTGGCTTTTATGGTTTCAAGATGGTGGAGTAGGATTGTGTAGGGGCATCTGCTGGATATCTTGTGGGTTGTTTTATGGGGTGCTTCATGAGGAGTTTTATGAGGCATAACGTGGGATATTTTACGAGGTGCTACGCAGAATATGTCATATTTTTATTATATAGGTTCAGTATGTAAATGGTTAATTTCGGAAATGGCAACGGCTGTCGTTGTAAGTAGTGATGCACGTATTTGAATCCAATTTCGAATGATTTTCGAATACAGTTGTGCGGAATGCGATCGATATATAGGTATATAATCAAATTTGTCTATACATCCTAACTAATATTATAAATGTGAATGTGAGTTAGTTTGTTTGTTTCTTTGTCACGCTTTCACGCCTTAGCTACTCGATCGATCATCATAAACTTTTGCATATACGTTGTCAGGGTTTCAGAAAAGGACATAGGATATATGTCATCCAGAAAAAGTACTGTTCCCGAAGGATAGAAAATTGACATAACCTACATTCACGCGAGCGCAGCCGTAAGCAAAATCTAATATCTCATAAAATGCGACCAGATTCGATTTAAAAAAGGCTTTAACAACTATTTACTCGCGAATAAAATTCAAGTATGAGTAAAATTAATTAAAAGTCATATCACTGGAATTTTGTGATTTGAATCTAAATTATAAGTACCTATGTCTAATAAAAATTATAAGGCTAACGGCCAGTTTCCCCACTATCATTTAAAAGCTATCCGAAAGATAAATCGCATGCTGTCTCACTCTTATTAGGATAAAGAAGAGAGATGGCGAGTCTTTTATCTTATAGCTAAATGTTACTTAGACGTAGTGGAACAGGCCCTTAGCTAGCTTAATCTAGCTAAGCTAAAATCATACGCATATTTATCAGAAGCATTATTTAAATGACTCAATAATGGGTAAACTGCTAAACGGATTTAGTTAAAACTTGGTACACGGGAAGGCCATGTCCTGAATTACACATACGATACTTTTCATCCCGACTTGCTTTCATGGCGGATTCACACGAAAAGCTGTGAACAGAAACTAATGTAACTATAAAGTGTTCTGAAACTGAAACCTTGTCTCTCAATAGACTTGTAGACGTCGACCCATTCATGATAGTATTTGATTGAGTTACTGCACACTAAAAGCGCTGAGCTTTTAGTTAAATTATGCTCCAAGACTTCAACGTATACGGGATGTGCAGCCTTGACGCGCGACAATATCACTGAAAATCAAAGTTATAATATACTAGATTTTACCCGCGGCTTCGCTTACGTAAATGTAGGTTATATTAGGGTAGGCTAGGTTAGTAAAAATAATTTTTCTGGATGAAAGGTACTCTATGTCCTTTTCAGTACCCCTGACAACGTGTATGCGAAATTTCATAATGATCGGTCGAGTAGTTAAGGCGTAAAAGCGTAACAAACGAACAAACTCACTTTCGCATGTACAATAGTCGTTAGGATACTGCTTCAATGATGTAAGATTGCTATTAATTGTGGCTGATCGTGAGGGTTTGTCCAACTGTAAAGCCGTCCTGTAACCTATTCACAATTGATCTAGCATATTGAATACCTATCGCTTTTCAATTGAGTTATCAATATTGAGTACAACTCGTATGCATCCGTATGATTGAATAAAAATTGAATGGCTGCCTATACATATGTAAACATTTTATTTTATTGCAAACAAGTTTCTGTCCGTGGACCAAGTTAAACAGTATCAAAAACTAGATTTGTAACCACGGCTTCGCTTGCGTTAGTGTGAATTTTACCAATATTTTTTTATTTGTCAATATTGTACATTACCTAGGTATTAACAAAAATACTAATAATTTGCAACTGAAATTATTAGTCATCCTAGCCGAAAGATGTCCACTGCTGGACATTGGCCTCTCCTAATATTTTCCACACAGACCGATCTTGGGCTGCCCACATTCAACCGCTTCCCATGACCGTTACCAGGTCATCGGTCTACCTTGTGGGCCTTCCCCTCCTGCATTTTACAGTGCATAGCCACCACTCCATAATGTTCCTGCCCCAACAGCCATCAGTTCTGTGAGCTATGTGCCCTGCCCACTGCCACTACAGCTGATAATACCAAAAGACCACGTACAGGCAACATTCGTTCATAATAAGAGAGTATAGACCTTTCAACGAAATATCCCGAGAAGTCGATTTAGATTTGTTTTAAATCAGTATACTTAACATAAAGATTTAATTGCTAAGAAATTATTTTTCGTAATTAAATCAGCACGATATATTCGTTATTGTTATTAGGATGTATTTATTTTCTTTTTTTTTGTATAATTGTCTGCTGATCACTTCTAAAATGTTAGTAAATATTTGAGAAAACTTGAAAATGGCCATAATGTTTTATAAAATCGTTATTTACAATCCTTTCCATGATATTTTAATGACATAATATAATTTGTAACTTTTAATTGGGGGAAGACACTGGCTCCTGCCACACAGTTTTTACTAGTGCAGGGGTCACAGAATTCTAAATTATTGTAGCTTAATTTGTCTCAATAAAGATTTTTTATAAATTATTATAAATCAAGCCAGCTGTATGTCTGCCGAAAAGGGTAAAATAAAATCTTTAATTTTAGAAATTACTCTACGTAATAAATCCACAAGGGTTGATGTAATGTGCCTATCAATCATGGCCGTTTTTTCATAAGCGCTATTTATTTAATATTATAAATAGGTGTAATAAAGACTTAACGCTTGTAATAAATTATCCTGAAGGCGCGAGACATACTTTTAATATATTACGCCATATCTACATCCTAACTGCCTAACTAATATTATAAATTCGAATGTGAGTTTATTTGTTACGCTTTCACGTCCTAACTACTCGACCGATCATAATGAAATTTCGCATACACGTTATAAGAGGAACAGAAATGGACATAGAGTACCTTCCCTCCAGAAGATAGTACTGGTACTTACCATACCTAACCTAAACTACATTAACGCGAGCTAAGCCGCGGGCATTATCTATAGATAATACAGCGTAGAGTTAAATACAGCTGTATCACATCCGGATTCCGCCAGCTACGTTTCAATGTAGGCGGCAATCGTTTTAGGTCCCTTGTGATAAGGTCGCTTATTGGTCCCTTGATATAGGTGGCTTATTGATGACTACCGTGCACAGTTTCAACTTCGTGCTGGTAAAGACTATCTAAACCGCTGCGTCACCGAGGAGGCAAGAAGCTTTTATAAATTACTAGATTGGGTCCGCAGTTTCTTTTGCGTAAAAATGTACCTACGTTAGGTTCTACCTCTATTCTCATATATTTTTAAAATGTAACTAATTTATAAACATAATTTAATATGCCCCATACGTTTTTCTTGTATATGTATGTAGCAGAACCACATTTATTGTATTTTTGTTGTAATGTTAAGCATTTGCCTCCGTCCGTGCATCACTTGTATCGGGTGACCAACTGAAAACCAGCGCTGGTGCACTCAATTTGGGTGCCCAGCTAATGCTGAGATGGTGACCCTATTCGGCGAGGACATATACATTTTTTTAATTTTTTATCATGTATAATATTTTTCTGTTTATTTTATTTTAATTATTTGTGTGTCCTCTGTACGTAATAAACATGATTTTTTCTTTCTTTCTTTACTTTTTTCTGGAGGAAAGGTACCTCATGTCCTTTTCTGTACCCGTGACAACATGAAAAATAAATCTCATAATGATCGGTCGAGTATTTAAGGCGTGAAAGCGTAACAAACAAACAAACTGACTGCACGGTGAGGTATCAAGAACGCAGGGATAGCCAGGATATCGGGATGAGCAGTAAAACACCTTCGCACTGTTAGACGTATATTCCGACTGATTCACAAATAATCGTTAGTCTACTTTATGGATTTGTTGTATACCCACATAAATATTGATATTATTTATTATTGAACTACCGACGCAATACACATACATTACACACGGATAGTAGGCGTAGTGATTTGAGTGGTCGCTTCGCCACTGTGCGCACTTCGGCGCCGAGTGTTGTAGGTTCGATTCCCACACGGAACAAAAAATTGTGTGATCCATAGACGTTTTATTCCGAGTCTGGGTGTTCTTTGTGTCTATTGCTTGAATGTTTGTAAAGTCACCCGCGACAGGAATTATTGCGAATGCGGTAGTTGTATTAAAAAAAAAGAAAGCTCATATTTTATATAGCGCATTTATAGTATTAGTTAGAATTCTATAACAAACAAACAAACAAACATCCTCACAAACTTCCATGTTTATTACACGAGTAGTATTGGTATTTACATATATCACAACAATCCAATGTGTTGACAAATGTATTTTGTTTGGAAGCTGACGTGTACGAGATCTTTATATATATAAATCTTTATATACATAAATCTTCTGTGCGTGTGTTTGTAATTAAACTCGTCCTAAACGGCTAGACCGATTTTAACGAATTTTTTTGTGTGTGTTCAAGTGGATTCGAGAATGGTTAGGATTTGTATTTTTTTTATTGTGTACAGAACAACGTCTGTCGCGTTTACCACTGCTGTGTCAACGGGGCAGTCTGGAGATCTTACATTTAAAAATAAAAATCGCCCTAAATTTTTTTTTGTATCCTCCAGACCATCCTAACTAATAATATTGCTGCAAATGTAAGTTTGTGACGCTTTCACGCCTTGACTACTTGACCGATTATTATGAAATTTTACATACATGTTGTCAGGGTTACAGCAAAGGACAGGATTTATCCAGAAAAAAGTGCTGTTCCCGAGGGATATTAATACTACATTAACGCGAGCGACGCAGCGAGCAAAATCTAATCTTAAAAAAAATTACTCAGACTTATGTCCGTTTTAAAGTATAAAATAACACTTATATTATATCAACAAATAGTACTTAAAAGAGTTTATTCAAATAATAAGTATAACACATTCAAAATGAATTTAATTATATCACTTTACTTTAGAAATTTGAAGACAAATACACAATAGTACATGACAAAAGAATTTTAACTTTGTAAATAGGTTTTGAAAGTTCGAATTCACTCGTTTCAATGTTAACATTTTACATGTAAGGTATTTGAACACCGTGTGCTTAAGAGAAAAGTTTTAAGCGTCTTAAAAGTAGATAATTAACATTTATACCTCGGAGTTTGTTAAAAAGTATTATTCTGTCTAACTGTCGCAATATGGAAACAATTTGAGTGATAAGGTTTTCTATGATCATCCGCATTAATAAAGCCCTGTTTTAAATGTCCCACTGCTGGGCACGGGCCGCTTCTCAGTGTGAGAAAGATTACGCCATAGTCTACCACGCTGGCCCAGTGCGGCTTGGCAGACTTCACATATCTTTGACAACATTATAGAGCGCTCTCAGACATGCAGGTTCCTCACGTTTTTTTTTTTCACCGTTAAAGCTAACAATAATTAACTATTTAATACGCTATGTGCGTACTTCGAAAAGTCAGAGATGCGCGTTAGGTACGAACTCGAGACCACTGCGTCCAACGGTCTCTCACTAGACTATCTCTGTTATTACCGGCTATATACTGCCTAGAATAGACAGAGATGTATAAAATAATAACGTTTTGTTTCTACGAAATTAACGCCAGTCTACATAATATTGTCTTACGTTGATGCAAATATTATATACATCGAATTTAAAATACTTTATACGGATTTATAGCTTTTTTATTTTAAAACACTTTAAATACTATATATGCCAATGTGAGTTTGTTTGTTACGCTTTCACGCCTAAACTATTCGACCGGTCATCATAAAGAGTGTAAAATTAAATTACAAAATCGTTTGAGACGTTAAGCCAGACACTTAGACGCGTACGCAGCTTATTTCGCCTGCTTGTTTAAAGACAGTGATAAATATTATCTATCTCGTTAGCCTACAAAAACAACGACGTGTTGGCGAAATTGCATGATGATCGGTCGAATAGTCAAGGCGCGAAAGCGTTACAAACATACAAACTTATATTTGCATTTATGATATTAGTTAGGATGTTTATCATATTTTGTGTTTGAGCCAATCACTTACAGAATAAATAAATTTTAAGCAGGTTTCTTTCAAGCATTGACAAATTTTAATACTAATGGTAGACGGCACTTTTAAAAAATATTAATGTAAATAATATAACATTAAGTGTTTCTTTGAATGTACTTTGTGTTGATTATACGTTTGTAAAGTAACTATTACATAGGGTTTGACCGCTAACAAGGTAGGATCTTTTTATAGATATTAATACTTGACTTGATTTGACTGCACGTATAGCGCAGTTGTTTAAATGGTCACCACGCCACAGTCACTGCGTCGAGTGTTGCGAGTTCGACACGCGACAAACATATGTGTGATCCACAAATAATTATACTGAGTCTCGTCTTCGTGTCTGTTGTTTAAATGTTTGTAAAGTCTCCTGCGACGTAGGAAAGAAGACTACATCCCCTTCCTCTACGACTATCCCAGTTTATGATATAGCGTTTCCCTACACCAACCGTTAGGTTATAATAGAGGAGCCGCTGTACCTTCCAGTGCCCGAGAGCACCTTCCGGGACCAGTTATAGACAGGTCTTGTCCCCAAATCCCGACTCTCCACCCTAACCTCAGAGATCCGGTTCTCGTAAGCGAGCTACCTCGTGCCCAAGTGACACTACCTATTCTCCAGATAGGTACCGGAACAATAAAGCCGCTCACTACTCGCAACTCAAGGAGTTGCTAACGATAACCTCGCTGAAGCCGACGGAGAAGCCGCCTCCCATATCTCCAGTATGGTACCGGAGCTGTCTAAGGCACGCGCACTTCCCGACATACATCCGTATGCCTACCCAAATAGGCCTACAAGCCGGGTGTAGCCCGAGTCACTCCAGCTATGACTCTTACTTGCTGAGCAAGCAAGCTCCCGAGATGCGTTGCGGCAGTGAAACCACACTGCCACTTCGCTAAAGGCAACTCCGTGCCTCATGCGACCGACTGGTTCGCACTGGCCGCGTCTGAGTCCGACGCTCGAACGCAACGTGCTTGCCGAGCAAACGAACATGTCGTCCTCAGCGGCCAACCACATACCCCTGCGAGTCCAACACCAATGTCAGGCACCGCGCACTCTAGTCAGCGGTCGATAGAACACGCCTTTCGAGGCGCAGTGGGCTTCCTGACCCTGCAGTACCCTGGTCCAGGGGGAGACCCGTAGTTCTCCCCCCGAAACCCTATCTACTCGGGTCCTGTGGATAGACTAGTGCGGGAAATGTCTTTTTGAAAATACAAATTTGTATGGAGCCAGCGTCTAACTGATGTAAGTAATGAATTTTGAGTCGGCGAACGCCGACTTAAATTAGTATCTTAGGTAAACATTAGTTTACTAAGGGAAAAAACTTATTAAAAAAAAAGTGAAAGTAGAAAGTGTCTTCCCATTAAGAAGACACTTATTTTGAGCTTGGACGTTCGATAGTCGACTAGAAAGGTTTATTTCATTTTTAACCTATACCGCTGGTTATATTTTATATTGAAAAGATTTTATCTATTTTTGGACCGCGTATTTTAATGGGTCCCATTCGTTACCATGCGTAATCGTAAAGAGTTGATATAGATTTTAAGGTTGGGTAAAGTATTATTTTGTTTTTCTGTTAGGAATTTCTTAGTAGCAGAATGAAGAAATGCTTTGCAATGCTACAGACAATAACTTAAAAGATAAACTCAACAGCTAACATATGTCTGACGTGAAAATCGAACTGCAGTCCTCACGATTGTGTAAACAAATCCGGAATGTGGGTGTGATTATAAAAAAGAAATCTAGTGTTATTTTAGCACATAGGTATGTACTTAATACATATTTTTATTTTATAAATAAAGTTTATAAATAAACGCCATACCTTCCAAGTCATTTAAATCAAAGAAACACTCTCTAGTCAACAGATTAAAATGATTGCACTTCACTGTCAACGACCTACCGAGGTCAATGACCGTCCATAAATCGCATAATAACCCGCTCATTACACGCTCTTCCGCTCACACGGTGTAACGAATCTCATCATAGTAATAATAACGTATAAACCGCGCTCAAATATTCACAAACATCGAACCGACACGAGACAATCTCTCGGTGTTTAGTTATAACCCCGACCGCGCGTCGTCAGTTGGATAAATTAAGGACGGGTGAGGAAGCGGGGGGCGGGTGCACATTGCGTCAGCGTTTCCCATCAGTACGGCTCTCGCTACGGAAGCGTCTTCACGCCAGTTCGCCGCACCACACGACATTAAAATACGCAATGGATTGTGGCACAAATTCGATTGAAAATCAACACGAAACATATAGCGATGTCGACAGAGCCGAATATGAGAAACAATTAAATTCTTACTACAGTAATCGAGGCGAGAACTCAAGTAAGCCTCAGTGGACTAAAGAGCGAGTGAAAAAAATCATACATTTACTCGAAGGGTTCAAATCTAGTAAAATTCTTCAAGTAAAGCGAACAGCCGCTCAATATTTCTACGCAAGAAAATATGATTTCATAGAAGAGAATGGGGAAAACGAATTAATTATTAAAATAAAGAGTAATTCTTCGGCAGCGTTGAGAATAATACCCAGTGAAAAATATTATGACTATATCTCCAAATGTCACTTGTCGAGCAGTCATGGCGGCCGAGACAAAATTGTTTACGAATTGAAGACGCAAATGCAAGTTATGATTCCTACGCCAGCTGTAGTCCTTTACCTAAGCTTATGCAGGACTTGTGTTGAGAAAAAAACTGGCCTTAGATGTGGTGTTGGTGTGGTGAAGTCTAACGTCTCAAGTGAAACCAAAAATTTCGGCCATGTGGACTTAATAGACTTCCAGAAGACTCCAGATGGTAATTACAAATGGCTGCTCAGTTATCAAGATAACCCAACACAGTTCTACTTTCTAAGACCTCTCAATTCAAACGAAACATCTGAAGTAGCATTGGAATTGTTCAAAATTTTTATGGAAGGCGGATGCCCGAGTTGTATCCAGAGTAAAGACCGTAATTTTACTGAAGACATTATTCAAGAGCTCACCCGTATATGGCCAAAGATACCAACACTTATAGGTAAAGCAAGAAATTCTAATATCCAAGAAATTATAGACAGCCGTAATAGATATATAGAAGCGAAGATACAGACATGGATGCAAGATAATAGCTCCACTTCTTGGTCTGTAGGATGCTACTTAATCCAGTATCAAATCAACACTACTTATCAGAAGAAACTGAAGAGATCTGCATACAAAGCTCTATTCGGTAAGCATCCAGACTATATTATATTAAAAAACATACCAAACTCTTTAACATCTCAAGATAAAGAATCATATAGAATGTCAGCAGAAGATGAAGTTGATAATAAAGAGTTACCATCCAACATAGATGATGAGAAAACGATTGATAAATACGATTTCTCAACATCAGAAGACTCTGATAAATATCACAAGAATATCAAATCTGAAGCCGATAGTAGTCCGACACAGGAACAAGACACAGATTCAGTGTGTTGTGTTTGTGGTAAGGAATCTAGTGGAACACACAAATGTTGGAAATGCGAAAGAGACGTCCATAAAATCTGTGGGAGGATAAACAATTACGATGTTGGCTTCGGATTGCAAATACTATGCGTTCAGTGTTTGGAAGGGGATCGTGTTAAAATTGAGTTTGAGGCTGAAGATGAAGATTGGAGTAAGCGAGACTAGTTGAAGAGGAACAATTACTAAATAATAATGATAATTTATTTGCAAAATAAGTGTAAATACATTTGGTCTTAAACAATTTGTAATAGGTACTTGAAATTTTTACAGCTCAAGCATATTTGAGAACACTGTGAAATATATCTAAAACTATTTTCCATAAGAAAAAGAGCATTCTAAATTAATTATTACATAGCTTTGTTCGTATTTTTGTGATCCCTCGAAATAGTTTTTTTTTTGTAGGTTTATGTTATTTTATTAAGGTGTTTATTTGTTGTTATAAGTTATAGCTAATTATGGATGTTGGCGTGTATATTATCTGTTTAATTTTTTATATTTAATCTTTATTTGCCATTTTATAGATAGGCATTCTTTAACAGATTTATAATATTACACTACAGTGAATCCTTACAATTTTATAAAATTACTAAAGCTGGCAATGCTGACGCAGAATTCTAGGTACCTACTAACCTACTACGTCGAGTCTCATTGATTCTCACACGGCAGTCTTGTACAAGGCAGTCGTTGTATAGACCTTGTTACCTAAAGACGTGACTATTGTAATTTCTCTGATATAATAAGCTTTATATTTGGTGGACATTGACCTTTCATTTATCTCCTGCACATAATAACACACACAGTAAGTACTACGATATTAGTGACAACAATAAAGTGGAGGCTCCAAATAATTTGAGTGCGGAACAAACCGATCTGAAAAAGGTGTGCGAATCGACATTGTAAATATATTATTTTTTAAAAGTGTTGTTTCTCTCAATTCTTGCGAACAGATCATGCAAAATGACAATTACACCCAGCCGGCACCATTCATTCCACAACATAATATGTATGGCAATGATTATATATGTACACGAGTGTGTCACTAGTGGTCGCCTCGCCACTGCCGCCGCGCCGAGTGTTGTGTTAATCCCACGAGACAACTATTTGTGTAATCCACAAATAGTTGTTCTGAGTCTGGGTGTTCTCTGTGTCTGTTGT
Source organism: Catocala nupta (assembly GCA_963675205.1). Taxonomy (NCBI): domain Eukaryota; kingdom Metazoa; phylum Arthropoda; class Insecta; order Lepidoptera; family Erebidae; genus Catocala; species Catocala nupta. The sequence continues at coordinate 3,548,103 of OY776105.1, forward strand.
TTGAATGTTTGTAAAGTCCCTCGCGACACAGGAATTATATAGCTAGTGCGGGACTTGTCGTTTTGAAATGAGAAATTCTGTGTAGTCAACTATTTATGAATTACACAAATGATTATCCTGTGTGGGATTCGAACTCCACATATTCGTGGCGACAATGATACCCACTGGCCCGATACGTCATCCGTAGAATCATACCTATATGAATACACAAATCTAGCTTGTCTTAGGTTAGATTAGTCTGCTTATATGCACGTTATAAACGGACAGATGCACTGATTATCTAACGGCTACAATTCTTTGTATTTTAGCTCGAGAGGTATTGTAAGTATATAAGTATTTTATATGAATAAACATATTTTAGATTTTCATTATTACGTTTTTATCTAAGGCAAGGTGATTACGAAGAGTATTGTGCTTCTACATTCATTTTGCATTTACGACACTGTGAGTAGTTGTATTTTCTAATGTTTGTGCATTTGTGTAAGTGCTCTTAATATTTCAGTGGGTTCCAACAGACTGGACCCACAGACTGTAATGCAGAGGGTCTCGGGTTCGAACCCACGTTGCGCACCTCAGACTTCCGGAAGTTATATGACTTTTCGAAATTAGGTATTGATTGACAATTATCGCCTGCTCCGTACCTCGCAGAGCACGTTAAGCCGTCGGTCCCGGCTGCCATGAACATCTATGGCAGTCGTTATTGGGAAGTCAGTGCCCTATAATATCCTGACACTGGTCTAGCCTTAGGACTAGTATAGTATTATATTATCTGTGCCTTAGGGTATCGTTAGCCTTCGGGTTGCGGAGGTCAGGAGGCAGCCGCTCCATGTAAAAACTGAGATCCAGTCAAATCTAGTTAGACTAAAAAGTCGACCCCAAGTGACTTAGGAATTATAAAGGCTAGGGAGAAGTTTATTATCTTGTGTGGGATATCTATGTAATGAATGTCTTTTCTTGGTGTGTGTCTGTGTGTGTTATCCTAGCCATAACTAGTATTATAAATGTAAATGTGAGTTTTCGTTACGATTTCACGCCTTAACAACCCGACCGATAAGTATATTAAAAATACAAAAATGATGGTTTTGTTGCAATAAATTTAATTTTCGGGCAATAATAAAACTCTCACCTTCACTAGGAATCAAATTCGTTGTCTTGTATTTTACAGACAAACATTTAACGGGCCACAGTAAACACACATTCAGAAGAATAATTTGCGCATCACACAAATGAAATTGTTCCGGTTTCGATCAGAACCCACAAAACTCGACAGAGGCATCCAGAAGACAGCTGGCGCAATCCGTGCAGATATAAGATTACCTGCAAGTCCAATTTACCTATCTATACATATTAAACAAGATAACGATTTACCTAAAATCAAAATGTAACAAAAGCTTGAGATTTAATCCTATTTGTCTCGTAACTCGACAGAAGATTGTACAGGAGTAAGCCTATAAGCTTCGGTCCGACGAGCGCCAGTAAATTCACAATAAATTTTAACTCAACTATTATAGGCTACAAAAAAGGTTTCTCGATAGGCTTTCATTGCTTCTACAGAGTCAGTAACATGTGTGTGATGGTTCAAGTGATGAGTGGAGTGATTTTTGGTGCATCAACTGTTTTTTTAATACTGCCTGTACACTCTGTGTACTGTGTGTAAACATGGAACACAACGGAAGCAAAAAATACTTGGGACAACCATTTGTGTATCACTAAAAGTTTTGTCCATGTTTGTGCCATCGACGTATCGATCAAAGGCTTACGCACACTTGTCCACTAAAACATCTCCTGCGCACGGTGGCCAATCTTAATAAAAGCTAGCTATCTCGTTTTCATTAAAATTGACCACCGTGACTGAAATTCCGTCTGAAAAACAGATAACCAATTATGAGTGCCCGCTTACCTCTGCTATCTTAAGTCAGTGTGTACCCTCACCAATTTTTATGACGTGTTCAAACCGTTGAAATAATGTCCGTGCTTTGAACTTCAATATAACAGACCTTTAGATGTTGGTCTACTGAATGACTGTTAAAAATCAGATGAAATGGACGATGCGTTTGAGGTCAGGATATAAAAATATATTCAGTACGTGTTAGCATCATCAAAAATTACAGAGTATATCAAATTGACTGCTTCCGAAGCGCAGCGGTAGTGAATGCGACTGCTGTGCATGAGGTCTCGGGTTCGAATCCCGGGTCGGGCCAACAAACAGTTATTGGGTTTTTCAGTTCAGAAATCTCAATAGCAGCCCGGAGTTAGGAAGTTGGCGGTGTAAGACATCTTCATGCCTCGGAAAGCACGTAAAGCCGTTGGTCCAGCGCCTAATTTCTCTACGGTCGTGTCAGAGTACCGTACCATCGGATCATGAGAGTTAGGGAACAGAGAGTGCGCTTGTGATTGCGCACACATTTGCGCACTATAATATCTCCCCTGCGTAGTTGAGCAGTCTCAGTTAAAACTGGCCGCCGTGGCCGAAATTCGGTCTGGAGAATATCAAAAATAGAAATCTTTATATGTATAAGAAAACTATTACTAGGCTAAGTTACTTATATGTACTCTGTATTTTTTTTATTGCTTACACATTCGGCTTTTATATAGGTACCTTTTTAAATGTCACTTAAACAACGGATAGTTAATAACTCGCTGTACTTGTGGGGAAAACATTCACGATGTTTTTCTCCACCGTCATACGTCTAAGAGTTCTCCATACTCATCTCAAAGATAACTATGTGAAGTCTGCCAACACGCACTGGGCCAGCTTGGTAGACTTTAACCTAAACCTACTCACACAGAGAAGAGGCCCATGCCCAGCAGGGGGACAGTTTAATACAGGGCTGATATTATTTCCGTTAAAGCGAGTGATAATTAAGTTCTAATTAATACGCACATGACTTCGAAAAGTCGGAGAAGCGCGCCTTGGATTCAACCTCGAGACATCTGCATCCAGTGCAGTCCAGCGGTCTTCCACTAGGCTATCGCTGCTTCTACCCACTTATTATATGTATATTCATGTGCAAATTTCCCAAGCAATCACAATCAACGGACACCGTCCTCTCATGCATACTAAAATGATTTTATTACAAACACCATTTCATGTACATATATTTCCTAGTCAAATGTACATACATACATAGTCCCACGCTTATATACCTGAGAGGAAAGGCAGAGGTACGTGATATTACAAACAGATTTCTCTACCTATAGTTTTAGATACCATATTAAAGGTTGCGAGAGCTTATTGCCTTCTATCGGACACAGTTCCAAACTCCGTGTTACTACTGAGAATATTAAAAGAAGTATTGTATCATTTAAATGTAATCTTCAATAACGTATTCTATTCCCTCGTGCATATAAAAAAGTTTATTACGGGCACGATTCCATTGACTTTTCTACTAAATCTTCCATTTAAATAAGACTTATTTCTTGGCGGAAAATTCTAGTAAGTAATAGACTACTTTTTTGGGCTTTTCTGCCAATAAATTCTCAGTAGCAGCACGGAGTCTGCCATTGTGTCTGCCACAAGGATAGGCTCACCGCCTACTACGTTTGACCTAAACTCAAAGTTGACGTATATATAATATACCTCTACCCCTTCAGTATAAAGGCGTTGGACTATTTAAGTACATATTTTACTTACCCGACCCCGAAATCAAACCCGAGACCTCTAGCACAACAGTCGCAATACAGCCACTGCGCCAACGAGCCAGCAATTTTTATTTACATCGTACATACATACAATCGTCATCAACGTGTACTATTCTCTTATACATATTAAAAAAGGTTTATGTATTTCAAATACGACTCCATTTATTATTCCACTAAAATATCCATTTGAACAAGTCTTAAAACAAGCCGTTATTATTTTATAGTGTATAATAAACGCCAGGCAACGCTTTATAACTAGCTGTCCCCCGCGGTTTCATCCACGTTTATGATTACTGCTGCTATCAAAGGAAAACATATTTTTCAAATCGATTTATAGATAATTTGCCTGCGACTTCGCTCGCTCGAGAACAGTGCTTTTTCCAGTATGTCAGGTACCCTATGTCCAATGTGAGTTTGTTTGTTTATTCGTTACGCTTTAACTATTCAACCTATCATCATGAAATTTTGTAAACACGCTGTAATGGGTACAGAAAAGGGCATAGGGCAACTTTCATCCAGGAAAAAGTACTGTTTGCAAACGATAGAAATTTATTGACAAAATCTAGATTAACGCGAGCGAAGCCGCTGGCAAAATCTACTATTGTAATATTTTTCGCGTTTTTAGCTAAGTAAACACAGAGCTAGGTATATATTGCGGGTGCTAAACAACAGTTCTCATTAATAATTTGCAAGGCTTCGTCGTGAACATCAGTTTGACTGGGACATGAGTTCAACCAGAAAACCGTTTTATTCCGACGCAAGTTAATTTAATTACATTCATAGTCTCACGTATACCTATATCTACAAGGAGATAGACAGAGACCTCGTCATATACCCGTCACTCACTACTGCTACGACACTGAGCTCCAAAGACGCTGTTACAAAACAAACTCACATTCGCATTTATAATATTAAGTTAAAATATCGGCTGTTACAATTCATAGCGTGCCTTTAGAAATCTAAAGAGGCCTAAGCGAAAGACAAATATAAATACTCGCATATCCCTAATAAAAATACCTCTTGTGTAAACACCTAGTACTATCTAGATGTAGGCAGGCCCTAGAGAACACTATTCGTGACACATTACGGTAATACGCGATGGAGTGCATGTCGTGACGGACAGTAGTTATTTAGTACCTAGAAGCGCCTACTACTTGTACAGAAATATGAAGTGATAATACAGTGATATTTTCTATTTTGGAGTGGAAGACTTAAGTGATTTTAGTCTGCAGCTGATAAATAATTGTCTCGCCGTTGCAGCCTAATAATAAATAATTTAATTCGCTCACTGTAATAATCTTTGACGTTCATAATTGTTATTTTATGTCACATAATTATAGACTTCCACAATTTTAATTGCAATGATAATTACTAGGTATATATTTCTTAGGTTATTTTGTTAACAAGTAAATTTTTTTTTACTTTTCTGCTTACTCAACTGCGCACAGGGAATTATGGGTACAACTATAGCGCCGTAAGATAATTAATTGATTTACAATTGACGCTAGAACTGGACATCACTAAAATGTCTATGGTCATGTTAATGAACTGTTTGTTTACCTATTTGTTAAATTGGTTTGGAATGGACTATAGATGTCAAATAACGTTATTAATATATTAATAGTAATTTACATTTTATAAATGACCGTGGACCGTGTTGATGTTTTAATTAGTTAGAATTTCCCTTCCCCTTTTATTTACGAAATAACACAGCAGTATCGAAGACCCGTAGTAGTGACGTAACGCGATTCTTACAACAATAGACGACAAAGGTATTACAGCTGCTCGTTCTTTTATTAACATAAAGCCTCCCTTTGTATGTTAGTACGAGCTTTAACATCACGGACGTGTTATATACGTGAATAGTCTCACGCATGTATCCCCGAAGGGGTAAGCAGAGGTGAATTACGTTTATTTATAAATAGATTTTACCCGGGTCTTCGCTCTCATAGAAGTAGGTTAGGTTATGTTTGTAACAGTAGTTTTTGTGTAAATAAAATATAGCCTATGTTACTCGGTGATAATATAGTTTTCCAATGGAGAAAGAATTTTTAAAATCGGTTGAGTAGTTTTTGAGTTAAATTCTTACAAAGAAACAATAATCAAATCTTTCCTTATTATAATATTAGTATACTCAGATAAATCTCTGTTTTATTAAGAGTACCATATAACATACAACAACAAACATATAACTACCCTATTCATTGCAGGCTGAACGAGGCAATTAGCTGCGACGAATGTACTAGCTTGGTTTCACCCACGTTTATTATTACTGCTTTGATCATGTAGCTTTTAGTGTAATGTTATATAGCCTATAATCTTCTTCACGAATTGTCCTTCTTCTTCCTTCTTCCTAGCCTTTATTAAGTCACTTGTCGGCTTTTGTAGTCTAACCGGATTTGACTGGATATCAGTTTTTACACGGAGCGGCTGCCACCTGACGTCCGCAACCCGAACGCTAACGGTACTCTAATACTAGACCAGTTTCAGCATATTATAGAGCACTGATTGCCCAATAACGACTGCCATAGATGTTCATGGCAGTCGGGACCGACAGATTAACGTGCTCTCCGAGGCGCGGAGCAGGCGATAATTGTCAATCAATACGCACATAATTTCGAAAAGTCATATAACTTCCGAAAGTTAGAGGTGCGCGACGTGGGTTTGAACCCGAGACCCTATGCATTGCAGTCTGGTGGTCTCCCCACTGAGCTATCGCTGCTCGTCCGACTGCTGGCTAGTGATGAGCGCGTTTAAACAAAAACCAATTAAACTCTTCATATTTATTATATAAGTTGACACCCAGACTCCGAAGTATTATTTTTAGATCTCACAAATTTTTGTTCCACGTGGGGATGGAACCCACAAGATTCACCACAATGGCAGTGGCGAGGCGACCACTTAAACCACTACGCCATTTGTGACAAACTGTATTTTTTTATTTCGGTAAACGATTGCCAGCCCAAAATAAAATTAGATCTTCGATTTATGTTCGAGTCCCAATCATAACATACCGAGCCGATGCCACAAAAAGACGCATAAATAAAATATATATGGCCAATTTTGCCCACTGGGTCTCGGTCTGGACTGTGAATATTAGAATTTATGAGGACCCAAAGTCGAGTTCCAGTTTGAGGCACATAGTTAAATCAATCAATCAATCAATCAATCAATCCTTTATTTGCTTAGAATATGGTTACATTTTACAGTTTGTCAGATTTAGATAGTACAGCATATTCTGCCACATGTGGCGTGCAAAATTTAAATAATAAACATTAATTAATATACTTAACAGCTAAATACAATTACACCATTAGTTTCTAAAATTATTATCACATGTATAAATATAGTTGAGGTCCAATTAGAATATTTAATAATGAAATAATTTAAAATTAATGGCCATGTTAGAATATGTTTAACAATTTGAAAAAGATAATAAAATTAAAATAAAGCAATAAAAAATGTCAAATAATAAATAAGAAATCATGTCAGAATAATATTAAAATGTCATGCATGCATTATAAAATCACAAGTCAGTAATTATAATTTAAAATAAGTAATAGTCCGCTTTATGTTAATAATAAAAATAACATAGTACTTATTGTGCCTTTATAGTTTTATCATTAAGAAAATCATCAATATTATAATAGCTTTTTTGTATTAGTAGTTTTCTAAGCGATATTTTAAATTGTGTAGTATTCATATGCCTAATAGCTAGTGGAATTTTATTATAGATTTGTGGAGCTTTGCATACTATACTTTTATAGAGTAAAGCTGTTTTAGCGGGATGAGCACGAAGTCTATTATTATCACGGCGATTTCGGCTTACATAATCAGAGAGTTTGGGAAATAGATCAGGATTGTTCCTGACAAATAGAGCTGTTTCAATAATGTAAAGTGATGGAAGTGTAAGAATGTTGTATTTTATGAAAAAAGGCCTACAACTATCAGTACTTTTGAGGCCAAACATAGTGCGAATGCATCGCTTTTGCATTTTAAACACCATATCCTTATTGGTAGAATTTGCCCAAAAAATTACACCATATCTAAGGATGGATTCCACAAGTCCGTAATATGCCGAAAGTAACGCATCTGTGTTAATAATAGCAGCTAATTTATGTAAGGCATAAGATAGACTGCTGATTTTTTTACATACAATGTCAATGTGTTCCTTCCAATTAAATTTATTATCAATATTTAAACCTAGAAACCGAGCAACAGCAGCTTCCTTAATGGTAATATTTTCATATACTACATTTAAATTTAACGAATTTTGTAGTCGTTGACCAAAATGCATAATGTTCGTCTTCATTAAATTAATTTTCAAATTATTATTGTTTAACCAAGAGATTATGGATGTCAGTGAGTCATTAATGTCAGATTTATATTGATTTATGTCCTTGCATGGTATGGTGACCGTGCTATCATCAGCAAATAATATCAAGGGTTGGTTGGTAGCATTTGGTGAGTCATTAATATATAGTATAAATAAGAGTGGCCCCAGAACACTACCCTGGGGTACACCATGTGGTACATAACGCCTTTTTGAAGTGTAGGTTTCTTGGCGTTTTGTGTTAAAATTAATTTTATTGATTTCTGTTATTTGTTGTCGGTTTGTTAAATAGGATCTAATTAAGTTTAGAACATTGCCTCTGACACCATAAGCATGAAGTTTATTTAGCAGAATATTATGACTCACACAATCAAAAGCGGAGGACATGTCACAATAGATAGCACATACAGGGGATTTTTTGTCCATGTGCGTTAAAACATTTTTAATAAAATTATAGATAGCCATATTGATGGTTTTCTTTTCCGAAAACCATTTTGCTCACTGCATAATATTTTATTTCTTTCGAGATACGCATTAATTTCCTGATATAGATATTTTTCAAATATTTTTGAAAATACGGAAAGTAAAGCAATAGGCCTAATTTTGCATTAACTCTTTATTTTCCTTTTTATATAATGGCTTTATTATTGTTAATTTAAGATTTTCCGGAAAGACGCCAGTCGATATACATAAGTTAATTATGTGGCTCAAATGGTGACATATGTACTCATTAACCGCTTTAATAATATTTGATGATATGCCATCGTGTCCTACAGTATTTGTATTTTTTAAATTATTGATTATTTTGTAAATATGATGCGGCGTGCTTGGAGCAAGAAACATCGATTTTAATCTTGTATTTATTAATGCAGTTACATTTTTATTTGAACCTGGAACTGGTTTAACTTTATTGATAAAATAGTCATTAAATGCATTCGCTATTTCTATGGGATTATTTGTAAGTTTCTCGTTAATTTTGATGCTGGAAATGTCTTCTTTGGGTATGTTAGGTCTGGCACTATTTATAATTTGCCACGCTGCTTTACATTTATTATATACACTTTTTACTTTGAAATTATTTTGAGCACGTTTAGTTAGCATTATGATCTTTTTAAATAGACTACAATAACTTTGATACTTTGATTTATTTTCTTGTGTGGGTTTTAGTCTAAATTGCCAAAGTAAATCTCTTTTCTTTCTGCTGCAAGCTTTCACTCCACGAGATACCCATTTTGGCTTACAGTTGACTTTCATAAAAATATGTATTTTGGGGAAACATAAATCATAAAAAAGTTTGAAGTCATCTATAAAGTATTGGTATGCTGTATTCGGATTATCGGTTTGGTAAATATTCGAAAAAGACATGTTCTTGATACATTCTTTAAATTTTTTAATGTTTTCTAAACTAACTAAAGTATTTCAATTTGGAAAATCCCTCTTTTAGGGCTTGAGAAGTAGTTCGATTGAAGCTCGGTCGGAATATATCTATATTCGGATCGCAAGTTATAAATATGAAGATTTTATACCTTTATATGGCCAACTATATTATATATTTCGTATCTATATAAAACTGTAACGAAGGTCGGTCTACACGTAGGAGATATTTAAAAAAAAATCTATGATCAATTTAAGAGTTATTATAACCGAAAACAATTTATTGTCATAATAAAAGGCATTTTTTATTTAAGTTATAAGTTATAATGTAACACGGATATCAAAGTATGTCAGTTAGTGAGTCTATTAAATAATATACATATGTCTCCCCGTGATCATGGCTGCTGTAAAGCAACTGAAACGTCAGAGAAAAGTGTAAACTTAAATATAAATAACTTTAACTAATTCAAATAGCTTAAATTGAAGTAAAGTTTAAGAATAGTAGTGTTAAAGTTGCAAATAATTTAATAAAAGTATCCTAAAATTCACAACGTGACAAAAACTAAAAGTAGTTTAATTCTAAAGAGTCTATAAAAGTTACTGAATTTATATTTATGATAAATATTAGGTTGAGGCAAACGGTTGAAACTATGAAAATAAAGCTAAAAACTTATGGCCTTTAATAACTATCATTACAAAACATAGGTGTTCTTTGCGTCCGTTGATTAAATATTCGTAAATTCACCCACGATACAGAAAATATCCCTAGTGCGGGAGGCGATTTTGATTGAAAAGTAGTCGCTGTCCTGCAACTGGGTTACTGGTAGTCGACAACAAACAATAAAGATATTTATAAGAAGCCTTAATGATGGAACCTCTTCTCACCAAAGGTTTACGACTGAAGAGTGTTTGGTTGGTATTTTCTGTAAGATGATGATACATTTTTAGCCGAGTTGCCTCAGCTTTAGCGTGATCTCCAGTGAGAGGGTTCCTTAGTGACCTCTCCTGATGTTGTCCTAATAGCAGTTGGCTATCCAAACATGGTCATCCTCTTTTATCTGGAACTTACCTGAAACAACCAAAACATCATTTTAATATAATACAATAATCTTGTTTACATACATAGGCCGCTGTCTGTATATCCCAAAGGGGTAAACAGAAGTATATTACACCTACATTTCGCAGTTATGTTTTAGGTCATATATAATAGCGCGAGCCTGTTACCATCTACCAGTTCATATCCAGATTCCGTGCTGCTATTAAGAATTTCTAAACATAAACATCCAATAACAAAAATATATTTTGTCTCGCTCTCAAACATAAGAGTAAACTTATACCATAGAACTAACAAGGTAAATCTTAACTTATATTATAAATGCGAATGTGAGTTTATTTGTTACGCTTTCACACCTTAACTACTCGACCGATCATTATGAAATTTCACATACACGTTGTCAGGGGAACAGAAAAGGACATAGGGTACCATTCCTCCAGCAAAGTAGGTACTGTTACTAACCTAACCTGTATTTACGCAAGCGAAGCCGCGAGTAATATCTAGTGTTTTATCATTTCTGTAAAACATTAGTTAGTTTATAAAAAATTGTGTTCAAATAAAATTATATAGGTACCTACAAACCTAACCACCCCTAGTTCCTTAACAGGCCTCATCCAAAAACGATTTATCTTTGTATTAATATTAAAATTCTTATTTCTAAAGAATTCAGAAACTTCGACTGTCATTCCTTCGTTCAGACATTTTATTGTTCTTTTCTGTTTATCGCAGACACTCTATTTCCCCACGAATGAGGCTGTCACAAGAATATATTATAATTGCATTGGACTAGACATTTGTTTAATTAAACCATTTCAATAGTTTCAATGAATAGTAGGACTAACATTCTTATTTAGTTTTCTGCTTAATTATACTAAATTTAGATTACAGATGTAAGTGGTTTGTATTGAATGGTGCGGCAATAGTGACATCGACTGCTAAGAGCTGCATGAGATCTCGGGTTCGAATCTCCGGTTAGACCAACAAATACCTAGCTTAAGGGTTTTTTTTTCAAGAAATGCTTAGTGAGTAGCCCTATGTTACGAAGTTGACGATGTTGCGCACCCGTGCCTTGGAAAGCACGTAAAACGGTTGGTTCAGAGCGTGCGTGCTTGCGTACAGGCGGACGTGTGTGCGTGTGTGTGTGTGTGTGTATAGATCACACAACTTTCTCTACTATTCCAATTTGACAGGAAAACCCAATAATACTCCGACCCGTAAATCTAACATCAAACCTCATACACTGCTGTGTCGCATTCACTACCACTTCTCCACCGAGGCAGTTATTTCATGATTCAACTACAAGAAAGACTGACGGAGATAAGTGAAAAACATTTAATACTGTTTCGGTCCTCGATCAAAGTCAAGCTTCAGGGAGACTAGTATACGTACTAGCAGATATATAACTCGATACGTTATTTATGTTCTAAATATATACTTTCACGTCTGTATCCCCGAAGGGGTAGGCAGATGCACTTAAATTTCACCAGCCTTTAGGTCCCACGTAATAAGGTGCCTATTGCCTTCTACTCGGTTACCGTTTCAGATGTCGTGTGCTAGTGAATATTTCTTGCCAAAAATCTCAAACACTTTAACGAGCTATAGAATTGAGTCGAAGACCATGAAGGTCTATTACACACATACTGCACATCAATTGCAGTTTCTACTGCTGCGTTGATTAACGTTCTAATTGGATAATATAGTAAAGCCTATAATTATGAATCATCAGTATTATGGTGCGTCTTAGAGGCGTGCGGAATGGTATACTTAAAATATAAATGGCAAAATATGGGTGTAATACACCTCTACTAGCCATTTTGAGTGAGAAAGGATCGATTAAAATCAGTTTAGATTAAGGAATTCTTGAATATACTAAATCTTGTCGTTGCAATTGCCCATCACTAATGTATAGTGTTGTCGATTTATTCGAATATTATTCGATTGCGCACTTCACTAAACTGAAACTCGAATGATCACTATAACCGTTAATCATAGTTTAGACGTTTAAGAAACATTTGGCACAGCTAAGCGCCGGACGAATGACAAATGTATGAATATCAGACAATGCGTTTCGATACAGAGATTTATGTTGCCATTAAGTCTATTGTGTAAGCAACTAGATGAAGCAGAACTATGACGTAGAAAATAATCGTACAATTGAAGGTAAATTATGAATTATATGTTTGTTATATAAATAATTTTGGCGCTAGAGATAGACAATTATATCAATTAAAATTCGAATAACTAAACCCTTTTTTACGCATATCATTATAATAATTATTATTATGCAATTATTGTACTACGTACTAGCCATATGCTTATACAAACCGTCATTGCTTATTTGCGCAGGAGACCAACTTATGTCTATAGTAGAACAAACAAAAATGAAAGTTATTCCCTAAAACACCATGAAGTTGGTACACAAAGGATATAGAAATATTATGAAAGACTAAAAAAAACTGCCGTCTGATGAAACATCATCGGTTGAGTACGATTGTTCACTATCCATCAATCGAAATTAATCAATTATCAAATCGAATCTAAATTATTCGATTATGATTCGGATTATAATCAATGACAAATATAATTGATCAACATTCGGATGCGGGGTCATATGTTTCGAATATTCAATTATGTTTTGTAGCAACAACAATTTTATTCACTAAAGATAGACCGCCGTGGCATAAGCTACTTAAGGTATTCGATTCAAAAGTTGGACAGCATAAATTTAGTTTTCTAATATATAAATCTCTATATTAACATTCTAAATATAAATAAGTAGCTAATATTTCTTAAAATCGAATATCGAATAATGGATACTCCAGTTCGTACTGATCCCAGCCCGTCTGAGACAAACTCAATAACATTGCTTAAATGTAGAAGAAAGTTTTGTTTTATACGTCTCACAAAATTTGTTATACACTAAAAGAACATGGATTTAAAGAAAATCTATCAATATTAGGGCAAGCAAAAAGTCACAGAATACCTATAGATATACAGAACACCGAGTCCATACAATATTTTTAAAGACATCTCCCGCTCCATGGATAATTATGGTGTTGCGAGACAAATTAAGGTCCCGTGTCCCCACATGTGACGTACCTATAACGTTTCGAGCAGCGGCAGTAGCAAGGCAACTTTTTAAAACATTCACATATATATAATATGTAAAGAAGTTACAACTGGATCAAAACAATATCACTTTGCCAGATCCGAGAATCTATCCCAAGTCCTCATGCAACGCAGGTATCCACCTTCCTAAAATTATAAATGCGAATGTGAGATTTTTTGTTACGCTTTCACGCCCTAACTACTCGATCGATCATCACAAAATTATGCACACACTTTCTCAAGAGTATAAAACATTATATAGGATATGTACCTTTAATTCAGAGAAAAAGTAATGTTCTTAAGACTGCGTCGAGCGTAAGACGCGGTTGGACTGAATGGCAGAGCTCGATATTCAAATCGGCGCGCGGCCGCCATAGTAAAATTGTACGGAGGATTTGAAGTGCTTTTTTGATAAATATGTATCTTTATTGTCAACCAATAACTTAAATATTTGGGACGGACAAATTGTAATATAACTATTTATGTTTTGTTTAAGCTGTAAAATAGGATAGATTTCTACTGTTATAATCTAAAAATGACGTAACACGAGCTTACGTTTTTGCATTTCTCGTGCAAATTTACTTAATTTTGCAGGCGAAAATATTAGTTATTTTAAGTTTTTTACACGGAATAATTGTAAACACATTCATTGTTATGGTAAATGTATGTTTTATATTTGTATTAAACAAACAGTGTTGATTTTATCAACTTAACTGTGACCGCCTGTTTTGGCACATTTCGCTCGGCACAGTCTTAAGCAAAACCACGAGCAAAAGTAATAACAAAATAAACGCAAATCGTTCACCAAGTCGAACAAAACTCTATAGTAGGATTTATTTAGAAAGCTTTGATAAAGTATCTTATGAGCCTTAGACTGAGCTCACTCAAATTAATTTCGGCATTAAGCGATTTGTAACTGTGCCAGCAATTATAACTTCGTAAATAATTAATATAGAAAGGTTAAGCTGTCTCATTTAATTTAATAATATTAATAATAATCCTACGATTATCATAAACGTGAAATTTTATGAAGATGTTTGGATGTTTCTTGCTGTTAATAATACGTAAATAGGCAAACCAATTTTAGATCAATACACCTTAACTAACATTGTAAATGCGAATGTGTGTTTGTTTGTTACGCTTTTACGCCTTTTTCAATTTCATGATGATCTGTCTAGTATTTAGCTGGATCGATCATCATAAAATGTCGCATACACGATATCAGGGGTACACAGAAGGACATAGGGTAAATTTTATCTCGAAAAAAGTACTGATTTTAAGCGAGCGAAGCCGCAGGCAAAAGCTTGGAGCCCATATTATAGACTATTTATGTCCGTTGCGTTTCAGTAGTTCATGCGGACGAAACCACAAACAAGCTGATGCTATAATTAAAATAAACATGTTTCGATTTTTTATATTGCAGCAAATTATAAACAATTTGCTTACATTACTGACGGTAGTGGAATAATGGAGCGGTGTTGATCTATTAAAAAAAAATCAATTTGAGCATATTCTAAATTATTTAATACCATCCTTGTTAGCGCAGCAGCAGTGAATGTGACTGCATGAGGTTGACCTGACAATCGGTTTAGTATTATTGGTGGTTTAGTGGCAGCACGCTATCCGAAAATGTACCCAGTAGACATTAACAAGCTCGTCCCCTACAACGTGGGACCTGTAACTATGGCTTACCGAATATGAGTGTAATAAGCCCCTACCCGTCGAGCACACAAAAGCGTGGCACTCACCTAACTATAATATTATTATAAATGCGAACGTGAGTTTGTTTGTTTGTTGCGCTTTCAAGCTTTAACTATTGGACTAATCATCATAAAATTTCACATACACGTTTTTAGGGGTACAGAAAAGGACATAAAGTAACTTTCGTTCAGAAAAAGTACTGTTTCCGAAAGATAGAAATTTATTGACAAAATCTACATTATCGCGAGCGAATCCAAGTAAAATCTAGAGTATGAATAAATCGAAATAGACTTTTCTTGACTTTTGACAACTTTAACATTAAAAATTAATTGGTGAATTCAAACAATTGAATCCATTTCTCGATTGTCATAATATTAGCATGTAGACAGACTACGACCTAGCCAATATCGTTTTCTAGAATTCCGTTTTAGCAGAGTTTATTGTTTAACAGAAGTCCCACGGTGGGCGCCAATATTATAATTGGCGCCCACCGTGGGACTTATGTCTGACAACCGCAGGGTCTCAATCAACACAGCCTCTGAATTGAGTTCTCGATTGTTATACCAAAATCAATTGTGCTATTTTACTAATATAATCTAATACTAAAATAAATTCTTGTTTTATTTGCTTGGAATTTGGTTATACTACTACGAGTATAATTGAATATTCTGTTCCTACCACTTTGTGATGTAGGTATCCAAATAACACTTGAAATGATTTTATTAAAATAAAACATTTGAATAACAAAATATACTATGAATTTGTAGACAACGTTATTCTTACTTAGTAAGAAACCTGAAAATAGTTTGTTCAGAATCAGCAATAGAATCGATTACAATAGTTTTTAAACCATGTTATATTTTATCCCAAATGTCTATCAAAATTTGTTAAAATAGGACACACTATTTAATAGGTAAGTAACGGCCGGCCGGCGGCGGCCGGTAGGCATTTATCGAACAAGCCACAATACATAGTTAAATGCTTAGATCATTCATAGTTTGGGAATTCCCCTTTCGGTGTGCACCCTGCACCGCTACCCGCACCCCCCGTCTCGTCCTGCGGGACGTCCCGCCCGCGCCCGCAGCCCCTGCCCTGGACAGTGAGCGGTCATTGGCGCATTGGGTGACAATATTTCCGCGAGGACAACGGTGCAATTATATCAGCTGACAGCTTAGTGAGGTTTTATTATTTTTTTTTTTTTTTTTTTTTTTTTTAATAATAATAATAATTTATTATCAAAAGCAAAATACAGTTTGTCTATCTCAATCACATAATATATAAAAGTACCATTATGTACAACGCTATGTATTTTTAGAGATAGAGTGAACGTCAGTGCCTGTGCTAGTATTAACTGTGTTACAGACACTGGCGCCTTCCTCTTACAGATTCGTATGACAATATTGGTTTAGCATTGACAAGTTGATAAAGTACTAATAACTTTACTGATATTTATGGTAGTTATGATAAGCATCTATTTTCTAAGATAAACTATATAAATATATGAATATTAGGAAATTATTTAAAGCTATACATAGAGCGTTGTGTATGTGTGTGTGTGTGTGTGTGTGTGTGTGTGTGTGTGTGCGTGTGTGTGTGTGTGTGTGTGTGTGTGTGTGTGTGTGTGTGTGTGTGTGGGTGTGTGTGGGTGTGTGTGTGTGTGTGTGTGTGTATGTGTATGTGTGTGTATGTGTGTATGTTTCTATGTGTGGTACAGTTAACAAGCTTTTTTGGCAAAGAGTTGTTCAGTCTCATCATAAGTTAATTTTTGGAGATAACTATTTACAACGCATTTACATTTAAGTTTTGGTAGCGGATATATGTTACAGCATTTGTTAATAGTGTTGTAAAGGTGGCAGCTGAGACTTGTGTAGTTTCGGCTCGCTAGAGCAGTTTTAGTAGGTACAGGTGGGCATACAAGATATTTTCGACGTTTATGATCTAGCAACATCGGATCATAAGTTAAAGTTGAGTGTTTACGTACTATGATGTTGAGCGCGCATAGTTGTCGAACAGTAAGTACAGATATGTCTCTATATAGCTGGGTTGTTGGGTAGCGGTATGGTTTGTGAAGCATAACCTTTAAGACACCTCTTTGTGCCCTCTCAAGGCGAAGCAAATAGGTTTTAAATGTACCACCCCAAACAGATATGCAGTAGGTGAGAAGTGACTGAGCTAAGGCAAAATATATAGTTTTTAACAGAGGGCCCGTAACCACATTTCTTAATTTTCTCATGGGGAACATTATCTTGCGAACGCGCGACACTGTTACATCGATATGCTTCTGCCAACTCAGTGTACTATCGATGTGCACTCCCAGATATTTAACGCAAGAGCTTCTATGTATCGAGGAGCAACTGCAAGGGATGTGTGCAGCGTAGCAACTATGAGCTTTCACATCCGGAATAATAGGCTGTGTAGAGAGGTTCGCTGAGAAAGGGACATAGTGAGTTTTAGCGATATTTAGGGTAAGCAAATTTGAGGAAAGCCAATTCATTACTATGCCAAGAGCATGTTCAGCTGCGCGGTGAGCAGCAGTCCATGTTTCTCCACATATTATAAGCGCTGTGTCATCTGCATAAACGAGGATCTTACAGTCTGGAATTGATAGCTGGCACAACCGATTGACGTATACAAGAAAGAGTGTAGGACCTAGGACGCTTCCTTGTGGAACGCCAAAAGTTAGCTTTACATTGTCACTAATGTAGTTATCTACCTTAACTTGTTGGCTGCGGTTCGTAAGATAGTCACGGAAAAGGTTTAGACAGTTATCTCTTATTCCTATGTCCTCTAGGCCACGTAGGAGGGTGGGAGTAGAGACCGTGTCAAAAGCTTTGGCTAAATCAAGAAATATACCTATAGTTTTAGTCCTGTTATCAAGATTCTTAGTAATTTTACTTGTCAGCTCAAGGACAGCATCCTCAGTTGATGTACCTCTCCTAAAACCATATTGGTTTGGAGCAATAATGCTGTTACGTTCAAGATACCCAAGAAGCCTTTTGTTGAGGATCTTCTCCATAATTTTGGACAATGTGGTGAGCACAGATATAGGTCTATAGTTTTCGACACGGTCTTCATCCCCACCCTTAAATACAGGGGTGACTAATACCTTCTTAAAGTTGTCAGGAAAAATACCCTTTAAGATACACAAATTACAGATGTGGGTGATTGAAGGAACAAGAACATGCCTAGCAGATTTAATAACAGAGGCTGGTATTCCATCATGGCCTACTGCACAGTTATATTTTAATTCTCTAATTATGCTATCTATTTCTGAGTTGTCCGTTTCAAGTAGTACGAATGAGTTACCTAGAGAATTTGTTACACAGTTAAAATCAAAATCGAAATTTGAGCGGTCTTCACACTGACCCTGCGCCGCCTGCCGAGCAAGATTCGGCCCAACATTTGCGAAGTAGTTATTTATAGTGTTTACAGAAGCATTTGGATCGTTGCACATATTAAGTAGTTCTTTGGATTTACTTGTGGATGAGTTGTTCTTGTAGCTTATAGTCTTTATGATATCCCAAGTTGCCTTAGGGTTACCATTGGCTTTCAGAAGCTCTTTTTGGTCAAAAACACATTTAATACTCTTCAATAAATTGTTACAGTAATTTCGATAACGAGTATAGATTAATTTAGCAACAGGATCATTAGGGTTTTGCATTGCCCTTTTATGAAGTTGGTCCCGATTGCGTACGCACTTTAGAAGGCCAGGTGTTACCCATGGCTTAATAATTTTCTTTCTATGGGGGACTTTTTTTAATGTGCTGTGTTTGTTTATTGCGATTGATATGGTGGAGATAAGCTGTTCCGCACTTTCATTTGGATCTGTGCTAGTTAACACGTTTGAGAAGTCAGAGTTTTCTAGGCAACTAATGATACCTGGAAGGTTTAAATGTCGAATCATGTCTTTAGGTTTTTTAGGCTGCAGGGGGTTTATTTCAGAGCAAAATAAGATAGGTGCGTGGTCAGTAAAGTATGACTCTAGAACCAAGGTTGTTGAAGGTTTATCCGCTTTTAAGAAAACGTGGTCAAGGCAGTTATCTTTACGAGTAGGAAGAACGTGGGCAGGCAGGAGTCCGTGAAAAGCCATCGTATTTAAGTAGTCTTCTGAGTTTGGGTCATTGTTATCAGGGCGAATATTTATGTTTAAATCTCCTATTACCACTACTGTTTTTACTGACGATAGGGATTCCAGAATACCGTTTAAGGAGTTAAGGAACATATCTAAATTTCGGATTGATGGTGTACGATAGATTGCAACAATGGCCGTATCGATACCTAGCTTCAAAATAAGGCAATTAGCATCTACAAAAACCGGTTCAGCTACCGTATAATTTAGTGTAGATCTTACATAAATTACCACACCATCGTTCTGGTTATTAAATGAAGACCTAGCTGAGTTGAAACCACTTAACACGGGAATGTCTCTTACCTTGCTTAGCCAGCACTCCGAGAGAATGATTATATCACACTTAATATCCATAGAGTGCAACAAGACATTGAGACCGTCAAAGTTGCGATTTAAGCTTCGGATGTTGACGTGTAAAGTGTTTATGGTTGGTTTAGTAGTATTTAAGTGCTTCAAACATTGGTCTGGCATACTAACATAGGACTGTGACACTTTTAAAGATTCTACAGAATCCATAAATTGATTTATGTTATCGAAATTTATTTATTATATAATGTGATGTCCAGTATACGTTGGTGCTATAAAATATCAGATTAAATACTTCTGAGTATATGTTGGGCTTAATTGCGTATAATGTTTTAGGGAGATGGTGACAATGTTCGGTGTGAATGTTTAAGGTGTGTAACTGTAAATATTGTATTGTATCATAATGAACTACACATTTAATTTCATTAGGAAGTTTAAATAAATTACGGTGGGTTATTAGGTAGACAATAGTAGTTACCGTATTAATATGCATAACAATTTCTGCAGTAATAGACATAAAAAATAAAAAACAAATAGTAACCAAGTGTTGAAAAACTATACCATATAAGTATGTTACACCTGTTAAAAAGATCTTAATCATAAATATCTTAATGAGAAATATATCGATTACTATAATAATAAACTTTAAATATACATAATGAGCAATGATAAAATACTGAAAATCTAGATTAGTGGAATTTGTAAACAGTAGTCAGATTTTAGATAAACGTTTAAGACTTAATTCAGATTCGATTCGAATTTGGGGCTCACCTTCAGCTTTACGTAGGTATATGACGCCTCGTGAAGTCCAGCAGTAGGAGAAACCATTTTCTCGCGCATACTGTCGAGCTGCATAGAATAATTTCTGGGCATTGGGTGTCAGGGCCTCAGAAATGAACACAGGTTTGACAGGTCCAGGTATACTAAGGTGTCCAGTATTCAATCTATCATTATATACTTTCTTCTTATTAAAATTCTTGACTCCTTGTATTATTTTGTCTTTTTTTAAGACACTGTTTAGCTCGACCATGATAGGCTTACTACCTTCTTTGTGGATTGGAATTCGATATACGTCTTTTATATCACAATCCTGTATGTCTACCTCGACAGCTCTAGAGAGGGTTTTCACTATCAAGGTGGCGTCTTCCTTTGATTCAAACTTTTTATCATCTCGTAAATGAATGGGCACATTCCGTATCTCTAAAGTCGCAGATCTATTTTTTCGTTCAAGGACTTCTATCTTCACCTCCAACCTCTGAATAGTCTTCTTGTCTTCTGCTCTGTCTTCTTGTAGGTTTTGAAGTGTCTTCAAGATTGAGTCATATTTATCGGAGATAAATTGCAAGCTTTCCTTAAACTCTTCGTTGTTTTTCTTGAGGTCAAGGAAGTTCTGGTCAACCTTGGATGATAGCGACGTGATTAGACATTTGAGGTCTTTGATGTCATCATCGTCACGTCTACGTTTTTGTCTTACACTGACATTTCCGCTACCACTCCTCTCAGATGCAGTGTCCGATTCACATGTTTCAGGAGCACAAATAGTTAAGGTAGAGCGCGTGAAGCCGGGCGCGGAGGTGGATGAGGTAGGTGGGGGGGAGCGCCGAAGAGGCATGGCGAGCGATTAACTTAAGCAAAAAAGTACCAGGCGATCAACACTTACAGAGAGCTCTCACTGATGCGGCGTACGTAGGGGTCACTATAAGTGGTCGCCGATCGACATTTCAGTACAATTCAAATTTCCGCCAGCATAACTTGACCCCTCTATTGTGGGACACTGTTAACAGAGCTATTAATTGAAGTTGTACTCACTGTGTGCATCTATCCTTTTCTAATGGATGTTATTGCAGTGGTTGGTATTTGCTATTCCTTTCCTTATATGTTTACACACACACACACACACACCTGTGCGCTATACTGTATTGAGTTAGGATGGATAGACCCACAATACAATAAACCACTTTGCGTTTCTGCACTCCGAATATTTGCACAATATTTAATTAAAATTAAGTTATGTTTTTATTTTAAAATATAAATGTACGGACTTTGTAAGCACGCCTGCACACTGCAGAGGTCCGGGAGGAAGGAAATTATTTCTGATTCTTTTTTAGTTTTATTGATTGTTCTTATAATAATATGTTTAGGGTGTTTCGGCTTTTGTACCAAGTAAGAATAACGTTGTATAGTTTACTTACTGGAATCTTGAATGTTTTTGAGAATACTGTAATTTTTCCTTTTTCGTAATCCTAAATAATATTACGTGATATTGTTTTTACGCTTTCTTCGCGCCCTTACTACTGAACCGATCATTATGAAATTTCATATACACGTTGTCAGGGGAACAGAAAAACACAAAGGGTACCTTTCATCCAGAAAAAAAAGTACTGTTACTAATCTAACCTACAGTTACATAAACGAAGCCGCGGGTAAAATCTAGTCATATGTTAGCATTCAATAATAACAATGCTTAACAATAGAAGCTTTATCTAAACAATTTCGTGTTACTAAGAAATGTTCCCAATAAACGAGCGATTGCTTACTTATAGAAATTCTATGAATAGTATCTATTCATAAGATCTTTCAGACCGAATTTTGGCTATCTTAACGGACACTGGCCGTCTACGCAGGATATATTGTACTCTCATAATCCAATGGGACGGCAATTTAACACGAATGAAGTGACAACCTGCAGAACCAAAGGCTTTACGTTCTTTTCAGGGACGGGTTGTAACACCGCCAAAAGCCTATTACCGAGTTGCTACTTAAAATTTCTTGTTCAAAATATCCAATAACTCTTTGTTGGCGATGACCCAGGATTCGAACCCGAAGCCTTACGCACAGTCGCATACACTACAGTTGCGCCACCGAGGCATCCATGTATTCACAGAGTGTAAAGCGTGGTCATACTTTAAAGTCCTACTTATAAAGTAATATCATGAGTTGAAAAAAAAAAAACTTTAAATGTCAATATCAAACAACTTCTACTTTTAAAAATTCTTCTCGGTATTATGTTACATAGTTTGTACACATAAAATGTTTTGCTATGATATGCGATCAAACCCACGAACCTCGGTGAGATGACCACTTAAGCCAGTGCGCTACCCAAGAAGTCATAAAGTTTGAATATTTGTTTCTCAATCACGTGTAAACTGTTGAATGGATTTTGATGAAACTTAGCACATACATAGATCAACTAAGTCTTGAGTTTATGCCCTAACTAGATTATGCCCGCGGCTTCACTCGCGTAAAAGTAGGTTAGTTTAGTTTAGTTAGTTTCTTTCTTTTTATATAAAATAAAGCCTATGTTACTATTTCGATTATACACATATGTAGCTTTATAATGGTGAAAGAGTCTTCACTTTGCATGTGCTAGTAGCATATCTCCTTCTTCTCTGTATATTATATTAATTTTGGTCACAAAGTTACACTTATGAACGCCAAGGTTACAATCAAATAAAAAGAAAATAATTTAAATTTATATATATATATATATATATATATATATATATATATATATATATATATATATATATATATATATATATATATATATATATATATATAATTATACTTGTTACCACGTTCAGCAAAGCAAGGGCGGAGAACCAATAAGAAGAACTTGCAAGAAACTCATGGTCACTCTTTTTAAACGCCAATTTTACAATGCTGCTCATTTTACAAATTATATTTGTAGAAAGTTGCAATCATTATAAAATAATATCAGCCCAATATAAACTATCCCACTGCTGGGCACGGGCCTCTTCTCACTGTGGGAAGGGCAGGCTACACATATATTCGAGAACATTATGTAACACTATATACATATAATTAGAGATATAGATAATTAACTATATTAAACGTACATAACTTCGAAAAGTCAGAGATGCGCGCTTTGGGTTCGAACTCGAGACCTCTGCGTGGCAATCCAACGGTTTCCCACTAGGCTATCGCTGCTGGGCGGTTGAAATGAATGCCCAGCAGTGGGGCAGTTTATATATAGAGCTGATATTATTATTATATGTACAAGATATTGCAGCCTTTATTCAGGCTCTGTTGATGTATGACGCTTCAAGCGATACGATATTTTAGTGGCCAAGGCATAAACATTTTACTTTACGCGCCGCCTACCGATGTTCACGACCTTATATAAATTACCTATATTAAATAAATAATAAATAAATATTCTACCAAATACACACAACACCATCTAGCCCAAACTAAGTAAAGCTTGTACTATGGGTACTAGACAATGGATAAACATACATATATACATTTTTTTTGTACATACATACATATTATACATAGAAACACCCGGACTAAGACAAACATCCACGTTCATGCAGACAAATTTTTTACTTATGCGAAAATCAAACCCGCGACCGCAGGCGTAGCAGTCAGTTACACTAACCACTACGCCATCGAGTCACTTATGGACCTTAATGGAGTATTTAAGAAAAGCTACAAGTGCTCGTTCTTTAAGAATGTTATTGATACATTGTTATTGCTGACGTTCATTGGTTCGAATGGGTAAGTAGGGGACTTAGATTTATAATTGATTGCATTGTAACGTTGAGCGTGAACATATATTTTACTAGATTTTGCGGGAACAGTAGTAGGGGGACAGTACTTATTCTAGATAAAAAGGTACCCTATGTCCTTTGTACCCCTGACAACGCGTACCTATGCAAAATTCTATGTTGATTGGTCGCGTAGTTATGTTGTGAAAGCGTAACCAAACAAAAACCTCACATTCGCATTTATAATATTAGTTAGGATGTAGTATAATAAGATTTATATTATGAGTATTTACGATACTAAGGGCGAATTGAAAATTACCGTCCACCGAGTCCTACTCAAAATATTTGCAGGTCAATGAATGGCGAAACATGTACTTATTGTGTTGCTTCAACATGATGCATACGAGCCACATAACTTATATGTATGTTTACTTATGTTTAACATAATAAAAATATGTTGAACGAGAAAAGACAATCCATTGAGCAGGATTTAAAACTGCGATCTCGACAAATAGTGTCGTCACTTTGCCAATTAAGCTACTCGTGGTCCTATCTTGGATAAAATAAAATGTTGAAGATAAATGTTCACGTTTCTTTTTATTGCTTTTGGTGGCTTACGAGCAAGTGACCCACCTGATGAAAAGTAGTAACCGCTGCTCATGGACTTCAGCAATATCAGGACACAGAAAAGCCACTGCCTACCATGAAAGAAGAACTCTCTTTAAACCTCGTTTGAAGAAGGACATATTATCATAGCGCTCGAGAAACACCGAAGCAGGTAGTTCATTCCAGAGCTAGCTCGTACGTGGGTAAAATGATATGATGCTAAAAGCGTACCGTCTTGGATTTGAACGCTTCCAGGTGATATGGATGAACCCTGCTTCGTTGTCGAGTGGTACGGTGATAGAAAGGAGCCGCTGGTGCCAAATAAAACAGTTCTTTAGAGCACTCTCTGTGAAAGAGTCGGTAGAACACGCAGAGAGACCCAGTGTCTCCGTTGCTCCAACGACTCCAATCTATTCGTGAGATTGGGATCATCAAAGATTCGAACTGCCCGTCTTTGCAGGGAGTCAAGTGGGTCGAGCTGGTATTTAGGGGCCCCTGCTTAGAGATGTTTTGTATCTAAGGCGATGTTATACAATGCGTTATCTATTGTATAGTTATAAAATATTTGTATAACAACGGGTCACGTCGGCCAATCTTTTACGGGGACGGGTGATCATCCAATATTATAGTGCAGAAGTGTGTAGGTACGCAAAAATAAACGCACTCCCTACTCACCAAATCTCATAATCCGAAGGGACGGCAATCCGACACGACTGAAGAGCGATCAGGGGTAGTACGAACAGCTTAACGTGCTTCCCGAAGCCTGGTCTTAACTCAGGCATTGGAATGTTTCCTTTGTTTTACATCTAAGATGATTCTATGCATCATCTACCAATAGAATATTAACTCAAACGTTTTGTTACATTAAGACCTAAGGCCAGAATAAAGAGTTATATGCAATCTATTGCATATTACAATTAAATTAATTCAATTTTCTATTCTAACACATAGTAAATATTAACTCAACAGTTATTAAATAAACATGTATCCCAACAGTTTCAAATACATCCATACGAAACAGAACTATTGAACGTACAAAGTAAACTTAACCTAAAACACAATAAGGCAGCAATTTCCTAACTTATTTGATCTGGGTATTGATAAGCTTACAATTGCATTTCAATGTACAATGCAAAACCAACTTAAAATTTGTATAAATAAGGTTGATTTTAGTATATATAAAGAATTCAAGAGAATTCTTTCTTTCAAATCGATCTTTCTTGATAGCTTAAAACCAGTATTGTGGGTAGTGTTGTTCAAAGGAGTATTTATCTACTGGATTTGCAAAGAAAACGTTTCTACCTTTCTTTCTTTCACCTACATTTGCTCTTATGGGTGATAGGCTAACGGGAAGTTCTGGGTTCAGGGCCCATGTTGATTAAATAGTAATTAGATTTCATAGGCATTTTTTTACCAGCATTGTGTCTGGTATTTACCAGTAAATACTCTCTGTTTATTACAAGGTACCTAAACACATCTGGAATGTGTTTTACTTCTATCTACCTAGTTTTTTAATGTCTTCGAAATTATTTTATTGTAAAATGGGTCTCTGAGCCCAAAACAATGGATTTTTAATATTTGTTTACCAGTTCCAACAACGTGCAAAACTATTAAAATGATTATGATGCAAATTTCATAATGTTGTATCTTAAGGTTTAGGGAACGTTTCAGGT
The DNA here is from genome assembly GCA_963675205.1 of Catocala nupta. Taxonomy (NCBI): domain Eukaryota; kingdom Metazoa; phylum Arthropoda; class Insecta; order Lepidoptera; family Erebidae; genus Catocala; species Catocala nupta. Next base: position 3,574,543 of record OY776105.1, read on the forward strand.
AATTCTGCTCAGTTGAACTAGAGATATGGCGCATCCGAGAAGATCTCGCTAAAATACATACATACATAGTCTCACACCTCTATTCCTCTATTCCCAAAGGGGTAGGCATAGGTGTAGCACCAGTTCACCAGCTATGGTTTTAGACACCTATTGTTATCTAGTAGGCACAGTTTCAGACACTATGCTGTTTTTGATAATTTGGATACCTAATACCCAATAACACATTGCTTGACCTTGATATCAAACCCGAGGCTGTATGCACAACAGTCGCATTCAATACAATCTGGCTTTTTACTATAAACACTAAAGTCCACTTCCCTATATCTTAACTTGTTTCCAGTAGCCAATTAAATAAACAAGGGTTTAAATCCTCCATGAAAGCCTCCTTGCAACCAGATGCGTCGTTTGCCCTCAAAGCTCGTACCTGTAATAAAGAACCGAACCAATGCGCTTGCCTACCATTGGTCAGAACAACTTATGTCAGATACCTTGGCATTATTATTGATAATTGTATTTCATGGCATACTGAAATTAAAAGACTGACAGGTAGAGTAAGAAATCTCATGGTAATTTTTAAAAGCTTGCGTCATTGTTTGAGTTTGATACAATAAAAATGGTTTATTACTCGCTTTGTCAGTCAATACTATCGTTTGGAATAACAATATGGTGAGGCGCCCCAAAAACTAATATATACAGTTAGAAAGAGCACAGAGAGCTATCCTTAAGGTAATAACTTTTAAACATTTTCGCTATAATACTACGCGACTATATAAGGACTGTCAACTGATGACAGTGAGACAGCTATTTGTGCTCTATACAATTTTACGCAAACACACAATACTAGATTATAATCCCGATTCTCTGACAAGGCGAGTGTCAAGTAATGTATGTCCAGCGGAGAGACGTAGAACCAAACTATACTAAGAAATGCAGTATATACGAACTAAACAAATCTATATGCAAAAAATACAGTCAGTAAATATATGATATCTCTTACATATGAGGAAACAGAGAAACTGATTAAGACACACACATACACAAACACGCACGCAAGCACGCACGCCCGTATTCCCCCCTGCACTGACCCTATAAAAAATGCGCTTACAAAAATATTCCATGCATTTTTATTAATAGTAATAAAGGACTTCAAAACGCTTGAAACTTAAAAATTAAAAAAGAAGAATCGTCTGAGAAACAAATATACATATTCATATAATTATAAATTCCCAACAGCTAGACTCGAGAAAGCCTAGCCATATTTATATTCTTTTAAAAGAAGAAAATCTGTAACTTTCAGTAATATTTTATGAAGCAAAGAGTAGGTACTTCAATATTGATTATAATTTTAAAACCCTATTATGTTTTATCACTAATAAAACATGATGTAATACTTCTTTGACAGAAAGAAATATATAAACAGGATTTAAGTCGACTTTACTGGCAGTAAAAATTTAACAGGTGATTTAGTCACACGTTCCACTGATGGCGATGAGCGATTTCTACTTATCTAAGTAAAAAAGCTAAGCAGCGATAGCCTAGTGGGAGACAGTTGGGATGCCACGCAGAGGTCTCGAGTTCGATTCCAAGGCACGCCACTAACTTTTCGAAGTTATGTGTATTAATTAGTTAATTATCGCTTGCTTTAATGATGAAGGAAAACATCGTGAGAAAAATTACATGTCTGAGAGTTGATAAAATCAGCCCTGTAGTAACTGTCCCACTACTGAGCAAAGGGCTCTTCTCAGTGTGAGAAGAATTAGGTCATAGTCGGTGGACTATGACCTAATTCGCTGGCATTGCGGGTTGGCAGACTTTATATATCTTCGAGTACATTATGGAGAACTCTTTAGTTAGTGATGCGCGCCTTGGGATAAAACTCGATACCTCTGCGTGGCAGTCCAACAGCTTCCCACTAGGCTATTCCGCAGGCAGAACTATTATTAAATATTCTTACCCGCTACTCGCTGTCAGTAGACCCCACGCCTAATATCGCGAGACGTAAGTTTAATAGCTGACTGTATAATAGATCAATGGATGAATATATTTCAAGAAAGGGACACGCTATAAAAGTTTTCGAATAAAATATATCGCAAACGTATATTTGCCACGTAGGTCCCGTGACGTATGCTAAGTAGGGGTGATATGGGTTTGATATCCAGATTGAGCAGTGTCATATAGTTATTTTGTAATAAAATTTCTGCATATACGTAGACTGCGGTTGGCTTAGTGTTTTAACTGTTCATCTTATCATTATCAGAGCGCCGAGTGTTGTGGGTCCCCACACAGAGCAAAACTTATAAACCTTATAACCCATAAATATTTTTTCCGTGTCTGGGTGTTCTTTGTGTCGGTTGTTAATTTAAATGTTTGTAAAAATTCCTCATTATTATATTTCTAGTGCGAGAGTCGTGTTAAAAAACACCTAGATCCTGTAACTTAGCTTACGCTGGCGGTAGATTGTGAGGTATCGAATTCGATACCCGGATCAAGCTGTCTTATATGGTTTTCTGTTAATATTGTCTATATTGAGAGACTTTTTAGCTGCACGGATGGCTTAATGTTTTAATTGATCATCTTGTCATTGCCAGAACACCAAGTGTTATTGGTTTGTTCCTCAAGCGGGACAAAAATTTGTGTAATGCACAAACACATATAAGTAGTTGTTCCAAGAAAGAAAGAAAGAAAGAAAAACTTTTATTTGCACAGAATATAGGTGGTACCAGGTTTACCAATGGTGAATAGTTCAGGATATATTCTGCCTGTATTAGTCATGCAAATATTAATAATTATATAAAACATTAAAATATCATTAACAAAATGGCAGACTATATTAATATTTAGCATATTTATCATTATTATATTACATTATATTAAAATTTACAAATAATCAGAATCATTAGTTTTATGTTGCACGAACTCTTCTATTGTATAAAGCACTTACCCACTAGCCATTTTCTTAACTTATGTTTAAAATATTTAAATGGAAGTTCTCTTAGACTCCTAGGCAGTTTATTAAAAATAGTATGTACATAAACATTATTTTTATTTAAGGTGATTTTACAAAATAGAATTATTATTTTAGTAGGATCTCTTGGTCTGTATGTAGTTACATGATCCCCTTGAATTTGAAAAAATCGGTGCAAGTGTGGGTGTTCTTCGTGTCTGTTGTTTAAATGTTTGTAAAGTCTTCCATGATAGTGCGGCAGTTGTTTTTAGATAATCCTAACTAATTTTATAAATGTGAATGCGAGTTTATTGGCTTGTTTGTTTGTGACGCATACACGCCTGAACTGCTCGACCAATTACCTTGATTTTGCATAAACCTTTCTTTCAAAAAAAACACGAGCGTAGCTTCAGACAAAAGGTAGCTTGAAATAAGATGCCTACGCCACGAAGGTCCAGTGACATTATTTATGCTGGCGGTAGATAATGAGATGCTCAATTTGATACCCGGGTCGAAAAGTGCTATAGAGTTTTGTGTTAGAATATTGTCTATATTGAGAAATATTTTGACTGCATGGATTTAACCCGTTCATCTTGACACTGCTAGACTGCCAAGAGTTTGGGTTCAATCCCCACCCGAATTTAAAATTTGAGTAATCCACTTAGTTGTTTCTATGTTTATTGGATTGAATTAGGAAATACTTGGCGACAATCCATTTTAATATTATAATAATTTGGCAACGAATGAGCTTATGCCTTGCCAATCTGTGCTAAGTATACCTTGCGTAGATAAAACACGTGTCAACTTATATTTTGTATTCGATGCGAAACAACCAAAGGTGAATGGCCTTGATGGGTGCCTTTCTTTAAAATTAATTTATGATGTCTCGGTTTTTTTGTTGGTTCCGAGGTATAAGGGTAGTTTAAACTAATCGAAAAAAGTCGAAAGGTTCGTGACCTAGATCGATTAAACTGTGATATACTTGTCGATCTGTATCGAGAGAAGTAGGCTATAGTGCAATCCTCCTAAAACGTTCGGACTGGAGTAGTTTGCGTTTCATTTACGCGAGCGAAGTCACGGGTAAAATCTAGTATGTTATATTGTTTCTAGTTTTATTCATGTCATTATATAAAGTCATAACTCAATATGATAGACCCTGATGCTAAAGCATAACCACATTTTATTGTCAATCGTTGTATAAAGCTCGATTGAGCCAATCAATAATATAAAAATTTGCTACTTAACTCTCCAGCTGTCGAGTAGAAATGACCTGACGCTCTAATTTTGACATAGGGACGATTTGACCCAAAAGTTTGGGATGGCACTTCATTTTTTATGTAAACGATGAGCCTTTTTTAGAAGGCTCTCGTGAAATTTTACTGTTTTAGAGATCGTAATTTTGTAATATTGTGACATATTTTACATTCCTTGCGTATTGAATAATATTAACCAGTCAATTGTTGGAATGCCAGACATAATTAAAAACGTATTGTGTCTAGCCGCCGGTGTGCTGTTGCCACACAATAGATTAATATTTGAAAAATTATATCAGGCCTATTTAAACTCACCTGGGCAAAAGCCTTTTTCTGTATGAAAAGGATTAGGCCATAGTCCACACTGCGGACGGCGGCGGATTAATAAATTATCACCGAGAATATTATAGAGAACTCTCAACTGTCAAGCGTACAGAATAGAACATAGGGTACATTAAATCCCGAAAAAAGTACTCTAACCTGACTTACATTTACGCGAGCAAAGCCGCGGGAAATATATAGTTTAAAATAATTTGTTTTGATCTGGGTATGGGGTACCTACATGGGTTATTTTTCAGATATACATTACGATCCTTAAATATGACCACATCTTTCTGTTACACGCTGTATATCAATCCGGAAACGGTTACTAGCATTAATTTCGATTTCGCTAAAGCACGGACTAACCAATGTCACTGTGTAAACATTTGAACAGTTGTATCCGAAACCAAAAATGGATTCTGTGCAATAGAGATAAATTTACTTTATAAGCGCGACATTTACTACTGGGGCAATGGAATTACAAAGTATAAATTGTGATAGTATCTAATTTTAAATTACAATGTTTTTAAAAAATTCAAATATTTAGGGTATGAATAGAGGGAGAGAAGGCAAGAGATAGGTAGTTAGAGAGCGAGAGAAGTAAAATTTTGCAGATTTCGGTCACGGCGGCTAACCTTAACAGAGACTGGCCATTTGCGCGAGAGATATTATAATGTACAAGGGTGTGCGTAAATACAAGGGCATCCTATTTTTCCTAACTCTCATAATTTGGTAGGACGGCAATGTGGCATGACCAAAGAGAGATCAAACAGCTTTTACTTGCTCGCCGAGGCACAGCGGTGTGTAACACCAACTTCCTAACTCAGAGCTGCTACTGAGAATCACTCTGTCAGAAAATCCCACTAACTCTTTGTTGGCCCGACCCGGATCTCGATCTTAAACAGTCGCATACATTACCGCTGTTAATAACCGCTTGTCTTAACGCTGGAGGAGAACATCGTGAAAAATGCATGTGTGAAAGTTCTACAAGCTAAATGTAAAGTCTACCAACCCGCACTGGGCCAGCGTGGTAGACTGTAGCCTAAACCTTCTCACACTGAGAAGACCGTGCCTACCAGTGAGACAGTTTATAAACAGGATTAATATGATTTTAAAAGCACTGTTGACAGGCGAGAGATTAGCTAAATTTAATTATAAATTACCACGCGGACGAGCCGGGTGCGGCAGCTAGTACACCTATTTAATTATAACACAAACGACAAATGGATGAAAAGATTTATTACACGGGGAACCTTAATATGACCGTGCTTATCAAAATTCCAATAACAAATTTTCGACATAAGCTGATAAATTGGCGTTAAATACATATTAAACGATATTTAACCGCTTAAAAGAGAAAGAGAGGAAAATAGAGTAAATACTTTTCTATGATTGACAGAAAGAATATAGCGAATATAGCTATCCTGCGTCTGATAGTATGCGGTTACCGCGTTGTATGGTACACCAGCGTAATCCTTGTTTTTGCCGATCCTTGTAAAATCTTGGGATACTCTAAACAAGATAATACTTTTACTATCTACAAAAACATCGGGATCCGCTATATGCTATATCTGATAAAATATGACCACACCTTTCTGTTACACCCTGTATATACATATATATAAACACACCAACGAAACATCCGCACAAGACGCCATACCAACAATCACATAACATAAAAGATGAAACCATAAACTCGTCCTTTTTCAGCCAATTAGATAGAATTCTATATGAAAAAACACGTGCATATATTATTCGCTGTAACAAACATGGAAGCAAAATAAAGGATAATAAAATAGAATATTTTATGAAACGACGTGCGTCGGCCATCTTGTTAAATATTAATGATGTCACGTATTACCTGTACCATATTATTTGACTATTTAGGATAATCTACTTCACATGTTTGGGGAGGTAAATATTTCAGAGTAATTGCGTGAGAAGCAGCGATAGCCTAGTGGGGGACCGTTGGAACGCAACGCAAATATTTATATACGGTTCCTACATAATATTTATATATAAGTATATTATATAGTAATACTCGTTATATACCCAAACAATAAGGACAATTTTCAAAAAAACTTTCCTGTGTTTTTGAGCGTATGTATTTACCTATTTGTTATATGTTATTAAATTTTACCGTGACACAGGAAAGTTTTATTTTTTTGAAACAACACACGCAAGTTATTCCCAGCTTCAGAACAATATGTGAGCCCCACAAATTTTATTCCCGTGTAGGGAACGAGCACACAACACTCGGCTTGTCGGCAGTGGCGAGACAACCATTTAAACCACTACGGCAGTCGTGCATATCGCGTGATGAGTCACAAACTTTAGAATACCAACAAGGCCTTCTAGACAAGTTCTCCACAATATAGTCAACTATATAAAATAGGTCACACCATTAGCAAGCCATGTGCGCTAGATGCACGCTTTAATATTTAATAACGCTACTCAGTCACGATCATGTAACATGCATTAATTGACTACAGAAAGCAGTAAACGAAGGCAACTATGGAATTATTCAAGTAGTACACCTAAGACACTGTTTTACCGTCTTCAAATGGCATTTTCCATTGAATAAAAATCTTGCTATCACTCTAATTTTGACAGATTTGACTTAAAAAGAGAGAGACAACAGTTGTTTCATATTTCGGATATCAATTTTTGACCAGAAACCCAAAACCTTATGCACACCAATCACATTCAATACCACTATACTACCAGAATAGTCCATAATCAGTCAGAGATTAATTATAAAAGTTAATAAAAAATCTTATTAAGCGTAGACGAAACTGCAGGACACAATAAGTCTACAATATTTTTCAGCTTAAAGAAACCACTCCAGCATCCCTTATTTTCTCACAACAAGATTTCGTGTCTTTTCACTCTGTCATTACAAGGAAAGTGCTTTTCACAATATTATTTTACGAAATTCGCGTGCATTTTAACACAAAAGGTTGGTTTTAAGTTGCCTACAGCGAACGACCAACAAACCAGGTAATACAGTCGACAAGATTTGATGAACATAATATTAAAGGAAAGTTATAGAACCTTAAAATTCAACTATACGTTGTTTATTTAAAAAACACAACTTTTACAACTTTTACATAACTTTGAAGCAGTAAGTCTCCCCGTGAACATGGCTGCTGAAAGCAACATTTATCCCCATAAGTGTAAATCGAAACATATTAATAATTTAAATAGCTTAAAATAATAGTAAAGTTTTGTAACCGATTTGCGAGGTTAAGCAACGTTGGGTGCGGTCAGTCTATAGATGGGTGACCGCTTAGTTGTATTTCATCTGAACGTCTCCATGCTTCGGAGGGCACGTAAAAAAGTCGGTCCCGGTTGTTGTCAAATTGACAGCAGTCGCTAAGCCATCAATTACAGGGTGGCCATCAAACAAGAAAAAAAATTAAGTACTCACAACATTATGTAAAAGTGGTGTTTTTCAAATAAACAACGCGATAAAATCCGTATAAAATAGTTAAATGCCAATGTACAACATACGCGTAAACCTAAGACAATATTATTATAAAATCTTATTTGCCTAAATGGTCTCGTGGCTTGTTAGAGTTAAGTTTGCTAATCACAAGGCTAGGTTTGATTACGCGGTGATGAAAGAGTCTTGTCTATACTAATATTATAAAGCTGAAGAGTTTGTTTGTTTGTTTGGTTGAACGCGCTCTATAACATCACGCTACGACCAATAGCTAGTCGCTTGCATCAGTGAGAAATGTTGCGAAAACGTGACAATTCTCTTATTTGACGCAGGCGAAGTTGCGCGTGTCAGCTAGTATACACAATATGTGCTAAAAACAGTGAAATAAAAGATTTTCTTTCTTTTTGTCTCTATAGTGCAACTATGGTATTCTATTACGAAATTTTTAATACCCGCACGGAGTTTGGAAGCGAAGCAGAGGAGTTCAATATTGTCAACCTTTTTCTAATGCAGTGGGGTGGGTAGTCCGGGGTTGCGTGGTGGGTTCCTTTCCTCCCAATTATTTTATAACAACAGATTTCGGCCAAGATATGCATAATTTGATTCAATATAAATGTTTATAGAAGAAAGCAACAAAGAGAAAAAGAGAAGGAGACTTAATGTTTATGACACGCAATAGACAAACAATGTAATATGCTTTCACACATAATAAGTGAATATGGATACACATAGGAATTGAAGGATATGGCAATGGATCAAAAAAATATAATTTGCTAAATCGACCAGTGTTTAGCACATAATTTTTTTACATACCATGATGTTGGCAAGAAAGCAAGCGGGCAGCCTGAGGGAATAAGCACATACGCGCTTGCAATGTTAGGAGTAACACATTCACTTTGTCCATCATTTAAAAACCCATTATACATATATTAACGGCACGGATGGCGTAGTGGTTTAAGTGTTCGCCTCGCCACTGCCATTGTGCTGATGAGTTCGAATCCCACACGGGACAAAAATTTATGTGATCCACAAATAGTTGTTCCAAGTCTTGGTGATTTTTGTGTCCGTTGTTTAAATATTTGTAAAGTCCACCGCGGCACAGGAATTATTCCTAGTGAGCCAGCTGTCTTTATTAAAAAGAATAATAAATAATAAATAATAATAATAATCATAAATATTATACCACATACACACAACACCATCTAGCCCAAACTAAGCAGAGCTTGTACTATGGGTACTAAACAATGGATAAACATACATAATATATACTTTTTTTTTTGTAAATACATACATATAATACATAGAAACACCCAGACCAAGACAAACATCCATGTTCATGCACACAAATGTTTGACTTGTGCGGGAATCGAATCGTTTTTAAATATTTAATAACTCTTAAAAATGCCATACTTAAATTATGATTGGACATACATATGTACATGGCAAACCACCATGTTACTTTTAATGCAGTCAAATAGTAATAAACTATACAAGTCAAAATTGTTATTCAAATTAAAACTAAATTAATTACATAAAACCCACGTAAATTTTTGGAACGGAATCATGTTGACGTGTATAATCCAGTTATTTTAATTTGACTACATTTCTCGTGACCACGTACCCGCAAAATCCGGCTGAGAATGTAGCTTCTACCGACGCAGACTATTAAATAAATTATTTATGCACTATATAATACACATTATAATGAAAACTCTGTGCATAAATGAACAGCGGTAGCCCAATGGACCAAGTATTAGAGTTGTGATGGAAAGGTTGACTAGAATGCCATCCATTGCCTTAACGATGTGCACCCACTCGCAATAAGAAGAATACACAATAATATACATAATACCAGTTATTAATAAATCAAATTGAGAGAAACCTTAAAAAAATGTATGGTTTCTGAGGAAATAATAATATTAGCCTTATATTATAACCTGTCCTACTACTCTGCACAGACCTCTTTTCTGTGTGAGAAGGAATATGCCACGCTGGCCCAGTGTAGACTTAATATAACTTTAAGAACATTATGTTAAAATTGAAGACATGCAAGTTTCCTCACAAAATTTTCCTTCACCGTTAAAGCGAGCGTTAACTATTTAATCCGCACATAACTTCGAAAAGGCAGTGATGCGTGTTTTGGGCTCAAACTCAAGAGCATACCTTGGCAGGCTTCCAACGACCACCTACTAGACTATCGTTGCTAAAATAAAACGAATAGAAAATAATAATGAAATATCCCCTGAGCAAAGTCAATGCGTCTAAATGACTCTATAATTTTTTTTCAGTAGAGTCTGTGTTTGCCTTTTGACATATACACAATAAGATCTAAATATATACTAAAAGAGGTTGTAAAGCATGAATTCGTAAGTACACAAAAGGTACACCCAAAACTTCGAGAGTCTACAAAATTATACGTAAGTCTGCACCAAGAAACCTTATAGTAAAAACGCGTCCTTCATTATACTCTCATAGGGTTTCATTGCTGTGTTTGAACAGATATTTTCTTTGTTCTGTTGGGGTCACTAAAACAATAAACAATGCTTTATACTAACAAAATTTTGTATGAACCCGAATTAATATTTAAGTCGACCCAGTTTTGTGACTTATATCTTTAAACATATGAGTGAAAAAGTGCATTAGGGGTGCTCTTGAGTAGGTAGTGTGACAAGGTGTGAGCGAGGCGTAAGCGGGGCAAGACCGGGCCGATAGCGTGGTTTGAGCGGGTCGTGGCTGAGACGTCATTTAAAACTATCTATTAAAGTGAACTGTGAAGAGGCGTGAGCGGGACATGAGCGGTGCGTCAGCGGGGCGAAAGCGGAGTGAGAGCGAGGCATGGCCGAATTCTAACATAACACCGTAATTTACCTAGTTGATTTTGATGAGATATTCACGGAATAATTTTGAAGCTTTCCTTTAACATTATTATTAATAAGTCATGGTAGCTACTGTTGCTCTCAACCATTGAATGTCAGTCTCGATAAAAGTTCGTTGTCTGAAAAAAATCCAATCAATAAAGGTTTTAAATAAAATCTCGAAATTTGCATATGATTGCAGCATTTAAGGTAAATTAAATAAGGTCTTTCAGAGCAAATATCGGTCACGGCGGCCAATTTTGTCAGAGATTGGTTATGTGCACAAGGGACATTATAGTGCGCAAAAATAAGTGCACTCTCTATTCCCTAACTCTCATAATCCGACGGGACGGCAATCCAACACGATTGTAGTGATCAGGTGCAGGACCAACGAATTTCAATGCTGTCCGAGACAGGTGAGTGTTCCACACTGCCAATTCCCATTCACAAATACAAACTGCTGGGGATTTTCTTAATACAAAAACCCAATAACTTTTTACTGGCCGAACCCGCGAAACGAATCAAAACCTCACGCACAGCTTTGACTACTGCTGCGTCACGGAGGTAGTTAACTAGTCTTACTAAACATGACCTTAATGATACTCGTATAAACACACTTTTGTCTTCAACTGTACGTAAGACAATAGAGCAAGCCTGTTCAAACTACAAGTTTTTTTAGTCCCGAAAGGCTCTTTGTCAACTTGACGAAAATAAATAATGTTTCATGTTAAACACATGAGTTTTGAGTCTTCCCAGCCTTAATTATTCCCAAGTCACTTGGGGTCGGCTTTTCTGGTAGTTCGAGTCTGGACTCGAAACAACTATTTGTGGATCGCACAATTTTTTGTCCATCCATGGGCATCGATCATCGCACAACACACGGCGCTGTGACAGTGACGAGGTGACTATTAAAACCACTATGCCATCCGTTCAGATCACAAAATGCATATTATTTGGTCTTAATTTTTTTTTCTTCATTCTTAATTTTCATTATTATATGCCTATTGGTGTTCCACTTATGGGCAAATGCCTCACCGACTTCTCAATCTCGATCGCTTGTTATGAGTTGCCAATCCCTTATAAAGGCATTGAGCTCGTCCGCCATCTCCTCCTGGGTCGGCCCCGTTGTCACTTCCCGTTACTTGGCATCCACTGTGTAATTGTTCCCGCCGATGTAACAGGCGGGTTCAATATTTTATTTTAAATTATATTTTGCACCTCAAAAATCCACCCCTTTGGAGCCTAAGTTGGATATTTGGATACAAAGACACTTCTACCTAGACATGACACTATGTAGATATTAATGTAGTCGGTTTCGCATTTATAAGCGTGGCACGCAGTATCCCATTACTTGTCAAATAAATCTCTTTCGTCAATGTTTTTGCCAGAAACAATGGAATAGAAACCTTCATTTGAGTTAATAGTTCAAATCAAGTAACAGAGAAGAGAAGGCGGTACGATTTTGATTTGATGAGTTCACTCTGTGACGGATTAGAAGCCTTCAATGCAATGCAACACGAATAATGAATCTTGTGACGTAATAGGCTCTGACACTAATTAAGTAGGCACGGATGGGCCGATTAATTCAACACACGATAACAGACGCATTTTCAGCAATACGGTAGTTGCATCATATTTTTTTATTATGTACTAGATTTTGTGGCTTCGCTCGCGTAAAGGTCAGGTTAATTTAGACTAGTAACAGTACTTTTTCTAGATGAAAGGTACCCTATGTCCTATTCTGTTCTCCTGAGAACGTATATGAAAAATTTCACGATGATCGGTCGAGTAGTTAAGGCGCGCAACAAGACAACAAACTGAGCCCTGTACATATTTATAGTAAAATATTGAAATAATTTTCAATTGGCGCTTTAAAAGGTCGTGACTGATTACAATAGCCACATATTACAGACTATATGAAAAGAAAAGCAATGATTTATTAATGTAACTGTAGAAAGTTAGTTCGTGTTAGCAAACGAAATAAAAATACCACTGTTTTTAAACCAGAATAGTTTATTCACCAAGTGCAATTAACGGATAGCATGCAATATGTTCTAACTTTAACTTTTTAGAGTTCCATACCTCAAAAGAAAAAGAAACCATTGTAAAAGAACACTTTGTTGTCCATCACTTGGTACAGACAGACAGATAGTCAGCTGTGTTTCTGTGTGTCTGTCTACTATAGCTTTTTTCGCGGGCATCAAGTTGAAATTATTATCAAATACTCAAATCTATTTATTTTGGACATCTAATAGTTGAAATATTATGTCTACGTAACTAAATAAAACTATACAAAGTGGCTAAATGCACAACATTTCAAGTCGTTACAAAATGCGTTATTATGATGTAACATCGGTATCACAACATATAAAAAAAGAGAAAAGCACTGTTATTATTATGAACGTGAAAATTTTAAAATAACAATTAGTTATTAAGTAAAGTATTAACGAACTAAAAAAATAAAAATTAATATTACCGAGAAAATTTTCTAGACAAAAGGTACTCCACGTCCTTTCATGTGTCCCTGACAACATGTATGCGAAATTTTTACTAAAATCGGTTCAGTAGTTAAGGCGTGAAAGCGTAACAAACAAACTCGCATTTATAATATTAAGTTAGGACAAAGAATTTAAAAAAAATTACAGCAGTAAATCTGCAATCTATTAAATGAAAAAACTCCTAAATTAACGCAATCAAAAGCTACGGCCGTTTATGCCATATATTTTGACGCTCGCTAGTAAATTAAAACTTTTAGAGTACTTTCCGTTGACCTAGAAACATCAAATTTGGTACAAAGCCATGTCTTATAGCACAAGTAAAGGAAAAAGTCCAGAATCTATAAATTTGTAGATATGTACATACATCACAAAAGAAATTAAAGTTTGTACGGAACCCGCGCATGACTCTGCCTCGCACTTGGCCAATTTTTTATTACATGTTTTCACTGACTTGTCTTAAGGTTGAATGTCTTATTCAAAAAGTTTCTTTGTATAAAATTTAAATCGCGTATAACATGTAACATAATTAGTTATACTTATAAATGAAAACCATTTTTATGTTGCATTGTTATAGTTCATTGTACTTGTATGTCTGTCTTATAAAAGGTAAAATGAAGAAAGTAGCGTTTGTAAAAGTATCTAAGCTCTCCGATTTAATACCTACATCGAGAAAGTGTTATTTGCTTGATGTGGCTGTAGTTCTGTGATAATGACGTTGTGATAGACTACAGCAAGCTGGCCCTCTATTACTGCGACCTAAAACTACAGCTGCCAGATTAGAGCTTAATATACCTTTACCTTTGAGCATGCGACTATGCATTAAATATCCCATATAGGTAAACTACTTTTTTTAATTTTTAGAATAATAATCTGGTGTAAAGAATAATACCTGTATCGCGGGGATCTTTACAGACATTTAAACCCAGACTCAGACCAATTATAATGTAGATCACACAAATGACTGTCCCATATGGGTATCGAAATCACAACACTCAGCAAAGCGAGCATTTAAATTACGCCATCTGTGCATCTACATTTCGTACTGGACTTATTAAGTCAAGTAAATAATTTACGAGAAAATAAAGTCGCCATACATAATTTTACAAACACATATTTCGTTTCAATTGAAAGATAGTAAGATTTTATTTCAACAATGTTCTTTTCACAAAAATGGTCTACAGCCAAACTTAGAGTCGCAATTCGCACAAGTTTTATCAGCCAATGTAAACTTTAGAGACTCTACAGCGCATTGCGACTGTCCGAACTCGCTGTTATACATATGAAAGTGTGTAGTTTAAATTTAGCCTTCTTCAGCTTATTGCACAAGTGACTCAGAGGTGACTTACTGTCGTATGAATATTGTCTATATATTGTAAATTCCAACGACGAATAGATGTTCGGATGATGAGACCTTTAACTATTGCAGACATAAAATCAAAAAAATTGTCGAAAAATTTTCTTTTTTGTTTTATACTAGTTTTTGCCAGCAGCTTACAATGCTGGGCTTTTCTTTTTTTATTTCATAACTTGCTTTTGTCGGCAGTTTTGTTCGCTTAGGAACAGTACTTTTTTCTGGATTAATCGTACCCATGTCCTTTCTGAACCCCGGTGTATGTGAAATTTCATGATGATCGGTCAAGTTGTTAAGGTGCGAAGTAAAATTATGGGGGACCTAAATGTAGCCGGCAAAATGTGGGTGTTATACACCTTTACCTAGTCCGTAAGAGAGAAAGGCGTGTTTGTCAGATAATTTACAGCAGCAGTACAAAGTCTGAAACTATGAAAGGCAGTCATCAATAAGGTCGCCCCATTACAGGAGACCTTTATTTTTCCTGTCAAAATGTTAACTTGTAACACCTCTGCCTAACCCTTTGGCGACAACAAGCATGAGACTATACATCTTCTCTACAGTTAAATACTAAACGATTGACCCGTACACCGATGAATGATTAAAAAGCTGTGTTTTAAAATTACTAAATGCCTTGCTGGTAGTGAATGCGACTACTGTGTATAAGGTCTTAGGTTCGATAGCCGAACCGCCCAAAATATTTTAAAATTTTTCGGTAAATATTTTATTTTAGTATTAGCACGAAGTCTGTTGCTTCGCCTAGGAGACGGCAATAAACTCGATCTCAATTACGTGACACCAAATTTTCCTGCCAAAATGTGGGCTTCTCACACTCTGACTGCCTCTTTGGTGACAACAGGCGTGATACTATATACAGTGTGACTGGATAAACATTGTAAATACTTATGGACTACTATATGATAACTTATGATCAGATGTAAGGTATAAAAAAAAGAAAACTGTGTAACCTGCAAAGAAAACCTTTATGAAAATTTTTATGAAATATCCATAAAATGTGGACACTGCGCGCGTCGCACACAGCTGTGGGGTGCAAATTCGGAAGAGTGCAGGGTGCGGTAGCGGGGGGCGGTGCAGAAGTTTTGTTTAGCTTTGGTATATGCGAAAAAGTGGCCGCATATTAAGTTTTTATTGGATAACCAGGTCAATTTTTAAGTAGGTACCTATTTTTTAGATATTCGAGTCCAGAATCGAGTACTGAATACTCTCCTTCAATATCTCTAGTATTTTACCAATCAGCCTGTATATACAGCTTTTCCATAGTCAAATGCTAGGTGATTGACCCCTACATCGATGAATGATTAAAAGGCTGCGTTTTGAAATAGCCTACTGCCTCGATGGCGCAGCGATAGTGAAATATCAGATCATATCATCAGGGTATACCCTAGTTGGTCAAAATGTTATTAGGATTTTCTGAGAAGGAATTTTAAGTAGCAGCACTGAGTCTTGGCTTATATGGCGGCAATAGGCTTGTCCCTTAGTACGTGAGACTTAAAATTTACTGCCAAAATGTGGGCTTGTTGCACCTCTGCATATCTCCTCAAAAATAACTAGCATGAGACTACAAATGTACAAATTTTCTACAGTTAAATACTAGACGATTGACCCGCACGTCGATGAACGATTAAAGGCTGCGTTTTGAAATAGTTCAGTTAAACAGTTCTTGCTAAAGTCGTTGCATGTTGCACGCTAAACAGTTTTTCATCACATGAGTCCATTCTGACACTTATTATAGTTTTATAATGATTAAGTTATTAGTTGAAACGTCAAGTACAAACATACAACATGCACGTAATAGTAATAATAAAATATTTATGTTATTTTTGTCTTTATTTAATAGGGAACTTTGTTCAATTGAACATACCAGCCACATTGTGAACTAAACTTAACATTTGCTAGACAAGTGTCGAGCGGACATACGTATGTCCGCAAAAAAATCATTGTCCGTTTGCGTATTGTTGCACAGTGATTTATTTTTTCGTGTGTCCTCTCCACATAGAAGGGTTAAAAGAAAAACTTGATATGTAATTGAAAAGTATGACTCTTACTTTTCTTTATTTCTTTAAAAAGACACCTCCCGCACTATAAATAATGAAGCAGACACAAATAACACAGACTCGCAACAACTATTCGTAGAACTCATATTTTTTTGCCCCGCGTGGGAAATATTGTCTCGTGGGGGAACAAACAGCCAAGACGTGTTGTCAGCGAAGTGGCAATGGCGGCACGATCACTTAAACCCCTACGCCATCCGAGGAATCTAATATACGAATATAATTAGTTACAACCCGTTGTTTAGTTTACAATCTCGTTAATCATACGCAATCAATTACGAAAGGCGTGTGATTCATGCTGTCTCGAACTTGGCACCTCTGCATGGTAGTCCAATAGTCACTAATTATACGCTCATAAATATAGTTGTCTAGCGATGGCCTAGTGGGAGACCGATGGACTGCCACACAGAGGTCTCGAGTTCGATTCCAAAGCGCGCATCTCTGACTTTACAAAGTTAAATGCGTATTAAATAGTTAATTATCGCTCGCTTTAACGGCGAAGGAAAACATTGTGGCAACCTGCATGTCTGCTATTGCAGCATTGCATTCTCTGCTGAGAGCTCCCCATAATATTCTCAAAGATATATGTAGTCTGCCAGCCCGCAATGGGCCATCGTGGTTGACTGTGGCCTAACCCTTCTCACACTAAGAAGAGGCCCGTGCCCAGCAGTGAGACAGTTTAATACAAAGCTGATATTATATTATTATATATATATAGTTCTACAGTATAGTACCGATAGCCTTGATAACTAGTGTACTATATTATACAACTATAAGCGTATAATTAGTGGAGTAATACCACCTATTTAAACACGCTTATAGAATACTTAACCGCGTTAATAGCACTCAAGGTGTAACGCCAAGTGAACGGTCTTGACGTAAACATCACTTTATATATTATGATAAAGAGGTAAAGTACGCAAAAAGTCTGAGTAACTAGTAAAACATCTGCTTCGGAGCTTTAATACGATAAATGATATTTTATAGCATAAGTCTTCTTCTCGAGTCGATAGTACAATTATTTTAAATTTGTTCTGCCCAATGTAGCCACGGCAATCGCATCAGCAATTGCATCCTTTAAGTCCGCCATGGTGCACCTACAGGGACAATTTGGGCATTTCAACAGATGTAACATGGTTTCATTGGGATCACCTCATTCACACTGAGCTTTGTGAGGCTCCCTGATTCCTCATTTTACCAGGTTGCAACCACTGTGGCCGATTTGAGTACGAATTCGATTTAGATATTTCCATATTGGTCATGGTAATTTCGACCCAGGTGGTATATTTTTCCTAACTTAACTAAATAGTCAATTGGCGGAGGAACTTTAGAATAAGAGATTTTGTGTTTTAACCTGACAAATATAAGAATGCCAGATAATTGAAAACCTACTGTGTCTGGCCAACGGTAGCTGCATCTCAATAGGTTAAGGCCAGCTACAGAGTTGGCTTAAATGCTTGTGCTTAATGGAATAAATGTCTCATTATTTTATAAAAATCTAGGTTTAAATATTATAATATTCTATTACATACACACAACACTATCTTGCCCAAACTAAGCAGAGCTTGTACTATGGGTACTAGACAATGGGCAAACATACCTACATATATACATTTTTTTGTAAATACATACCTATTATACATAGAAACACCCAGACCAAGACAAACATCAATGTCCAAGTACACAAATGTTTGACTTGTGCGGGCATCGTACCCGTGACCTCAGGCATGGCAGTCGGTTATACTAACCACTACGCCATCGAGGCCATAGAAAACATAGTTTAAGAATGACCAGACACATCTTAAATCCGAATTTCTCATCAGTCACACAAGGTGAGAGCCAATTCTAGTAATGAAACCTAATATAGTATTACGTTTATGCGAATGTTTTTGAAACTAAACCACTTTATACGGACTATAAAGCCTTTCAAAACTGTGTTCCAGTATGGTCTCAGTATCATAAATATAACAAATTGTATTCTCCTAAATTAAAACAAATGTTAAATGAGAACATAAATTGGATTTCAGTTCATATTTTGCATTTATTGAACTAGATCGGAACTCAACACAAATCTTACTTATTACAGATCAGAATGAAATGTTGCTTCTTGAAACATTTAATCAAGAACTGAAGTTACTAGTACTCTTGGTAGGTTTCGTTTTTGTCAATTCGCCAATTGGTGTTCTTATGTATTTCTCCATTTAACTGTAACATACATAATCTACTTTTAGCTGAACAACCTATATTCGACTACACCACACGCTTTGACGAAGATTGAATTGAAAGAAATTTTCGTAACAATTTGCTTTTCAATTATCGCTTTGTTGATAACGATTAAGGCTAACATCACGAGGAAACCTAAAAGTTGGAGAGGTCTTCATAATGTTTTCAAAGATGTGTGAAGTCTCGCAATCCGCACTGGGACAGTTGGACTATGGCCTAACTTGTTTCACACTGAGAAGAGCTATGCCCAACCGTGGGATCTACAAGGTTTAAGAAGCTTCTTTCTCTGTATCCCAATTAAGCAATTAAGTAAACAGTAATAACATTATAAAATGTCTTGTCCAGTATCTACAAGTTTTTAACTATAATGCTGATTTACTATTAGAGAGTGATGCTTGCTCGGTAACAGGTTCATTTATGCTGACACCAAGCGAGCTCTTACATAAACATATTTTTTTCTAAATATTGCATGCCTTTAAATTGAAGCTAAGACCTTCTGAGAAGCTCCATGCAAGATCACAAACGTACGCCACAAATGAACAACCGAGTCAATATAATAAAGACATTAATTCCGAGTAACTGCGTCCAGCATCAATAACAATTGATTGAGAGACCCATAACGATATTTTTATCGTCCGACCATTTATCGTATTTGCAGAAAGCCAGATTAGGTGCGTATTGATTCTGACAATAGGTTGTGACGCGACTCAATATAAGGTGAATTAAGACAACATTTTTTATAACGTTTACTGTTTAAGTTACCGGTTGGTAAGAAGTTACGATACCCTTTGATCTTAGAAATGACACGCGTGTGTACAAAAGTAAACCATCATGTAATGCGAATGCGAATTAAATCGCTTAGTATCTGCCCATATTTGTGGTATCAATTCGTCATAATGACATGATGTTTAACATTTCTGTTGATTTAAGACAAACCATAGTGTTTTAAATACAAGCAACTATGTATGACAAATTTAAACACATAGAATTCGTTGCCATTCAAAAAATATTGATGATATAATCAGTATGTAAACCACAACGTTACCGATTTTCTTCATACAAAGCGGCAACTTCATAATCAAAACTCTCTTATAATGCGGGCTACTTAAACTACTCATAAGTTTAATGAAAACATCCTAATCTGGTCTTTCACGCTCACATACGCTCACTGGAGCAACGAGGCGAATAAATACAATATATTATGTAACATTCGCAGCCAATACACACTCAACCCTCTATAACCCTTTTACATCTATGGTGTAGTAAAATTCTACTCACTCTGATTATTTTTCCACAATTACGTGCTATGTCAGAAGCTACGGTGTGCTACGATGCTACGGAATATCGTAGACATTATTTGAGCAGTGCCTGCACGGATGGCGTAGTGGTTAAAGTGGTGGCTTAGTCGCTGCCTTTGCACCGAGTATTGTGGGTTCGAATCCCACACGAGACAAAAAATTGTGTGATTTACAAATGGTTGTCCCGAGTCTGGGTATTTTTGTCACTGTTGTTTAAATTTTTGTAAAGTCCCCGCGACACAGGAATAACAAATAGTGCGGGTGATTTCTTAAAAAAAACAGTGTGATATTTGTATTCAATTGGGTTAATACGGTTACCTTTACTAACAATATTATTAAAGCGACTGACCCAGTTGAATAAAAGTTTATACAAAGTTTTAACTCGTTGGATAAAACATTAAACGCTGGATAATACTACCTATGACGGTAAAATAATATATAATTTTATAACATAACATTCTGACTAATATTATAAATGTGAATGTGGGTTTGTTTGTTACGCCTCCACACCGTAATTACTCGACCAATCGTCACGAAATTTCGCATATATGTTGCCTAGTGTACATAAAAGACACACCTTTCATGCAGAAAAAAGAACTGTTCCCATTGGATAGGATTTTTTCTAAATTATGTAATAAAGTGTTAAATAAACAACGCGATAAAATCCGTATATAGTTTTAGTTTAATTTCAATGAATAACATTCATGTAAACAGAAGACAATATAAGGATTTTATTGACGTGTCATGATTTCTTATTTTTGTTAATAATTCTGTTCAGAAGTTTTTATTTACCCAACTGGCAACACAGCCATCCGTCATTTTTAAATAGTGGGGTTATTGTGGAAGGAAAAAAAGTAACTCGGCTCTCGGCGAAAGATCGCTGAGTAGTGAGGAACTAGCATTTAACTTAGGAAGACGTTTTCAACAGTCCGTGTTATTGCTGTGAATTTGGAATTATAGTCACATAATATTTTACACAAATGAGTTTAATTACAGGGTAAAAGCTAATATCTTTATAAACCTTCGATTTGTTACGGGCCCTATTCCCTTACTTATGTACGTACGATCTATACTATTTTTCATTGCGCTGGTCTAATATATTACTAGGTCATTTCTACGAGTCATACTAAGATTCCTAAGATTTAAATGGCCATTGGATCAATACCCATCCAATGGCCAAAGGAAAATACTTTCCTTCTAATAGTATAGCGCCACACAACATAACGTTCTTAGCCTGTAATTTTCCGTAGTATCGTATAGTATACATAGATCAGTACTACTTCCATGTATAGGTTAAGGTTCAATTTAATGTGAAGATTGAGCGGCCTAGGTATACTGTTATGAAATAAATTATGTATTTATTTATTTTAGCATGTACCGGCCACTGCTGAGCAAAGGCATCCCTTCGATCTTTCCACTCCTTTCTGTCCAGCACCAATTGTCTCCAATCCCGGTTGAACGCATTCAATTCATCCCGCCATCTCATTCATTATTTATATATAAATAAAATACAATCATGATAGAGAGTAATAATCAAAATAAATGAACACAAGTAACACAAATATAAAGCAAAACGGAACGAATCGATAAAAACCGTAGGAAATATAAATGAAAGGTTTTATGTAAAAACATCTGTTAGGTAACTTCAATATAAATAATCTCTCCGCTATATCACCGAATCGAAACTAATCAACAATACAAATCTAGAAAATGCTACGCCGCAATATTTATCATATAGTTAAGCTAAAATGTAGATAGAACAGCCGGAAGGGAAATACTAAGGCTGTTATCCTTATCAGCCTTCATCCGATTAGATCAGAGTCATTTTAATGAAAGACCGGGTAACAGTACAACATAAGTCGACGCACTATCTGAGATTACGATTGCCTCTATCTTTCAAAATTATAAAGTTTTAGCTTTTATAGCAGTAATTGTTGGAATATAGGTGATATAATCAGATATAAGTAACACAGAATAATAATTAAGATATTTATATCAAAACACTTAGATTAGATATCATTATATTAAGTGAGATTAATATAAAAAAAGAAGAACTACCCCTATATTATATATCTGGTTATGACACGCACATAGTGACTAGAGAGTTTAAAAGAGGAGGCGGTATTTTGATATACGCGAAAAATACCCATGGACTCAGCTCAAAAATAGTGTATAGTAACGCTATGGAAACATTACACGGACAGTTAAAATATGCATCTCGTACCCTACACATCATATCAATATACAGACCACCAAATAAAAACAAAACTCATTTCATCGAAAAAATTGAAAATATTATTAGAAATATACCATCTTCTGATAGTATTATTATAATAGGAGATATAAACATCGACCTTATGAAAAGCGGAGCTGAGCCGATTATTGCGAGATACCAGAATGCTTTAAGTGACCGCGGCTTGCGATGTGCAATTCCTAGAAGCGAAGTAACGCGCGAGGCGATCGTCAAAGGTCGGAGAGAGACGTCGTGTTTAGATCACGCATGGGTGCGAGAGGGACGAAGCATGAGTTCTATGGCCTACGTACTAGAGTCGCACATATCGGATCATCACGCGGTTGGCTTGTTAGTGAATCTTAACCACGGAACAAATGTAAACAATAACAATACAGTGCGGGAAGTGATATGTGATAAAATCGTTAGGCAAAAACTTGATGAGTACAACTGGGAAAAACTGTTATCAATAACGTGTCCTGTAGTATTATATCAAACCATATGTTCGGTTTTCGATAAAATATATAAAGAGAGTACTAAAACTGTGCCAGTGCGTACCAAACGTGATACACAGCCATGGGTAGATAGGTATTTATATAATATGTTACAACGCAGAGATAATTTATTTAGAATGTGGAAACAGTCACCTAAAGATATGAATAAACGACTGGAATATACTAGATTTAGAAATAAGGTTAACAAATTAGTGAATGAGGCTAAGCGTAAATACAGGCAATCAGAAATACAAAAGTGTAATGGCGATTATAGAAAAATATGGGCAAGTATAAATTCGTGGTTGGGGCGGGGTAAAACAAATTTAGATAGTGTAATATTAAGGTATTTGGGCAAGCACGAAAGTTTAAATACTATTTGCACTAAATTTTCTAAGACATTTACAAGTGAGATAAAAAACCTTAAACATAATTGTAATAAAAGATTTTTAGATAGAAAAGAATATATTAATCCAAGTTTAGTCAGTTTTAGGTATAAAAAGGCGAGCGCCTATAGCGATTATACCAATTATCGACCCATTGCAATACTCCCAGTGATAGATAAAATAGTCGAAAAAGTAATTGTCGGTCAGATAAATAATTTCTTAGAGTCGCATAACATCTTGTCGGACGCACAGCACGGCTTCAGGAAGGGTCGCAGCACAGCCACAGCACTGACCCGGTTTGCGGACCATGTCAACGAGAGCCTCAATTTAGGTAAGCAGATCATAGCGCTCTTTATAGATTATAAAAAAGCATTCGACACGCTAGACCACAATGTGCTACTACAGGCCATGGATGAGTGTGGTATCCGCGGCCCCACGAACGCTTGGTTTAAGAACTATCTTGCCAATAGAAAGATACGTACGGTGGTAAATGGTGTCGCGGGGGAAGAGGCTCTTGTCGACCTGGGTGTGCCGACCGGATCAGTGTTTGGGCCCGTGGGCTATATAATGCATGTGAACAGTGTTATAAATGTTATACGAAGGTGCCGGGTGTATATGTATGCTGATGACATGTGCTTGATATCCGCATCTAAAGAACCGTCTGAGGCTCAAGAGAATATACAAACTGATTTCGAATATATAACACAGTGGGCACATGACAACGGCATTATTTTAAATTTAGATAAAACCAAATACATGCATATACACTCGCCTTACAATCAACGTGCTAAGTACATTGACAAAAATAATTTAACAATAATAGGCCACACATATGAATGTTTATATAAGAATAAAATAAACTGTAACTGTGTTAACATAAAGTCAGTTGAGACATACACATATTTAGGATTAACCGTAGATAGTAATTTCAATTGGAAAACGCATGTAAATAACGTCAGCGACAGGCTTAGGTCAGTCCTGGGTAAATTCTATCAACTTAAACAAGTTATCAACAAGCGTACAATGTCAATGGTTTATTATTCTCTTGCAGACTCAGTACTTAGCTACGGTCTTAGCGTCTATGGACGTACATTTGTTACATACATAAAAGAAATAAAATGTATACAGACGAGGCTCATTAAATATTTAGTTAGTAGAAAATTAAAAAAACTATGCAATAGCGACTATGAAAAACTATACTCTGTAAGTAAAATATTGCCTGTAGATCTAAAAGTTAACTTTCTAATAGCCATTGAACAATATTATACAGATCAGTACAAAATTAATGTAAATAACAAATACAATACAAGACAGGTAACACAAAGAAAGCTACTCATACCAAAAGTTACTAATTACTACGGAGAAAGAATGACTGAATATCTAGTCCCTAAAATATTTAATAATATAGATATGTTAAGAACAGAACCTAAAATAAGTAAAAATATGTTAAAATCGAAACTCAAGTGTCTACTGCTCGGCGACGGTGATATTAGGATGAGTGAGGTTCATTCTCGCGGTGCAGATGACACTTGAATTTCGCTTTCGCTTTATCTAATAATAATTATTAATACTTAATATTGTTAACGAGCGTATCTCGCCAACAAGCTGTATAGCTTGGCGAGGAAATTTGAGTGTGTACTTTTGTATTACAAGTGAATAAAAATCTAAAAAAAAAAAAAAAAAAAAATTTGTTAAATGTTCAGCTACTTATATTACTGTCTATACCTTAAACCAACGAGCGTGCAAGAAGAATTTAACTAGAGCAAATAATGCAAAAGACAAGCAAGTGGTGTCCTTAGTCTCTGTCCACCCCCTCTGAGAAACAGGCGTATGCCTTAGAATTCATATATATCACTTTCTCTTTTTTTTTAAAGACAACTCTGACACTATGAGTAATTCCTGTGTCGTGAGGGACTTTCTAAACATTCAAACAACGGACATAAAGGGCATCCAGACTCGGAACAACTATTTGAGATCACACAAATTTTTGTCCCGTGTGGGATTCGAACCCACAACACTCGGCGCGGCGGCAGCGACGAAGCGACCACTTAAATCACTACGCCATCCGTGCAGTCAAATACGAGCATACATGAAGAATGATATTAGACTGAAATCATTCTTCAGCAAGCAATCAACCAAATGCATCAGCAAAAGACGTATGTCAAGCAAATGGAAATCCGTAGGCTCTATCTACCCCCTCCAGGAAACAGGCGTGAGCTTATGTGTACATCATAAAATAGGGTCATTTAAATTTAAAGCAATCAATTGCTTTCTCATTCACACATAATAATATATTAATTTAATTGCAAGTATAATATAGTTATAGTGAGGTCTTGAACTATCTCTTGTTTGTACATTGTACGGTACGTTGAAAGCTGTTCGATTGCCGCGTAATATTACGACGGATAGACATTGATAAGCTACAATGTTATTATACGCGTAGGTAAAACAATTGCTTCGCTTTGTTTCTGGACGTTAAGTTGTCATCTGACATGTCAACATGACATCTGAATTATAAATACAGTATTATCACACTCACTGATATTGAACTGCTACCATTCTCTATGATGTAAACTTAATTTGTGTGCTTACTTTTCTCAGTGTGGATATTTTTCCGATCGACATATGTAAGTTGGTGAGGGCACATCTTTGATTTCAAACTTAGCGTTGAACACAAATAGAACATTTCAAATATTATAAGGCCTTGTCTGTGGTATATGTTTGCTTTAATATGTAGTTTCGGATTTTATTCCCCGGTTGACAAAGTATTTTCTGATAGATAAATTATTAAGTCCTGAATTCTATTCCTGGGTCGGAAAAGTATTTTCGAATAAACTGATTGATAATTTTCAGTATCATCATCTTAGACAAAAGACGTCGCTGGACTTTGGGCTTTACCAAGGTTTTTCACACAGACCTGTCTTGAGCTACACGCATCTAACCACTTCCCGCAACCCTAACCAGGTCGTCGGTTCACCTTGTTCCAGTATTCGCAGTAATAAAGAGTAAAAATCGTGTTCTTTGGTTAATACATATTATCGTCTAAAGGGTAAATGATCAGACTGTCGTCCCCAAAAACGGCACCTTTTAGATATACACAGACATGTTTATGTATATAAACCCCTAGTTTTCAGAACTACATTATTCAAGACATGTTCTCATTAATTGGACCTTTCTAATTGTAAGTCAGTGAATGTATCCTTGCTACGTCAGAACGAGTTTGGTAGCTATTAGTAAATTGATGAGAAATAGCAATAATTAAATTATTAACAAGAGTGAGAGAGACAGCCTTTCAACCGAGTTCTTTTCTTTTAGCAAAGATTTTTGCTTTTATTATATTACTTACTAGCTTTTGCCCGCGGCTTCGCTCGCGTAAAAATTGGTTAGGTTATGTTAGTTATAGTACTTTTTTTAAACAAAATATAACCTGTTACTCAGTGATAATATTTTTTTAAATCGGTTGTGTAGTTTTTTTATTAAATCCTAACAAACGAAAAATCAAATTTTTCCTCTTTGTAACCTATATATATAAAAATCAATGCCACTTTTCGTTGTAATTAAACTCCTCCTAAACGGCTGGACCGATTTGAATGATTTTTTTGTGTGTGTTCAAGTGGATTCGAGGATGGCTTAGATATGGTTTTTTTGGCCTGTACAGGACAACGTTTGTCGGGACAGCTAGTATTAGTATAGATTACGTTGATATTTTTATTGACTGCTTTGGTAACATAACAGTAGTGGATGCAAGAGATGAAGGTGAAGATGGTGAGTTCTTAAATTCAATACCCGGATCGAGAAAATATACCAATAATACTTTTCTCGATGGGAGAATCGAACTACAGAGAAAGAATTTCAGTAGCAGCATGTGTGGGACTGGGTCTGGTTGACGGCAATAGCCTTGCTCCTTATGACGTAGTACCCAAACCAACTTTTATTCTTCCTTTACTTATTAAAAAAGACAACACGCACTTTAAAAGTAATTCCTGTACCGCGGAGGACTTTACAAACATTCAAACAACGGACACAAAATCTCCAAAATCCCTCGGTGCAGTGGCAGCGGCTAGGCGTAGTGGTTTAAGTGGTCGCCTCGCCACTGCCGCCTCGCTAAGTGTTGTGGTTCGATCCCCACGCGGGGCAATTTATGTGATCCACAAATAGTTGTTCTGAGTCTGGGTCTTCTGTTTGTGCCCGTTCTTTGAATGTTTGTAAAGTCCTCCGCGACACAGGCATTATTCCTAATACGGGAGATATCTTATTCATAAAAGAAAAATATTTATGCAAACGAATCCGCGACAAGCACTAGTTAATATATATAAATACAATAATACAAATATAATATATATATATATATATATATATATAATAATACAAAATATAGAAATAATCCTAAATATCCTACACACTTTACAGACGAAAACGTCGTGGAGTATACAAAAATATATAATTTAGAATTCTCTTAGCGAAAGGCTTAAACATGCTGAAAGCGTCTCCGTCTAAGTTTTGAAATATATATATTCTATCACATACACACAGCACCATCTAGCCCAAACTAAGCAGAGCTTGTACTATGGATACTAGACAATGGATAAACATACATATATACTTTTTTTTATAAATACATACATATTATACATAGAAACACCCAGACCAAGACAAACATCCATGTTCATGTACACAAATGTTTGACTTGTGCGGGAATCGAACCCGCGACCTCAGACGTGGCCTCAACCTTAATATCTATTCTAATATTATAAAGAGGCAAGATTTGTACTTTTGTTTGTAATGAATAAACTCCAAAACTAAAGAACTGGTTTACAAAAGTATTTCTCCATTGAAAAGCTCCTTTATTATTATTTTATTACTATGTAGCATATGTAGCTTCTGGAAATTACATAGGGTATATAACGTCATGCCACGAGCCACGTGTGCGTAGCATTTATCATAAACTTGGGTAAAACCGTGAGGAACAGCTATTATTGCAAGTGTTTGTTTGTGACTAAATGTCATAAACCCATGGACCGAAGTGAAGTACACTATGTTTCGGATCAACACATATGATATTTTTATCCCGGTATGTGTGATGTGGGGTACATAACACGAGGGCATTATATCATATTACGTGGGATTAGTATCAAGAAAACCAATGAATCCATCGATTTTTTGGAGTGACAATTATCGCGTAAATTGAGCGTCGTGATTCACATGAAAATTTAAACGCCGATATCCCCGAGAGAGTCGGCAGATATTACGCCCACACTTCGCTAACTATAATTTTTGGTTCCACGTAATAGGAAATAGATCCTAGGGCCGTCTAACGGGCTTAGGTCCAGACATTACGGTTGTACTAAGAAGTTCACGACCAAAACATGTGATAACAATTTCACCACCAAGTAACACTTTCACCGAACTTGATACCTCATACACAGCAATCATATGCACATATAGCACCAACAATATGACAGCCTCGCTACAGTTGCGTCAGCATATTGGTCATTTGTGAATCACACCAATCATTATCCCGTGTGCGATTCAAACCCTATCGTAGTCACAGCGACGAAAAGACCGCTTGCCTGGCGCGCTATTCGTGCATTTGAATACACAACAAATCATGATTAGCAATGTTTTTATATTATACAAAGGAATTACAGTAACCTTTTATTGGCAATGAGGTTTTATTCGTCTTCGTATCTGTCTCCGGCTAGCACGGCACGATTTCACCACGTAATTTGAATGACATTTCTTCATGTTTTACGTGAATTTAAAGGCCTTGATAATCTAGTGGGAGACCGTTGGACTGCCACGCAGAGGTCTCGAGTTCGAAATATATATCTATGTAACCCATTATTTTTGTTTCAAGGTTTAATTTTCTATTTACATCTATAAAATAAGTGATAGCCTAATGGGAAACCTTAAATAAAGTTATATAATATAAAGTATAAATCATAAAGTTCAATCCCACGCACGCACCTCTGACTTTTAGAAGTAATATATGTATTAAATAATAAATTTAATTATCAGACAAGGAAAAGATCTTGGGAAAACCTATATATCTGAGAATTCTCCAGGATGTTTTAGAAACAATGTGAAGCCTGCGAACTCGTAGGATGACTATAGACTCGCTCACTATCTTTAGTTAGTAAGTCTATAGTAGTCTAACGAGTATAAAAATTATCTGTATAATCAACAAATATATATATCTGTTTTAGTACTAAATCATTCGCCTGTTGCCTAATGGCTGATGCTACACATAAAATGTATTGTATACAAACTGCGCCCTGCTGTTTTACTTGCGTAGGTAAGTCCCGATGCTGTGGGAATATCGGGATAAAAAGTAGCCTATGTGTTAATCCAAGTCCCCAGCTATCTACACACTAAGTAACTTTCATCGCAATCGGTTCAGTAGTTTTTGCGTGAACGAGTAACAAACAACCATCGATACATCTTCATAAACATTCACGTTTATGATATTAGTAGGACAGTAAATATTATATTATTATAACATGTTAGTATGCATAACCATATTTTTTATTAAATTTATTATTATAATTAGGTACAGCCGCTACTTCATAACAGTAATCACTTTGTCCGTCGCGGAAAGTGAATCTAAAATCTCTCAAAAAATGTTATTACACTGTAAGCGATTTTTTAAATGACAAATTTTAATTTTATGTTTTTTGTACTGAAATTTTGAAATCTTATCTGTCAATTTTTTTATCATCATCATTATTATTATTAATTGTTGTTATTTTTTGGCAATATTATTGTTTAATTAATTTTTACATTTAATTTTTGACATTTTAATTATTGAGACTATTTTAGTTTTTGACATTTTATTTACATACTTTTTATTTTATTATTGACATTTAATCTTTTATTTTTACAAATTCCCTTGTTTATTGCATGACATATTGAAATAATTATTTGTCAATTTTATTAATTACTATTATTTGCTTCTTTTATTGTATAACATTTAATAATTTAATCAATTTTATGTTGTTTGTAATTTTAAATAGAGGCTAGCCATAAATCGAAAATGTTTGTACGCCGAACACGGTAAAATATGTTGACACTTATGTATACTAATACCCATGTAACACCACTACACACATGTTTTTACAAATAAATTATCTTATTATCTTATTATCTTATTATCTCAATCAGCCGTAAATTTGTGCCACGGGAACAAAGAAGCGATAAAATAAAAACGTACATAATAAATAAATAAGTTAATAAAAATAAATCTTACTGGCGGTATTAATGTCTGAGGTCGACAATTACTGTCGACTCCCCAGACATAGACAGCGAATTGTCCACCTGAATAAATGGGATATGCTTGAATTGTTACCT
This sequence comes from Catocala nupta, assembly GCA_963675205.1. Classification (NCBI taxonomy): domain Eukaryota; kingdom Metazoa; phylum Arthropoda; class Insecta; order Lepidoptera; family Erebidae; genus Catocala; species Catocala nupta. The sequence continues at coordinate 3,605,254 of OY776105.1, forward strand.
GTAAAAAGAGAAAAACATCGTTAATAACCAGCGTATAACATAAAAGTGGGGATATATCCCCGAAGGAGTAGGTAGAGGTGAATTACATCCACATTTCGCTAGCAAGATATATCCTAACTAATATTATAAATGCGAATGTAAGTTTGTTTGTTTGTAACGCTTTCACGCCTTAACTAATGGACCAATCATCGTTAAATTACAAACACGTTGTCAGGAGAACATAAAAGGACATAAAGTACTTTAATCCAGATAAAAATCCACCTGCCGAGGTATAGAACTTTATTGACAATATCTACATTACCGCGAGCGAAGCCGCAGGCAAAATCTAGTGTATATAATTAATATTATAAATGCGAATGTAAGTTTGTACGCCTTAACGCCTATTCAACCGATCATCATACCATTTCGCATGCTACACGTTGTCAGGTGTACTGAAAAGGACGTAGCGTACCTTTCACTCAGAAAAAGTTTTATTCCCGAACGAAAATGCGGGCAAAGCTACCAAAACTAAATTTGTTTCAATCTTTTAAAACATAATGTTACTTTCACTTTGCCAAAGCCTGCACAATATATGATGGGTGTGTTGTATTGTGGCGACTCCGCACAGACGAAGAAGTTCAGCCTACATTTAACAGATGGCGATACAATCACACTTCACATGACGTCATACTATTCTGCATCGCACAAGGGAAGTTTACACAGTGACTGAGTACATATACAAGCTCCCGACATCAACCGTCGGGCCGCGACCCACCAGGCACGATCAACCAGCCTAGTCGGATGATCCTCCCTTTGTGTTGGAGGGACTTCACACCCTGTTCCTCCACAGTATATAATTGTTGTCAGTTTTTATACACACAACGTCAAGTCAAATACAGTTTCACACACAAGAACTCCAGTTGGAATTATGTACGGGTGTATAATCTGTCTGTTCTGTGAAGTTCTAAAATCCTTTAAGGGACTGAAACAGTAATGTTTTAAGCGCAAAGGAAACCTCAAACACTGTCCGGTTCGTCTAAAACTTACATTAAGTAATACTCTCGTATTTAACACTAGAAATGCCCGCGGTTTCACCCGCCTTTTTGGTTACTACGCCGCCCCCATGTGTCGTAGCGTAATGTTATATAGCCTATAACTTTCCTCGATAATAAGCTATCCAACAATAAAATAATTTTTCAATTCGAACCAGTAGTGCCTGAGATTAGCGCGTTCATCCAAACAAACAAACTCTTCAGCTTTATAATATTAGTATAGATTGAAAAGCCTAACGTTAGTACTTTGATTCTATGTCATATAATCTGAGTATATTGGAGTAACTTTAAGTAATATTATTAAGTAGATTTTTTCAGCGGCTCCGCTCGCGTAAATGTAGGTTATGTAATTTTTCTGTTCTTTTTTTAGATGAAAGGTATATCCCTATATTCTATATCACTGACAACGTGTATGTGAAATTTCATGATGACCGGTCGAGTAGTTTAGACGTAAAAGCGTAACAAACAAACTCACTTTCGCATTTATAATATTAGTTAGGATTAGTATATAAAGGTGGCTGTTTGTTAAGATGTTTGAATGCTTGCATAATTATACATAGAAAGAAAAAGAAATCTGGCAGGATTTAGTATAATATAACAAGAACTAAATTCTAGCCACTTCAATATTGTGGAGAAATCGAGCACTATGTGTTCTCTGTTATTTATCGGTCGGACGATTACAACAGCTGTACTAGTATCTATTTGGTTTATACAGATAAGATTGCTTTATATATTGCGAGAAGTGCTTGCTGTTCAGATAAAAGTGCTTGGTTTTTGTTTCAATAACTTGTGTTCGTTACTAATGTGTTGTGTGTATTTGAGACTGCCTCTTTGGTTGGCTACTTGATTTAGTGGCTTCTGTATAATGTTTCGGATCGAGATGTATCCTGGGTTGGGGTAAGAAATAGTTTTGAGGCTTTTCTACCAAGAAGATCTCGGAAGTCAGGTGGTATAAAATTGATAATGTTTTACACCCTCTGCCTTAATAAGCAAGACACAAAACATTATAAAATCATTCCGTTATTTTTTTTTTTGTGTATATTCGTTCACTAATAAACAGGTATGATAAAAATTATATAATACATAGAGATATATCTCTATTTATTGTGTCTTATTACCAGTACGTTTTTTTTTATAAATAATACATTCAAAATGCTAAACTATAAGGTATAGGGTAAGGTTTTGGTCCGGCGCCTTTTTGTCTTCTATTGTGTCGGATTGCCGTTCTATCGAACTATGAAAGGGAAATAATAGAGAGTGCAAAGATTTATTTAAATTGGTTATTTGTGGTTCCAGATAATAACTTATATTTTGTCACTTTATCGTGACAACATATAAAAGTGCAATATTATTATAATTATAAAAATATTAAATACAAAATATTTAATTATATTACAAAATTACAAAGTAATTTGACAAAAAGAGAACTACATTTATTTAATCAGTAACATCATTCAACATACGACCTAGACAGTAGCGCTACTGGCAACTCCTCAGTTATATTAGACACAATGTGCTTGTTATGTTCATCTGTCAATTACACTCAAGCGTCACACAACTGTCAGTTGTATTGACAGATATATTGCGACTTCAGCAGAATATTTCTAATGAACAGCCTGCGTAAGTACTGCGAGCTTTCTATGGAGCCTGTAGTTAATCTAATGTACTACATAGACACGAGGTGGGGGCGAGCAGAGATTTAGACTGCACGGGTGGCGTAGTGGTTTAAGTGGTCGCCTCGCCACTGCCGCCGCGCCGAGTGTTGCGGGTTCGATCCCCACACGGGACAATAATTTGTGTAATCTACAAATGGTTGTTTCGAGTCTGGATGTTCTTTGTGGCCGTTGTTTGAAGTTTTGCAAATTAATAGTGTTGTCTTTATTTAATAGAACAGCTTGGGGCTTGTGTCACTTATGCCGAGGGCGGGGATGATGTTGATCTATTGGATTATAAATTATCGATTAGTTTAACTATTCTCATTTACGTTTGCATAATTATTGTAATTAAAAATATTATAATAAATCAAACAAAAAGAACAGAAACAATGCAATTTATAAAATTTATATAAGAATAGCAGGTAAATATATTACTTTCATACACGTTATTTAAAAATAATTAGAACTTGAAAATGTTTTCTTGTTATGCACATTATAAATGAAACATTTCATCCGGATTTACGTTATTTTATGTTATTTTAATATAAATATTCAAATGAAAATCTCAATTTATTTTACAAGCCTGCTCAGTTCTTTGTAGTTCGATTAAGACGATACAAGGAACGTCACTATTGGTGCACTTCTATCAATAAAGTGTTATAACGTTTTTAGACATTTCAAACCCCAGACCTCTATAATGAGCTGGTTCGACTTAACGTGCCTAACAATTTTCTACAAACCAGAAGTCACCGACTGCTCTCCGTGCACACGCGTCACTCGGTGGCACGGGCTACATCACCGGTGCCGCGTGTGTTCTCCGCACTTACTCGTGGAAGCCAACCCGGACTGTGATATTTTTGCTTACGTCTTCAAAGTAGTCATGATCGTATGTAATGCTTTTTGTGAGAAGCTGACCTAAATATATTTGAATATCTGTGTTGAATATACACTAATAATTATTGTAATTGGTTTATGTAACCGTTCTAATTTTATTAAATAAAAATATTAAATATTTAATATAATAAAAATATTATACTCTCATAAAATACGGAATTTGATGAGGTTTTCAGAAGATTGATTTATTTCAAAATTATGTAATAAGAGTGTTTTAAAATAAACGACGCGATAAAATCTGTTCAAAGTAGTTAAATTTCAATGTATAACATACCCGTAAACGTAAGTCAATAGTATCATAAATACTTCTATAAATAAGCTACTTATGTTGCTAACTGTACTTTTACTATCGGTACTACCGATACAATAACTATAGCTATTGATAGTAGTCACCAATTGTTTTATGTTAGAAACGCAACGTTGCGGGTTCGATATATATCTTGTTATTTATAAACATGTGGGCCGTGGGGTCACACATGTCAATTTGTCAATGACTAAAGGGCGAGGGTGGTATTAAGCATTATTTATTAACTAAAATATACTATGCAGTGATAATTTAGTGGGTTGGTTGTTGAAATAAACAAGAGGTCATTGGTTCAATGACTTTACAAGTACTTCTATTTTGTTTTATTACTTGCCTCAGTGGCGTTGTGGTAGTGAGTTTGACTGCTGTACGTGAGGTCTTGGGAACGATTCCCGGGTCGAGCAATGTGTTATTGTAATTATTTGTCCAGATTCTCAGTAGCAGCACATAGTCTGGAAGTGAATGCGACAGACGGGAATAGTCTCAGCCCGTATTACGTGTAAATGTAAACGAGTGATACACATCTGCCTACCTCTTTAGTGATAATGGCCGTAAAACTGTGTATGTATGTACATTTTATGCAGCGATAATTTAATGTGCAGGTTTATGAACTGCCAAACAGGAGTACACAGGTCTGATGTTATTGCGAGTTCTTAGTCTCTTATTGCACTTCAATACATGAATGCCTTAGTGGTGCAATGGTAGTGAATGCGACTGCAGAGCATGAGGTCTTAAGTTCAATGCCTGAGTTGGGCAAAGTCTTATTGGGATTTTCTGTCAAAAATGTTCAGTGGCAGCAAGAAGTCTGGTACCGTGTCCAGCTGACAACAATAGGTACCATTAGGTATAACATTATACCTTAGCTGGCAAAATATGGATGTAATATAATTCTCAGTAACATAAGCCACAAATTATTTTAAAGTAATATTGTATTATAACCAGCCTTTTATTTAAACAAATCTAGCACTTAGATTAATTCTTTTATTGCTGCGGACCGCTTCGGCCATAGGCCACCGCGCCGGCCCAGTATAGCGTATTTGCTCCATAAATAAATTTTTATCAATTTCTTTCTTAAGTTTTATTAATTATAACTGTAACACTCTTTTCGTATGAAGTGTTTGCTCAGCTATGGCTATTCTTGTTCTAATATCAGATTTAGTTTATTTTCTATAAATATTTAAACAGCAGTCGCATTTGAGCAGACAACAATAAATAGTAAAAAAGAAATATATTGAGATGAGAGTAACCCGGCACGCATGCTCGGATTGCCGACCCCAACTATAGCAATACAAAAAGGTTGATAATACCGAACTTCTCTGGATAGAGGAACACGTGCCACGACGTGGGACCCGGGCGTACGCCAACTTGCAGTATTCCGCTTCGAACACAAAATATGCGTCGACACGTGTTTCGTCTCAGCGCGAGGCATTTTCAGGAACGTTTGGCAACGAATGGCTCATTCGTTCCTCTCATCCCAATAATTTTATTACAATGGACGTACGCCAAGTAACGCCTACTTCGAGTCAATAAAACAATAAATAGCGTATTATTCAAATCATTCATCTCATTTTAATTGTCATTGTTCTAAAATGTCTTCATCATTGCCAAATTTATATAATCGCGTTCATTTCTACTCCATTGTCTTTGAGTAACTTTCAAATAATATTAAATATCTTTCGAAACAAAACAGTTTTAAACCTCTTATCTTCAGATACCAAAGGGAAAAGTTTAAAAATATGAAATAACTTAGATAATGTTTTGTTATAAAGTTCAAGTATTGTTTAAAACTAGGTGATGCCTGGCACGCTTCACAATAATAATAGTAATAGACATTTCGCTTCGAATTAAGAAGTGAATTTGATGATGAGATCTTACAGAATAGCATAGCTGATATATTGTTTATAATAAGTGTCAATATGTGTATGGATATGTAAAATAATAATCCACGACACCCGCTTCTTTCATACCCAATAAGCCCCGCGTGTATATATGTATATGTAGTCCGCATGTGTCAGTGACAACTACATGTGTAATATCGGCACTGTATTTGAACTCTCACTGCAGGACACGGGCCTCTTCTCAGTGAAGGGTTAGGCCATAGTCCACCACGCTAGCCCAGTGCGGATTTGCAAACTTCACATATCTTCGCGACCATTATGAAGAACTCTCCGGCAAGCAGATTCCTGCCTCGCGATGCTTTCCTTGACCATTAAAGAGAGCAACGATTAACTATTTAATACGCACATAAGTTCGTTACTCTGCGTCTTTCTATTATTATACTGGATGAATGGCGCAGTGGTGTAAGTGTTCGCATCACTGTTGTCACTACACCGAGTGTTGTAAGTGCGATGAGACAAAAATTGTGTGTTCCACAAATAGTTGTTTCGAGTCTTGGTGTTTAATTTGTAATTTGTAAAGTCCACCGTTTTGTTAATTATTCCTAGTGCGGAAGTCATTCATTTTTACAAAAGGAATATTAATGTTCTTAGTAGGCCGCAGTAAACTCGCTTTAATTGCGTGCCGTCTACCACTTCAAAGATTAAAAAAATTATTATATAGATATCTTCATTAATCTTGGAATTTGCTAATACCCATATGCTTATTATCACGTCTATATCTCTGAATCGATAGGTATGCGTAGTACACTTATTATATATATTATCAGCTAAGGTTTTAGGTCCCTCATAATAAGAATAAAGCCTATTGTTGACAACTGGACACAGCTCCAGGCACCATGCTGCCATTAATATTTATTTTTAAATCTCTATTTAATGGTATTTTGCCTGATCCAGGAATCAAACTTGACACCTCACACATCGAAGCAATCTAAATCTTCACCTAAAATCTATATATATATAAAGATTCGGATCAAAAACAGTTCTTAACAAAATGTATTCGTTTAATTAATAACTTTATTTACATAATCCAATTGCGTTTGTATCCGAACCTAAAATGGGTATATTATTATTTGTTGAATCTTAACGCGAGCGTTCGTATATACATATATAGATATATGTCTAGTACTGTCGAGTACACCAATGTAGCATATTTTATTTATTAATCTGTCAAGTCTTATAATACCAGACATAATTAAAACTTTATTGTGTCTGACCACCGGTGTGCCGATGCGACTCAATAAGTTAAAACGACACTCGCACTAGGAATAGTTCATATGTGTTGATTGATTTGGTAGCAGCGGTAATATATGCGACTGCACTGCATGAAGTCTCCGTTTCGAATCTTGCGTCGAGCCAACACAAAGTTATTAGATTTTCCTGTAAAATTATGCAGATGCAGCTAGCACCTAACACTAAACTGTGTCCGGTTACCGGCTGTTGACTCGCCTTCTTAAATCGGTGCTAGCTAAATATAAGTATTTGATTCAATTCATCTGTTCCATTTCTGATTTTTTCTTGTCAAGAAATTCAACGTTAACTCGTTTGTTTGGCCGAGAAACAAATAAAATTAATCGTGGTTGTAATACTTCTGCCTAACCTTTCGGAATACCCCCCGATTTCTGAATTTAGAATTACATGTAGATAAACGATTCAAACTCTACTTAAGTATATATTATTGTTATATATTGAATCGAATTAGGCGTTACGTGGCGGCATTTCATTGTAATAAAATTATTGGAAAAAGAGGAACCCGCTACGCAGTAGTTGTGGTGGGCAATCTGAGGGTCTGATTGCACCACAATTATTGCAATAGAAAAATGTTGACAATACCGAACTCCTCTGGATAGGAGCAGCCGCGTCGTGAAATATGGGCGTCATCCAACTTGCAGTATTCCGCTGCGAACACAAAATATGCGTCGACGACACAAATTTTGCCTACGCACGAGGTATCTTCTAGACCCATCGGTCTTAAAAATAAAATAATAAAATACTCATTTCTTACCATCGCATCGTAAGAAATGAGTATTTTATTACTTTTGTTTCTAAATCAAGTTTCTTAAAACTGTAATAAAATTTGAGTGAGCGTTTGAACAACATATACTTAAGTAAATGCTCTGTTGATTGATTTAATGCAATTCGATTCTGTAAAAAACATTTGACAATAAACAGTTGAGATTTACTACTTTTCTTAATTCAGAAACCTGTGAGGCTTGAGAATTTGTAAGTATGTAGCTTTGTAGAAGATCAAAAGAACTAAATTAGATTCTGGCTAGAGTCTCTAATATACTCGGTTCACAACGCTAAAGCTTTCGAGAGAATTTCTATCGAGTTTCGGAATAACTATAATCCCTTTGAATCCGACGTTTTACAAAGTTTACCGATCGCCGACTACCCACAAAGCTCTCGCGATAAAAGTAGGGCGTTTGGTGAAGGAAATGTACTGAAATATAATCGAGTTTGAAATTATCCTAAATCAAGTAGTAACAAGATCGCATACGTTTTCAGTTCGATCTCTCGGTACACACATCTAAATGTTTTAAGTTATGGATGTATTAAATAGTTAAAATCGCTCGCTTTACTGGTGAAAGGAACATATATGTAAGAAAACCTGCTCGTGTAAGAATTTTCAGAAAAATCATTTAGGTGGAAAGCCGCATTGTGTCTAGACTCCAGGGTTCGAGCGTTGTAAAACAGTTGGCCCAACAGTAGAACAGTTCATAAAAAGGACTAATATTATTAAACTGACAAATAAAGCAAGACAGAAATTCCAGGACAATGAGAGTGGCAATTCATGCTACCGAGTACTCCTTTGCGAAAATACAGCCATAAGAATAAAAATTAAAAAAAATTAGAAAGAAAGCAGCGACAAACAAGTAAGACTGTCTCTTTGATGCAGCGGTACTGAAAGAAATATTGATTTTATTTGCTAAGATATTTAGTCAATGAACTCGGCAGGCGGCAATAGAATAATCCTCTATTAACTAAGGACTGAAAGGACATCTAAGGCGAAATATGTGTGAAATACACCTCTACTATACCTTGGTGGTTTAGGCGTATGTAAAATGCACCAGGAGCAAATCGGATATACCTTACGTCATTTCTATTTAAACTTTCTACATGAAATCAAAGTCAAATTTATATAATCATTTATTCATTTAGGTTACAAAGTAACACTTATGAACGTCAAAGGGATTAGTGAGTTTTCTCATAGGCTCAACCCTTTGCCTGAATCTAGCAACTAACTTAAATGTAGCTTCAGTAACTTAGTAAACTCACAAATCTACATATTTTGACGTTCATAGGTAGTTCTTTGTGACCAAAATTAATAAATTATTTTTGACTTTGACTTACTAAATTTACATTATGTTAGTTGCTAGGTTTAGATAAAAAGTTGAGCCTATGAGAAAATACCTGCAAGAAACTCACAGCCACTCTTTTAAATCGCCGTATAACACTTTGCTACACGATTATACCAGCCGTTGTTTATTTCTAGGGCCAATTATTCACGTTATATGAGCAAAGAGGCTGACAGCGTTGTATAAATAATACACTTACGTTGTATAAAAGTATAATATCATCGTAAAAAGAAATCTGCATACACCGAACAGTAATGTGCGACGAGAAAATGTTGTATTCATGTACGTTATCTAGTAGCTAGAAGCAGCGTGAGCCTAGTGGGCGACTTTAGGATTGCCGCGCAGAGGACTAAAGTCCGATCACAATGCGCGCATCTCTTACTTTTCGAAGTTATGTGCGTATTAAATAGTTAATTATCGCTCGGTTTAACAGTGAAGGAAAACATCGTGAGGAAACCTGCATGTCGGAGAGTTTTCCATAATGTTCTCGAAGATATGTAAAGTCTGCTAGCCTGCAATGGGCCTGCGTGGTGGACTGTGGCCTTAGCCTTCTCACACTTAGAAGAGGCCCGTTCCCAGCAGTGGGACTGTTTAATACAGGGCTGATATTATTATGTACGTTATCAATACGGTAGTTGCCTAGGTCTGATTTTATACATTTAACACACATTTGCAAATAGCAATCAAAATAAATCTTTTGTGTCAACTGTATCGAAATTGGTTGCAAATTGATTGAGTCATTAATATTTGAAATTTGCATATAACAAAAAGTGGGGCTGTAATGGGGATATCTAAGCGCCAATGCCAAATGTATGCTAATAATTTTATTAACCTCTATTTTCCTATGCTTATAATACATTTTCAGACAATTTTGCGCCTTCATTGTCGAACTACAGTGATGTCGAGTTTTAATGTGTCGCACTATCGTACAGTCGAGCTATAGCGAGTCGTAGCACAGTTACGCATAAACATTAATAGTGCTTGAATTAGGCGCACTTTTTTTTTACTTCTACTCCCGCACTAGAAATAATTTCTGTGTCGCAGGAAACTTTACAAATATTCAAACAACGAACACAAAGAACACCCAGACTCGGAACAACGATTTGGGGATTACACAAATTATTGGATGGGATTGAACCCACAACACTCGACGCGTGACAGTGTCAAGGCAACCACTTAAACAACTACGTCATTCGTGCACTTACATAGTACACTCAATTCTATCTATATCAAGCAAAATGTGGCTGTATTACACATATAGGTACCTACCTCTTCGGGGAAGCAAGCCTAATGAAGACTGCCTTCAAAGCCAACACGGTTCTCTACATAAATCAATTTAAAGTGACAATACGGTAACGACTAGGCACTTGGTTGACTGGCTATCGAGAGACGCTCAAAACCTTTGAAGCTTACACAAGAGGTCATGCGAGTGCAAACTTGAGATAAAGCAATCGATTTACATAACAGCTATTTCAATGTTGCCTTAAAATAGTTTCGAACCTACCTCTCTTCGAGGACCTACCTTTGTTTAGACAATGGCCTCTTAATGGAAACTATCCATCAATGTAGAAGATATTGTAATGTTCAAGTGTGTGCGTAAATACAAGTGCACCCTCTGTTCTCTAACTCTCATAGTTCTATGAAACGGCAATTCGATACGAAGAGAGACTAAGCCATTGCAGTGCCCACACCTCATGCACAGCTGTCGCATTCACTACCGCTGCGCCACCGAGGTAAACTTTTTAAAGTAATATGTGTATAAATAGTTTATGCTTTAAAGGTGAAAGAAAAATCGTGAGGAAACCTGCATGTTTAGGAGTTCTCTGTAACATTCTCTAAGATGCCTTGTGTGAAGTCTGCCAACCTGCACTAAGCCAGCGTGCCCAGCATTGGGACAATAATTTATCTAGGTAGGCATATGGGCTGATATTATACACATAATTCACGCAATGTTTTGCTCTATATATCTTTACTAGCTTTTGCCTGCGGCTTCGCTCGCGTAAAAGAGGTCCGGTTAGTATTGTTAGTAACAGTACTTTTCTTAAATTAAATATAGCCTATGTTACTTGGTGATAACATAGCTCCCGAGGTGAAAGAATTTTTAAAATCGGTTTTGTAGTTTTTGAGTTAAATCTTTACAAACAAACAAAAATCTAATCAAGAAAGACTCGAATTTTTATTTTTCTTTATAATATTAGTACCTATAGATAAACAATCCTACGTTTGAGAAACACCCTCGCATCTCAGTCAACGCTCGTAAAGACATAGAAAACACATAATGAAGCGCGCAGCTGAACAAATGCGTCCACCACGTTGTGCGTAATTGGGTGCGCTTGTCAAAATATCAAGACGTTGACTTAGCTTTACAGAGCGTATATCGCAAGGTTTATATTAATTTTCAAAGGTAGGTACTTACGTTCAAATTTAACTACTTTACAAGGACATTATTGCGATTTATTTGAAAAAAAAAAACAACGCGTCCTATCTAATATTATAAATGTGAATGTGAGTTTGTTTGTTTGTAACCCATTCACGCCTTAACTATTGAAACGATCATTATGAAATTTCGCAAACACGTTGTCAGGGCAACAGAAAAGGACATAGAGTACCTTTAATCCAGAAAAAAATACTTTTCTAATCTAACTTACAACCTACATTTACGCGACTTTTATTTTGTTCGTTGAAACTCGAGTGCCTAATAATATCCTTATATTAAACTGTCCCACTGCTGGGCAGGTGCCTCTTCTCAATGTGAGAAAGATTAGGCCACCACGCTGGTCCAGTGCAAGTTGGTAGACTTTACATATCTTCGAGAACATTATGTAGAACTCTTAAACATCTGCATGTTTTGCTAATCTAATCTGCGTTACTCACGATGTTTGCCTTCGCCGTTAAAGCGAGTGATTAACTATTTAATACGAACATTACTTCGAAAGGTCAGAAATTGGTGTCTTGGGATCGAACTCAAGACCTGTATATAGCAATCCAACGGTCTCCTTCTAGGCTATCGCTACTTGCTTCACTATCATTAAATAAAAAATAAATGTTCAGACTAATCTAATATTTTTATTTAGCTGTCCCTATCACGCAATACGTAGAACACTCATAAATAAGTAGAACAGCAACAGTTTTACAACAGCAAAATAATTTAATAATATTCTCGCTGCATGTACTATTAACCGCAATATTCTTAGTCTCGAGTTGAGATTCAATTTAATATAATTTCGCGGCGCTATATCGGAAGAAAATAGAGGGATCCCTCGGGTGCATGCCTTATTTACATATAATTTCCTTTGGGAGGGACGACGCTTCATAAAACAGTTCTGAAAGTGAGTCGATGTCCCATTGACCACTGGTTATGGGTTGTGGCATACATAGGAAGGATGATATAGTATATACATATATAGACTTACATATGTCTATATAGTTTAAGTGTTTGCCTAACCATAGCAAATGCATCTCGTTGAGGATTCGATCAGGGGACAAAAATGTTCTTTGTGTCCGTTGTTATTTGTTATGTTGTATTTCACTCACATTTAATCAGTTGTTGTAGGTCGCAAGTTTTCAAGGTCGAGCATATCAGCCATATTTCCAAATTCCGACCTGTTACATAGAAATGCCCACGCGAGTGATTAGCGCATGTAGGTAGCTCACACAAGTAATATGCGCATGTAGTCCATGCAAGTAATTTGCGCATATCACCGATGTAAGTAACACGCATGTACCTGTTGCTTGTGCATGTGTTGTGGGTTCGAATCCCATACGCGAAAAATATTTGTGTGATCCACAAATTATTGTTCCGAGTCTGGATTTTCTTTGTGTCCGTTATTTGAATGTTTGTAAAGTCGCCTGCGATACAGAAATTACCGCCTAGTGCGGTGTCTGACCTTAAATAAAAACAAACTAACAAAAAAATTTACCAACGCACGTAGCACGCACGTAACTAGCTGCCCACGTAGCTAGTTCGTAGCTTACGCAATACGCGCGGTAGCTTATACATGAAGTCCGCACTATTCACTTACGTCATCTACAAGCCCCATTAAATTGTACCGCGTTCATAACTTGAACCTTCTTGAGTTCAAACATGAATTATTCTACTTGAAACGTTACGTAAATATGGCTTCACTCATAATAATATGTTGCGAGTATAAATTGCATGCACTGCTTCAAAAGTATGTAAATCTAACTGTGTTCTTACACAGTACAGTGCTCTTAAGATTATATGAAATATTCATTGTTGACTTTGATAAGTTTTAGAATTTCTGTGCAGAGTAGTGCGGTTCTGAGTACATACATATATCTATGTACAACTCCAGTACTCTGCTTCAGCTCTCTATATGTGTGGGTGTATATGGATGTGATGACTGTAAGGCGTAGGCAAAGATGTTTGATGATGGCTCGGCTTTAGGTTAATAGAGTGATGTTAGACTACGTGCTAGAATTCACGATTCTAGGTCAACGGGAAGTACCTAAAGGTTTCGATTTCAGTATTTCCGTTTAAGGTTGTTTTTCACTGCACAGGGTGCGTAGTGGTTTAAGAGGATGACGTGCCGACATTTGTGGCGAGAGACTTACACAAGTTATCTCCCGTCACTTTCGATCACGTCGACGTCACTAGCCTTTTAAAAGACATCGTTTCTTTAAAAACAAGTTTAGCAGATGTGCAGATAAAGTTGTATGCATCGGAGGTCACTGTTGCAGATTTGCGCATCGAACTAGAGGCGTTGCGCAAGTCTGTGCCAATAACTGGATCACTGACGCGTGTAAACAGTGTGAACACGCGTTGAGGTACATGCCTCATCGGCGACGAGTTATGCGTCAGCGGTTTTGTCGCCGGCGCCGACTGCTGAGCCTGCATAATGCGCCGTAAGCGCGTCACGCAGCCCCGCTTCGGCACCCAGCTCAGCACCTCCCCACTGTGCTGCGCGAATTGTAAGAACAGCTGACCCCACGATCACTGCGAGTGCCCCTGTTAAACCCTTGACTATAATAGCAATGAACCGGGCTACCGAAGATAGTTTCGTGACGGTGCATCGGAGGAAGCACTGGTCGCGAAATATTAAGAACGGATGTGGTAAAGCACCTGTGGACCCCAATCTGATGGTGCGTGCTGCGTCCCCGAACACGCCGGTGTACATCTTGCGCCTGCACTAAACCACTGAGGCGAAGGACTTCGCGAAGTACGTGTGCCAAAAGCTGAAGTATGTCCCGAGAGTGCAGCTGCTGGAGTCACGCCGCAACGTCAACTTTAAAGCGTTCGTCGTACGCGTACCTGACTGTTACCGGCGTAAGGTGTTGGACGAAAGCTTTTGGCCGCAAGACGTGGTATTCCGTCGCTTCCGCGGACAAGTACCAGCCGAGCGCACTAGTATTAAGTGTGCGAAGTAAAGTTTCACTAACATAGTATTAAGGTGTATTTACTAATATCAAATCGGCCTCGATGGCATAGTGGTTAATGTAACCGACTGCCATGCCTGAGATCGCGGGTTTCCCGCACAAGTCAAACCTTTGTGTGCATGAACATGGATGTTTGTCTTGCTCTGAGTGTTTCTATGTATAATATGCATGTATTTATAAAAAAAAAGGATATATGTATGTTTATCCATTGTCTAGTACCCATAGTACAAGCTCTGCTTAGTTTGGGCTAGATGGTGTTGTGTGTATGTATTATAACATTTTATAATATGTAAATCTAGGTTAAGATATTTATCTATCGGCCTATGCAGCCGATTATATATAAATATAATTATATAAATGATTTGATTTGATTCGAAGAGGTCACCTCGCCGCTTTCACTGCACAGAATGTTGAGGTATCGATTCCCACACGGGATAATAATTTGTGTGATCCACAAATAGTTGTTCCGAGTCTGGGCGTTACTTGTGTCCGTTTATTGGATGTTTGTAAAGTCCTCCGCGCGACAGGGATTAATACTAGTGCGGGAAACTGTCATAAAGTAAGACATAACTCTTTGGATTGCGTTGACCCAGAAGTTTGATTTTAATTATTCCCAGCTGTAAGGATTTGCAGACCTGAGTATTTGATATTAATTTCAATTTTAAACATCCACGCGTTACTGAAGAAAGCGATCTTGACAGATAGACAGGACAACGTGAAAAGAGTTCCTATAAGAGTTAAATTTTCATTATTCAATTTGCATTTTCTTTCCTTTTTCTTATTAAGGCACGAAATTGTAAAACCATATTCAATGCAAAAACAAAGCAATCCGTTTGTATGGACTAAACGCTAGCCAAATATCCTTTCCTTTATTAATTCAACAAATGGTATTTTCGTTATAAATGTAAGCTTTAAATATTCTGTGAATTCTATTGAAACGGTACTTTGTGTAATTGGCAAATCATTCTAACCACTTGCCTAGTTTTATTAATAACAAAATGGAACTTTCGCAAACTTTGTATTTCCATTTGAAATGTTAATCGTCAGAGGAAATAATACGAGTATGAAATTTATATGACTACCTTTTACCGCGACTTCTTTCACGAGAATTAAACAGATTAATCTGAATAAGTAATATTACGCTATTATGGAAAAAGAGAAAATCAAAGTTAAGTATATTAATTTATTAACGAGAAAGATTTTAGTTTACTCTCTCTCCTCTTGGCTAGGTATTCCACATAGTGGTGGGTCAGCCTTCTTTATACTATAATATAAAGTAGCATGAGACGAGGATGCACACGCTGAACTGCGCCGCAGATAGTTCGGAAATCTTTATATAAACAATGTGTTTACTTACTATAGATACTTTTCTGTGAGTCTTTATAAACAGCAAGGCGCTTACCTGGAAACAAACAAAAATAACTATTAGATGATTATGAAATTTTGTTATAAAGAAAGCATACGCGGCAGCCATGTTGGAATTTGAAGTAGGCCCGCTACAGAACGTGGGCCTTAATCCCACACGCTTTCCACAAAGATTTTCAACATGGCACAAAAATGCGTGGGACGTAAATGGAACTTATATACCTCTGAGAACTCAAAAGCTTTTTAAATGTCTTTTCTGTTTAACCTATGGTGTTTGTCGGGTAGTGTACCGCTGCGATTCAACAAGTTAATAATCAAGCTCTGTGTCATTGGAACTTTACAAGATAATAAAATAATGACACAAAGTACAGAAATAGTTATACCATGAGGAATTCCAAATCGAAATATTTCTAATCCCTCTCGAGGTAATAATTTATGTGTTCCATAGATGACAGTTCTGAGTCTGGGTGTTCTTTGCGTCCGTTAGTTTGAAATAGGGTTTTAGTTATCGATTTAGAATAATTAAAATGTACAGAAATTTACGCTTATATACTATTCTAAAGGAGAAAGATTTGATTATTTGATACTTTGTTTGTAAAGACTTAACCCAAAAACTAATCAACCGATTTAAAAATTCTTTTATCATTAGAAACCTATATTATCACGAGTAACATAGGCTATATTTTATTTTCAAAAAGTATTGTCACTAACATAATCTAACCTGCTTTTAAGCGAGCGAAGCCACGGGCAAAAGCTAGTTTTATATAGTAAAGTATCTTCAGGTAAAGATTACGCCGTGGTTACGAGTAACACAATAGTTGTGAGGCGTAGTAAAGTAATACCACTTGAGAGCCACTAACTAAGTGCCTCTAACGGTTCACCTCCAAATTGCTTTAGAGCGGTTAATCCTACCGCAATATAATTTTGGTAGCATTTAGCAAATATTACGCTTAGATTTACTTAGTTTTTTGGTAAGTCACACACACAGTTTCTTGGTAATCTCGAGTTATAATCTAACTAATATTATAAATGTGAGTTTATTTGTTTGTTACGCTTTCACGCCTTAACTATTCGACCGATCATCGTGAAAATACGCATACACGTTGTTAAGGGCACAAAAAGGATATAGGGTACATTTTACCCAGAAAAACTACTGTTCCCGAGGGGTGACAATTTACATAACCTACATTTACGCGAGCGAAACTGCGAGCATAATCTTGTTATTATTTTAATTAGGTACAAAGATATCTTCTGCTGTAGGAATACTTCCTGTGGCGGGAGACTTTACAAATATTCAAACAACGGACACAAAGAACACCCAGACTCGGAAAACCATTTGTAGATCACACAAATCATTGTCCTGTATGGGATTCGAACCCACAGCACTGCGCGCAGTGGCAGCGGCGAGGCGACCACTTTAACCACTACGCCATCCGTGCAATCAAAAGTTGTTTTATAAACAAACCTGCAATGACCTTTAAAACGTAAGTAATGCCATCATTACCTTCACATAAAAGACAATATTATGTAAATGATCATAAAATATTCAAGCTAATGAGAATTGTGGTCGGAAGGGATTAAGCAGAAATAGAACAACAAACTATTTTACCAGTGGCAGTGACAGCCTAGTGGGAGTCTGTCGGACTGCTACGCAGATGTCTCGAGTTCAATCCCCAGGCGCGCACCTCTGACGTTTCGTAGTTATGTGCGGCTTTTTACTCGTGGCCAAACTATTTCACCAAAACTTATTTGGCTACGAGGAATTCCATTAGTTAATTTTCACTCGGTTTAACGGTGAAGGAAAACATTGTGAGGAAACCCTGTCTGAGAGTTCTCCATGGTGTTCTTGAAGATATGTGTGTGAAGTCTGTCGACCCACACTGGGCCAGCGTGGTGGACTATGGCCTAATCCTTCTGACACTAGCGTTACACGTTATATACATACATAGTCTCAGGCGTATATCTCCGAAAGAGTAGATAAAGGTGTATCACACCCACGTTTTGGGAGCTTAGAATTTAGGTCCTACTTAAGGTGCAAAAAAAATTAAGACAAC
The DNA here is from genome assembly GCA_963675205.1 of Catocala nupta. Taxonomy (NCBI): domain Eukaryota; kingdom Metazoa; phylum Arthropoda; class Insecta; order Lepidoptera; family Erebidae; genus Catocala; species Catocala nupta. Next base: position 3,623,208 of record OY776105.1, read on the forward strand.
ATGTTGTCACAAAAAAAATCTTGACTGAAAATCCAAATAACATTTACCCGATGTGGGAATCGAATCTCATGCGCAACAGTCGCATTCGGCATCTCTTCTTTTCACATAATATTATTTTACTTAAGCATAATTTTTTGGCTTTGTACGAGCAAACCCGTACATATTAATAGTTACAGTTTTATGCTGACATCGATGCGCAGCGAAAAACATATTACATATAAATTAGTACATCAACAATATATCAGTAGTAGTTGCAAACAGCTTTCCGGGCGATCTATCGCACAATTTACTCTTTCGCCGCGTATCGATCATTATCAAAACCGTTGTAAATCTGTTTATTTCAATATAATTATTTTTATTCTATCAGTTTATCTTTCATTTATCATACGAAACCGTACAGGCTTTATTATTACGTTGCCATAATTGCTTTTGGCCATCGATCACTTTTGGCATATAGTTTATTTTGCCTTAATTATCTTAGTGACAATCCGAAAAATAGGTTTTGGTTGTCGAGTTAAGCGGCCAGTTGTGATGATATACAACTTTACAACCTTATGCTTATTCTTAAAAATACTATGCGTAAATATAATTAGGACAAACATAGGTATGTCATGTTATATTATGTCTTAAAATTTTATGCAAATGGATAGGGAACTGTCGCATTCACTATAACTGCGCCACCGAGCCGTTTAACTTAATTTTCAATCAACAAACACATTATCACATTATAAAATTAAATTTGTTACGTCAACTAAAATTCTTTTAATAAATATAACATTGCTACGAATTATAAATATTTTTCTCAAACCTAATGGTGGCAGGCTTGCACGCACGAATGATCGGAAATTATGATACACTTCCGGTGTTGGCACATTGTAATGTTTTATTATTTCATTTAGGATTTTAGACCGGATTTCCGGTATGTAGTTCGGAGCGAAATTAATTGGTTTACGTCGGCAACTGAAATGTGTTATAATTTTTAATGTGTTGTAAAATTATTGTTTCGCTTGCTAATGTAATGTGTTTAAATATGTTAAGCTTCGTACACCCATATGTGTTTAGAGGCTTAATATGTAAACTCAACTTAAAAGTCAGGATTTAAAAACAACATCACTATGCAAAGCTAAGTAAGCCTAGAAAGGGGTATAATTCGCTTATTGTCAAAAATTTATACAAAAGCAATAAAGATGAGACGAAAGAAAGGAATTGAAGATGTAGGTAAAGTCAACGAAATAAGTACCTAATAAAACATTAAACTAATTTGTAGTACAATTTTATTAAAAATAACACTTATACAACTACGGAACTAGACATAAAACTTATATCAACTTTACAAACATTCAAACAATGGATACAAAGAAGACTCAGACCTCAGGCTCGGTAGAACTATTTTCGGATCATACAACTTATTATCTCGTGATCGAACCGACAACACTCGGCAGTGGCAGCGACTAGCCGACGAAGACGACATCGTGCAGTCGACATAATAGAAATTTTAACGATTACATTGTATTTCAAAAGGTTTTATAGAAGTCGAAGAAGATTTCGTTTTGAGAACGATAGCAGAACGTCCCAAGGTGAACGATTTTGAGAATTTACTTCTCGTGCTCTAGTAACGTAATTAAAAAAAAAATCTTTTATGTATACTGCGTTTGCGTTTGTGGCACTAATAAAGAGATAACTTAACTCTAAGTGTGTAGAAAGCGAAAATATTTGTCTCAAACATCACAAGTTACGTTTTTATGGAGTGTGACGACGAAATTCAGTTCCTGAACACTATTATTAGTTTGTGTGTCAGTAATATATTACGACAATCTTTTTTATTGGCTAGCTATTATTTTGATAATATGTTATTACTTCATTATTACCTTTTACTTGTATTCCTAAATAATTCCTGTCCCGTGTCCCATGTCCCTAGCGGGATTCGAACCCACCACACTCGGCACAATGGCAGTAGCGAAGCGAGGCACTTAAACTACTACTTCATCTATGTAGTCACTCGAGATCTCTGCGTGGTACGTGCACAAACAAATAGGCTACCTACAAAACATATGTTAAAAAAATCTAACAAACCAGTCCGCCATTTTTGTATAAAATAAATCGACTCGTAATAGGCCTAGTTTACAATACCAATAAAGGCGTCAATAAATAGTAACTATTATCCTAAGTAAACACATAAAACGAATTAAATTGGTTATAAAAACAAATTTACAAAAGCAATCAAATTCGCTCAAATATTTTCTTTCTCCCTTTAGCTAGAATGGAAACCGTTCAATTTACTGAAGAGCCGTTTATACGAACACTCTCACACAGATAATATGTAATCAAAATTCTGTATTCCTACAATATCTACGTATTAGGATTCGGTTATACTTAACTTTTAAAACCAAATAAAATATCATGATAAGATAAATGCCGCATTCATTGTCTTAAAATATATACAGTGACTGCACGGATGACGTAGAGGTTTATGAGGTCGGTTCGCCACTTCCACTGCGCCGAGTGTTGTGGGTTCGAATCCCACACGTGACAAAAATTTGTGTGATCCACAAATGGTTGTTCTGAGTCTGGGTGTTCTTTGTGTCCGTTGTTTGAATGTTTGTAAAGTTCCCCGCGATACAGGATTTATTCCTAGTGCGTGAGTTGTCTCTTTTAAGAGGAAAAGCAGAGAAGAGGGAGTCAAATATTAAAAGAAAATTATATTAATAGTATAGTGAGTTAAATCATAACTTAATATTATAAATGCAAATGTGAGTTTATTTGTTACGATTTTACGCCTTAACTACTTAACTGATCATCATGAAATTTCGCATACATGTTGTCAGGGGTTGTACCCCAATAAAAAGTACATAGGGTACCTTACATCTAGAAAAAGTGGAAAAAGTTGGAAAGTCAGTGCCCTATAATATCCTGACACTGGTCTAGCCTTGGCTATCGTTGGCTTTCGGGTTGCGGAGGTCAGGTGGCAGCCGCTCCGTATAAAAACTGGTATCCATAATTTTGTCTTCTGTTTACGCGAATGTTATTCATTGAAATTAAACTACTATATATGGATTTTATCGCGTTGTTTATTTATCACTGTATTACATAATTTTGAAACTATTACACTAGGTACTACTACTATTAAATTTTACTAATTTATAAGCTAATAAAATTATTTAAACTATTAAATCTATTTATATTTAGGTTTACACTTTCCCCGACGTTTTAGGAAAATTCAATAGTAATAGTAGTGTAATAGTTTCAAAATTATGTAATACAGTGAATCAGTAATTAATAAACAACGCGATAAAATCCGTATATAGTAGTTTAATTTCAATAAACTGATATCCAGTCAAATCCGGTTAGACTAGAAAAGCCAACCCGAGTGACTTGGGAATAATAAAGGCTAGGGAGAAGAAGACTAGCAATTTGTGTAACAAATTAAAAAAAATTATATTTGGATTAGAGCCTGCGACCTCTTGCTCGCAAGTCCAGTGCCTTATATATTAGGCTATCGCCGCTTATACTTCTTCCTAATAATATCAGCCCTGTATCAAACTGTTCCACGGATGGACACGAGCCTCAGCTCAGTTTGAGAAGGGCTAGACCATAGTCCACCATGCTAGCCCAGTGCGGGTTCACAGACTTGACATACATATCTTCGAGAACATTATGTAGAACTCTCAGATATGCAGGTTTCTTCACGATGTTTTTCCTCATCGTTAAAGCGAGCGATGATTATCTTCGTCGTCTTCGTCTAAGTATAACTATTTAGACAAAGCAAATACGATCTGTATTTTCACTCTATTTCTAAAAAGAACAATACATAGTAGCTTCAAGAATCCTTCTTATTTAGTATCTTCGGTTCTTCGGATATCGCATCTGTATTTTATTTATTGCGGAAATTCAAAGAAATGTTAACTACGGAGCAATTAATGTTGCTAGGATCTGTTCGAAGAAAATTTCAGAGTGCAGTTGAGGGATAGATTAAATGAATGGGTATCTAGTTCACTTGACCATTAGACGTCCAAAAGGTTTTTTTTTCAGAATTGATTTAACGATGCTCACTTTTATTTAAACACTAGCTTTTGCCCGCGGCTTCGCTTGCCTAAAAGTAGGTTAGGTTATGTTAGTAACAGTACTTTATAAAATAAAATAGACTATATTACTTGGTGATAGTATATCTAATTGTTAAAGAATTTTTAAATCGAATTATAAGTTTTTGAGTTAGATCCTTACAAACAAATTTAGAAACAAACAAAAAGTCAAAGTCTATTGTTTTTGTTTTATTATATTAGTATAGACTACATTGGAGATGACTGCATGCCGTCTGAGCAGTCTATTATATTACCTTAGCTATACACAGATTGCTTCAGTCGTATATAACATCACGCTACGAACCACAAGAATGGAACAGTCATCATAAAAATGGGGCAGTAAGTAATAAATCAACTTAAAAGAAAAAGACTGATTTCAAAATATTTATCCTTTAGAAAGCTTCCTTAAATAGAAATGATTGCACGAATGGTGTAGTGGTTTAAGTGGTCGCCTCGCCACTGCCACCGCGCCGAATGTTGTGGGTTCGATCCCCACACGGGACAAAAATTTGTGTGAAATGGTTGTTCCGAGTCTGGATGTTCTTTGTCTCTGTTGTTTGAATGTTTGTAAAGTCACCCGCGACAGGAATTATTCCGAATGCGGTAGTTGTATTAAAAAAAAAAAAGCGCATATTTGCATTTATAGTACCTATTAGTGTCCTTTTCTGTACCACAGATATCTTTTATCAAAAAGTAAACTGTTCCTGAGGGATGGCAATCTATTGATAAAGTCTAGATTAACGGGCTACTCAACCGATCATCATGGATTTACGCACACACGTTGTCAGGAGTACAAAAAGGGACAAGATATACATAATAAATATTACCAAAAAATGTAAACTGTTCCAGAGGGATGTATGTATATGTGTCCAATGTATTCATAAAATCTAGATTAACGGTAGTGAGACCGCGGGCTTAATCTAGTAATTTAATAATTTAAATAGCTTTAAATAATAGTAAAGTTTAACAAGTAGTAGATACTTTCAAAATAATGAAAATTAATGTTTTTTAAATAAACAACGCAATTAAACCTGTATAAAATAGTGTATAACATTCACGTAAACGTAAAATATATCTTATTATATTTTAAAATTATGAAAGAAATGAATGTGCCTGATTGGTCTGACCTGGCACAAGGACGGAATGGCGTACTTTAATGTCGGAGGCCAAGATCTACTTTGAGTCACTGAGTCAGCGAGGTAGTTAACTTTCTTGATAGAATATGACCGGTATAGAGTATTAAATTACAACATCAAACATAAATAATCCATAAATACCACTAGGAAACTATCACGAAAATGTGGTGGACGCTTCCCATAGCTTGCGTGTTAGCTGACTGTTATGCGCTCTTAGTAAATTGCGGTTACCTCCATTTGTTAAAGCGATGGATATGGTATCGAGTTATCATAATCCTTACTAATATAGAAAATGCGAATATACGTTTGTTTGTTACGATTTCACGCCTTAACTACTCGTCAGGGGAACAAAAAAGGACATAAGATACTTTTCACCTAGAAAATCACTGTTACTAACCTAACCTATATTTACGCGAACGAAGGCGCGGGAAAGAGCTAGTAATACATAACTTAAACGGTGAAGGATAATATCATAAGGAAACCTGCATAATATGTTAAAGTTCTTTTTTAAACTGCCGCGCTACGAATAACGCGTATGTCACGGAGAGTTATCCAGACTCGGAACAGCTGTTTATGGATCCCAGGAATGTTTGTACCTTGAGGAAATCGAACACAACACTCGGCGCAGTGACAATGGCGAGACAATCATATAAACCACTGCACCATCCGTGCATTAAAATTATTAAAGAACATGTTATCATGTATTGCTATATAATAAATTAAGGTTCTTCCGATATTATATATTTCTCCATCTAATACTATTCTGCTTGCAAAAATATCTCCCGCAGATCAACCATAATACATTTAATACATAAGTTTTCAATAGATACCATCAGTACGTCATAACCAAAAAGTCCACTTCACAAATGGCGTACAAATAAACAAAAGTACAAAAGATCAGACAAATCACAAATATAAACAACTCGCCGAGCTAATATTTGCTCTGGTAACACGACCTCGTGACTCGACTCGTGTGTTCTAGTAAAACAACGTAAGTGATTTTAGTCAACTGCTGATTTCTTCTTATTAACCCCGTAAGATAAAACCCGACCCCCTAAATAGACTCCAGGCCGAGTTCTACTGCGGCCTAAACAGAGACTACACATCTGCGTAGGAGATTATTATATTGCACATGTACTTAAGTGCCGATTCAAACACCAGGTCTACAAAATACACTGTAGCAGCTGTGGTAGTACGTACATGGGCCAGACAAGACGAACCATGGCTAGTCAAGGCAAGGAACATATCCCGCAGTGAAAGATTGTCATAAAAATAAGTCGTCAATTGCAGAGCATTTATCTGAAGCGGGAACTAATAACTAGATTGAGTTTCATCGCCCGCAAGTTCTCTCCGCAGAATGCCAACATGTATCCCACGATTCTGCGTAAAGCGATTGAAATACATAAGCACAGAACTTTCAATCGGGTAAAGGGGTAACAAAATATCTGCAAGATGAAATCCAGTCATTGCAATATCTCTCTCCTACTCCCACACAGTACTGAAACTAAACAATAAAGGGAGTTAAGGTTAGGTCTCAGTATTGTGTGGGATTATATGGCGGCATCAAAATATGCAGATGGACTTAGAAGCATCTACGTCACAAACGGAAGCTTGAAATCGTCGCGCCAGTCTGCTTGTGACTACAGCTAGTATAACCTGGCTGAAACGTCAAGCCAATCAAACAGGTATGTTAATACTGAGCATGATCGCGTTAAGACCCGTTTCCCGTTATACATAATATGCAACACGGAAGCATAAAAGTAACTACAATATTTTTATATTTTTCTCGTGGCTTCGCTCGCGTAAATTTAGGTTAGGTTAGATTAGAACTTTTTCTAGATAAACGGCAACGCCTGACAACGTGTATGTGAAATTTCATGATGATCGGTCAAGTAGTTTAGTGGGAAAGCGTAACAAACAAACTCACATTCACATTTATAGTATTAGTTACGATTGTAGTTCGATGGCGTCATTTGTATCTATAAAAATTTTCAAGACAGCATTTTGGCACACATACCTACAGCAAATACATGATAAGATAATATAATCCTCAGTTTTAATTTACCATATCCATTTCTTCATAGACAACAATATCCCATATTATTCAATCAGTTACAGGGCTTTGTTTACATTACAACAATTTGTTTAAAGAAAGTGTTTTTACATCTTTTGTTGTATTAATGTAGGCTCGCGGGTTGTTGTCACGACATATTGGATAGTTCCGGGGGGTGGCACGAACGGAACTAAACTATTTGTAACAGCTCGTAAAGAATTTGGTTGCGTGCACAGAAATTCGGCTGTGATGAATGCACGGTTTATGTAAATCATGCTAATAGTTTTAAGTATGAATGGCGATGTGTAATTGCTACACAGATTTTCGAATATTCGAACCATTTATTAAGTACAACAAATCCTAATCCTCACTAATATTATAAATGTGAATGTGAGTTTGTTTGTTTGTTACGCTTTCACCCTTTAACTACTGAACCGATCATCATGCAATTTCGCATACATGTTGTCAGGGTAACAGAAAAGGATATAGGGTACCTTTCATCCAAAAAAAAAAGTGTTTTTGAGCGATGGAAATTTATTAACATAAGCTACATTAACACGAATGAAGCCACGGGTAAAATCTAGTATGAAATAAAGCAAATGTAGATAAGATGGATTAAAATGGAAAAATAATTTCTTGGAGTTCTGGTATCAAGTCAAAGTCGAAAATCATTTATTCATATGTGCCACAAAGTAACACTTATGAACGTCAAAGTTTATGAGTTAGTAATTTTAGTAAAATTACTGAATTTACATCTAGGTTAGGTGCTAAGTACAGGCAAAGGATTGAGCCTAAAAGAACACACCAGCAAAAATTCACGGCTACTCTTTTAAAACACTTTTTCTCTCAGCTTGCTTTTTATAAATCCGAAATTAGAAACAGAAACTCATTGCAAAAACTGACATCCATCAAATTCATTATCAGACCAAAGATAATAAAGGATATCAATTAATTAGCATCTCAAACAGAATTACAATTTTTAATAAATCAATTCATAATAATTAATGTTTATATCTTCTCTATTTAGACTGCCTAGGTGGCACAGCGGTAGATCCATTACACCACTTACATTATATGACATTTCATACCGCCTATATGGCGTACTCTTCGAGTCAAAATATTAAGTCTTCCGACTGTAAAGCGACGCTTCACGACCGTTTTAACAGTGCCAATTCAATCAGCTTACACAAATAAAACCACATTGCAATCAGCTCATCCGACAGACAGACAAAGCACTTATGAACGTCAAAGTGTTGTGGTTAGTCTGTTTCCTATTTACCGCTTGAGCTAAACTAAATACCAGTGAGAGGAATGTGTTCACCTCAATAATGTGACGGGTAGCTATATAACCCTCTCAATGGCAATTCTGCGTTAAATTGTAGGTAGTTTAATCCTAAGGTTAACGGTTGAAATAAATAATTAATGCAATCCAAAATTTATTGATTGTGACACAGGATTCATAGCTAGCTCAGAGTTATCTCTTCTATAACAGAAAAGGTCTAGATTAGAATCCTTTGCTTTATTTTTGTATCAATTGCGCATCGCAGTTATATTCCCTCGTAGTCCCGTATATTTCGTAAGAACAGTGACCTCAAGGTCAAGTGAAGACACGTGAGCTCTTACCATGTGACGCATAGATCGATCGTTACGCCGCCATTTCACTAACAGTAAACATGAAAGTACTAACAAGATATCTATACTAATAAATAAAGCTGAAGTGTTTCTTTGTTTTTTTTTGTTTGTTCGCGCTAATCTCTGGAACTACCAGTAAGAATTAAATATTATAGATAACATGTATATAATAACTAGATTTTATCCTCAGCGTTGCTCGCGGTAATCTAGATTTATTCAATGAACGTCTATAACGTAAATTATAAAATTCTATCTCTTAGAAACAGTATCGTTTTTCTGGACTATTTTATGTCTTTTCTATACCCCTGACAACGTGTTTGCGTTATATTATACATTTAATGATAATCGGTCGAGTAGTTACCGTGTGTAAGCATAACAAACTCACATTCGCATTTATAATATCAGTTAGGATGCAATGATGTGAGACCATTTCAAGTCAATCCATTAACTATTTTTAGAGATTCGGAGACACAAACACACAGAAGTTGAATCTATACATAGATAGTACTGATAAAACTGAAGTTTGTTTGTTTGAACGCGCTAATCTCTGAAACTATTGTTGAATCCCTACTGGTGTATTAGTCGTAACAGGGTGAGGTGTCGGGGAGAGGAATGATAGATAATGTTGTCCAAATCACAAGTTGTATTTATTATTTAAAGCGATACACGTGATACTAGTAAATGTGTTCGAGAGAGACTAGCTATGTGAACTCGACCTACCGTTTTGCTGTTTTTTATTTATTTATTTGGATCGCCAACAAATGATACACATTTTTTACATAAAATAATAATTTATAGACATAACTTGTGCTCATTTACTTACAGGCAACCACATCTAACAAAAATAAAACTTTCGCCACAAAAATTAAATAAAATGTTCTAAATACATTAACATAAAATTAAACGGAAATACAAAATAGAAAAGTGAAATTATTGCTATGTCAGCCACTACCAATCTACAACACTATCAATCAGATTAGAAAAATATTTTTGCATTTGGTAGTCGATTCTCGAGGAAGATACTCGACTATATGTATAACAGTAATCATAAACAGGAGTGAAATCGCTGAACCTTTAAAGATAAACTACAATCAAAACAAAACATCATGACTTATATTCGTTATTTTTTAGAAAGACATCGATCTGTGTAATATTTTATGTATAATATTTACATCTCTGCCTAACCCTTTCGGATAAATAAGTGTTAATCTATGTAACAGTGGCAATACAAATGAGAGATTCATATCTTACGCAGCAACTTCAAAATAATAATTGGGTAGGAAGGAACCCGCCACGCCACCTCGGATTGCCCACTCCAAATTTTGCAATAGAAAAAAGTTGACAATACCGAACTCTGGTGGACAGCGGCATCATGGGAACTAGCATTACCCCGGTATATTCCCAAAGAGATAGGCAGGCTAAGACACAGTAACTCACTTATTTAACTGAAATTTGATGTTCCCTTAAGCAGGCTAAGACACATTATCTCTTATGTTTAAAACCTAACGTTCTCTAAGGAATATGAATAAAAAATATAGCCAGGTGAGCATCCTTAGTCAAAGTCAAAGTCATTTACTCGTATTTGCCAGAATGTAGGTGTACAGCAGAGTATGGTCTTAAATCTAAAATGTCCCAATTATATTCAACCATTACAATGTTATGCAAATATTTGTTTAATTCACACTAAAAATCTATTGTAACTATTATGTATTTAAAAAAAAACACGCAATAAAACGACAAAAACTAGTAAACTTATTACTTGTAAAAATTTGGAATATATTCTTAGAATATTAATTATTAAAAGAGGTTGTATTTATGTGTTGAGAGAAGGAAGAATCATTTGTATATATATCTTACAAATTTTATATACATATTTTGACTGCACGGATGGCGTAGTGGTTTACGTGGTCACCTCGCCATTACTACTATTGCGCCGAGTGTTGTAGGTTCGAATCTCACACGGATACATTGTGTAATACACTGGATTGTCTTTGTGTACGTTGTTTGAATGTTTGTAAAGTCCCCCGCGACACAGAAATTATAGCTCGTGCGGCAGTCGTCTTCTTAAAGAAAATAAAAATTATTCCTATAAATAAAAACACAAGTAGTATTAACCACATTTAGCTAGCTATGTTTTAGATCGTATCACAGACTTATAGACAAACGAACAAAAAGAAGAAAATTATAAGGCTGCCGATTTTGCCCTCCGTTTATGGCTCCTATAACAGGTCTTCTTTGATCATTCATTTCAACTAACATTAAAGGAGGAGAGAATGTCTTCCTTTGATTAATATTCCTGATACTGCGGCTACGGGTGCTCTAATATATATTAACGACTGCGAAAAGATGGCCGATGTGCAAACTTGTGGGCGAATATCGCATTAAGCTTCAATATGAGTTGGAGGATTTATAGCACATCTTCATGATTGAGGGGAAAAGTACTTGAGAATAAATCAGATTTTCTTTACATGTCTATATAGTCTCAATTCGAAATTTCATGATGATTGGTCGAGTAGTCAAGACGTGAATACGTAACAAATAAACAATCTCACATTCGCATTTATAATATAAGTTAAGATTCGAAATATGTTTTACGATGTATTTTTCTTTTAACGCTATTGTCCATTGGTACTACATAAGGCATAATATATAAGGGGGAAATATATCCCTCTTTTCATTTAAAAAAAAAATCGTAGTTAAAATATTTCCTATTTCATGTAGAACTTTACAAACATTTAAACAACGGACACAAAAAACATCCAGACTCACAACAAATGTTTGGGTCACACAAATTTTTGTCCCGTGTGGGATTTAAACCCACAACACGCGGCACTGTCGAACCATCCACTTAAACCACTACGCCATCTGTGCTGTTTTTTATTGTTAGTTGTTCTTTCCTACTTTCATTGTAAACGTGACTTGTACTGTTGTTTGATATAAAGATTTGCTGATAAATAACTTAATAATGTGTTAAGCACGCATTTTTATATTACTAGCTTTTGCTCGCGGTTTCGCCCGCCTTAAGGTAGACTTTGACAATAATAATATAATTTGAAATTAGCTATGGATTGATTATTCGATTCCGTTGTACGTAAGTAACAACGAATCGATTAACATTTGGATGCGATATTTTTATATCAGCCTTGTATTAAACTGTCCCATTACTGGGCACGAGCCTCTTTTACAGCGTGAGAAGGGAGAAGCATCAAACTTCACATATCTTGTAGAACATTATGAAAAGCTCTCAGACATGCAAGTTTCCTTACGATGTTTTTCTTCACCGTTAAAGCCAGCAACAATTAACTACTTATTTCAAAAAGTCAGATATGCGCAGCTGAAGATCGAACTTGAGATCTCTGCGTGGCAGTCCAACGGTCTCCCACTGGGCTATTGCTGCAGCTTATGTCTCAGTTTTGCGTAGTAACATTGTAAACTAAAAAGCAACTCTAAATTAACTTTCTAAACAATAAACCGCTGACAATTTCTCTAAATCATCTCAACAACTTGTAACAACAATCTGTTCAGAGTTCATCTGTTTACGAAACATTATGCTCACAATCTTGGACAATATAACTTTGTGCTATGTACCAACTTTCAAATAAAAATCACTTGAAACTTCACTAAGTATTTAGACGCTGGTTTAAGTTTCTCCATGTTGGTATGAGTAGGTGTTTTCTAGACTTTTAGCTTTAGTCATATCGCATATCCCTTATTTTCACTTTTTACCCCTTTAGGGGTTGGATGTTATGCCTGCATAGCTTAAGGCACCTCTGTGCAAAATGTTAAGTCTTTAGGCCCAGGAATATGGTTTGTGCGTTGATACAGTCAGTGTCAGTCATTTTATATGTCTATACTTTAAAATGTAACTGCTCGATGTTTGTCCATTCCGTCAATCTCCACATATTTGTTAGTTATAATATTATAAGCACTGATAAACAGTTACTTTCTGAGATACAATTTCAACTAGTTCACAAGGAACGGAAACATTGTTAAAAGAACCTAATCTAAATAAATATAAACGAAATTCTAAAAGAAATGCCTTAGTTTTAAGGGTTATAATGTATATGCCTGCTCTTTATATTTGATGTATAAGATTTTTATTTTTGGTGTAGGTAATAAATAATTCAAATTTAAATCCAAAATTTAACTGCTACGCATTTGTCTGTGTTGCAATTTCCATCTTTCTTCGGTGTTTGCCAAATCCTTCAATTCTGTCTATACATTTATATGTTTCAGAGCGTAGTGTAGTGTTTCGGTCGCGATACACAAGTGCACAAATAAAATGGCTTATCACACATCAGCGATAAGGGTTTTTATAACGGTGCACTTAGTTAATGAAAGTACTGATAGGTTATCGGCACGCTCGCTGCAGTTACACTTAATACTATCATCGATCTACTCTAACAGAATAAGGGAAATACTTCTTCCAAAGTCCGGCGGAAACCCTGAAACGGCGCAAATATGTACTGCAATATAGTCGGTAATTGCGTGTTTGAGCCGTTCAGGGTGGAAACGTTAGGCTCATGGGATCCACGCATTTGAATGTTGCGTAAGCTTCCTAAACAGCTGATCGCCGTTTGGCGTCATTAGCAGGGTGGATTTTGGCTCAAAGAATCGCCACAGCATGTTGAATGACAATGCTGCCACCCATTTGGTCACGTTACCGGTTGACAGAAATTAAACAGAAACTAAACGGCTAAACCAGTTTTACAATCATGCAAACAACGGACACAAAGAACACCAGACTCGGAATAACTATTTTCGGATCACACAAATATTTGTACTAAAACTGCAACACTCGGCGTAGTGGCATTACGAGGCGGATTAACGAGGCGACCATTTAAACTACTTCACCATCCGTTCACTCAAAAAGTTTCCAGTAGATAGTAAAAAAACTCGTCCTTCATAACATAGAACGTAAATATAACTCTACCTTTCCCTACGAGGGATAAACAAGCTGTATGTATAATGTATTTAATTAAAGTAAAATAAAAGTAAAATAGATCCCGGACTCTTAACAACCTTGGGCCGGGAGGAGTCGGTCTAAGAAAAATAAAAAGCATATTCGCTAGTTTGAATATTGAGCCAGAATAAAGATTAGTCATAAAATCTTTGTTGTGTTATCATATAATATGCCCAGCTGACAGCTGGCAATAGACAGCTAAAATTTGGCTTTTATAACTTTGTACGTAAATATCGCTCTTAGACCTCTGCTTATCCCTTTGAGAGATATACAAGCATCTATATATAATTCCAACCTTTACTATTATTAAGGGACTTCACAGCCGTTATGTGACCACATTTATTTGTTACACAGCGTATAATTTGAGTATCAAGAGATACTTAACTACCTGCGTCGAACAAACACCAATATGTTACGTAGTTAGCTCTCGTGGGGACAATTTGAAACGGAATTGAGGTTAAGGCATTCTTATTTAATAGGGCATAGTTCGAAAAATTCAGGTAAGCCGACTCTGTAAGCCTTTGGGAATTATTATCAGGTATTTATGGTACTTCAAACCAAATTTCAGTCACGGCGGCCAATCTTAAGGGAGAGTAGCTAACTGCACAGGAGATAATTATTATAGTGCACAAGTGTTCGCAAATACATGTCTACTTACTCTATACTCTCATTCTCTTGGTCTGACGGGACAAGAATTCGACAAGCCCAGAGCGAGATCAGTCGCAGGACCAATAGCTTTACGTGCTTTCCAAGACACGAGGTTGGCACCACTAACTTTCTAACACCGGGCTGTTACAGATTATTTTTTTAAGGAAATTCTAATAATTTTTATTGCCCCACTTCACTTAACTTCGATAAGTCAGAGGAAATACCTCTGCGTGGCAGAACAACGCTCTCCTTCCACGCTTTCGCCGCCATACTCTGTTGTAATTCTACCAAAATTACGAGTCCAAATCCCCTTGGCCTACAATTCTCATTAGTTTAAATATTTTATCATCATTTATATAATGTTGTCTTTGAGGTAATGACGGAAAATCGATAACTAACTATTTAATACGCACATACATAAGTTTGAAAAGTCAGACGCCTTGGGATCGCACTCGAGACCTTTGCGTGGCAGTCCAGCAGCCTTCTGCTAGGCTACCGCTATTTGGTATTTAATTAAATCCTTTAATTAACTTCTAGACAGATATTAAAGTTAGAAGCTCATCATGTTGGTTCAGACAGAAAAGTCAATCGCAGCATTATTGAAGTTTTGAAGTTGGGATAGCGCGAACTATTAAACATCTTTTCGAAGCGATCGGATTGAACTAGAGAGCTGAGGGACTAATTTGAAGTTAAATGTTTATGCACTATACTTTGATTGCACGGAGGGCGTAGTGGTGTAAGTAGGATGACACTATGCAGGATGATGTAAGTTTGAGTCCCAAACTAGACAAATATTTGTTTGTCTACAAATTGTAGTGCCGAGTCTGGGTTTTCTTTGTGTCCTTTGTTTGAACGTTCGTTAAGTACCCTGCGATGTAGGAATTAATCCTGAGCAGTCTTATTGACTCACTGTTATCTTTGGTAGGTATGCACATATGTCTGCGGGCGATCATCGGGTCTCAGAGTCGATTCCAAAAGCAAAGTGTTACGGGATTTTACACGTAACTTACACATTGAAGCTTAGCCGCTTAAAAAAGGAGATTTGCGCGCTTGTAGTAATTCCTTTTGTCGCGGGTGACTTTACAAACATTCAAATAGCGGATATAAAGAACACGTAAATTTGGAGCAACAATTTGTGGATCGAACAATTTCTCGGCCTTTGTGGAGATAGTACCCACAACAACCAGATTTGAAACGCTTGGATCTTATTTACTTGGGTTATAAAACAACTCTCGTACTAGGAATAAATCATGTGTCTTGGGGGACGTTACAAACATTTAGTATTATTGAGTTTATTTCACCATTTCTCTGTATTTTATAGTTTAGGTATGTATGTAACAATTTGACTTTAATAATAACATATTGTAAGTTAACTACTCTATTGCCCCAGTAGTCAATGTACTGGCCCCGTATTATGAGGAACGTAAACACACAGCTGGTGAAATGTGGGTGATATACGCCTAATCTCTCAGGTATATAGGCGTAACACTATGTACTCGTATGTATGTTTATATCCTACTATAGATCTATTATAAATTTATACTAAATAATATAACTAAACCCTAATTATTTAATCTCCATAATATGACTAAGTTATAACTGGATAAGATATAATGGCTACAACACCTTGTTGATATTATGAGTTATCTTTAATTGGCGATTTAAAAGAGTTGCCGTGTGTTTCTTGCAGGTTTCTTCTCATAGGCCTTTGCCTAAATCTAGCAACTGATCTAAATATAGCTTTAGTAACTTAGTAAACTCACTTACCTATGTATATATCTTGACGTTCATAAGTATTACTTTGTGACCTAAATGAACAAATGATTATTGACTGACTTTGATTATATATTTACTATCAATAAGCTTCAAGCCTACTTCCTGGTAAATAGTAAAGTGAAATTGCTTTTGAAATTTAGTTACGATAACATTTGAAACGAGAAAAGTTTACTTGTTCTATAAACTATCGGTAATTTGTTTGTTTGGGATTGATGGCGGAAGTTAGTTTACACCGTGTAACACTTAAGTGTGGTCATATCTAAGGATTGTATAGTAGTCTAGTTTACTTTTACATTTATATTAATCTATCTTTATATTAAAAAATAATCAATTCAGCTTGGAAACCGAATAAAATTTATTTTGCATTAGCTTTTGCTTGCGGCTTCGTTCGTGTTAATTACTTTATAGTTTAATTATAATTTATATTATAATTCCTCGGGAATAATCCAAATGGTATCCCTTTGTCTTTTTCCGTTCCCCTGACACAGTTTATGTTTGCAAACATTTAACAACGGACACAAAGAACACCCAGGTTCGGAACAACCATCTGTGGATCACTGGAAGTTTTGTCCCGTGTGGGATTCGAACCCACAACACTCGGCGCAGTGGCAGTGGCGAGGCGATCACTTACACCACTACGCCATCCGTGCAGTGCGTATTAGTTGGCATTTGGTCAATTATTTATTGTAGAATACGTATTTAAAGTATCACGCCATGGGCCACGGAAATGGTATTTATAAACGTATGTGAAGACGCAGGGGAATACAAGTTTATAACATTACTAGGAACTAAAGTATATTATAAAAATTAAAATGGCGCTACCTTGAAGCTAAATATACTCGTCTAAACTCTCGTTAGATGTAAGTCATACATTATCTTAAAATAAACTTCACGAACAGAGGCCCACCACAATACACATAATTATAATTGTTTCGAACCACTTATGAAGTTCCCTTAACTTTACTGACGCCCCCTACCGCTTGTAAAAACGCTAAGTTTCACAGAAAATAAGTTTGTATACTTTGACTTGAATAAAGAGTATTATAGACAGTCGAAATGTTATATTTAATGTTGACTGCTTTTTTATTCTCGGTGGCGCAGCGGTTGTGAATGTCTCGATTTCCAGATCGGACAAAGTGTTATAGTGTATAAAAGCGAAAGTGGTTCCCTATCCATTAGCATAAAATTTTAAGACCTAATATAACTTAGCATAATGTTGTTTGGCATAATTATATTTTCGCATAATATAATTACGCATAACAGCTTACGCATAATTTTTTAAGCATAATTTCTCTAACCATAATAATGATTAAGCATAATATTGTAAAGCATAAATTTATTAAGCATAAACTTCTAAACCATAACTTTTTTAAGCATAATATCCTAAAGCATAAATTGATGATGTGTTGAATGAGTTTCTGTCACGGCTCCGGCGCTGCGGGCCTCCGGCGGCCCCACGCGTGCTAATCGTCGCAGACGGCTTTCGCTCACCACCGCAGCTTCGCCTTGTTGGCCGGCTTCGCCGGCCAGCCTCAGCCGCGGCGGCTCGCTCGCAGCCACCTGCTCCTCAGCCCGCGGGCCGCCTCGCCCCTACACGCCTACGCGATTTTAAATAACACTCTAGGGGTAGGACAAACAAGACTACGTGAAGTCGGTTTTGCAGCAATTCGGTTCTGTGACTAACTTTTGTTGCACAGCATATTAATTTTTTAACCAACAATATTATTTGATTGTTACAGATACTATAGCTAATTGGTTTGCTCAGAATTATGTATGGGGCACTACAAGTTCACCACCACCATTTCCACCCAAAGTCTGGAGTACGTATTTACTAGTAAAGGAAAATATACCCAGGACACAAAATCATGCAGAGGCATGGCACAATAGATTTGCTCATTTTGTGGGAAAACACCATACTGGATTTTATTTTTTGGCAAAAAAGATAGTTCAAGAAATAAGACATCAAGCCATTGAAATAGATAAACTGGATATCGTAACATCACTTATACCAAAAAAAAAGAAAAAATACACGGACAAAACCCAAAAAATTGAAAAAATCATTAGTAAAAAAGTTGAGTATCCTTCTAAACTAGAATATTTACAAGCAATTGCTAAAAATATACACCTAAAATAAATAATTAAGGACTACTATTTCAATCAGTGAACTTCTATCTGAGTTAACTTCTATTATGCTAAAAGTCTTTAGGCCTACTAACGTTATGCTAATAGTCATTAGGCCTACTAACGTTATGGGAATCAAATTTATGCCAAAACAAATTAGTCTTTAACATGATTATGCCAACATAAAATGTATGCCTAAAAAAAGTATGCCAAAGTATTATTATGCCAAAACAAATTGTGCCAAAATCGTTATGCCGAAGTATATTAGGACAAAAAACATTATGCGAAAAGGAGGGATCCCAGCGAAAGTAACTCTGTCTGTCTTTTTGATACGCTTTTATGCCTAAACCACTGAACCGTTTCTGATGAAGTTTGGTACAGTGATAGACTAGACCTTGGGCAAGGAAATAAGTTACCTTTTGTAAAAAAGGGTATGAAGGGGTTGAAATAAGGGATGAAGGTTTTTAGGTTTATTGTTATCGAAGATAAAACCATAAAACGTTGTATTCAGGCACTTGATAAGAAGTAAATAAACATATGTTTCAGTGTCTTTGAAACGTCGATCTACGTGGGGATGAAATAGAACATGAAAGTTCGTATGGAAGTCCCAATAAATTTATGTTTACTATACGTACCTATATTTACCGAAAACATGTGTATTATTAGTAAAAATGCCGTCAGCAGTTTGTATGTGTATTATTTTCAAAATAAGTATCCTAAAAAAATAAAAATACTGCTCAAAGTAACTCATTCCACGCGAAAGAAGTCGCAGGCAAAAGCTATTATTTCATACTTAGAGAATCGTTTGTATATCCCCGGAGAAGTAAGCAATGGTACTACGGTTATATTTCGCCAAATGTTTTAAGGTCTCCCGAAATGGTTATGCCATCTGCAAAGATAGGAGTTCCTCGACTTCTTAGTGATCAATAGCAGAATCATTACACTTATATTCTACCAGCTATATTTTCAGGTTACACGTAATGGTGTGAGCTATAGCGTCTTGCAAGCACACGTTAAACTCCGAGCTACTGAAAATTTAATAACAGGAAAAGCTACACGAGTCCCGTGACCTCACGATCGCACGCAAAAACAAATATATACTTTATGCCACAGGATCAATGAGGCCCTAATAAATACTCGGCGCAACAGGCGACACAGGTTTATTTTCACGTGGTGATTTCACCACGTGCTTTGACGCATACCTCTCCGTGGGGCGACGGAGAGGGTATGTCGGACTCACCCGACGGGCCCCTACACAAAACTACAATACCTATTTTCACACTTTAATTTTAGCATTTGTCTACATTAACCATCTCGATGCTATCCATTTAAATGTTCATTACTCATACAAATCAAGTGCCAATGTTATCGCTATATCATCATCAAGAGGACAGTTTCCTTCTTAGTTACCTTATTCCTATGCGGTGATTACGATCTGTTTGTTGTTTAAACTTTGATCTTTACCTGAAAGAGAAAGAATATTACGATTAAACTTTGAAATACACAATATAATATTATATATATATACACATGAATTGACGTAGTTATGTCGCCAGTATTGATATGATGCACGGTAAAACTCGAACGAGTTTGTGTATGCATCACAAAAAAATTATTAATTGTAACTTTCATTATTTATATAGTGAACAAAAAAAAAGGCCTTCAGCGATAGCCTAGTATTACAAAGACAAATGTGAGTTTGTTTGTTACGCTTTAACTACTCGACCAATTATCATGAAATTTCACATTCATGTTGTTAGGGTAACAGAAAAGATATAGGGTACCTTTCATCTAGAAAAAACTACTATGACTATCTAACGTTTTTTCGTTTTTTTCAACGTGTGGAAATGCTCCCGATGCATAGCCCCTCGCCACAAGGGAAAACATTATGTCGGGGTCTCTTGAGACTTTGGGCCTACCAACTAAAACCACCACGGTGTGCCAACTCGCTGCTTTGCATGGTGGGTGGGTCGCTGGAAGTGAAACTACATCAGCGACCCACCCAGCAGTGCCCAATGCAGACAGGAAAGGTCTGCGGGCGACGCCCCGGTACGACAGAGGGCGTCGCTTCGACTCAATGGCTGGCAGGCGGGAGATCTCCGTTCTCTCACCCGCGGCCTTAACTACGGCGCGCGGTGCCATAAGGCGCCGCGCGGTTCGGCGGCGGCGGCTCCAATACGCCAGGATACTTTCCTCACGGATCCGCTCCGCCGCCTCCTCTTGCGAGATGATGTCCTCGCAGAAGAACGCGTTCGCTACCCACTTCTCACCTTCACCCTCTCGCTGTCGACCATGGCTTTGATCACGGCCAGCAGCGAGAGATCCCACAACATCCTGGAGTTTACGGCACTGCAGGAACCAAGCGAGACATTGCTCGAGTATGTGTTGCGGCGTGTTCTCTTCACACTCGCAGTGGTGGCAGATGGGACTCGGTACCTTGTGCAGGTATTTGCCAAAGCAGCCGCCGACAAAATCTAGTCTCATAGGGCGGGGTCGTGATTACATGTAAAAGTGATTCGTGCAGCCCCGCCGATTGCGGTTATGTCGAGGAACACCGTGATAGGTTTAGTCGGTATTACCGGGATGTTGCTCACAGTCTTTTTCCCGGTGAATCCGATATAACCTCTGCGTCACCCCGCGGAGAGGTACATGTCAATGCACACCCACACACAAAAAAGTAACAGTGCCTTGTTTTATTTCAAAAATCTTTTGTCTATTAGAATTTGGACAATGTTACTATTTGACTTAAATGATTAAAAATTGTGAGTGATCTACCCTATTTTCGACAGAGGTGTTACGGTCACTGAGTGAGATATAATTAGGTAATGTGACACAACGAGGCTGTGGATCGATATTATGTGGGCGAGGTGACTACATATTATGTGGAACATCACCGACATTACATACATAATTATAAAGTGTGTAATAAAAAGATGAATACATAAAATGGATTCCAGTCATTATATAGCTTATATGATGATATTTATCCCCATTGAAGGAAGGTTAGTTTTTTAAATTTTTTTTATCCCTCTCAGGTGTCAAACAAGTATACGGCCCACCTGATGGTAAGTGGTCTCTGAAGCCTATGGACGCCTGCAACACCAGAGGCATCACTTGCGCGTTGCCGATCCTTTAGGAAAAGAAGAAGAGAAAAAGTAGCAACAATAGTAATACTGCTATTTCACGTCGATATTCTGTGAGAGGATAGTCCTTCCCCGGTCGAGCCGGCCCCATTCATGCGGACATCAGTGAGGCTCTACTACACATAGTACTACCATATATAATTCCCATTACAGGACGAGCCTATTGCCTTCTACCACACCCGGTAATATCAAACATAACAAATACATAGTTCCAGGCCTATATCTCCTTAAGACAAAGGTGTATCACACCCATATTCCGCCAGCTCTTGATTTTGGTTCCATTTAATAGGGGTGAGCCTATTGTCTTCTGCCAGGTTATTAAGAATGTCTTAACAGAAAAACCGAGTAACACTTTGTCCGCTCCGAGAAACGAAACCGAGACCTCACACACAGCAGTTGCTTTTATTACCTCTGCGCCGAGAAATCAAGGCGGAATTTATAATATTAGTAAGGAGATGTAGACACTCTAATCTTTATATACAGGGTGTCCGGTAATTAATGGATAATCTGGAAATGTCTTATAGTGGAACTGATGGCTGTTCAGAAAAAAAAAATTATAAAATCTATCCTAACTACTACCTGAGATATGTGTTGTTTTTTAATTACAATGACATGTATAACTTTCTTGTATACTTCGACCATAAATGAATGAAATCCATCGGTTTTTTGTTGTTTTATTATTAAACACTAATTATGCTAATAGATAGACAGTCAAAAGTATGTTATGCTAATATACTTTTTAATATATATATTTTTTTCTTTTTTCTGTACGGCCTTCAGTTCTACTATAAGACATTTCAAGGTTATCCATTAATTATCGGACAACCTGTATATAATTCTTCTGTACGTGTATTGACAGTGAACTCCTCCTAAACGGCTGGACCGATTTGAATGAATTTTTTTGTGTGTGTTCAAGTGGATTCGAGGATGATTTAGATTTGGTTTTTTGTTTTGTCTATACAGGTCATGTATATTGAGACAGCTTGTGTTATATAAAATTTTAACTGTCAAGTTAGTGTAATCTTGACGTTCATGAGTGTGACTTTGTGACCAGATTAAAGATATTTTGACTTGTTTGATTTGTATTTCCATAACAACAATTCGAAATACATAGAACAACAGGGTCACAACTGTGAGGTTAGTGCAATTGCTTAAATTGCACTAACCTCACAGTTGAAAACATATTTGTTGAATACTAATAGCAAGCGCCATGTCCGCTAACTTACTTTAGAAATACTGCCAACATTTGAAAACCAACTGTGTATTGCTCCCCTCTTATTGTTATTCGAGGAACACTCCAAACTAGTCAGTGTAAGCGGGATTTGGTCGCTCAAGTAAACAAAAACAAGCTTAATGTCATTACTCGCTAATGGCGAATGTATAGCTTGAGCTTGATGGCTTTAGTGGAGACAAATGCGTTGAGAAATCGACAAAACGTATTACCGACAAGCAGGAAAGTACTGTTGGAAGAAATGTATCCTAACTAATATTATAAATGCGAATGTGAGTTTGTTTGTTTGTTACGCTTTCAAGCATTAACTACTCGGCAGATCAACCTGAAATTTAAGCATACACGTTAACCGGGGTACAGATAAAGAGGAAAGATACCTCTCATCCAGAAAAAGTACTATTTCCAACGAAGTCGCGGGCAAAAGCTAGTTGTAAATAAAAACTCAGTCAATATTCGTAGTGTGTGACATCGTGTTTAAAAACTGTTTTGCTAATGACTTGTTAGAAGAAGGAGAAGGTTGAAGAGAAGTGATGTGTCATAACTGTCATAAGAGATAGCGGGTAAGCAGAACAGCCAGAACAACTAACACACCGATTTCGCAAATTCGAGAAAACAGTACCTATGTAAAGCTTTTAGACATGTATTTTTATGTTGCCGAAATTCAAACTATCTTCGTACTGCAGAAAAAGGCTATTCGAGCAATTTACACCATGAAAGCAAGGGATACATTCAGAAATAAATTTAAGGGTATAAATATATATAATATATGAATAGTAGCCAGACAATACATATATGAAAATTTAATTTATGTATATAAGAACATTGATTTATACTATAAGAAAAGCGACATACATAATACGAGTATAAATACAAGAAACAAAAACAGACTACTAGTGCCGGCCTCTGGGCTTTAAAATATTAATAAGTCGTTTATAGGTCAATGTGTGCGCTTTTACAATAAACTCCCAAGTGACATTCAAAATCTAAGTTTTGAATGTCACATTCACACAACATTTTAAGCGTAATTATTTTAAATATAAGTTTGCGAACATGAAAAAGATCTTTGTCGAGGGAAACATTACATGATTTTTTATAATATGTGTTTTTGGTATAAGTTGTACGATTTCATAGGATTAACAAATATCCTATAATATTATTTTATACAAAAAAGAAGCAGGAATTTTACTAGCGTACACAAAGTGGAGACTATAAATATTTAAAATATATGTCCTAACTAGATTTTGCCCGCAGCTATGTTCGCTCGGGAACTGTAGGTACTCTTATTCTGGATAAAACGTACCCTAAGTCCTCTTCTGTACTCCTGACAACGTGTAGGTATGCGAAATTTCATGATGATCGGTCGAGTAGTATAGGCGTGAGAGCGAGACAAATGAATCACACTCGCTTTTAAAGTTTTAGTTTCGACTAGATTTTGTCCGCGGCTTCACTCGCGCTAGTACTTTTTCTGGTTCAAACGTACTCTATGTACTTTTCAGTACCTCTGACAACGTGTATGCGAAATTTCATGATGATCGGTCGAGTAGCTACGGCGTAAAAGTGTAAGAGACAAACTCACATACCTACGCATTTATAAGCCAAATAAAATTTTGCTTTATTTGCTTTGCGGCTATAACGGATATTTGCTTAGACACAATGCTTATTACATTATACCATTTTTTTTTACTTGCGGTAATGCATTTGCGCATACCTCTCCGCGGAGGCGGGCGGAGAGGTTATATCGGGCTCACCCGGGAAAATATGGAGATACCCCGGTAACACCGACTAAACCTACTACGATGTTCCTTCTTACAATGTATGGCCGTGGCGCAGGGATCACTCACGCATTCATCCCGCAGCCCCGGCAGATTTGAGCCGCTACTTGGTCGTGGCGGCCTCGTCGCACTTTTTATAATACACATTCATTCACAGGCGCACGCGGAACACGACGCGCCGCCGTCTCGGGCCTGCTTCTACACGGATGTCAGATTTCGCCTCAGGCCAGCGCTCATGGGGGCCGGAGATCGTTTAGCTCCTTTCGGTGCCCGGTACGTTGACTGCGGGCCGGGAGGCTGGTGTTCGCCTGCCGTTCATAAATGTACTTACTATTCAAATAACAGACACAAAGAAGACCCAAACTCGGCACAATGTTTTAATTTAATTTTTCTTTAGTATAGGGATCGAAACTGTAGCACTCGGCGAAGCAACAACTGAAGCCAGGACGCCATCCGTGCAGTCTAGATAGGAGCTCTGTATCAACATCTCAGCCGTAACACGTCCACTGCTAGACATAGTCCTCACCAAAAGTTTTCCACACAGACCGGTCTTGGGCCACCCGCAAGAGTGAGCTCAATATAACAGTTTTTATCACGATAATTGGCGCTTAGTCATAATTATACAAGGGACGCATTGCGAAATAAGTGAACTCGAAATACAGAATGATATCGTTATTAATTAAAATGATGATATTTCAATAAAAGCAATTTAACGCTTTGTTATCGCACGTATCGTCCGTCAAAGTGAGACATTTTGTCTATTTTTCAAGCGTGAAATATTGTAATAAATGATTGATGTCATAGTCTTTGTCGGTATGTTTAAGTTATTAATTGCTACCTTTTGCCCGCGGCTTCGCTCGCGTAGAGTGTTATGTTAGTACTTTTTAAAATAAAATGCAGCCTATGATACTCGTTTATAATAAGTATAGCATACTAATGGTGAAAGAATTTTAAAATCGGTTACGTAGTTTTTGAGTTGAATCCTTAAACAACAAACAAACAAAGCACGTTTCTCCTTGTTCCTACAATCCTGGGTCCTTTAAGCCCGGCCTGAAAAGGCACCTTCTCAGGCCGTCAAAGTAGAGACCTCAACATCGT
This sequence comes from Catocala nupta, assembly GCA_963675205.1. Taxonomy (NCBI): domain Eukaryota; kingdom Metazoa; phylum Arthropoda; class Insecta; order Lepidoptera; family Erebidae; genus Catocala; species Catocala nupta. The sequence continues at coordinate 3,648,860 of OY776105.1, forward strand.
GAGGAGGCCACTGCTTTTAGACCACATGACTGCTTACTATCAGGCGGAGTGGGGTCATTTTGATGAGCAAAAAAAAAACAAATAGTCAAATCTTTCTTCTTTATAATATTAGTATAGATAAAGACTATCTTTTAACCGTGACATTGTACATGAGTAATTTAAAAGTAAGTACCTATCTATATTTTCTACTTCGAGGCAGCGTATCAAGATGAAACATGCACCAGATTTTAAGTCAGGCCTCCAGCAATACAACTATGAAAATTGCATTCTATTTTGTGTAGTATTTTTTGCGTGATGCGTGTAAAAACATACAGACAGGTAGTTAATCGAAGATGCTAGAAATAATTATTGTGGCTCCTATAGCTATTATAAAGAACCAACATTTATTTTCTTAAATATCTTCTGCTAGCTCTTGCCCGCGGCTTCGCTCGCATTAATATAAATTTTGTCAATAAATTTCTGACCAGTTCTTTTTTCTGAATGAAAGGACAAAACAAATTATCTATATATCCTTTTCTGTACCCTTGACAACATGTGTGCGAAATTTCATGATTATCAGTCAAGTAGTTAAGGCGTGAAAATGTAACAAACAAACAAACAAACTCACAACAGTGACCACTTAAACCACTACATCATCCATTAAATCAAAACCAGTATCACCGCGGAACGTAAACATTTACTTTGAAACAGATAATTTCTTGACTACCTCAAGTTGAAGGAACAAGGGTGTAATACCTCTGTTTAAGACAAGTCTATTGGAACATCAACTTTGATGTTTCACCCTTGTTCCGACTAAAACTTTGATAGAGTAAAATAACTAAATAATTATTTAGGCTCCATGGATAGTGGGTTATTGCTCGGTGCGTCTATTACATAAAGTTATCCTATCTAATACTATAAATGCGAATGTGAGTTTATTTGTTTATTTGTTATGCTTTCACACCTTATACTACTCGAGCGATCATCATGAAATTTCGCATACACGTTGTGAGGGGCACAGAAATGGACATAGTGTACCTTTCATCCAAAAAAATGTCCTGTTACTCAATCTTACCTACATATACGCGGGCGAAGCCGCCGGCAAAGTCTAGTAGTTTTATAAAATCAATTTAGGTGTTAGGTGGCAATCTATTGTAATTAGAAATCTATTGTAGCCTATCTAGGCTAACTTACATTTTTAAAAGACTTTTTCCGCTCTGTTTGCTAAACCTTTGTCGCGAGTAACTTTACATTGAAATAGCGGACACAAAGGAATCTTAGACTCGGTACGTGTGAGATCGAATCCACAGAACTCATTGCTGTATGTATCGACGAGGCGACCACCGTAATCACTACGGCATACGATTAGTCAATTTTGCCAAAGATGATGATGTCTCGCGCAGAGACAAAACATTTGTAGACCTATATGGTTACCTAGCCACTACTTACAGTGTAATAGATTCGATCTCCGCATGGCACAAAAATAGTATGGTCCGCAAATAGGTTATTGTTCCATGGGAGATCTAATGCTCAATTTTGACATTCTTATTAAATTAATGGAATAATTTGTATTTTAATGATTGACATCTATGAATGAAAAGGAATTGACATGTGCATGTGTATTTATAATGTTTTTAACTGCTATTATTTTTTGTAAATTATCTGCATATTTCGGCACCAATGTATTGTTGTTATGAAATAAATAAATGGAATTAAATGAAATACATAGTGCTGCTATCACGTCGTCCTAAACCTACTACCCTAAGGTTGGCTGGTAGAGAATGCCCTTGGCATTAATTCCACCGATGTATTGTTTGATGCATAAACTTTAAAAATAAAATACTTAAATAAGAATTATTATGACAAAAACACTTGGAGCACATCTAGCAATTTAATATTCCTATTTGATAATGCCCCAACAAGTTCGAACTAGTTGCACTTACAGTGCCGCGGAGAACTTGCCTCTTTACGTCGATAAGAATGTTAATAAGATATTGGCAAAGTTCTAAAAGTCGGTCTCGAAGTTGCGGCGAAGTTAAATACTTTATATGAGAAGTTACATGCAATATGCGGCGAGCGTCACGTACTTGTATAAACGCACGCCGGTGTATCACTGAAGGGAAGGCAGCAGTGTCGTACCTAGGTTTTCAGAAGGCAAATCGGTTTTTATAGTCTGTAATAAATAGTATAATGACTGCGACATATATAGTCTCTCTCCTATATCCACAAGGAGGTAGGCAGATGCTTATAAAAGTTCATTAAGAGCTAAGAAAACAATTTCATCTACAATTATTATGTTGCTTTAAAAATAATTACTATGCCTGTGTCTTTACAAATATTCATACAATGGACTCAAAGAACACCCAAACTCAATACAAATATTTTCATACCGCACAAACTTTTGTCCCGTGACAGAAAAATCCGTCTGTCCGACGCGGGCTTTCAACATTTACCCTACTAGCTTTTGCTCAAGGCTTCGTTCGCCTGAAAGAAGGTTAGAATATGTTGGTAACAGTACCTTTACTTTGTTACTGGTTGGCAAAATAGCTTTCTAATAATGGCATGATTTTTAAATCGGTTGAGTAGTTTTTGAGTTAAACCCTTACAAATCAACAAACAAAAATATTATTTTTCTTCTTTATAATATTAGTAAAGACTGTCATACGAATGATATTTAATGACATTAAAATGCAACATTATATAATTTCGAATCATTCGAATTCCACCATTTTCCTTATGCCTGTACTAAAACAAACTTTATACAAGAATAACAAGTATAAAGTATATTATATACGACAACCGTTTAAAGTTATGTCGTTAAGATCGTCGGTTTTATGGCTCTATAATGAACTTATTTGAAAACGAACAGAATTTTGCATATTAAACTGGCAATAATCCTGGGAATATTAGGTATATGATGAGATGCAGAGATTCAAATCGAAGTGTCCACATTAAGAGTAGTGAGCTCACACATAGTGTTATATTTTCAATGTGTATGAATGTGATAATAGTACATTTATAATTCACACGTCATATTGGCATTATGTTTGAGATGACAACTTGACGTCCAGAAAGGTGACCATATGAAAACGTAATAGGGCGCATTTATGATTTAAATCTTTGACGTTATAGACTATGCTTTAGCTTAGTATGCATTATTAGAAGCAGACTTAAAAGTGATCATCTGATCACTTATCTATGTCTCTAAGTACTACCAACTGCCTCGATGGCGCAGATGTAGTAAATTCGACTGTTGTATATAAAGTCACGGGCTTTAGTCCCGGGTCAAGCCAATAAGGACTTCTCAATTGTATCTCAGAGTTAGGAAATTCTTGGTGTTGCACAACACCGTGTCTGGGTTAATACGTAAAGTTGGTCTTGCATCCGATCTCTCTCCGGTCGTGTTGAATTGCCGTTGCATCGGCTGAGAGCGAGGGAATAGGGACTTCACTTGCGTTTGTAGTCTAAAATAGCGCCTACGCATATAACTCTGTTTTGTACCAAACTCTGGAGGATCACGTGATTTTAATCAATTGCGTTAAGAAAAAAATTTCACTGAATGGGCGATAATATTTCGTGAACTGTAACACTGAGGAGTACTAAACAGAACCACTCAGTCTACCCTGATACAAATATTTTCCAAATATAAATAAACAGTAACTTTCCCGACTTGGGAATTGAACCTACGACTTCGCAGTACACAAATTTATGCTATTATTATACTTCTGTGTACTCCTGACGCGTGTGCTTGACCTTCATGATGATCGGTCGAGTAGTTTAGGCGTGAAAGCGTAACAAACATACTCACATTCGCATTTAGTTAGGATTCCAAGAATGTAATAGAGTTTTAAATAAATGTTATATCAATTCTGAGTGCTGTCAATATGGTGGTAGACACATTTAAGTAATTTCGCTACGATTTTAATCAAACTGTCAGTGCGAACGAGGCGCGCTTGTGAAACTGACATCTTTCTTATATTTATAAAATATTCTGTTCAAAATTGGTATTTTAAACGACTATGTAGCGAAAGAGGTCGTATATTTTCGAATTATTATTCAGTCATTGAAATTAAACTACTATATACGGATTTTATCGCGTTTTTTATTTAACACTGTACCTATTACATAATTTTGTAAACTGTTGCACTACTACATCTATTAAATTTTACTAATTTATAAGCTAATAAAATTATTACTTAACAGGAAAATCCAAAAATATTTTATTAGCTCGACCCGCAATTCGAATACGAGAGCTCATGGACAGCAGTCGCATTTACTACCGCTGTGTCATGGAAGCAGTCTCTATCAGTAATAAAGAATTCGGACGCAGAATCAAACAACTTTGATGTTTTATTCCGTACCAGTCAGAAATCACTAACACGCCGCATACACAAGAAGGACCAAAAAAGCTATTTAAACTTTGCCTAAAAGCCGAACCACTATACCTACTCAGTGCGTATACAGAACTTCCGTCACACCTCACCACGAAGAGACATAAAGCAAATATCGAACCCAATTAGGTCGCGCACAAAATGGCGGCGCTGATGTTCACTATTTATTTTGTGTCCCGCTTTTTACCTTCGTTTGCTCTCACTCTATAAATGTCAGATGTATAGTGTGCTGAATTAATGAACTGTACTTCAGTAGCAGAGATAGCTTAGAGGTTGTTGGACTGCCAAAAGTGTCGAGTTCAATCCTAAGGCCACGCACCTCAGACTTCACGAAATTATGTTCGTATTAATTAGTTACTAGTTGCTCGCTTTAACGGTGAAGTTAATGATAGTAAGGAAATGTGCATGAATGAGAGTTCTCCATAATATCAATAAAATGCAAAGATATGTGAAGTTTGAACAAACGGCACAGGGCCAACGTAGTGGATTTTGCCAATTATTTTTATAGTATGAAGCCTTTTTTAATTATTATTATTATTATAGTAAGAAGCGGCCCGTATCCATCAGAGGGATAGCTTAAATACTGGGATGACAATATTATTGTTAATACTTGAGTATAGTGTAGTTAGCTAGCAAGCTTATAGATCTTTGATATCCTGTCGTATTTGCCAAAAAAATTTACACAAAGCAAATATTTCAATGCAATATGAGTCGCCTTTGTATCTGCAAATGAAAATTCGATGCAAGTATTTTTAAATAAGATCTCGTATCGAGATTTTAATACTACAGAGAGTTAAATAAAATACCTGCAATAAATACTTAAGGATGATGTAGTACGCATTAAGTAATACAGTTAAGAATTAAACAACTTAACTGAAAAGGAAAACCGTTATAGATCTTAACGTTTTTATAATATTCCAAATTGAAAAATTTCGAACAGATTATTTTTATTGTTAAAGGGCTTTTTGATTAGCATATCAATTTAGAAACACAAATATAACTTTGATCTCGCTTCCTAAAAGCGAAAACGTTGAGTGACAGTTTCGGTCACCAAAAATTCATTTTTAAACCGTAACCCTTACCGTGAAGAAGGATGTAGGTATCCCTTACGTCAACCCCTTGTCTAAAATAATATGGCTGCCACGGACTAGCTATAAACCGCTGTGTTAGATTGGTGGAGCGTAAAGCGACCTCAGTATCTTGTGTAAGCATTGACACGATTTTCCATCTCGCTACTACACTAGCCACGCAGAGGTCTCGAGTTCGAACCCAAGGCGCGCATCTCTGATTTTTCGAAGTTATATGCGTATTAAATAGTTAATTATCGCTTGCTTTAACGGTGAAGCAAATCATCGTGAGGAAACCTGCATGTCTGAGAGTTCTCCATAATGTTCTCGAAGATATGTGAAGTCTGCCAACCCGCACTGGGCCAGCGTGGTGGACTATGGCCTAACCCTTCTCACACTGAGAAGAGGCCCGTGCCCAGCAGTAGGACAGTTTAATACAGGGCTGATATTATTATTATATATTATTTACTACACTGCGCCAAGTGTTGTTGGTTCCATCCCCAAATGTCGCCTAACTAACGCTGAATTTGTTAGTTTGTTACGTACGTTGTACGTTTTTGATTCGTATATACAAGGTTTCACCGTACTTCGTATTATTATACCAGAAGAATAATCGTTATAGCGACACTGATTAATGGTATAATTACAAAGTGCTAGTTTCATAGCTCGCTACGTTAGTTGTTTTATGAGTACTTTAATAATAATAATAATAATAATAATAATCTTTATTGATCCAAAAAGTTACAGATACACATTATACACAGATACATTTTATATGTATATACATACAAAATGTATGCAACTCCTTTAGCATATGCTAAGGAAGTTACAATAAAAGGATTAACATAACAATTTTGAAGATCCATTATAGCTGAAATCTGTATACAATTATCTTGAAACCCTGTCTCTTAAACTAGGATAGGACCTGTATTATAAGAGACAGTGTTCGGCTGTTATTTATTACTTGAAATAGATTTGTAAAACTTACAGGCTGTGTCTAGTGTAATTATGTATATCAATTAACTACAGGTATGCGTAAATGTAACTTAGGTTAAACCGTGTGCGTGTGTGTGTGTGTGTGTGTGTATCTGTGTGTGTGTGTGTGTATCTGTGTGTGTGTGTGTGTGTATCTGTGTGTGTGTGTGTGTGTGTGTGTGTGATGTAAGGGTATATAGTTGTGTGAATGTGTCGATATTTATGTTAAGCGATGTATGTTAAAATAGATTCAGTTTTCAAATAATCTTGTTGAAGAAGCCATTCTGTGACTTTATATTTCAATTTATTTTTATTTAAGCCAACTATATTTAGTTCCTTGTGCATCTTTTTGTATATATATGCACTTAGTACATAATACTGGTGTTTTGCGAACGTGGTTTTATGACGTATACTCCTCGGAAAATTAATGCGTTTATGAGGATCAGGGACTACGCTACTATGTTTTTTTAGGATACATTGGAGGACATATAGTTGACGTACAGTTAAGATCTTACAATCCGAGTATAGTAGAGTAGTAGGGTAACGAAAGGATTTTCGTGTCATGACTTTCAATATAGCCCTCTGAGCCCTTTCCACTCTTAAGAAGTTAGTTTTTGTGGCGCCCCCCCATACTGGGATGCAATACCCGATCACAGATTGGCATAGTGCATTAAAGACCATTTTTAGGGTATCTGGGTTGGCAGTGTCGCGTAAGGACTTAAAGATATGGATCAGTCTCATAGTTCTGTTCGAAAGGGCATCGAGTTGCTTATCCCATCTTAAACCTGCGTCGATGTGTACGCCCAAATATTTAACATCTTCGGTTCTGGCAAGTTTAGGACAATTACATTGGGCAGATAGTTGTAAGCAAGTGTGAGCTATTATGGAGAAGAAATGGTCTGGTGACGTGTTTTTGTGGATTGCAAAAGGAATATAACACGTTTTCTTTACATTTAAGGTAAGGAGGTTGGAGTTAAGCCACTGTGTAATTTTGATTAATGCATGTTCAACGTTAATTTTGATGCTGTTCCAAGATTGTCCGCTAACCACAATTGCAGTATCATCAGCATAAGCGAAGATATTGGCATTTGGGAGAGTCATATTGCAGAGGTCGTTTACATATATTTGGAATAAAATCGGGCCCAATATGCTCCCCTGAGGGACTCCAAAAGATATTGATTCCTCATCGCTAACGTATTCATCAATTTTAACGCATTGGCTACGGTTTTCAAGATAACTCTTAAAAATTTCAAGAGCAATGCCTCGCACGCCAACACCCTCTAACTTAGAGATGAGTTTGGGAACAGATACTGTGTCAAACGCCTTAGAGAGGTCTAAAAAGATACCAAGGCATTTGGTTTTACTGTCCAGATTCCTAGCAATTAACTGTGTTAAATTTAGTACTGCATCTTCAGCCGATATTCCTGTGCGAAAACCATATTGATTATTAGATATAGTGCTATGTCTATCCAAAAAGTTTTTCAGGTAGTTGCTAAGAATCCTTTCCAATATCTTGGATAATGCAGTTAAAACCGAAATAGGTCTATAATTTTTGACACAATTTCTGTCCCCTCCCTTATAAATGGGGTGAATGATTGCTCTTTTTAGAGCAATCGGAAATATACCTTTAGCTAAGCAGTTGTTTATGATATGGGTTAGTGGAGGTATCAATATATTGCGGCACTGTTTAAGCAAAGTAGGCGATATTCCATCCCACCCTATAGCACAGTCATTGCGTAGCTGGAGGATAAGGGACTCCACTTCAGTTTCATCCACCTTCAGCAGCGCGAGCGAGTTGCAAGGAGAAAAATGATGCCTGGTACTAGAATTTGATAAAGACTGAGATGTGGTAGAGGTAATATTGATCTGAGACAAGATGTTGGATGCTAAATTTTTACCTACATTACTGAAATAATTGCATACTGCATTTATGGAGGATATAGGGCTCTCACGTAATTTTAATAGGTCGATAGGGCTGGATTTAGTCTTTTGTGTATTGGTTATGTTCTTTATAGTCTTCCAAAGGGCCTTTGGGTTATTCTTTGCTTTCTCAAGCTCATTTCTCTCATAAGCAATTTTTAGCTTGCGCAGCAAAGAGTTACAAAAATTACGATACCGCTTATAAGTAATTTGAAGAATTAAATTCTCAGGTAATTTTCTCGAACGTATGTGTAGTTTGTCCCGGTTTTTAATGCACTTTAAAAGACCGGGGGTAATCCAGGGCTTAATTATTCTATGTTTCCTCGGAATCGTGCATCGTATGGTATGTTTAATTATAACGGTAGTTATAATGGTTATGAAGGTCTTCATCTGCTCATTTGGATCGTAGATGTTATATATGATTGAAAAGTCTGTATCGTCCAATTCCAGTTTTATGGCATCATAATTTATACGATTTGTATAGTGCGGTATTTTATGAGAGGAGTAGGTATTATTCAAAACTAAAAGTAACGGTTTGTGGTCTGTTATGTGTGAGTCCAGTACAAGTGTAATTGGAGTTGTTTTGGTTTTAATGAATATGTGGTCCAGGCAGTTGTCTAGTCTTGTGGGAAATAGGTGAGTAGGTAAAAGCCCGTGGGACAGGTTGAAAGACAAATAATCGACACTGCGATCGGATCTAGCGTCCTGTTTTATATCAATATTTATGTCGCCGATTAAAACTACATTCTGCCAACCGGAGAGTTTGGTGTATAAATTGTTTAAGCTAACGAGAAAATTGTCAAAATTCTCCCTGGAGTTGTATGACGGGGATCGATATATTGCTATAATAGCAACTTTTTTATTGTCTAGTTGACAAGTGAGACAGTTTGCACCTATAAAGTTAGGTTGCGATACTAATACATGAAGACCTAGTCTCGTGTATATAACAATACCGTCGTTTTGATTACAATTTACATCAGTACAAAAGGATTTAAAACCTTGCAATATCGGAAGGCTACTAACTTTACTGAGCCAACATTCAGTTAGTATTACAAGATCAAAATCTAATTTTGTCGAACATAGAAGCACTTGTAGCGCATTAAAATTTTTATTTATGCTTCGTATATTTATGTGTAAAACTTTTAAAGCAGTGTCGGGGATATTTACAGACTGAGAACAATCATCCGGACTACAGATCAAGGCGTTACCTATTGTTAGCGAATCAAGTTCGCTATTTATATTATTAATTATAGCCATTAGGTACGTGAGATGTAACAATAAGTAGCATGAAGGTATGCCTTAATTCTTCGTTGGGGCATTTAGAGTTGATGATATAACATCGCATTTTTCTGATAATTAAGTGACGATTTATAGAAAGTAGATATGTGTGTAAATATTTGGATGAGTTATTATATGTAATGGAGTTAGTAGATTGTACTGTGTGTGATCTGTTTCTTAGTATTCGTTTTAAAATAATTGTAGGTGTGTACTTGTATTTATAATTTATAGCAAGATAACAGTATGATGAAGAAAAATTTCTTAAACAATGATAATATAAACTTATTACTAGTCACTTACTGACATTTTTGGCATCAAGTAAACAGTTTTCAGATTTTACCAGTAATTGTTTATCCCCCTCCGCCTTCCGTAAGAAAATATTACCATTAGATATCCAGCAAAACCGATATCCATTATTTTTAGCGAATTCACGGGTCTGGTAAAACAGCTTTTTTGTATTAGATGGTAGTTGTTCCGCGATGTACAGTGGTTGGCGTATTCCGGCGATTCCAACCAGCGAAGTATTAATTTTATCTTCCTTGTCCTTGCCTTTATTGTAAGATCGGACCGCAGATATAACAGACTGTTTCGTTTGGACAGTGGTGAATTCCGCAATTATCGGACGTGGAGATGTTGAACCAACTGGAGACTTCCCTGGTAGTCGATAAACGTCCCGGAATTCAGCTTCGGAGATACGTTGTCCTATGGCTTCGCCGATATTACATATTGTCTTAACAAGGCTAGTCGAGGATTCGTTAGTTAGTTGAGGGATATTGCGGATTTCTATTCCGGACGACCTTGATTTTTGTTGTAGGTCTTGGATTTGTTTTTCTAATTTTTCAATGTACTGCTTTTGTTCTGCCCGCTCTCTTCTCAATTCTACCACTTCCTTTTTCAAATCTTCAAACTGAGCATTTATAAAACTCATCGATTTAACAATCTCTTCATTAGACTTTTTTATTTCGGAATTAGACGCTTGAATCTGAATATTAAGCTTTTTTATTTCCCCTATATCAGATGACAGCTTAGAAATAAGTATTTCCTGTTCTTGTTTCCATAGTGAAATTGTGCTTTGTATATCTTGTGAGCCCTGAACTACATCTTTTTTTGGCGAGTTGTCTTGACGCGGACGCTTGTTTCTGTTTGTGTTCACAAACTCACTCATTTTTATTGCTGAGTTTATGTCAGGTTCAGACTGGGTAAGCGGTTGATTTTTTATCGGTGTTCTAGTGGTCTTTGGAGGTGGTGAGCGCTGTACGCTAGCCATTGTATTATTATTACTTATTTGTAAAATATACCAACACTCAGATGATAAAACAAATACGATTTGATGCCCAGCGAAACTTCTGTATTTACAAACGATGTTGCCAATGGTTGCTCATAGGCGCTGGCTGTAGCACTACGTTGCGGTGATGTCAGGCGCGCGTAGTGATCAACTTTTTGGCGGCCGCTGACACTCGTTCCAGGGCGTAGTGGGGAAATTTGTATTGGTGGTTGGTAACACTATGGTGAGTGAACGATTAGGTTGTCAGGTGTCAAATGTCAGCTGTCAAATATCAATGCTTATTTCCCCGTAATCAAAACATAACCTCAAAATCAGCAAAATTATGTTTTGGATCCGTGATACGCTTCACCGTTATGAGAAACACGTCAGTAATAGGCACTTCTCCACTCTGCACCAAGTTTCTGGCGACTATTTAGTTGATTATTTACTTGTAGCGCTTGGAATGTAGATAAAGTTAAGAGCACTTTTGTAACACGTCTTCACTAGACACAACATAGCATGCATAGCTTTGACCGACGGCGCCGCTAAATAATCGCTTGTTGAGGCTAAAAGCAAGCTAATTATTGCATACTAGCTTTTGCTCGCGACTTCGCTGGCGTATAAGAAGGTTAGGTTATGTTGGTAAGAGTACTTTTATTTTAATGAAAATATAGCCTATGTTACTCGGTGATAATAAAACTTTCCAATGGCGAAATTATGTTTAAAACAAGCGGCGGCAGCCCACTGAATAAGGCATTGGACTTGCGATCGAGAGGTCACGGGTTCGAAACCCATTGCACTACTGACGTGAACCCACTCCTAACACAAACATTTTAGCATAGCTGGAGGGGTTAAAGAGAATACTAGAAATTGGAAAAACAAATTTCAAAAAATCGGTTATGTAGTTTTTGAGGTAAATTCTTAAAAACTAATAAACAAAAATCAAATCTTTCCTCTTTATAATATTAGTATAGAAAAAGAGCTAAACATTAAAGAACATACATAGTCTTACGTCTATATCCCCGAAGAGGTAGGCAGAGGTGTATAACACAAGCAGGTCTAGTCACGTATGTTCTTTAGGTCCCACGTAATAGGGAGCAAGCCTTTTAACATGAAGTTTCATGCTCTATACTGCTACTAAAAATCTTGAAAGAAAACTCTTCCTTTTTTTTTGTAATTATATCTTTCGCACTGGAATTAGTTACTGTGTCTCTACAAACATTCAAACAACGGACACAGAGAATACCAGACTCGAAAGAGCTATTTGAGGATCACACATATATTATCTCGAACCTGAGCCCTCAAAACTGCATGTCCAGAAACCCTTCTTACAGGTGAGCTTCGAAAACATACTCGTTATTTATATTAGAGTCATTCGTTAACGACCGAGATATTTGTTTGTGGACGTAAAACCATTTGGACTCTTTAAAACTTAATATCGATTTCTGCAATCGCTTTGGATAAGGTAATTAAAATAGATAATTAAATTAGCCCCCACAGGTCTCAAAACATTTGTACGTCAGAATGAATTTAGACGCAAGTAGGTATATTACTTTAGAATTACAAGAACTTTGGAACAATTTGCATTGCTTAGTTAGAAAACTATTGGAATAACTACAATTTGAATAATAATTATAGTACACGATAGTTTGCATAACAAATTCAGTTTTGTCTTCATATTGATATTGGCACCCTAACTAATATTATACATACGAATGTGAGTTTGTTTGTTACGCTTTCACGCCTAAACTTCTTGACCGATCATCATTGAATTTCGCATACACGTTATCAGTGGTACAGAAAAGGACATACGACCGAAGAAACGAAGTTTATTGACAAATTATACACTAACGTGAACGAAGCCGTGGGCAACATCTAGTGTTATATAAGTTGGATTTGGAGTTTTCCGTTATATACGCCATAAATTCCCATTAACAGGATTGTCATTAAAAAGTGCAGACAATACGTTTAATTACTCGCTAAAATGTTTACGACCCGAGCCATTAACTAAAAAGTTACGATTGAACCCGACGCGCTGGTCCCAAGTATTTTATTCCAGATCATAAAGTTACAGGTAACGGGTTACTTAAAGCTCTGAGTTATTTGTTGTTGGTTGTCGGGCTATTTATATATGAGTGTAAAATAATAATGGCGAATAGTAAAGTTGTTATAATTTACGATCTCATTAGAAATGCCCGCGGCTTCGCTTGCGTTAAAGAATTTTTATCCAATAAACTTCTATCCGTCAATGTAGACTTTTCAAAAAACATCTATCCCGTGGGAATAGTCTTTTTTAGGATCAAAGTTAAGGGGCGTTCCCTACTACGCCAACGGCTGCGTTAGAGATCCTGCTGGACCTAACGCCGCTACACATTGTTGTGGAGTTAGAGGCGATGAAGGCGCTACATAGACTATCTATACATGGGCTGTGGAGCGTCAACATGCCAGTAACTCGACACACAAAACTGGAGATCTCGAAGGATCTTAAAGAGATTAAGAGCATGGGATGTGACAAAATGCAACCAATGCACATATTCAAAAATAATTTTAAAATAAAGGTCCCTACAAGGGACGAATGGAGACGAGGTCTACGATCCCCTGACAAGGGTTGTCTCATCTGGTACACCGATAGTTCCAAAATGGAAACAGGATCAGGCGCTGGTATTTATGCCAACGAATGCAAGGTGAACCAAAGCATGGACAAATATGCAACGGTCTTTCAGGCGGAAACCTATGCTATAATTGCCTGTGCGCAGGAGAATATTAACAACAATGTCACTGACAAGATTGTTTATATTCTCAGTGACAGTCAAGCTGCTCTTAAGGCTCTGAACTCCTGTAGGGTGGACTCAGCACTGGTCCTGAACTGTGTTAAAGCCCTTAACAAACTTGGCAGGAAAAACACAGTCAGGCTGGTGTGGGTTCCGGGGCATGCAGGGGTGCAGGGTAATGAGGAGGCTGATGTATTAGCCAAAAAGGGCTCGGAGCAACAATTTGTGGGCCCCGAGCCATTCGTAGGTCTCTCTGAGAGTACCGTCAAGGCAGCTTTCAATGCACATGGCAATGATAAACACAGGCTGGAGTGGATGGCCCTTAGGGGTCTGGAACACTCCAAGAAATTCATTGCAAACAGAGCCACGGGCTTTACCCGGAAGTTCTGCGGGTACAACAAGGGCCAAATACGCCTACTCACAGGAGCGTTTACTGGTCATTTTGGCACCAACGACTTCCTGTGCAGATTGATATTGTCAAACAATTCGATCTGCAGAGCCTGTGGTTAACAGGACGAGTCCATATCACACCTACTGTGTGAATGTGACGCGTTGGCCGGACTAAGGATTGGTCTGATGGGCATATCCGAACCCTGAAGACTTCAGGCTTCTCCCTCTGAAGTGTACGCTGCGACTGATGCAGTACATTCATAGGGAGATAGCTCAGGGATAAACCTCGGGGCCGACACAAAAGATCCCACTGGGTCGAAGTGTCGCCGGTCTACAATGACTGGCCCCCGGATCAAGATAAGATAAGATAGGATTAAAGTTATCTGTCCACCTTACAACGTGTACCTATGCGAAATTTCACGATGATCGGTCAAATAGTTTAGGCGTGAGAGCGTAACAAATAAAAAAACTCACATCCGTATTTATAATATTAGTCAGGATATTTAAATGTGTCCCTCAGTATTATGTACCAGTATATATTGAGTGCACGAATGGCGAAATCGTTTAAGTGGTCGCCTCCATACTGTCGCTACGTCAAGTATTGTGGATTCAAATCCGAAAGGACGAACATTTGTGTGATCCACAATTGCATGTGCCGAGTCTGGGTGTTCTCTGTGTCTATTGTTTCAATATTTGTGAAGTCTCTCGCAATAAAGGACGTATTCCTATTTCTGGCATTGCCATTTTCAAGTCGACTCAAAGTCAGTTTCACAATTTATCAGCCAAGTCTTGGAAAACCAGACATAATTAAAAACCTACTGTGTCCGACTGTCGAACGTCTTGTGCTTTACAAAGCATAGGTCCGGCCGCACGTGGAGTACTGCTCACATCTCTGGGCAGGGGTCTCTAAATACCAGCTCGACCCACTTGACTCCCTACAAAGACGGGCAGTTCGAATCGTCGATGATCCCAATCTGACGGATAGATTGGAGTCATTAGAGCAACGGTTAGACTTTGGGACTCTCTGCGTGTTCTACCGACTCTTTCACGGGGAGTGCTCTGAAGAACTGTTTGATTTGGTACCAGCGGCCTCTTTCTATCACCGTACCACTCGACAACGTAGCAGAGTTCATTCATATCACCTGGAAGCGTTCAAATCCAAGACGGTACGCTTTCAGCGATCATTTCTCTCTCGCTCTGGAATGAACTGCCTGCTTCGGTGTTTCCTGAGCGCTATGATATGTCCTTCTTTAAACGAGGTTTAAAGAGAGTTTTTCTTTCACGGTAGGCAGCGGCTTTACTGTGTCCTGACATTTTGAAGTCCATGAGCACTGGTTACCACTTGCTCGAATGCCACAAAAGCCACTACAAAAAGGAAAAAAAAATACTGAAGCTACATTTAGGTCAGTTGTTAGGTTGAGCCTATGAGAAGAAACCTGCAAGAAACTCACAGCCATTCTTTTAAATGTGTAAGCAGTTAAAAGCAGAGATGTACCCACTTTACGCCTAATATACTTGTAGTACCTTTATTATAGGGACCAAGTCTATCGCTATCTATCGAACACAGTTCCCCATTCCGAATTACTACTGAATATTTCTTGTAATAAAAACCCAATAACACTTTACTTAACCCGTGAATCGAACCTGACATCTCATGCACAGCAGGCACATCCACTACGACTTCATCACCGAAGCAGTCATCAGTTTACAATATTTAATCTGAACAAGTCTAGGGCGAGCCTGTTACCATTTATCAAACACTAGATTTGCCCGCGGCTGCGCTCGCATAAATGTAGTTTAGGATAGTAACAGTACTTTTTCTGGGTGACAGGTATCCTATGTCCTTTCTGTTCGCCTGACGACGTATATGCGAAATTTCATGATGATCGGTCGAATAGTTAAGACGTGAAAGATAACAAATAAAGAATCAAACAGGATTGTTTGACATTCAGTGCTGCTACTAAAAATTTCGCGACAGAAAATCCCAATAACAATATTAACTCGGGTATCGAACTCATAACCTCATGCCCAGTAGTCGCAATCACTACCACTGCGCTACATAGGCAGTGAAAATTTAATCTAAATAAGTCCATCCATTATTGTATTTCTTTACATTCCGCCAAAAAGGTGCTACTTGAAAAATAACTGAAGCCAAAAATAATTAATTATTCGTTTATTGTAGATTCCTTATGTACTCACTAGTATATTAAAATCAAATAATGCTCACGAAATCGCTTATATTACAACAAAAGAAAATTCCAATTGTTGAAGTCCCTTCGAGAAAATCTCGACCAATTTCTTGCGAAAGTTTTTCAATTTCTGTAATAAAAGAATTGTGAATTTGTGATGTGCGGCTCGGAAGCTGTAACGAACGGTCAACAAATTTTCTATGCAAAATGATTGACGCCTTAGGCCCGGTTTTGGTATCAAGAAACGAGTCGTTTTATTTACTGACAATAATTCTTGAAACATATTCTATTAAAAATACATAAAAAATAACAAGTTTCACTATTAAGAAGATACTTTATCCAGAAGTAACATAGAACATGGTACAAATCAAGATTTCCAGATATTTGGGTGACAGATTACTATTATTGCTACCCCTTCAACTAAGCTA
Organism: Catocala nupta; assembly: GCA_963675205.1. Taxonomy (NCBI): domain Eukaryota; kingdom Metazoa; phylum Arthropoda; class Insecta; order Lepidoptera; family Erebidae; genus Catocala; species Catocala nupta. The sequence goes on from OY776105.1 coordinate 3,665,512, forward strand.
GAATCCTAGATTCAATTGTTGGGTTTATTTTATATATTTACAATTCGAATACTCTCTCTCTCGCCCATACAATACTTATCCATTAGTCTGTTGTTTGTTTGTTCCAATCTCTCTCCAAAAACATTGAATAATCAACACCATTGTTCTAAGACCGGGTGTTCTTTGCGTCCATTGTTTCAAAATTTGACTTTGACTCCAAGATACAGAGATTATACCAAGTGCGAGACATAGAAAAGCAGAATATAAAAGAAAATGACTTGTTAAAATAATTAATTAGATCTTGTTAATTAGACTGAATCTATCAGTGTTTAATTAGTATTAATACAACTAATATTATTTGCCTTCAAAGCAATAAAAAAATAAGTGCTAATGAGTATAGTACGAAAAGAAAAGTAGTAAAAATTTTATGTATTTTACAAGAGGTCAACTCAGACCGAGCGACAAAATTCTGGAGCATGCATGAACATCGCATTCCTAGGTAAAACAGAGACGTACCTGAGTATTTTACGTATTTTGGATTAAACTAATTTAAACTCTATTGCAATTACTTAACACAACGTACTATTAGAATTTAGTCACGCAATTACAGTTAAAATTTTCTTTCTTAAAAATTTCGTGTTAAGACACTGATTTATTAAGAGTGCGACATGTTCTTTGCCACCAATCAGACCTAGCGCATAAACATCGGTTCAACCAGTCGCGCGTATGTTCGATTAGTGTGATTGTATGACTGTGCATGTTTGGTGTAGTGGTTTAAGTGGTCGCCTCGCCACTGCCGCCGCGCCGAGTGTTGTGGGTTCGATCCCCACACGGGACAAAAAATTGTTTGATCCATAAATAGTTGTTTCGGGTCTGTGTCTGTTGTTTGAATGTTTATAAAGTTCCCCGCAACGCAAGAATTATTCATAGTGTGGGAGTTGTCTTTTTAAATAAAGAAATAACGTCTCGCGGATATGGCTGCGGGAACTTGAAGCTTGCGCATTAAGTCAGTGCGGCTAATCAATATCTCGCCATCATATTATTGTCTTACGTTTACGCAAATGTTATATATATATATATATATATTAATTTTGGCAATATTACTCTACTATTAATCCCGATCCCGACTGCCACGCAGAAGTCTCTAGTTCGATCCTAAGGCGCACATCTCTGACTTTTCGTGTTTTATGTGCGCATTAAATAGTTAATTATCGCTCGGCTCGGTGAAAGAAAACATCGCAAGGAAACCTGCTTGTCTGAGAGGCTGAAGACTGCCAACCGGCACTGGGCACATTATATATAAATAGTACTTAAGGTACTGTAGTAGTGTAATATTCTCGTAATGAATATATCTAGTCCTGCCACACTGTGTCTAAACGGCACGCGGAGGGCGTCTATCGGTCGACGCGCGACGCCGCAGACAAACCAGCTCGCGCATATTCGAATGCGGCATGCTGTCCTATATTATAATTCTTGGATAGGATTTTGAGCTTTATTTTACTGGGATAAGATTCATATTTTTACATTGTGTCTAAGTAAATGCCGTGCATATTTATAATTGGAGTAAGCATAAGACCTTGCTTTAGAATATATGTAATTATGTAAATGTTTATTCTATTAATATGAAAAAAAAATGCTCGTGCATTTTCCGCTTAGTCTGGGTCACCATTAGTAAAATATATACGATTTTTACTAGCTTTCTTTTTTTGCCGAATCATTAAGATAAGTAGGTATCTACTTTACTCATTAGCACTTCCTTGATTTAACTTAGTACTGTTCAGAGTTTGGGAATGACTCATTGACTTTCTTTTATTAGTTTTACTAGCCAGCTGTATAATAGAAACTGTTCGGAGTCAAAGAGAATTATTGAAGAGTAAGCTTGGGTAGTTCTTTTTGTTGCTTTGCCTGCGGCTTCGCTCGCATCAATGTATTTTGTCAATAAATTTCTATCCCTCGGCAACAGTGCTATTTTCTGAATGAAAGTTATACTATGTCCTTTTCTGTACCCCTGACATAGTGTATGCAAAATTTCATGATGATCGGTCAAGCAGTTAAGACGTGAAAGCGTAACAACAAACACACAAACTCACATTCACATTTATTATATTAGTTTAGGATTTAAGTTAATTAGAGCGCGTACCAAGAAGTTTAGCTCCTCATATCTTTGCCGAACGATTAAAAAATGACATTATCTTCCAAAACATGTGTTTCCTTCTTCCTTCGACCCTGGGTAAGGAGCCAGGATCTGTTGCTATTTTACGAACCACTTGAAGGCAAGTGTGTCGTAAAAAGGATAAATATTTATTGACAAAATCTGAATTAAAGCGAGCAATACCGCGGCCTGAATCTAGTATGACTTAAACTTGGTAAATTAGTTTACCCCTACAGCGGTCGTTATCTATAAACCTATAAAGAGAAATATAATCATATCTAACTAAAAACCAAGACAAGTCGCATCAAAATAAATACCCCACTTGTCACACAGTATGAAAGTTTAAATTAATTGCTACTTAAAGCTTAATACATTGAAATAAATCTTCTTAGCGAAGTATATCAATTTTGTTTTATTTTTCTACTTCTCTGTTTGGAAGTTTTAACAGTCTTTGATCCCTTGGGCCTCGTAGACGTCTACGTTGAGAAGTATCCAAGTTGAAATACGAAGAACATAAAATAAGTAATGTTTTCTAAAGGCAAGAGATCGTCCTTATTTTAAATAGGTCTTCACAGTTGGGTATATCTCAAACCAAGAAGTGAGATAATGAAACAGAGGTATATTACTTCTAAGACAGCACAATATTTTTTTTGCTAGATTTTGCCCGCGGCTTCGCTCGCGTAAATTTAGGTTAGTTTAGATCAGTAATAGTACTTTTTTCTGGGTGAAAGGTTCCCTATATCCTTTTCTGTTCCCCTGACAATGTGTATGCAAAATTTCATGAAACCGTAACAAATAGAGAAACAAACAAATTCACATTCGCATTAAAAAGGTAAGGATTTTATGTATTTGTTTATTGATGTAAATGTTTTTGTGTAAGCAATAATTTATTCATCAACAGCGTAAAATACAAAGCTCAAATAAAATAAAGAAACCTGTCTGGACCGAGTTGGAATCGCACACCGGGGGTTCCGTATCACTATGAAAGGCGAGGGCTGACTCACACTTGACGACTTTATAATGATAAACCAAAAGTAAAACATTATTTATTTTATACTTCTGTGTTCGGATTTTATTTGAATCATACGTTTTGAACTCTTAATCCTAACAAATATTATAAATGCGAGTAAAAGATAGAGTTAAAAGATAGAACCATTCAAGAGATAGGATAGACAGATAAACAGATAGCTTAAGTATCGAAATTGTGTCCTATAACCTTTGGGTACGGGACCCTAGAAAGGTTTATCAATACTTTATAGCAATGTTCGTGTAAATAGTCTAGCTATGTCATGTCAGACGTCTTTAAAGGGTGTTTTTGGTAGGTATTCAAACTAATTTTAGAAATAACACCCGAGTCATGCCATCAAATAAGTTATTGGGTTTTTCTGCCAAGTAATTCTTAGCAGTCTGCTCGAAGTTGGGAAGAGGGTGAGCTCACACATAATATTTAGACGATAGAGAACGATAGTGTACAATTTTCAATATAAGTGAGCGAGAAAATACTACATTTATAATTTATATGTCAGGCTGGTATTGTGTGTCAGATGACAACTTAACGTCCCGAAAGATGACCAATTATTTAAACGGATGCATCAGTGATATAAATTATTTACTTCGATCAAATAAAGTACAATTTGTTAGTTGGTGATGTTATATGCAACAGGTATATAATATGACTTTAAACTACATTAAACATTTGTTAGCAAGCAATGACAGAAAATGTTTACAAACGTGTGACGTCAATATAAATGTTATCAATAAAAACTGCTTACCATCACGTGGTTCTTAAAATAAATTAAGCTTGTTTTGGGTTTTTTGGTACAAACAATTACACATTTTAAAATATGGCATTGCAAATTGTGCTTCAAGCTAACGATTGGCGGGAAACAATCATAGACCGAATTAAGTGGCGTTCTTTCGTAGCGGCGGCCAAGATACACTTTGGGTCGCTGAGCAAATAAATTAGAAGTAGTAGTAGTATGACATTGCAAATTTCTTTTAAACTCTATAATCTATGTGGATGGCATTGAATAAATCAATATGTTTCATATTTTCAATGAAAATTATGTATATGGAATAGAATATTCCCTTGCCTTACATGATTTTAACTTCTTAAGCGGCCGCGGCGGCGCCCCGTCGGTGGTACACTATTGGTAATTACATGTCTGACATTACAACCTTTGACGATTTAAAATACTAATTCGATAGAAGAATATATACCTTAATACAAAACTCACCACTATACGAAAATATTTTCAGCCGAAGGTTTGTGTAATTTCAGGGTATGTCTAATTACCTGTGGACAAAAAATACTTATATTAACGAAAACACATAATTTTCGTATTTCATAAGATTCGGATGAATACATATAATCGAGCCAGTATAGTTCTAAAGAAGAGGCAGAAGTGCATTGCACTTACAATTTGCACACTGTTTACCTACGTAATAAACTATTGTCATCCAGCAGCCAAATTGTCACACTCCGAGTGGCTACTGAGGTTTTCACTGCGAATCCCAATAACACTACCTGATCTGAAAACTAAACTAAATAAAGATAAGATAAGCAATAATTATCTTACTAATACATACGTACATAACTTTAAAAAGTCAGAGTCTTGAGATCGAACTCCAGACTTCTGCGAGGCAGTCCAACGATCTCCCACTAGGCTATCCCTGCTATAATACCATGCTTCGTACCATATTCTATTTATATCAGAGAATAGCACATAAAAATATTACTATTGTTCAGTTTATTGTGTCAAGAATCGTATCAATATTTTAATGTTCACTGCTTCAAACTATGTATAAATACTAGAGCTACAAACACAGTCTTACGAAGAGAAAGATGAGGTGTATTACACTCACATTTAGTTAGCGGCAAGTCATGCGTTGACTGCACGTATGGCGTAGTGGTTTAAGTGGTCGCCTCACCACTACCGCTGCGCCGACTGTTGTTTGGATCCCACACGGGACAAAAATATGTGTGATCCACAAATGGTTGTTCCGAGCCTGGGTGTTCTTTGTTCTTTTGTTTGAATGTTTGTAAAGTCCCCGTGACACAGGAATTATTCCTAGAGCAGGAGTTGTCATTCTTAACAAAAGAAAATGTTTGCGAGCCATGCCAACGTTTCAGATACCATTAATCTGAAACTCTGGCGTGTCACTTTCACATGGCAATCCCCCTCAAAGAAAGACAAACTACGCCGACCCTGATTAAAATTAGAAACAGGATGTAAGAATGATGATGATTCTTACTCATCACTACATATTATAAAACAAACTCCCCCACCGCGTCTGTCTGTCTGTTTGCGATAAACTTAAAAACTACTAAACGGATTTTCATGCGGTATTCACCAATAGACAGAGTGTATAATTTGTTAAGGTTTGGTGCTAGGTACCCGTCTGAAGCCGGGGATGCGCAAGCATGCGATATTTATAATTCAGATGTTATTAACTAATAACAATACAAATTATTAATTATATACATATTATAAACACAATTTTTTAAAACTAACTTATACCTAAAATATATTTTCAATTCAAACCATTAGTTCCAGAGATTAGCGCGTTCAACCAAACAATTAAACCCCTCAGCTTTATAATATTTATTTATTTATTTATTTTAGGAAAGCTTACAGTCTAATAAGTACATTTGATTAGTTACAATTAAGATACACATGTTGCTAATTACAATCCTTCACATAATAATTAGTACACCCCTTGTGTAACTACTCTGATTTTCTATGAGTTAGTTATCGTATTTTCAACTAAACAAATGGAAAATAGAAAAAAAACAAAAAACAAGAAACATAAAAAAGCAATAATAATTCATACACTTCAATCAGAAAAACACATCGTGATATAAGGAGATTACCCGAGACCCAAAAAATAATAATTAATCTATAAAGAAATCTTTAACAACTTTATTTTTGATTGAGTTCGAACTTGTACAAAATAAGTCAATTTCCAATTTCGATGAAATCTTGTTGAAACTCATTGCACTCCGCGAGAAGAAAGTATTTCATCTATAATTAGTGAGTGAAAATGGGACTACTAACAAACGACGCTCTCTGAAACCCAATTGATTAGTGCGTAGTGTTATATTTAATAGAAGTTCGGGACAATAAATGGAGCCACTTGCGATGTTTGCCAAATAACATATATCACTAATATTTCGCCTATATTCAAGTGGTAGGAAATGGTATTTCTTGCATTGGTTGAGGTAATCAGTTGTATATGGATGTGCTCTGTAATCGAGATATCGTAAAAAATTTCCAAATTTGGATTCCAAACTTGAAATTAGTATAGATTAATCGTATTCTCTACCGCTATACTACCGTTGTATGTGTGCATAGATATACATTGGCTTTTATATATTAGGAGTGGTAGGCAGTGGTGTATTACATTCACATTTAGCGATTATTGTCATCTATCAGTTGCAGCTCGAAACACCAAATTGCTAACGTACAGAAACCCAAAACACAGCATAAACATTTTCTTACACATGTATTTACGTAAAATTACTTGGACACATTTGCGAACAATACTGTAAGTATTTTACAAAGAAGTATTATGTCACATATAACTAACATTGCCCCGGCAACGTTTGCAGTCGCCGGCATCTGTCACCTCTAGCGTTCGAGCTAGAATTTATCTGACGTAATACGCTGAAAATGTTAGTTTATTTGCAAAAGAATTTTCTTTACAAAATATTTGAAGAGAATTTTGCTTTTATTGTTTTTTGTGAAAGCATTTATTTTGTTGTATTTCAAATTGTAGTTGAGACTGGCTGGGACTAACTCGCATTCTTTACTGCTGCGTAACCGAACGCAGTAGTCAAGAATGCGGTTGCATGAGGTCGGGCCAACAAAACGGAAAGCAATTTTCTGAATTCTCAATAGTCTGAAGTTTGCGGTGTTGCACGCTCCCATGTCTTTGAAAGCGTGTAAAACCATTGGGCCGCAGAAAGATATTGGATTTTCCGTCTAGAAACTCTCAATAGATGTCTGGAGTTAAGCAGACTGCGGTATTGCACATCTCCGTGCTTTTAGAAGCATGTTAAGTCATTACATACAGTCCTATAGAAATATTTTGGGTTCTTCTGTCAAGAAATTCTGCCCTAGGTCAGAATGTTGGTGGTATTATACACTACCGCGCCTCCGTGCGCACGTAAAGCCATTGGTCCTGCATACGATTTCTTTCTGATTGTGTCAGATGAAACTTGTTGTCATCCTACCAAGCCCTGAACGCACTCTTATTTGCGCACACACTCCTATTTGTGTACTATTAGTTACTACCATTGCGCCAAGTATTGTGGATTCGATTCCCTCACGAGACAAAAATTGTGTGACCCACAAATAGTTGTACCGTGTCTGGGTGTTCTTTGTGTCCATTATTTGAATGTTTGTAAAGTCCTCCACGACACAGAAATTAGTCTTAGAGCTGGAGTTGTCTTAAGAAATAAATAGAAAACGCGGTCTTCATTATCCTAGCTAATACCTATTGTAAATGCGAATGTGAGTTTGTTTGTTACGCGTTCACGCCTTAACTACTCGACCGGACATGAAATTTCACGTACACGTTATCAGCGTTACAGAACAGGACATATGTACCTTTCTTCCTTTCTTGACAAAAATTCAGCTACTAACCTAACTTAACCTACAATTACATGAGCGAAAATGCGGGCAAAATCTAGTAATAGATAAATTGTTGATGTAATACACCTCTGCCTACCCCTTCAGACATAGAGACATCATGAATAGTTACTCTGAGCCAATATGTCACATCACAAATATTGACTATCAGAACGAAGACGAAGCTTCGTACAAAATGTTTGTGTAAGCATTAACCGTGTAATGTAGCTCGATGTCAAACATCACCTACTTTATATTACACGTTATATCGCGTACTACGTCATTACTACAAAGATTGATAGCTTTGTTCCAATAAAATAATGTGATACGTTTGTTCTAGAATGTTTCAGAGTTAACGAATATTCCAGTGAGGTAACAATTACTTTTTATGTGACTATTGGAATATGACTAGAGTATGGTTAAGTTGTCACCTTGCCACTATCATTGTGTCGAGGGTTATGAGTAAAGTAAAGTAAACTTTGTTCTTATTGAGTAGATATAGTTCTTCTACATGCGATAATATTAGATATATCAATCAGTCCATTTTGGACATACAATAAGGTAAGGGTACCTTTCAAGATATAGGGTTGATCTTATGTATCTCGGACAACGTGTATGCGGACAAATAAAAACGGTAAACAATACCAGTGGTAGGGCCACGCTGGTTACAGCATGAATGGGCCGGCTCGACCAGAGAAGTACCACGCTCCCACAGAAGATCGACGTAAAATAACAGTATCTGTTATGTTTCGTTCGGTGAGTGCAGCGCCAGAGGCCCAATCACCCTTCCCTTCCCAAACTTTCGGTAGGCAGCGAATTGGTTGTGTTTTTTTGAGATTGCTTCTGTAATGCTAAGAAAACACAGTCATGTGTATGAGCCACGGTTCTCGCTTACTATCAGGTGGGCCGCTGGCCCCTCTGTCACCGACGAACAGAATAAAAAGAAATACAATATGTATGCAATATCCGTTGGTCCCACACTAGGCAAAGCCTGTCCTGTTGGTACCTATGATGATTACAATTTGGTTAACTTGGTGCTCGGAAGTATCAATACAAATTATTTCTTAACTAAGTCAGTAATACAGGGTGATTTTGAAATCGTGTAATTCCTTTTAACCACGCATTCTACTGGTGATATAGAATAACCCTGACCATATTTTTATTTAATTAGATTTATTTTTTTTGAAAAATTATTATTCCGTTTTTTTCGTGAAATGGTGTCAGATAGTCATATGTTAACCAACCGAGGCAATTTAAATTTTTTACTAATTAAAATAAAAAATCATATTAATAATTAATGTCGTAAATAATAACGGGCGGTCCTTTTTATTGCCCCTTATTATTTACGACATCAGTTATGGTTATGTTATTATTTTTAAATTAAAAAAATATTAAGATTGTGTCAGGTGGTTAAAATATGACTATATGAAATCATTTCATGAAAAAAATCTGTACTCTAATTTTGCCGAAACCATTATTCTAATTAAGAAAAAATATGGTCAGGGTTATTTTATATCACCAGTAGAATGCGTGGTTAAAAGGAATTACACGATTTCAAAATCACCCTGTATATGTATCTAAATTAATAAGAAGAATAATATATAAATTATAATAATTTTAAATTAAAATGCATGTTTTTTGATTATTGTAAATAATTACATACATACATACATAAATTCACGCCTGTTTCCCAGAGGGGTAGGCAGAGACTACGGATTTCCATTTGCTACGATCCTGACACACTTCTCTGGCTTCATTCACTTCCATAACATTTCTCATACACGCTCGCCGGTTTAAGGTGCTCTTAACCTGGCCTTTATCCAGAACGTCTCCGATCTGATCAGGAAACGTTCGCCTTGGTCTTCCCCTTGCGACTGTTCCATTCACCCTAGCCTTATAAACTTTCTTAGTCAGTCTGTTCTCGTCCATTCTTTCTACATGCCCAAACCAACCTAACATACCCTTTTCTATTCTCGTCACTATATCCACTTTTATGCCGCATCTCTCTCTAATCACACTATTCCTTATTTTATCTTTCAGAGTCACACCACATATATTTCTCAGCGCTCTCATTTCTACAGCATTTATTCTGCTCTCATGCTTCTTTTGCCATACCCAACTTTCACTTCCATGCATAAGTGTAGGCACTAATAGTCCTCTATGAACAGCCAAACGTGCCTTTTCGGATACATTTCGACTGTTTATAAAAGCGCGTAGAGCGCGCTTCACTTTATTGCCAGCAATCTTTCTTCTTTCAATATCTCCCTCATGTGTACCATCCCTTGTAAACAAAGTACCCAAATATACAAACTCTTTCACTTGCTCCACTTGTTCTCCATCAATCATAATATTGCACATCGTCATGCACTCCTCCCTTTCAAATACCATTACTTTCGTTTTGCTTAGATTCATTTTCATTCCTTTACTCTCAAAAGCACCATGCATAATAGTTACCATCGCCTGTAACTCTTCCACCGATGACGCAAGTATTACTTGGTCGTCGGCATAAAGTAGACATTTGACAAGTAACTCATTCATTCTTAATCCCCATTCACAATCTTTTAAATCTTTCAAACAATTGTCCATGTATAGGTTAAACAGCCAGGGTGACGCTACACATCCTTGTCTAACACCTTTTTCGATGTTAAACCATTTTGTGTAAGTCCCATTAATCCTAACAAATCTTGTTCTTGTTCTTGTTCTTGAAATAATTATGTATAAGTTTATTGAAATTATTATTATTTAATAATAATTTAATGTGTTTAATGTGATGACGATATACCGTAAGTGTATGTAAACTATGGTATGTTATGCATTCGGGTTTTGTGTGAAACTGGAATAAAAGTTCAAGCTAGGTGTACCAAAAGGTTTTCAATGAAATCGTAAGTCAAGGGAAAAAGCCAGTTTTATAAGATATGTGTTTTAGGATATGTGTTGTTTTATTGATTCGTATTCGGAATAAATTGTATAGTCATCTATACGGATTGCTTCTTATTTGCTTTCTTTTAAAGAACCCTGCACTAGGTATAATTCCGCGGGGGACTAAACAACCATTCAAACAACGGACACAAGGAACACCCAAATTCGACAGAACTATTTGTGAATCACACAAATTTCCCATGTGGAAATCGAACCCGCAACACTTGCCGTAGTGGCAGTGGCGAGACGACCACTTAAACTACTATGCCGTCCCTGTAAATATCCTTTAGGCCGAATTTCGATCACCGCGACCAAACCTTAACGGAGATTGTGTGAGACGAGTGTGTGCGCAAATACAAATGTAATCTCTGTTCCCTGACTCTCATGATCCGATGACAAGACAATCCGATACGACCGGAGAGAGATCAGGCGCAAGACCAACGGCTTAACGTGCTATCTGAGGCACGAGGGTTTCTAACACCGCTAACTTACTCCAGGCTGGTATTGAAATTTAACAAAAAAACAATAACTATTTGTTGGCTCGATCGGGGATTCGATCCTGGGGCTTCATGCACAACAATCGCATTCAATACTACTGCGCTTTGGAAGCAGTTAGAATAAAGAAACCTTTGTAAACTGCTGGTTTCTTATTTTCTTTAAAAACTCTAGTATACCTGTGTCGCGGGGTACTTTACAAACATTCAAACAACGTACACAAAGAACACCCAGACTCCGAACAACTATTGTGAATTACACACTACTTGTGAATTATACACTACTTTCTCTCCCTTCTCTGAAGAACACTCCACTGGCGATACGTGACAGCCTCTCCATCTTAGGTATGGATCTTTGCCGCTCCCTTAATCCCAAAACCTACATCGAGAGCGTCATTAAGCAAGCTTCGCGAAAGCTCGGAGTTCTGAACAGGGTGAGGCGGTTCTTCGCGCCTGGGCACCTGTGCCTATTGTATAAGGCACAAGTGCGCCCTTGCGTGGAGTACTGTTCTCATCTTTGGGATGGCTCCGCGCAGTACTTGCTAGACGCTCTTGACAGGTTACAGCGGCGGGCTGTCCGTATCATCGGAGATCCAGAGGTCACGAGTTCACTGGAACCTCTGCAACTCCGTAGGGATATTGCCTCTTTGGCATGTTTCTACAGAATATACAACGGGGAGTGCTCTAAAGAGTTATTCCAACTTATCCCGCCCTCCCCTTTCCTATCCAGAACAACGCTTGCTGGGCTCAGATGCCATCCTTACACGGTAGAGTCGAATAGAGTGCGTACCAACAAGTTTGGGTCCTCATACCTCTGCTGAACGATCAAGGCATGGAATTTTCTGCCAAGGCTGTGTTTCCTTCTTCCTTCAATCCTGGGTCCTTTAAGCGGGGCGTCAAAAGCACCTTCTCAGGCCGTCGTCAAAGTAGAGACCTCAACATCGCCTCGGCTGCTATGAGGACGATGTGGAGGCCACTGCTCTTAGACCACACGACTGCTTACCATCCGGCGGAGTATGGTCATTTTGATGAGCAAAAAAAAAAACACATATATTTGTCCCGTGCGGAAAACGAACCTCTACACTCACCGTAGCGGCCACTTAAACCACTACACCACTTTCGTGGATATACCAAAAATGCAAAACGACCTTGTATATTATTGAGGAAACCAATTACGATCGTTCGCGTGTATTCCATTATACTAGAGCCTTCAATTGAGTATAATATACGGTCATTGTTACTGCATACCTATGAATAAATTAGCACTATACGTATGAACATTAGATTTAGATTACCATATTACTATAAGTTAACGTGGTAATTGGAATGACTTTACAATGACGCCAATAGCTATTTTGTTATGATACATCAGGCGAAGCAGATTCGATCGTTGTATAAACGTTTCTGGTGTTTCGGAGTTATGGAGTACCACAGTGACGCAGCGGTAGTAAATGCGACTGCTGTGCATGTGGTCTCAGTTTCTTGGGTTGTTGAGACAAAATTGTTAGTAGCATGCAGCGTATTGTTCTAGACACGGAGTCTAGAACGATACCCGGTAGATTGCAATAGGCTCGCCGCCTATTCTGTAGAACCTAAAACTATAAATAACGACAATTGGGTGTAATACACCCCCTTTATTTTTTCTACGTGGGGAAATGCTCCTTATGCATACCCACTCGCCACAAGGGGAGGCGAGAGGGTTATGTCGGATTTTCCCGAGACTGCGGGCCTACCGACTGAAACCACCACGGTGTGCCAACTCGCTGCTTTGTATGGTGGGTGGGTCGCTAGAACTGAAACTACATCAGCGACCTACCCAGCAGTGCCCAACGCAGAGATGTTGTGTCTGCGAGCGACGACTCCAGGAAGATGCCCTGGCACAAAAGAGAGCGTCGTTCCGACTCAAAGGTATGGCGTGTGGGAGAACCCCGTTCTCTCACCTGCAGCCTTCACTACGGCGGCATAAGGCGCGCAAAAGCGCGCCATCGCCACCCGGTACGCCGGCGGCGGCTCGGATCCGCAAGAATACTTTCCTAACGGGAATTATAGGTGCGAGATGGTGTATGGCTGTAAATTAGAAAATTTAATTCAACGGCGATTTAAAACCACTGTGTAAATAGAAGTCGTAAATTTCTTGCTCTCCTTGCAGGCTCCTAACTACTTACCTAAACTTAAATAATCCTTACTGATATTATAGTCTCCAATGAGAGTTATTTGTTTCGCTTCCACGCCTCAACTATTCGACCGATCATCACTTTTTTTAGGATGAAAGGTACCGGATAGTATCTTTCATACAGAAAAAAGTCCTATTCCTAAGGAACAGAAATTTATTGACAATCTGAAATCTATATAAACGCGAGCGAAGCCACAGGCAAAATATAGTAATAAATACTTTAAAATTTTTATTCATTTGAACTGTGCCTGGTAGATGACAATAGGCTCGCCACCAACCACCCACCAATTCTGTAGGACCTAAACCATAGCTAGAGAAACCTGGCTGTAATACACATCTGCCTACCCCCTCTGAGATACAGGATTGAGACTTCCTTAATCATAACTAATATTATAACTGCATATATTATGTGGGTTTGATTTTTTGTTAAGCTTTTACACATTAACTATTTAACCGATCTGATCGAGAAAACTAATGTTCGCGAAGGATAGAAAATTGACAAAACCTACATTAATGTGAGATTTTGTAGTTAGTTAGTTAAGCGTAACAAACATACTCGCATTCGCATTTATAATATTAATTTAGTTTAATCAAATAGTTTTGTTAACTATTCCAAATAAATAACTAAGTCCTATCACGGCGGAATTTGTCACAGATCCAATAACAATTAGTTCGATTAGGGAGTCGAATTGGAAAAGAAAAAGGAAGCTCAAATGTTTATGACGGACTCAAAGACGCATTCATTAATATCAAATACTAGATTTTACCCGCAGCATCGCTCGCGTTAATAGATATTTTCTCAACAAAATATCTCTTCTTTGGGAAAAGTACTTTTTCAGGATAAAAGGTACCTTATGTCATTTTCTGTACTCCTAACAACGTGTATGCGAAATTTCATGATTATCGGTCGAGTAGTTAAGACGTATAAGCTTAATAAACAAACTCACTTTCGCATTTATAATACTAGAAAATATTCCACAACCTTGCACATCAGCTATATTAGCAAAAAAATTAAGTCATTTATTTAATTTTAATAAGAATATAACGTGTAACAGGCAAATTGCCTTATTACAAATATCGTGACGTTAACTAAATATTTACAAAACACCAACATTATTAGCAGAAACACCCCTAATAATGTACCATGGACACGTCCAAGGAGAAAGAGTATGCGGATAGCAAGTAACTAAGCTTCAAAATTTATATTCATCTTTTACTACTGACTAGCTGTCCTCCGTAAAAACCCATGTCTGATGATGATTGTCTGTCATGATTATTGCTCCGCTCCCGAGGTTTGTAGCGTGACCTTCCTCAAGAATTAGGCATTTTATTTAAAACGAATTAAATAATTTTCATATCTGACTGATATTTCCAGAGATTAGCGCAAATTAAACAAAAAAGATCAATCTCTTCAGCTTTATACTGGCTTTTGCACGTAGGCTTTTTTCCACGGTTCTTTTATAACTCCTTTTCTGGAGTAAGAGAAACCTCTCTCACTCCAGAAAAGGATTTATACAGGAGTCTGTGACTTTTAAAACTGTTACTCGTCGACTATTGGCAGGCAGTAACAGTGATTCTACCTTTATCCTTGTTTCCTGTAAGACTGTACTTCTATAGCAGACCAGGTTCATTCGTACCAATTAATTACAAACTATAATTGTTTGGTATTGAAGCGACTCCACACAGAAGAAGAAGTTAAGACAGATGTCAAGAGATGGCGCTGTGCACAATTATGAACTTCTTGATACAATCCTGAAACGCACAAACGAAATCCTAACTTAATATTATAAATGAGAATGTGAGTTTGTTTGTTTGGGACGCATACACGTTGTCAGGTGTACAGAAAAGGCTACCTTTCATCTAGAAAAAAGTACTGTTATTAACTTAACGACTGCCACGCCTGAGGTCGCGGGTTCGATTCCCGCACAAGTCAAACATTTGTGTGCATGAACATGGATGTTTGACTTGGTCTGGGTGTTTCTATGTAGAATATGTATGTATTTACAAAAAAAAAGGATATATGTATGTTTATCCACTGTCTAGTACCCATAGTACAAGCTCTGGTTAGTTTGGGCTAGATGGTGTTGTGTGTATGTTATAAAATATTATATTATTTTTTATTACAATATTATTAAAATCTAGTTCAATATAAAAAGAAAGCTATGTATTATTTTATATATGTTTGTAATTTTACAAAACTATTGCACCAATTTTATAAATTCTTTCATCGTTAGAAAGCCACTTTATCCAGGAGTAACATAAACTTCATAACGTCACGCTACGAGCCTCGGGACCGGAGCACTAATCATTAACTTAAATCGCCACGCGGGCCAGCTAGGTTTTTATAAGAGGTTTACTTGTACCGCCCGCTTTCTCTCGTATTTAGACCACCCGGATTAAGGCATCCATTACAACGAGCCATAAAAACGTTAATTTGCATATTGTATCGTAATGGGATATTAAATAAATGACTTTATACGAGCCTTTACAAATCATTAGCTTTTATAAAGCAAATAAACGTAATGGGTTCGACAGGTATGCTATTAATATTAATTGGTGAAATAGACTGCTCTTATGTTCCCACGCAAATAACACGGAATACTGTATGACACGCTTTGAATAAAGACGAAATCCTAACTTATAAGTGCGAATGTGGTTGTTTGTTATGCTTTCACGAGTTGAGTCTTCCCCACAGTGCCGTCAGATGGCACTAGCCGTAACAATATACTAAAGAATCGCTTAATAATAATAATTATTATTTATTTGCACTGAAAGTAGGTACATGAAATATTGAAGTTAAAAAAAATAGATTTTCTTTGTTTGTCTGTTGTACTTATACAATTTTCACGTATCACTGGTGGTTACCACAACCACACACACGATACAAATATAACAAATAACCTGTTAATTCGCAGCGGCACACCAGGGGATAGACACAATAAGTAACCGATTATATCTGGTTTTTCAAGACTGACACGTTTAATTGTGGCACGTTCATTACCTTTTTTTATTATAAGATAACGGCCGCACCAGAAATAAGGCTTGTATCACGAGTGACTTCAAAGACATTAAAACAACGGACGCAAAGAACACCCGGCCTTGGAACAATTATTTCTGGATTATAAAATTTTCTGTCATCGCATTCGAATCTACAACACTCGTCGCCTCAGTAGTGAGGCGACCTTTAATCACTACGCAATCTATGCAGTAAAATATTATTATCCACTAGCTTTTGCCTGCGGTTTTGCTGGGGAACAGTGTTTTTCTAGATGAAATGTACCCTATGTCCTCTTCTCTACACCTGACAACGTTTATGCGAAATTTCATGATGATCAGTCGAGTAGTTAAGGCGTGAAAGATAACAAATAAAGAATCAAACAGTTATGATTGTTCCACATTCAGTGCTGCTGCTAAAATTTTGCGACAGGAAATCTTAATTACACTATTAACCTGTGTATCGAACTCATTACCTACCTCATGCCCAGTAGTCGCATTCACTACCACTGCGCCACATAGGCAGTCAAAATTTAATCTAAACAAGTCCATTCATTATTGTCTTTCGTTACATTCCGCTAAAAAGGTGCTACTTGAAAAATAACAGAAGTCAAAAATAATTAATTATTCTTTTATTGTAGATGCCTTATGTACTCACAAGTATATTAAAATCAAATAACGCTCACGAAATCGCTTGTATAATAACAAAAGTAAAATTCTAATTGTTTTTAATTCAAAATCTCGACCAATTTCTTGCGAAACTTTTCCAATTTCTGTAATAAAAGAATTGTGAATTTGTGAAGCGCGGCTAGGAAGCTATAACGAACGGTCAACAAATTTTCTATTTCAATCATTTTCCATCTAAGATTGAAATAGAAAATTTGTTGAAGCCTTAGGCCCGGTTTCTTTATCAAGAAACGAGACGTTTTATTTACTGACAATAACTATTGAAACATATTGTATGAAAAAATACGTCAAAAATAACAAGTTTCACTATTAGGAAGATACTTCATTCAGAAGTAACATAGAATATAGTACAAATCAAGATTGCCAGTGTTTGTTTAGGTTACAAATTACTATTATTGCTACCCCTTCAACTAAGCTAGAATCCTAGATTAAATTGTTGGGTTTATTTTATATGTTTGGAATTCGAATACACTCCCTCTCGCCCATACAATACCTTATCCATTAGTCTGTTGTTTATTTGTTCCGATCTCTCTCCAAAACCATTGACTAATCAACACCATTGTTCTAAGACCGGGTGTTCTTTGTGTCCATTGTTTCAAAATTTGACTTTGACTCCAAGATACAGAGATTATACCAAGTGCGAGACTTAGAAAAGTAGAATATAAAAGAAAATGACTTGTTAAAATAATTAATTAGATCTTGTTAATTAGACTGAATCTATCAGTGTTTAATAAGTATTAATACAACTAATACTATTTGCCATCAAAGCAATAAAAAAAATAAGTGCTAATGAGTATAGTACGAAAAGAAAAGTAGTAAAAATTGTATGTATTTTACAAGAGGTCAACTCAGACCGAGCGACAAAATGCTGGAGCATGCATGAACATCGTATTCCTAGGTAAAACAGAGACGTACCTGAGTAATTTACGTATTTTGGATTAAACTAATTTAAACTCTATTGCAATTACTTAACACAACGTACTATTAGAATTTAGTCACGCAATTACAGTTAAAATTTCCTTTCTTAAAAATTTCAAGTTAAGACACTGTTTTATTAAGAGTGCGACATGTTCTTTGCCACCAATCAGACCTAGCGCATAAACGTCGGTTCAAACAGTCGCGCGTATGTTCGATTAGTGTGATTGTATGACTGAGCATGTATGGTGTAGTGGTTTAAGTGGTCGCCTCGCCACTGCCGCCGCGCCGAGTGTTGTGGGTTCGATCCCCACACGGGACAAAAAATTGTTTGATTCATAAATAGTTGTTTCGGGTCTGTGTCCGTTGTTTGAATGTTTATAAAGTTCCCCGCAACGCAAGAATTATTCATAGTGTGGGAGTTGTCTTTTTAAATAAAGAAATAACGTCTCGCGGATATGGCTGCGGGAACTTGAAGCTTGCGCATTAAGTCAGTGCGGCTAATCAATATCTCGTCATCATATTTTTGTCTTACGTTTACGCAAATGTTATATATATATATATATATATATATATATATATATATATATATATATATATATATATATATATTAATTTTGAAAATATTACTCTACTATTAAACCTTGACTATTATTTAAGCTATTTAAATGGATCCCGACTGCCACGCAGAAGTCTCTAGTTCGATCCTAAGGCGCACATCTCTGACTTTTCGAAGTTATGTGCGTATTAAATAGTTAATTATCGCTCGGCTCGGTAAAAGAAAACATCGCAAGGAAACCTGTAATAAGAAGAGAAATAGTACTTAAGGTTCTGTAGTAGTGTAATATTCTCGTAATTAATATATCTAGTCCTGCCACACGGTGTCTAAACGGCACGCGGAGGGCGTCTATCGGTCGACGCGCGACGCCCGCAGACAAACCAGCTCGCGCATATTCGAATGCGGCATGCTGTCCTATATTATAATTCTTGGATAGGATTTTGAGCTTTATTTTACTGGGATAAGATTCATATTTTTACATTGTGTCTAAGTAAATACCGTGCATATTTATAATTGGAGTAAGCATAAGACCTTGCTTTAGAATATATGTAATTATGTAAATGTTTATTCTATTAATATGAAAAAAAAAATGCTCGTGCATTTTCCGCTTAGTCTGAGTTCACCATTAGTAAAATATATACGATTTTTACTAGCTTTCTTTTTTTTGCCGAATCATTAAGATAAGTAGGTATCTACTTTACTCATTAGCACTTCCTTGATTTAACTTAGTACTGTTCAGAGTTTGGGAATGACTCATTAACTTTCTTTTATTAGTTTTACTAGCCAGCTGTATAATAGAAACTGTTCGGAGTCAAAGAGAATTATTGAAGAGTAAGCTTGGGTAGTTCTTTTTGTTGCTTTGCCCGCGGCTTCGCTCGCATCAATGTATTTTGTCAATAAATTTCTATCCCTTGGCAACAGTGCTATTTTCTGAATGAAAGTTATACTATGTCCTTTTCTGTACCCCAGACATAGTGTATGCAAAATTTCATGATGATCGGTCAAGCAGTTAAGACGTGAAAGCGTAACAACAAACACACAAACTTACATTCACATTTATTATATTAGTTTAGGATTTAAGTTAATTAGAGCGCGTACCAAGAAGTTTAGCTCCTCATATCTTTGCCGAACGATTAAAAAATGACATTATCTTCCAAAACATGTGTTTCCTTCTTCCTTCGACCATGGGTAAGGAGCCAGGATCTGTTGCTATTTTACGACCCACTTGAAGGCAATTGGATCGTAAAAGGGATAAATATTTATTGTAAAATCTGAATTAACGCGAGCAATACCACGTGCAGAATAGTATGTATTAAAATTAATTTACTCCTACAGCGGGCGTTATCTATAAACCTATAAAGAGAAATATAATCATATCTAACTAAAAACCAAGATGAGTCGCATCAAAATAGATACCCACTTGTCACACAGTATGAAAGTTTAAATTAATTGCTACTTAAAGCTTAATACATTGAGATAAATCTTCTTAGCGAAGTATATCAATTTTGTTTTATTTTTCTACTTCTTTGTTTGGAAGTTTAACAGTCTTTGATCCCTTGGGCCTCGTAGACGTCTACGTTGAGAAGTATCCAAGTTGAAATACGAAGAGAATAAAATAAATTATGTTTTGTAAAGGCAAGAGACCGTCCTTATTTTAAATAGGGCTTCACAGTTGGGTATATCTCAAACCAAGAAGTGAGATAATGAAACAGAGGTATATTACTTCTAAGATAGCACATTTATTCTTTTACTAGTCTTGGCCCGCGGCTTCGCTCGCGTAAATTTAGGTTAGGTTAGATCAGTAAGAGTACTTTTTCCTGGGTGAAAGGTTCCCTATGGCCTTTTCTGTTCCCCTGACAATATGTATGCAAAATATCATGATGATCGGGCAAGTGGTTAACGCATGAAAGCGTAACAAACTAACAAACTCACATTCGCATTAAAAAAGGTAAGGATTTTATGACGGCCTCTCCCGCCCTAAGAATTAAATCCTGTCTCACGGAGAACTTTACAGACATTTAAACAATGGACGCAAAGAACACCAAGACTTTAAAAAACCAGTTTATGGAACACACATTTTGTCCCGTGTGAGGATTCAGAACACAACATTTGGTGCAGTTGCAGCGGCGAGGCGAACACTAAAACGACCAGGCCATGCGTACAGTCAACAATTAAACTTGCGCTTAAAGGTGGCCACGAGCTGATGGTAAGCAGTAACCGCCACTGGCTTACTTGGCATCCTAAAAGCAATTCCAAGGAAACCCAACGAAGCCGCTACTAGAGTACAAAGTTATTTTATTTCCTGTGAAGAAATTCTCAGTATCACAACCCAGCAATTTGTGAATCACACAATTTTTCATTCCATGTGCGATTCACATATCCATAATACGTGACGCACAATGTCAAAGCGACCATATCAACCAGTAACCATGATTGAAACTCACATTCTCAATGTAATTTTGAAAGTTAGGATTACCTAAACATACAATAAAACGCACATTTGTAACTTTTACTTCATATACCTATATATTATGTAATTGCTCCGCGGGTATTAAACTTATAAAAATAAATAAAATTTAGCTTCCTAATTTCATGTTGACGTATAATTGTAATATGTCCTAAATATAATTAATAAATTATCCTATGTGGGATTTGAAACCACAACCCCTCACCACTATAGCACCGGTGCTACTGCTTGCCTGCCATCCCATTAATGTATAAAAACCAATCTTAAAGCCCAGCCTCAAATAATAAAGTAGCCAACCAATAAACTTTAAATAAAACTCTTTCAAAAATACTGCATTCGAAACTTTTTAAAGATTCGCCTGAAGTACCAATATACTATCCTTTTTAAATTTCAGAAGCCTCGTACACAATTGGTAGAACTGGCGATATGCCAAGAGCCAGGTTGTTAGGAGTCAACACACTAGTGGCTGGGATGGCGGTGAAACGTCAACGATTATTATGATGTATCTATTCGCTTATTGATTTGGTGATATATTTATTGGTGTTGGGTGGAAGCCAAGATTGATAAAAAAGTTGATATAAGACGATCATATTGACAACATGGATGGCAAAGTGATTAAAATGGTCACTTCGGCACTGCCCCTGTGCTAAATGTTAAGGGACACGTGACAAAAATATGTGTGATCCGCAAATAGGTGTGCGGTTTAAATGTTCTTCGTGTCCGTTGTCTGAATGTTTGTAGTCCCCGACCACCCGTGGATTTACGTAATGTTGTGCCTTTTAAACATATCGCGCGTACAAACTAGTGTCAGAATAAAAGAGTGCAGAAAGTTAAACCTGTAAAGAAATTGAATCGAAATTAAATGATGATGATGATCTTTTCTATGATTTTTTTGTATCATTATTTATTTAACAGTTTTAAATGTAGCGCGTAACTGATTTAAATAATTGATTTAGTTACTCGCTTATCCACTCAGCTGCTACATAAGAAATTATGTGTTATGCTTATAACCACAATTGAAGATTGCAAGATTTGAAACTAGTTCCATACAAATATTCACCATAATTGTTTCAGCTATTAAATTTAATATAAAGTCTTAAAGACGAAGCTATTTTCGCTTTCAATACAATTGAATGAGAAAGAATAAAGCAAGAGAGATAAACCAGAATCGTAGCAATGGGCAATCTGTAGTTACTGCCTACCCCTCCTACAACAACCCCTCGATCACCCCTAAACAAGCGTGAGCCTATATATGTAATTGCAAAAAGACGGCATAGATGGCGAACGCAGTGGGCAAGTAGTTGCCTCATCGCTACTGCCTCAATGAGTGTTGTGCATTCGAACCCCACACGAAACAATATATGATTTACACGTTATTGGTTTAAATCTGAATATACTTTAATTCTATATTTCTAAAGTCCTCCACAACATTAAACAATCCTCAGTGACCTTATTTAGAAGTAGAAAAATTGATACAGATTTACTATACAAAGAAAAAGTTACTTGAAGATTTATTCACAATATTTATGTACAAGGCTCTTTGCATTGACTTTAAGAAAATATTTCGTTAGTTTCGTCAGGTCACCTTAGCTATAGGAATTGTTAGGTGACAAATAAATTGAATTTATTGAGGAGCTCAGCCTTGGCTTATATACTTATATAAAGTGATGTCATGTTTTTGTTTGTGTCGTTCTGGAGGTTACAAAATTATTATTTTCGGATCTGTCATATCACAGAATGGAGTTCTATGTTTTGTTTTAAATGGAGTTGCTGAATTGGGTTTATATCTATTTTTAGGGGCGGTAGCTTAATGGATAAGCTATGGGATTTGCGATCGAGAGGTTGTTGGTTCAATTACCATCCATTTGATTATATCAATATGAACCCATTCACACAAGCATATTAGGTTAGCTGGTAAGGTTAATAAGAATACTAGTCAATCGTATCAAAATTTACTAGAAATCTTTAAAAAAGATATATCATTTTCCTTTTTTTAGAAAAGCAACATAATTCGTTGGTCTCATGGCGTGAGTTATAATAATATAATATAATAATATATTCTACCACATACACACAACACTATCTAGCCCAAACTAAGCAGAGCTTGTACTATGGATACTAGACAATGGATAAACATACATATATACTTTTTTTTTTTTGTAAATACATACATATTATACCTATTATAGTTAGCAGTTATATTACGAATAGAACCCAATTAAGTCCAATATCTGGATTGGTTTAAGCGTTATTAATACCTACGGAGTTGTATAATTATATGTACAATTGTGCACATTAAATAATAGCCTTTTGCCAAAAGCAAAATATCAACACTATAGCTTGGAATTGCAGTTTTAATATACCTGTTTCTTCGGGGATATAGGTATGAGATTATGACACCGTTATTGTTTGTGTTTTACTGCCTAGAATAGACAGAGGTGTATAAAATAATTACATTTTGTTTCCACGAAATTAACGGCCAGTCTACATTATATTGTGTTACGTTTATGGGAATATTGTATATCGAATTTAAAATACTTTATACGGATTTATCGTGTTTTTATTTTAAAACACTTTAAATATTATAAATGCCAATGTGAGTTTATTTGTTACGCTTTCACGCCTCAACTATTCGACCGATCATCATAAAGAGTGTAAAATTAAATTACAAAATCGTTTGAGACGTTAAGCCAGACACTTAGATGCGTACGCAGCTTATTTCGCCTGCTTGTTTAAAGACAGAGCGATAAACATTATCTATCTCGTTTGCCTATAATCACGACGTGTTTGCGAAATTTCATGATGATCGGTTATGTTAAGGCGCGAAAGCGTTACAAACAAACAAACTTATATTCGCATTTATAATATTAGTTAAGATGTTTATCACATTTTGTGCTGGAGCCAATCACTTACAGAATAAATAAATTTAAAGCAGGTTTCTCTCAAATATTGACAAATTTTAATAATAATGGTTCTTTTTAAAAATATTTATGCAAATAAGTGTTTCTTTGAAACAGTATGATGCATGGCGCTTTGTGTAATACAATGTAGTTTGTGTCGATTATACGTTTGTAAAGTAACTACTACATAAGGTTTGACCCCTAACAAGGGAGGACTTTTACAGATATTAATACTTGATTTGACTGCACGTATAGCGCAGTTGTTTAAATGGTCGCCACGCCACAGCCACTGCGTCGAGTGTTGTGAGTTCGACACGGACAAACATATGTGTGATCCACAAATAGTTATACTGAGTCTCGTCTTCGTGTCTGTTGTTTAAATGTTTGTAAAGTCTCCTGCAACGTAGGAAAGAAGACTAGCCTCTCAAACTCCGCCGTTGAAAACATAAACCATACACAATCGAGTGTGCTCGACGCCCTATCGCGTCACCGGGGTTTGACGAGTACAAATCTGAAGAAGTCAATCGGCGTCAACGGTAATTGTAATTGTTATTGTAATTGGACTCCCTTTTCGCTTTGTTTTTTTTTTTTCATTTATGCTTGAGGCGTCAACGGTATTTGAGAGGCTAGTGCAGGAAATGTCTTTTTAAAAATGCAACTTTGTATGGAGCCAGCGTTTAACTAATGTAAGTAACGAATTTTGAGTCGGCGAACGCCGACTTTAATTAGTATCTTAGGTAAACATTAGTTTACTAAGGGAAGAAATTTATTTTAAAAAAATGAAAGTAAAAAGTGTCTTCCCATTAGGAAGACACTTATTTTGATCTTGAACGTTCGATATTAAGACTAGAAAGGTTAACGGCTCTTGCTACGGAAGCGCCTCCACGCCAGTTCGCCGTACCGCACGACATTAAAATACGCAATGGATTGTGCCACAAATTCGATTGAAAATCAACATGAAACATATACCGATGTCGACAGAGCCGAA
This sequence comes from Catocala nupta, assembly GCA_963675205.1. Taxonomy (NCBI): domain Eukaryota; kingdom Metazoa; phylum Arthropoda; class Insecta; order Lepidoptera; family Erebidae; genus Catocala; species Catocala nupta. Next base: position 3,690,372 of record OY776105.1, read on the forward strand.
TATGAGAAACAGTTAAATTCTTACTACAGTAATCGAGGCGAGAACTCAAGCAAGCCCCAATGGACTAAAGATCGAGTGAAAAAAATCATACATTTACTCGAAGGGTTCAAATCTAGTAAAATTCTTCAAGTAAAGCGAACAGCCGCTCAATATTTCTACGCAAGGAAATACGATTTCATAGAAGAGAATGGGGAAAACGTATTAATTATTAAAATAAAGAGTAATTCTTCGGCAGCGTTGAGAATAATACCCAGCGAAGAATATTATGACTATATCTCCAAATGTCACTTGTCGAGCAGTCATGGCGGCCGAGACAAAATTGTTTACGAATTCAAGACGAAAATGCAAGTTATGATTCCTACGCCAGCTGTAGTCATTTACCTAAGCTTATGCAAGACTTGTGTTGAGAGAAAAACTGGCCTTAGATGTGGTGTTGGTATGGTGAAGTCTAACGTCTCAAGTGAAACCAAAAATCTCGGCCATGTGGACTTAATAGACTTCCAGAAGACTCCAGATGGCAATTACAAATGGCTGCTCAGTTATCAAGATAACCCAACACAGTTCTACTTTCTAAGACCTCTCAATTCAAACGAAACATCTGAAGTAGCATTGGAATTGTTCAAAATTTTTATGGAAGTCGGATGCCCGAGTTGTATCCAGAGTAAAGACCGTAATTTTACTGAAGACATTATTCAAGAGCTCACCCGTATATGGCCAAAGATACCAACACTTATAGGTAAAGCAAGAAATCCTAATATCCAAGAAATTATAGACAGCCGTAATAGAGATATAGAAGCGAAGATACAGACATGGATGCAAGATAATAGCTCCACTTCTTGGTCTGTAGGATGCTACTTAATCCAATATCAAATCAACACTACTTATCAGAAGAAACTGAAGAGATCTGCATACAAAGCTCTATTTGGTAAGCATCCAGACTATATTATATTAAAAAACATACCAAACTCTTTAGCATCTCAAGATAAAGAATCACATACAATGTCAGCAGATGTTGAAGTTGATAATAAAGAGTTACAATCCAACAAAGATGATGAGAAAACGATTGATAAATACGATTCCTCAACATCGGAAGACACTGATAATTATCATAAAAATATCAAAACTGAAGCCGATAGTAGTCCGATACAGGAACAAGACACAGATTCAGTGTGTTGTGTTTGTGGTAAGGAATCTAGTGGAACACACAAATGTTGGAAATGCGAAAGAGACGTCCATAAAATCTGTGGGAGGTTAAATAATTACGATGTTGGCTTCGGATTGCAAATACTATGCGTTCAGTGTTTGGAAGGGGATCGTGTTAAAATTGAGTTCGAGGCTGAAGATGAAGACTGGAGTAAGCAAGACTAGTTGAAGAGGAAGAATTACTAAATAATAATGATAATTTATTTGCAAACTAAGAGTAAATACATTTGGTCTTAAACAATGTATAAAAGGTACTTGAATATTTTCGTATTTTTGTGATCCCTCGAAATAGTTTTTTTTTTGGAGGTTTATTTTATTTTATTAAGGTGTCTATTTGTTGCTATAAGTTATAGGTAATTATGGATGTTGGCGTGTATATTATCTGTTAATTTTTTTATATTTATTCTTTATTTGCCATTTTATAGATAGGAATTTCTTAACAGATTTATAATATTACACTACAGTGAATCCTAACAATTTTATAAAATTACTAAAGCTGGCAATGCTGACGCAGAATTCTAGATACCTACTACGTCGAGTCACATTGATTCTCACACGGCAGTCTTGTACAAGGCAGTCGTCGTATAGACCTTGTTACCTAAAGACGTGACTATTGTAATTTATCTGAAATAATAAACTTTATATTTGGTGGACATTGACCTTTCATTTATCTTCTGCACATAATAACACACACAGTACTACGATATTAGTGACAACAATAAAGTTGGGCTCCATATAATTTGAGTGCGGAACAAACCGATCTGAAAAAGAAGGTGTGCGTATCGACATTTAAGATATATTATGTTTTAATAGTGTTGTTTCGCACAATTCTTGCGAACAGATCATGCGAAATGACAATTATGTCCAGCCGGCACCATTCGTTCCACAATATAATATGTAAGTGTATGGCAATGATTATATATGTACACGAGTGTGTCACTAGTGGTCGCCCCGCCACTGCCGCCGCGCCGAGTGTTGTGTTAATCCCACGAGACAACAATTTGTGTAATTCACAAATAGTGGTTCTGAGTTTGGATGTTCTCTGTGTTTGTTGTTTGAATATTTGTAAAGTCCCTCTCGACTCTTGTATTATAACCCTAGTGCGAGACTTGTCTTTTTGAAATGAGAAATGACTTACTAAGTTGACTCGTGCTAGAAATAATTCCTGTATCGCGACAATGACGTGACTCTTGTTCGCTTGTTATGTCCACTGATTGGCTTATATGCACGATATGAACGGACAGATGCACAGATTATCTAACGGTTACATTCCTTCGTCTTTGAGCTCTTGTCAGATATTGTAATAAAAATGATAATATCAGCCTGTAAACACACTGTCCTACTGCGGGGCGCGGACTTCTTCTCAGTGTGAGAAGGGTTATGTCATAGTCCACCACGATGGCCCAGTGCGGGTTGGTAGACTTCACGTATCTTCGAGAACATTATGGAGAACTCTCAAATATGCAGGTTTCCTCACGATGTGTTTTCTTTATCGTTTAATCGAGCTATTATTAACTATTTAATACGCACATAACTTCGAAAAGTCAGAGATGCGCGCCTTGGAATAGATCTGGAGACTTCTGCATGGCAGTCCAATGGTCTTCCACTAATTTATCGCCGCTTGAGCTCTTGTCAAATATTAATACAACGTTTTGTATGTATTTTCTATGACAGCAGCGATAGTCTTGTGGGAAGCCGTTGTACTGCTACGCAGAGTCCTTTAGTTCGAGCTCAAGGCACGCACCTCTGACTCTTAGAAGTTATGTGTGTATTAAAATTTTAATAATCGCTCGCTTTACCGGTGAAGAAAAACATCTACATATCTGAGAGTTTTACATAATGTTCTCGAAGATGTGTGAAGTCTGCCAACCCGCACTGGGCCAGCGTGGTGGATTATGGACTAACTCTTCTCACACTGAGAAGAGCCCCATGCCTAGCAGAGGGACAGCTTATAAACAGGGGCTGATATTTTAAGTATGTTATGTTATTTTATCAAAAAATAAATCTGATGTGTTACCTATATAAATAAGTTGTGTTACATTTATACGAACTAGCGGTCGCTAAGAGGTCGAAATTCGCCCATAATTTATTAAAATTTTTAATTTGATTATTATTAAGGTATTATTGTCTATAACTATACCTTTATAATCTCATTTCATTTACTTATCACCGAGTCTACATACATATGTATATGTATATGTAACCATAGTTACGGAGCATTCTACGAAGTCAACCGAACAATGCCGAAATACTACGAACGCGATCTGACTGCTTGTGTCAAATGCATGTTTGGTGCGTGTAGTTTATTTTTTGATTAATGTAATGTATTTCTAATACATATTTTATAAAAATATTAGGATTCGCCCCTCCTTCTGCATATAAATTTTATCTGTGCCAAATTTCATACTCCTCCATCCACGCAATTTTCGTAAAAAGGGGTACAAAGTTTTTGCTTTACGTATTAATATATAGATGTTAAACATTGAAATTAAACTGCTTTGAACGAATTTTATCACAAAAGTGTAAACATACACAACACAAATATATATGTACATATAGCTGAGAGGTAAGAATAATAACTCCAGTTTTAAACGACAGTGCTTCAAAGATAAGGTAGAAAAATTATTTCCTATCCCTTTTATTCCTAATAGCAATGTTTTAAAAATCTAAACTAAAATTATATACGAATGTGAGTATGTTTGTTACGCTTTCACACGTTAACTTCTCAACGAATCATCATGAAACGCATACACGTTGTTAGGGTTGTACAGAAAAGGACATAATTTTTTCTAAAAGAATATATTGTTTTCAAGGGATTGCAAATGACATAGCCTTACCTTAACAATGCGAATGAAGCTGCGCGCAAAATCTGGAATACTAACGAGATGGGTGTAAAAACCCAGGATTCAACCTCTTCGTCTTAAATGTAAAAGTAATGAAAAGAAATGACCCCTATATCTCGGGGGTCTTTTGACCTACGGGGCCCAAACTCGACCGAGGTATGACTCCAAAGTGTCTGCACACCAAGTTACAAGGCAATCGGTCAAGTGGTTCCGGAATTATGCCTGTCACTAACAGACAGACACACAGAACCACATAGTGTTTTCATTAACCTCTTCAAAGAAGACTAAGAGGTTAATAATGATTGTTGCACTTTCTTGATAAACACGAAGGCGGTTTTGTTGTTTTTATTTTTTATATTTCACTGATGTCTTGCCTTGTTTATCAATTATCATATACTAAAGACAAATCGTTCCAATTGGGCCGTTGCCGAGACATCACAACGCACTATAATGTCATTGTTAGTGGCGTATATGAACTAACATTTAAAATTTTGAGTAATATGTTTTCATCTAAAGCAAGGTTACAAAGAGTAATGTGTTTCTCTACGTTAATTTTGCACTTACGACGCTGTGAGCTGTCGTATTTTATAATGTCGTGTCGGCACATACATTCGTGTAAGTGTTCATATATCAGTGAGTTTATTATCTTATGTGCGATACATATGTGTTATGTTGGTGTGTGTGTGTGTGTGTGTGTGTGTGTGTGTGTGTGTGTATGTGTGCGCGCGTGTGTGCGTGTGTGTGCGTGTGTGTGCATGTGTGTATGTTATCCTAGCCTTTCGCCTTACGATTTCACGCTTTATCAACTTAACCGATAAGTATATTAGAGAACATTTAGTTATGGTTTTGTTATAATAAATTTAATTTTCGAGAAATAATGTTATTTACTTAAATATTTTTTTAATTACTTTTATTTTTTAAAGTCATCGGCCTAACCAGGAACTAAACCTATCGCGGTGGATCTTACAAGCATACAATTAACGGACAAAAAGATAATTTGTGGATCACAAAAATAAATGATCCGTATTCGACTTGAACCCACAACACCACAGCGAGGTAACCGCATAGCCACTGCGCCATCCATGCTGATATAAGACTACCTTCAAGTCCAATTTACCTATCTATACATATTAAACAAGATAACGATTTACCTAAAATCGAAATGTAACAAAATCTTGAGCTTTAATCCTATTTGTATCGTAACTCGACAGAAGATTGTACAGGAGTAAGCCTATAAGCTTCGGTCCGACGAGCGACAGTGAATTCACAATAAATTTTAACTCAACTATTATAGGCTACACAAAAAGGTTTCTCGATAGGCTTTCATTACTTCTACATAGATAACACGTGTGTGATGGTTCAAGTGATATGTGAAGTTATTTTTGGTAAAATTACGTGGTAAAACGCTTATTAAAATAATAAAAGAAAAATCAAAATATTATTTAAAATTTAAAAATATCACAATCTTTCTGATTATTAATCTTTTGTTACGTTACGTCAACGGGTCAAAGAGTTAAAGGGTGAATTATTTCATAACTACATGTCTAAAATTGAGAACGACACTCAGAAAAACCCTCGAGCCTTTTGGCGTTATGTTAAGTCCAAGCGACAGTCCAGTCTATATCCAGCAGTGATGCAATTTGGTGAGTACTCCACTAGTGATGGGGAGGAAATATGCGACATGTACAACAAATATTTCTATTCTAACTTCTTGGTAAACCCTCACGACAGCTCTCCGCTGTACAGTGAGCAGAACACAGAACATGTCGCCTCTTGTATCACGTCTATCGAAGTTAGCAAAGAGGAAATATATTATTTATTAAAACATGTAGACATAAATAAGACAACTGGGCCGGACGATATTTCGCCTATATTGATCAAGGGTTGTGCGGATAGCCTCGTCATTCCTCTCTTCATTTTATTTGAGCGATCTCTTAACTCCGGTGTAGTGCCCATAATCTGGAAATCGGTGTATATAACACCGATACATAAAAAAGGACCTAAAAACATGATCGAAAACTACAGGCCGATCTCTAAGCTGTGCGTATTCGCTAAAATGTTAGAAAAGTCATTTATAAGCAAGTTTATGCCGCCCTCAAACTGAGTTTTAGTGAACATCAGCACGGCTTTGTTAGGGGTCGGTCTACTACATCCAATCTTGTTCTGTGTTGCGATTTTGTATCCAAATTTATGTCACAAGGATCCCAAGTTGATGTTATATACACCGATTACAGTAAATGCTTCGATAGAATAGATCATACAATCTTGAAGCGGAAACTTATGAGTATGGGCGTTGGAGGTAATTTGTTCCGGTGGTTTACATCGTATGTAAAAAACAGATGTCAAACTGTTGTGCTAAATGGTTACACTTCTAGAGGCACACTTACAAATATTCCTTCGGGCGTCCCTGAAGGTTCATTGTTAGGGCCTTTGTTGTTTAACATATTCGTCAATGACATAAGTAACTGCTTCATAACTTCTAAAATTATTCTATATGCTGATGACTTGAAAATAATGAGGCAGATAAATACAATTCAAGTCGCGAATCAACTACAAGAAGATCTCAATAGATTTCAGGCCTACTGCGTAACAAATAAACTAGATTTAAATGTTAATAAGTGCTACGTATGCTCCTTTACACGTAAACCTAGCCCAATAAATCAGGTTTATCAGTTATTAGATACCCAATTGACGAGAGTTAGTAACATCAAAGACCTTGGGGTAACTTTTGACTCGAAATTATTATTTGACACACATATTGACAATATTGTAAGTAAAGCCTCCAAAGCGCTTGGGTTCATATTTCGAATCTCGAACGACTTTAAAAATATTAAAACAATTAAAATACTTTACTGTTCTTTCGTTCGCAGTCACCTAGAATACTGTTCACAAGTGTGGAATCCTAAATATAATATTTACATTGATCGAATAGAGCGCATTCAAAAAAGGTTTCTAAGATATATACAATATCGTTGCGGTTGCTACCTACCTAATTACATCAGCCGATGCAAAAAATTTCATATTCTTCCACTAATTAAGAGAAGAAAATAGGGGACTTGTCATTTTTATTTAATATCATGAAAGGAGCGGTCGATTCGTCAGAACTGGTGAGCAAAATGGCTTTAAGTGTCCCGTCAGCACATCTACGACGATTTAACCTGCTACATGTTCCTGCAGTATACTCTAATTACAGACAAAACTCATACTTAATCAGAGCGAGTCGCATGTACAATGCGGCATGCCGGAGTGTTGATATTGACATTTTCTTTACTAGTGTCACTAAATTAAAAAAACAATTATGTACCGAGTTCTTTGATTAGATCTAAAGAGTGATATCACAATATGTCTACTTACGTATACCTATATGCATGGTTATATATTTTATCAGTGAAAACTTTTAATTGGCCTTCACCTTATTAGTATTATGTTAATAGTGTATTTTAGCTGTAAGTTTTCCTAAAATGTTAAAATAAAATAAATAAAATAAAACTAAATCTTTCGAATACTATGTCTATGAATAATGTCGTAGTCAAAGATCGTTAGATTGCCACGTAAAGGTCTCGAATTCGATCCCAAGACTTTTCGAAGTTTTATGCGTATTAATTAGTTAGGTAATCGCTGGCTTTAACAGTGAACGAAGTAGCATAGGCAATGTAACACCACAGGAATAACCAATTACGAGTGACGCTTACCTCTGCTATCTTAAACCACGCACTACTTGTGTGTAAACTTATCAATTTTTATGGCGTGTTCAAACCTTTGAAATATTGTCCGTGCTTTGAACTTCAGTATAACAGACCTTTTCATGTTGATCCACTGAATGAATGATAAAAATCAGATAAAATGGACGACGCGGTTGAGGTCAGGATATAAAAATATATTCAGTACCTACGTGTAAGCACTTACACATATAAACCTGTATACAGACATAGTATATCGAAAATATAAATCTTTATATAAGAAAATTATTACTAGGCTTGGTTACTTGTACTCTGTATTATTATATTTCTATAAACTTATTTCTGCACTAGGACAAATTCTGGTGTTATGTAGGTACCTTTTTAAATGTCATACATTTAAACAACGGATCGTTAATTATAGCTCGCTGTAACGGTGGAGAAAACATCGTGAGGAAACTATACGGGTTTCCTCACGATGTTTTCTCCACCGTCATACGTCTAAAAGTTCTCCATACTGATCTCGAAGAAAATTATGTGAAGTCTGCCAACACGCACTGGGCCAGCGTGGTAGACTTTGACTTAAACCTACTCACACAGAGAAGAGGCCCATGCCCAGCAGGGGGACAGTTTAATACAGGGCTAATATTATCACCGTTAAAGCGAGCGATAATTAACTTCTAATTAATACGCACATATGTAACTTCGAGAAGTCGGAGAAGCGCGCCTTGGATTCGACCTCGAGACATCTGCATCCAGTGCAGTCTAGCGGTCTTCCACTAGGCTACCACTGCTTCTACCCATTTACATATATTATATTATGTATATTCATGTGCAAATTTTACAAGCAATCACAATCAAGGGACACTGTCCTCTCATGCATACTAAAACAATTTTAACACCATTCCATTTATATTTCTCTGTTAAATTTACATACATACATAGTCTCACGCCTATATATCTGATAGGATAGACCGAGCTATGTGATATTACACCCAGATTTCTCTACCTATAGTTTTAGATACCATATTATAGGCTGCGAAAGCTTATTGCCTTCTACCGGACACAGTTCCAAACTCCGTGTTACTACTGAGAATATTAAAAGAAGTATTGCATCATTTTTATGTAATCTTCATTTACGTATTTTATTACCTCGTGCATATAAACAAGTTTATTACAGGCACGATTCCATTGAATTTTCTACTAAAACTTCCATTGAAATAAGACTTATTTCTTTGTGGAAAATCCTTGTGAAGTAGGAGTCTACTATATTGGGCTTTTCTGTCAAGAAATTCTCAGTAGCAGCACAGGTTCAGGTATCGAGCCTGGTAGAGGAATAGGTCGCTCCATACTACGTAGGACTTAACATCAAAGTTGGCGTATAACACATCTATTTCATTAACTTACCTATATATATCACACGTACATATATACCATCTACTCCTCGGCCAACCTTTCGAGATAGAGGCGTGAGACTATGTACGTACCTTCTTCTTTACCCGACCCGGCAAACAAACCCGAGACCTCAAGCACAACAGTCGCAATACAGCCACTGCGCAGAAGCAATTGTCATCAACTATTTTTCTTATACATAATAAAAAAGGTTTATTACAAATACGACTCCAGTTATAATTCCTGTAAAATATCCATTTGAACAAGTCTTAAAACAAGCCATTATTATTTTTATAGTATATTATAACGCCAGGCAAAGATTTATATGAAGCTGACCCCCGCGGTTTCACTCACGTTTATGATTACTGCTGCTATTAAATGCAAACATATTTTCAAATCGGTTTTGCAATATATAGTTTATAGATAACTAGCTATTGCTTGTGCTCGCAAACAGTGGCTTATCTGTATAGAAGGTACACTATGTCCTTTTCTGTACCCTGTCAACGTGTATGCGAAATGTCATGATGATCGGTCAAATAGTTAAGGCGTGAAAGCATAACTAACAAACTCACATTCGCATTTATAATAAAATACTTATTATAAATGCGAATGTGAGTTTGTTAGTTAGTTAGACAGTTAGAATTAGGATAACGTCAGGTAAATATTTATAACCTATACGTCTGTGCTGCAGTGGTGTTGAATGCGATTGCTATGCATAAGTCTCGGGTTTTACGCTCAGCTCAGACAAAGTGTTCTTGGGCATTTTATTAAAAAATTCTCGGTAGTATCATAGAGTTTGGAACTATACCCGGTAAACAACAATAGGCTCGGCTCCTATTACGTGCCAACTAAACACTTAGTCGTCGAAGTATGGGCTTAATACACCTCTGCCTACCCCATCAAGGATACAGGTGAGAGACTATGTAGTAGAATTTTCACTAAGGAGTTAAGTATCACTTGACACTGCAGTAAGTTACTCGTACCATTTAGAAACGTTTTCCTCCAGTGCAATGCGCTTTCAACGGTCATTCTACAGTGCAGAGTACGGAATTAACTGTGCAGTATTTCTCGAGCACTATTACTTGTCCTTTTAAAGAGGTGGTTAGTGTAAACAGAGTACTAAGTACTTTTGAGGTGGAAATCGAAATTGTACGTGGTCTTCTTCTTCTTTTCGTGTGGTTAGAGGCCAACCTGTTTTCAAGAGTTTTTCAAGCCGCCCGTAGGCTCGACTGCTGTCAATTTGGCAACAACCGCGACGGACTTTTTACGTGCCCTCCGAAGCACGGAGACGCTCAGATGAAATACCACTAAGCAGTCACCCATCTATAGACTGACCGCACCCAACGTTGCTTAACCTCGCTAATCGTTTACTGATCAGAGAATGCAACTGGCTATATGGTAGTAACCGTAGTGCTAGTGTGCTATAAACGCATGGCCAGTGTACGTAAATAAGACATGGAAGCAGTACTTTCATACTAACCACAGTTTATTATTGACACTTACTGAGTACTGGCGTAGTGGTTTAAAAGGTCGCCTCGCCGCTGCCACTGCGCCAACTGTTTTGGGTTTAAATCCCACACGAGACAAAAATTTGTGTGATCCACAAGTGATTGTTCCGAGTCTGGGTGTTCTTGTTTTTCTTGTTTGTGTTGTATTCTTTGTGTACGTTGTTTGAATGTTTGTAAAGTCCCTTGTGACACAGGAATTATTCCTAGTGCAGGAGATGGCTTTTTAAAAATAAAGAAACAAAGTAGTTTTGGAATTAAACTATTTTATACGAATATTATCGCTATTTTTAATTTTAAACACTATTATTATATAATTTTGAAACATTGAACTACTATTGTTAAACACTGTTACTAGTTACAGCCATGTTTACAGGGAGACCTAGTCTTAGTCAGTCTGTGAACATGGCTGAAAAGCAACCGAAACATCGGAGAAAGTGTAAAATTAAATCTAAATAGATTTTAAGATAAAATTATAAATTTAAATAGCTTAAATAGAAGTCAACAATAACTAGTATCAGTGTAAACAATAGAAGTTTAAAGTTTTAATATCATGTAATAATATTGTTTTATAAACGCGACAAAATCCGTATACATTTATTAAATTTTAATATTGCCTTTTGTTTAGTTTCTTTCTTTTTTAAAAAGCCAGCTCCTGCACTGGGATTAATTCCTGTGTCACGGGGGACATTCGCGTAAACGTAAGACGATGTTATTGATTCCACACCTACTTACTTTCAACTCTACATCTCAAAATTGGATGTTACTGTTAATGTTGCGCGATAGCTATTGGCTGATCTGTTTTGGTTCATTTATTTGCTGTTAATGTGAAGAACTCAAACTAACTGATATAATAATACGTTACTATAGCAATTCGCCTTAGATTTATTAAGCCCTGCCTACTTCGTGTAGATACGGTGGTGCCACTTTTTAGCAGTGAGAATACTTCTATGTTTTATTTCCATCCAATGTGCATGTCGCATTGGTTTACGTGGTCAACTCGTCACTGTTGATGTACCGAATGTAGTCAGTTCAAAGCACAAAGAAAATAGCACGGTGACAAATATTTTCACGGGATAAACACTAGTGCTCCACACAATTTTTTTTGGATATATAGTGATGAATTTTGTGATCGATTAGATGGATATTGCTGTGGCTGTTTTTGTGTCAGTTTTATGAATGTTGGTTGCTAAGAATTTTATAACAGAAATGCCTTTAAGAGGTATAGCTGGCAGCATTCACATACAACCGTACTCTCCTGTTTCTCCAATTAATTATTAAATAATAACTTTAGAATGAATCAAAGGCAAAGACGCCCGGATGTCATCACTGCGGTGACTGTCGCGATGTTGTTGTGGACACGACACTTTGGCGGAATGCCCCGCTTGGGTTTCGCAGCGACGTGAGTTGATCGCGGCAGTCGGACTGGCTGCCCTCTTACTCCCGGCCGTGGTATAGTCTATAATGCGGAGTGAGAGATCGTGGAACGCCGTCGCCTCCTTTAGTGAGGAAGTAATTTGCATCTAAGAGGCGGCGGAGTGGGTGAGGGAGCGCTTAAACCCTCTCCCTCCCCAACCGCAGAACCGGGTGCCGGAGGGCGCGAGATGACCTCCAGCCACCCTGAGGTTTTACCTGGGGGTGGTGGGCTGCGTGGGCCTGCTCACTACACAATTAGCACCAGGCCCAAGAGGCGGCGTGCGTGTTCCCACGTGCGCCTCTGTGTCGCATCTTTGTCCCCCTCAGAGGGACGGTGGAGTAAGTTTTTTTTGTGAAGTAGCTTGCCGATTCACACGGCGGGTGAAACCACGGCGGGGTCGTGATGCATGAGAAAGCGATTCGCGCGGTCTCGCCGTCTATGGTTATGTCGAAGAACACCGTGGTAGGTTTAGTCGGTATTACCGAGGTATCTTTTCCCCGGTGAGCCCGACATAACTTCTCCGTCGCCCCGCGGAGAGGCAAGCGTCAAAGCATTAAAAGACGTAAAAAAAAATTGAATACAAAACAAATAAATACGATCAAAAAATTTAATTTAAGTTCAAATCACAATTAAATTTTATTTTTTGGATATGAATTTTAAACGAATTCGTAAGGTATTGTACATATAACGCTGTTCGTAAAATGTACCTAAGTAAAAACAGAGCTATATATTTTGGGTGCTAAGCAACAGATCTCATTAATAACTCGCAAGGACTCGTCGTATACATCTGTTTCACTGGGGCCATGACTTCAACGAGCAAACAGTTTTACCAGACGCTTGAAGCGAATGAATTTATACGGATATCGTTACGGTTCATTTTAATTACATACATACATAGTTACTCTCACACCTAAATCCACGAAGGGATGGTCAGAGTTGTATTACATCCACATTCCGCCAGCTAAGGTTTTAAGTCCCACGTCATAGGAAGCGAGCATTTCACTATTTACTGGACACCGTTCCAGATTTCGTGCTGTTAATAAGAATTTCTAGACAGATAAGATTTCCTAAAATAAAATAATACTCTGTCTGACCTGGTGATTGAACTAGAGATTTATGTACAGCAGTCGTATATGCATGAGTAGGTTCAGGCCATAATCCACTACACCGGCCTATAATGGGTTGGCAGACTTCACACATCTTCGAGAACATTATGTAATACTCCCAGACACGTAGTTTTCTTTACCGTTTCTCGTAAATATAATACAATATATTCGCAATATTTACCTCAGTAAAAACAGAGCTATATATTTCGGGTGCTAAGCAACAGTCCTCATTAAAAACTTGCAAGGATTCGTCGTGAACATCTGTTTGATTGGGACATGACTTCAACCAGAAAACCGTTTTATTCAGACGCGGCTAATTTTAATTACATACATTGTCTCACGCATACCTATATCTACGAGGGGATAGACAGAGACCTCGTCATATACTCGTCACTCACTACTGCTACGGCACTGAGGCTCCAAAGACGCTGTTACTATAGCCCCGCGTAGAGCAATAAATTTACATAGCATGGTACGACTCAGCAAAAATATCTTCACAATTAACATGTTAATCTTACTGCGTCAAAAGAAAAACGTGTTTATACGACTATTGAAGCGTGAACTAACAATTAGGTTATATGTCTGATTACTGACAATGACATGTTGATTCATGGGACCAATGTTGTATGTTTGGTCTCATCTTTGGGGTTCTGTCATGACTCCTGGGTCTGGAAAGAATAATTAGGTACTAGATTTTGCTTGCGGCTTTTTTCTGCATAAAAGGTACCCTATGTTCTTTTCTGTACCCCTGACAATTACGTGTATCGTAATTTCATGCGGATCGGTCGAGTAGTTCAGGCGTGAAAGCTTTAGAAACAAACAAATATATATTAGTAAAAATTACAGCAGTGAAAAAGGATTTAGATTATAGCTGTAGACGGCAATAGACTGCTCGTCTATCGCCGTCTACTGAGTACAGTTCTAGTTCATGCTACTGAAGATCAAACCCTAGGCCTCATGTTAAGTAGTCGTATTCGTTAACCGTGCGCTAATGTACCGTATGTTCTTTTTTGTTCATGTGATAACGTGTATATGAAATTTCATGATGATCAGTCGAAGTTAAATAAAAGTAGTTAAGGCGTGCAAGCATAACAAACAAACTCACATTCGCATTTATAATATGAAGTTAAAATATTGACTGTTACAATTTACAGCGAGCCTTTTGAAATACAAAGAGCCACGCATACTAAAAGGCTAAAGACAAATAGAAAATACTCACACATCGCTAATAAAAACACTCTCTATGTAAACACCTAGTACTATCTAGATGTAGGCAGGCCCAAGAGAACACTATTCGTGACACATTACGGTAATACGCGATGGAGTGCATGTCGTGACGGACAATAGTTTTAATTTTTAGTGCCTAGAAGCGGCTACTACTGGTACAGAAATATAAAGTGAAAATACAGCGAGATTTTTTATTCTGAAGTAGGGGTCTTAAGTGATTTTAGACTGCAGCTGGTAAATTGCTGTCACTTCATTGCAGCCTAATAATAAATAATTTAATTTGCTCACTGTAATAACCTTTGACGTTCACAAGCGTTATTTTGTGTAACATCATTTTTGACTTTCGTAACATTAACTTTAATTTTAATGACAAACAATTCCTTAGATTATTTTGTTAACAATTAAAAATTATAAACCTTGCAAATGTTTTTTTTTACTATATCTATTCTGGTTACTCAACTGCGAACAATGAATGATAGGTACAATTATAGCGCGATAAGATAAAATTGTAGAAGTTTCTATATTATTTCGAACTCTTTCGCTGCATTAAATCGAATGATTTGATTAGGTAATTAATTTATTCACAATTGACACTACAATCGGATATCACTTAATTGTTTATAGTTATGTCAATGAACTGTTTATTTACCTTTATTTATAAAATTATTATCACGTTAATAGTAGGTAATTCACTGTATTTTAAAATGTCACTAGCCCATGTTAATTTGTTTATTAGTTAGGATATCCCTTCCCCTTTTACTACCAAATAACACAGCAGTATCGAAAACCCGTAGTACCAACGTAACACAATTCTTACAACAATAGACGACAAAAGATATAAAGCCGCCCTTTGTGTATTAGTACGAGCTTTTACATCACGGACGTGTTGTATACGCGTATAGTCCCCAAGTATGGTTTAAGTTAGCATGTTATATGGAGCGAGCTTGTTATCGCACATTTTACCAGGTTCGATTTTACTAACTACATAACATAGAGTGAAATAGTCATACATCATACATGGCACACGCGCCTCCTTTACATCAGCACTTTCACGTCGCCTCATATAAATTGTGTAAATGATAAATCAACATCAGTGCGCGATCATACTTCATAATCATCGGTACTCATTTATACTAATTATCGTATCATACATTTTATTATAAGTTACGTGGTAGTTCAGTGACCAATAAATCGCATCTCGTTTTAACTATCAGTGATCTTTCATTTCAAACAACAAGGTTGTGTGCGACCCATTCAGCAGCGCGACATGGAGCGAGTCTTATACTATCTACCGGATACAGTTCCAAATAATGTAAGATTTTCTTGACAAGACTATCTAATAACACTTCGACTGATCCAGGAATCGAACGTAAAGCGTCGTGCACAGTTTGTAGCATTTACTATCGTTGCGCCATAGAGACAGTCAGGCTCAGCTACTGCGTAAAAATAGCTCGATAGCTCTTAGAATTTGATTCTCAGGTCATGCATTGGAGTTTTCCGACCAGAAATTCTTATTAACCGTACGGGATCTGCAAGGTAACCCGCCCGTTATCAAGAAGTTCTAAAACCATAGCTAGGGAAATGACGATTTAAAACATCTCTGCCTACCCCTTCACGGACATAAGCATGAGACTATGTACATATAATATAACATACAACATTAAACATATAACTATCTTATTTATTGCAGGCTGAACGAGACAATTAGTTACGATGACTGTAATAAAAGCCAGTAATGTACTGCAACGACAAAATTGGCGCTAAATGAACTCCATTAAATAATTAAAATGACATACGATGTCGTGATATTCCAAATTATCGTAATAGGTGATACATGTACATTTTTGGTATGATAGACATTTAAGCGTCACGGATTATCAGCGGATCGGATATTTTGACTGACATAATAAACCACTAGCTTTCCCTCAAGTATAATCATATACTTCAGAGAAATCATAAATTAACAGTAATCATACCGCGCCGCTCTTGTGGGTCGCAGCATAAGACTTAAATAATATTTGTTTGTCTGTATGGTATGTATTCAAATGTTCCTCCATGGCGCAGCGGTAGTGAATCGGACTGCCGTGCATGATTTTTCGGGTTCGAATCCCGGATCGGGCCAACAAAAAGGTATTGAGTTTTTCTGTTAAGAAATCTCAATAGGTACAAACCCAAAGTTAGGAAGTTGGCGATATTTTAGCGCAATCTTAAGTGTAAGGGAAGGTTTCCCAGTGTCCTCTCTTGATATTAAGATGGTAGTGTTACTTCTTCAGCCGGGCTGGAAAGCTCTGCATCAGTTTCAGTGTTATCTCAGGTGAAAGGGTTTTTGAATGACCTCACCTGATATTTTGTGTTTCCAATCAACTGACACGAAACAGTAGCCCTCTTTTTCTGGTGCTTACCTAAAACAAACAAAACATTATTTTAATACAATATAATAATCTTGTTGACGTACATAGACCGCCGCCTGTATATCCCGAATTTCCGTAGGGGTAAGCAGAAATATATTACACCTACATTACGCCAACTATGTTTTAGGTCATATATGATAGCGCGAGCTTGTTGCTATCTACTGGGTACATATCCAGATTCCGTGCTGCTACTAAGAATTACATAAACATCCAATTACAAAAAAAATATTTTCCCGATTCAGGAAGATCGCTCGCAAGCATATGATTAAACTTATACCATACCACTAACTAGGTAAATTCTAACTACTATTATAAATGCGAATGTGAGTTTGTTTGTTATGCTTTCACGCCTTAACTACTCGACCGATTATTATGAAATTTCGCATACAAACGTGTATGGGGAACAGAAAAGGACATAGGGTACCTTACATCCAGAAAAGTAATGTTACTAATCCAACCTAACCTACTTTCACGCGAGGGAAGCGGCGGGCAAAAGCGGCGGCTTGTATTTTATAATTTTTATAGACTTCTTTAAAACATTGGTTAGCTAATAATAAATTGAGTTCAAATAAAACAAACAAAAAATGTAACTCGACAGGCCTCATCCAAAAACGATTTACCTTTGTATTAATATTAAATTATTCATGTTTCTAAAGAATTCAGAACCTTGGACTGTAATTCCTTCGTTCAGACATTTTATTTTTCTGTTCTGTTCATCGGAGAAACTCTATTTCCATGAGGCTGTCATAAAAATAAATTATAATTGCGTCGGGCCCTTCACATTTGTTTAATTAAACGATAGTTTCATTGAATATTATGACTAACATTCGTAATTCGTTTTTGTGGTTAATTATATTATTTCACGCCTTAACTACTTGACCAACCATCATAAAATTTCACGTACACGTTGCCAGGGGAACAAAGTAGGACATAAAATAACTTTCATCCAGAAAAAAGTACTGTTCCCAAACGAAGCCGCGGGAAAAGGCTAGTGACAAAATAAACTCAAATCCTTCGCCAAGTTGAACAAAACGTTATAGTTAGATATATTTACAAAGCCTTGATAAAGTGCCTTATGCGCCTTAGACTGAGCCCACTCAAATTAATTTCGGTATTAAGCGATTTGAAACTGTGCCAGCAATTATAACTTCGTAAATAATAAATACAGAGAGGTTAAGCTGTCTCGTTTAATTTAATAATACTAATAATCCTACGATTATCATAAATGTGAAAATTTGTAAAGATCTTTGGATATTTGTTGCTTGATAATACGTAAACCGTTAAAAGAATTCGGATTAAACTTATCACACGCAAACAAACTCTAGATCAATACATAGGGTATTCTTACTTATATAGTAAATGCGAATATGAGTTTGTTTATTACGCTAGTGCATGAAGCCTTAACTACTCGACTGATTATCATGAATTTTTGCATACACGTTTCCGGAGGTACAAAAAAGGACATCGGCAACATTTTATTAAGAAAAAGGTATTGGTTTTGAGCAAGCCGCGGTCAAATAGCCCATATTCTAGTCTTTTACACCTGTTCAGTTTTCAAATTTAAGCAGGCGAAACAGTGGCCACAATCTAGTTTGTCCTAAAATTTTATTAAAATTTATAACTTTCGATTTCTAATATTGCAACGAATCGATGTACAATTTGTTTACATGACTAACGACACTGGAATTACTAACTGTCGACCGATTATCATGAAATTTTGTAATCAGGGATATAGCAAGGGACATACGATAACTTTCATCCAGGAAAAAGGTGCTGTTTCCTAGCGATGGACGCAAGCAAATCCGCGGGTAAAATCTAGTGTATGAATAAATCGCAAAATCCTTTTCTTGACTTACGAACGTTAATATTAGAATTGAATTGTGAATTGAAACAATCCAACTCTCGATATTCGTAATATTAGCATGTACATACACAGACGACGACCTAGGGAATATCAATTCCGTTTCAGCAGAATTCATTGTTTAATCGAGGTCCCACGGTGGACGCCAATTAGAATATTGGCGCCCAACCGCAGAGCCTCAATCAACACAGACTCTGAATTAAGTTCTCGATCATAAATGTTATACCGAAATCAATTGTGCGTTATTTTACTAATATAATCTAATACTCATTTAATAATTCTCATTTTATTAGCATGGAACTCGATTATACTGAGTTATTAAATGCTAAATTTTGCCTGCGGCTACCCTTGCTCGGGAAGAGTACTTTTTTCTGGAACTGTGTTTAGTTGGTGGTAATTGGCTCTATTACGTGCGAACTTTAAACCATAGCTAGCAAAATGTGGTTGTAATACGTCACGGCGTACACCTTTGAGAATATAGGCGTGCGGTTTTGTATGTCATTTACTTTGACTAATGGCGATGTGGCTTCAATGGCCACTTCACTACTGCCAATGCGCCGAGTGTTGTGAGTTCGATCCACATACGGGACTAACATTAGTGTGATTAATAAATAATTATGTAGTTGCTCCGAGTCTGGGTGTTTTTGTGTCCGTTGTTCGAATGTTTGTAAGTCCCCCGCGACACAGGAATTAATGCAATGAATCGATATACAATTTGCTTACATCATTAACGACACTGGAATAAAGTCCCCCGCGACACAGGAATTATAGTGAGCGAGATATGTTTTTTAAAATCATTACTTATAAATACATTCTTGTAATCAAAATAAGGGATTACTTGTTATAATTCGCGCAATTGCGCAGGAGACGTCATTTTAAATAATAAAAAAAACCTTAATGGTTCCTAGTAATAATAATAATAATAATTTATTGGCAAAAAAGTAAAATGTACAATGTAGTAAGCTCTTTGGCTATTGAGATTATCGACAACTTTCCTTTTTTGTCTGTTTAATTATATATTATTATTAAATATCAACAAATCTTAACAATGAAAGCTTTCCCAAATTACTCGTGTTCCTAAGAAATGTTCCCAATAAACGACCGATTACTTACGTATAGAAATTCTATCAATGGTATCTAAATATTTATAAGATCTTTCAGACCGAATTTCGGTCACAGCGGCCTAGCTTAACGGAGACTGACCATCTACGCAGAAGATATTATAGTGCACAAGTGTGTGCGTAAATACAAGTGTACAGTCTGTTCGCTAACTCTCATAATACAATAGGACGGCAATTCAACACGTATTGAGAGATAAGGGGCACGATGCTTTACGTGCTTTCTGAAGCATAATGTGTAACAACGACAACTTCCTAACACCGGGCTGCTACTGAGAATCCTTTCTCAGCGAAGCAGTCGCATTCATAAACGCTGCGCCACCGAGGCAGTCAACTATTTATATAGAGTGAAAGGCAAAGTCATACTCTAGTGTAGTACTGTATCATAAATACCATGTATTGATAAACATACCATGAACGACAAATCAAAATAATAGGTTTTTTGTCAAGCACAAAACGTACACAAAAAACATACACGGGGCAAATTATTTGTACATTACACTATTTTTGCCCCGTGTACTGTGGGCATTCAATCCACTACAATCAGCCCTGGCAGGAGCAAGGCGACAACCTAAACTTCTGCGCTATGTTATTTAAATATTTGTTACACGGTTATGTAGAAACGTTTAACTGATTGGAAAGAAACTTATCACACAGATAAACTAAGTCTTGAATTTTATGTCCTAATGTCAGTTTATTTGGTACTCACGCGGGCAAAGTCATAGGTAAGAACTAGTTGTAAATACAAAGGTAAAGGTACAAAACATTTTACTTAATTTACCATTATATTGTTACATTGGCTCGGGCGCCAACAAGGGACTCGCCAAACTTATTTCGTTATTGAAGTATTTTTAATTTCGACCGTAGTAAGCTATTTTTGGACGTTTCATAAAAGTACTTCTATGTATATCTATATTCATATTTTGTATAAAAATTGTATTGCCTAACATTGACATTGTAATTTTACTACATTTTGTCCGCGCCTTCGCTCGTGTAGGTTATGCCAATTTTCTATTCCTCAGGAACAGTACAAACAGTTGTCTGTTTGTACTGTTCCCCGAGGGAGTTTGTGCTCACATTTAAAATATTATAGTTAGGATTTATTGTAGCAAAAGGTATGTTGGTTTGGCGAACTCAAACCTTAGCCTATATCTTGAATAACAAAACTGGTCATGAATACACCGATAAGCAATTAAATTATGGATGGATGGATTTCTAGATATTAATTCTGAATATAAATTCGAGACGTTTACAACTAGTATACATATTTACTGTCCCGACCTTGTCTCTATGTCCCAGACATGTGGTGTTAGGATAATTGTACCAATAGTTGTGACCGAATTTAGGAGTTCGTCTAAGGCCTAATTAACTGTAATGGAGCGTTGAGCGTGGCGGTTTTCCTTTCTGACTTTATATAATATATAGCGTGTAACAGAATGGTGTGGTCATATCTAAGGGTAATATAATATAGAATGGAAAGACGCGAGAATTAAATCTCTACACATCACTAGATTTGCCCGTGGGTACGCTTGTGTTAATATAGATTAAGTCAATAAATGATATATTATTTATCACATCGGTACTTTTTCCTGTATGAAAGGTATGTCCTTTTCTGTACCCCTGAAAACGTAAATATGCGCAATTAAGTAATGCCGATCATCATCTTGTAGTAGAGGTATGAAGGCGTGATAAACAAACAAACTCACATTTGCATTTATAATATTAAATAAAAGTTAATCCTACCCATTACGTAATTTTACAAAGATGTTTAATATAACATTTTCTCTTTTATCGATTGAATAATATCAATGTATTCTCTCAGATACGTAAACAACGCTAACACCTGACTTGGGTGACTTTTGTGAACCCAAAAATGACCAGGTAGCAATTTTGATAGTGCTGTAATGCGTATATTTTGAAGCTTAAAATTGTCATAAAATTTAATTTTGATTTGGGATATTACTCATAGGTTATTTACCAGATATACATTACGATCCTGAAATACGACTACACCTTTTTGTTGCACCTGTTCCTTATACCTTAAACCACTTTGTTTGACTTGGGAATGAAACCAAGAAAGCCACGATCTACCAGAATGCGCAGGGAAATGCTATTAGTTTTTTTATATAAAGCCATCCTTAACTTACAGAATCACAATTAAACCAACTCTTTTATTTTCACACCTGTCTTGGATAACTTAGATCCCAGCTGTTTCTAAATTAAAGTCAAACTATGTACTTTTATACAAAGACATTCGCAAAAGCTCCAACTTTCAGACGCCATTATTTCCCATGCGGTCAAAGATTAGATTTAAAACTTCTTTATAAACAAATCGCTATACCGGCAGGAAGTCTTTTGCGTCACGTTTTTGTGAATGAAATCTGATAAGCGTACCCTGGAGGATATTTTAGCTGACTGGAGTATACTTGAAGGTTTTTTGGTCTGTTCAATGTTTTTTTGTGGTTGATAACTGACTACATTACTAGGGGCACATAACGTATGTTTACTTATGTTTTACAAAATAAAAATATCTTTAACGAGAAAAGACAATCCATGGAGCAGGATTTAAAACTGCGATCTCGACAAATAGTGTCGTCACTTTGCCAACTAAGCTATTCGTGGTTCTACCTTGTATATAATAAAAAGTTGAAGATAAAATGTCCACGATTTTTTTATTGCTTTTGGTACGAGCAAGTGACCCGCCTGATGAAAAGTGAAAACCGCTGCTCATGGACTTCAGCAATGTCAGGATACAGCAAAACCGCTGCCTACCGTGACAGAAAAGCTCTCTTTAAACCTCGTTTGAAGAAGCACATATTATCATAGCACTCGGGTAAGACCCAAGCAGGTAGTTCATTCCAGAGCTTGCTTACACGTGGGAGAAATGATCGCTAAAAGCGTACCATCTTGGATTTGAACGCTTCCAGGTGATATGGATGAGTCCTGCTTCGTTGTCGAGTGGTACGGTGATAGAAAGGAGCCACTGGTACCAAATTACCAAAAATAACTGTTTTAGTTCTTTAAAGCACTCTTCGTGAAAGAGTCGGTAGAAGAGGCAGAGAGACCTAGACTCTCCGTTATTCCAACGATTCCAATCTATCCGTGAGATTGGGATCATCGACGATTCGAACTGCCCGTCTTTGTAGGGAGTCAAGTGGGTCGAGCTGGTACTTGGGGGCCCCTGCCTAGCAATGTTTTGTATCTAAGGCGATGTTATACTATGCGTTATCTATTGTATAGATAAAATATTTGTGTAAGAACGGGTCACCGGGTCACCGGTCAACGGGTCGGCCAATCTTTTACGAGGACTGGCGATCATCCGATATTATAGTACAAAAGTGTGTACGCAGAAATAAACGCACTGCCTACTCCCCAAATCTCATAATCCGAAGGGACGGCAATCCGACACGACCGAAGAGCGATCAGGGGCAGGACGAACAGCTTAACGTGCTTCCCGAAGCCTGGTCTTAACTCAGGCATTGGAATGTTTCCTTTGTTTTACATCTAAGATGATTCTATGTTTCATCTACCAATAGAATATTAACTCAAACGTTTTGTTACATTAACCGCTCAAACCCCGTTGACGCCTTAAGGCGTCATCACTTTTGTACCCGTCAAACCCCGTTGACGCCTTAAGGCGTCAAGCAACAAAAAAAAGAGGGTCGCGCGCTAGTTTTTGCCGTTTTTGTATTGAAAGGCCTGTATTTAAAGTCTTGTATTGTATATCATTGTACTCGGAATGAACTGAGCTTTTCGAACGAACCATTTACTAACTGAATAATAATTGTCTAATATTGTTATTGTTATGTCACGTGACTTCGCGCCGAGCGTTCGTTCGTCGATGTTATTTGTGCCGCTGTTTACTGTCGTTTTTTGTAGGGCAAGTATATAAGTGTAATACATTATTGAAAAGCTTATTCTTTCTATTTTTAGAGACAATAAAAACAATACTGACTTACGTTATTTTTGTATAACAAACTGAAGCCCAAAGTAACCTATTATCATTTATCAGTTTTCCCGCGCTTTTTTATATTTGTTGTTTTTTAGTACAGTATTATATCGTATTTCAGGTTTCAATCACTATAATAGTGTTATTTATTAGTGTTTCTATAAAAATATCTGAAAACAACGCACAAGGTTACGACTAATATTCTGTGAAAAAAAAAACAAAATTTACTTTTGCCGCGCTCTAAATGTACTCGTCACGCATGTCAATGCTACTTTCAAATGTCAATATCTTAATTTTTTCTCACAGACATATATAAAAAAAAATGTTTAACTATAAAGAGCATATTTCTATTTTTAGACACAATAAAAACAATACTGACTAATGATAATTTTGTTTGTCAAACTGAAGCCCAAAGTAACCTATTATCATTTATCAGTTTTCCCGCGCTTTTTTATATTTGTTGTTTTTTAGTACAGTATTATATCGTATTTCAGGTTTCAATCACTATAATAGTGTTATTTATTAGTGTTTCTATAGAAATATCTGAATACAACGCACAAAGTTACGACGAATATTTTTTAACAAAAATTTCAATATTTACTTTTGCCGCGCTCTAAATGTCCATGACACGCACGGTAGTGCCACTTTCAAATGTCAATATCTTAATTTTTTCTCACAGCCATATATAAATACTTCGTTTTACTATAAAGAGTATTTATCTAGAAAATAGAAAAAGTAAAAACTCTTCTTATAGCATTTATATTTCTTTAGAAACAAATATTTTCAATAACGAACAATTTGTACAGTTCTGCTTTGTTTATCCAGGCGTATAAACTCAAGTATACACTTCAATGCGATGATTCATAATCAGTGATCGGAGTAGGTAGATTGATTTTTGGTACTTGTATCATAAATGCACACAGAAAGAATAACATGGATAAGCCATTTTCCCGGAAAGTAATTCCGGTATTTCCGGATTCAATTAAATATTGTTAATGTTGGTAGTGATATTATTCCTACTCAATTCAAAATTTAAAGGAAGGTATCAAAACTAAATTAATTCATTATTTATCTGTTGAATAATAAAAACAATCGAATTCCGATCGAAGCTTTAATTTTTATTTTTAGCCTTTTATGGCTAGAACTTTTATAGATAGACATAAATTGTTGCACTTAAATTTAAATATTTTCATAGGGGTCATGGTAATTTGCATTAAGGGTAGAATAAATGACGGGGCCCCATAGAGGGCCAATGCCTGCTGGGGTCGTGAGACTGTTCTAAGGATGCACCACGACTCTGAAACGTAAAGGGCATACGAAGGAACAGGTTGATTTTAGTCAGAATTTAGGACCAAAAAAAAGGGGTAGAATAAAGAAAAAAGATAAAAATCAAGATTGTTTATTGTTAAATATGTACATTTTACATTTATTCACATTTTTAATCTTCATCGATTACAATGTCAGCATCCTGGTAATTCTGATCTTTACAATTAAAATATATAACTATGAGTTTCTCTATATTTTCTATTTTCAACCTATTTCTTTTAACATCTAAAGTCCATTTATAAATGGAAAAAGACCGTTCTACATCTGACGATGTCAAAGGAGCAAATTTTAAAAAAGGTATTAAATTATGTGCTTCATTTTTTTCAATGGCCTCACTATATTCTCTAAGTGTGTCTAAATCTGGGTTTCGTTCCATAACACGTTCTATTTTATTTTTTATATTTTCTGAATTGCACTGATTTATAGCATCTCTGACGTTGTCAAATGCTAAAAGTGAATCTGTCAACGATAAATTATGCTTTTGCAATTCTTTTAAAGACAAATGAATTATAAAATAATTGTCTTTAATGTAATTTAAATCTTCTTTTAAATTTTCTTTTTCTATAATATTTTTTGCCTCTCGAATAGATACCGCATCAGAGCTGCTTAAACAAGATAATACTTCTTTTATTTTTTCAAAGTTTTGAGCGTAATAAAATGCTGCCTTTAACCAAGTGCCCCATCTTGTAACAACTGGTTGGGGAGGCAGCGGCAAATCTGGATATTTTTCTTTTAAAATTTTGACTCTACTTGGGGCTTTCAAAAATACCTTTTTAACATTTGCTATTAAAATGTTAACATCGTGATATTCTAACCTAATTTGCTCAGATACGCGATGAAGAGAGTGCGCCAAATATGTTACGTGCTTCATTTCAGGTAAGTATTGTTTTAAATTTCGTCCTGCAGACAGCATATATGCAACGCTATCAGTGCAGAGGACAAGAATGTTACCTACCTTCGATTCAAAAGAATCTTCCCAAAAGTTTTCCAAACATTCTAACACAAATTGCGTGATTGTTTGTCCATTAACTACAGTTAGCATTTTACATGCTACCAAATAAGGTCTAGTCAAATTGCTAGGATGTAATGGTTTTATTAAAAAATGGACTATATAGCGACCTAAAAAGTCTGTCGTTTCATCTAATGATATCCATAGTTTCTCATTTTTATAATTTTGCCGAATCGAATTGATTTTATTCTTAAAAAACTTGTCCAAGTAAACTTTCCGTAACTGTGATTCATCTGGCAGAGTACGATTAGTACACGTACAACAACAGGTACTACACATATATCTTTTAAAGAAATCTTGAAAAGTAGTATTTTTCATCTGAGACCACGGAATATTGCACAAAATGAGAAATTTTATAAGATCGAAATAAAATTCCTCTTCGGGCCGCTTAAACTTTCCCTGGTGTACTGCTCCTTCGATATGTCTTTTAACGTTTCCTTTATTTATGGTTTTCAAATGGCTTTCACATTTTGAACAGTATATTGTACCACTAGCGTGATCGTAAAGTAGTTCGGGATGACCGGATATCCATTTTTCTACAGTTTCAGCCTTGACGTTTGCCATATCTGAACTTTGTTTTAGAGATGGAACCTCGTATATATCACCTAAAACAAAGACATGAAAAAATTACATTTTATTTAGTTTATTTAGCTTACTCCGTTTGTTTTATTTTTCGTGGATCAAATTTAGTCATTGAAATTTCACCCTCTTCCTGTCAATCCAAAATGGCTGCCGCTACAAGATGGCGGACAATTTTTTTTTTTTTACAATTCCTTCAATATATATATATCAAATGAAAGGGCTTGTTACGTAGAATATTTTGTAGAGAAGTAGATAAGGCCTATAGTAATTTATTTTACCAATACATTGCAAGAGGACACAGGGCATTCAAATTATATACGGATTCCAGTAAAATGTCGGTTAATAGTGGAGTTAGCTGAATTGCGACTACATTACTAGAATATCATAATTTTGTTTCGCACTAAGCTCACTGTTTCATACTCTATTAAAGATTTAACAATATTAAGACTCATGGTATGTTCAGCAGGTTAAGCGAACAAACACAATACTAAAAATATTCTTATAGTACATCCAAACATGCTTTATACTCCTTGTAACTAGTAAAATATTACTTACCAAAGCTTGGTTTAAATATGTAGATCCAATTCAATAGTGAAAAATCTGAGTCCGTATATTCGAGCCAAATCGTGGTTTAGAGCAGATTCCAGAAGTCAGTATGTACACAAGCCAGGGTCAAGTAACGTTTTCACAACACAGTAACAAACAAAGATGCGCACTCTACGAACCGAAGTAAACGAGTGAGCTACCTGGTATGTCGTCGGCGGGCGTACGCATTGTTCTGATAACCGGTTATTGTACCACCCATGATCCTTTGTTCTGATTGGTCGTTGGGTTTTGTCAAATCGTGACTGTGTGCCGTTAAAAAAAATATGAAGAATAATAAAGAATAATATTGCTCATTTTATTACAACTCCTACCTTTTTTTGAGGATGGCAAATCATCAAATGACTCCTTCCACTCTGGCAGAATAAAATTCCTACATAAGTTCCGGTTTTTTTTTAATAATCCACCAATTCCGGAGGAATGTCCATATTAATATATACGTTTCGGATCAATGACCCCATTTCAATCTACCTACTCCGATCACTGTTCATAATACTTGTCGTAGCTTACAATGTGTATTTCTAAGAAACACGAGCGATGTTATCATAACTCAGAGCTCAAAAACATAAACATCGATAGGGCGTGTCAAGTGGCGCTTTAAGTGCCGACCGCGCGACGGGTGTCCGATTACCGGGTAATCTGTTATTGTTTACATTAAGTGCGCGCGGGGCCGGAAAGGGTAATATACAAACATATTGGTGTAAGATTAAATATGTATGTAAGTACATTTTATTGTGAGAGATAAATTTGCTAGTATTGGTAATAAACTCTTGTTAGTATGCACGAGAGAGTGATATCCGTTGATTGTGATTGCTTGTGATATTTGCACGTACAATTTTATATATACATATTAGCTAACCCTCGGGAATAGTTCTTTTTTTCTAGATGAAAGCTACGTTAGGATGGTAGGAATCGGTGTTCTATGTGTGGTCTGCCAAATATCAACTTGTAGTCGGTCACCTGTTACACGTATTCACACACAGCAGATGATGAGAGAAAACGATGTTATGTAAAACTTAATATATTCTTAAATACGTCCCTCGTTATGTTACGTTTTGTAGGTCTCGCTTTATATCCGAACTAATATTATAAATACGAATATGAGTTTGTTTGTTACGCTTTCACGCCTTAACTTCTGGACCGATCATCATGAAATACATAGGACATAGGGTGCCTTTCATATACTAAACTACCGTTACTAACATAACCTAACTTTCATTTACGTGAGCGAAACCATGGGAAGAAACCAGTTAAGTACATTTTTTTTTTTGCTCTGTTTCAATCCATATGTACGTGTCAAAGGTAACCAGTGTCAACTACATACGTGACGTTAATAAAGGGGTTTAAATATGAGTTTGAGTTGTTCTCAACATGTAGTTCTCGATTCAGACACCGGCGATAAGACTTAGTGTTATGTGACCTATAAGTACGGCAGTAAGCTTACATTAACTCGTCTGACACAAGTAGCAATAACAAATGGTATTAACTCTACGTAATAACTCGAGAGAGAGTTGATGGAGTGTCCCTATTTATCATGTCTGTTTTAAATAAAGCAATTATTTATTTAATACTACGTTTTACCCGCGGCTTTGTTCGGAAATAATACTTTTTTTTGGATAAAATATATTCTATGTCCTTTTTTGTACCCCTGATAATGTGTGTGCAAAATTTCACGATGATCAGTGCAGTAGTTAAGGCGCGAAAGCTTGATAAACAGATAAAATCACAATATTGTATTGTATAAAGACAATTCCTGCAGTAGGAATAATTCTTGTGTCGCGATAGACTTAAAAACATTCAAACAACGGACACAAAGAACACCCAGACTCGTAACAACCATTTATGGATCACACAAAGTTTTGAACCCGTGTGGGATTCGAACACACCAAACTCGGCACAATGCACACATACGCGGCAACACTGGCGAAGCGACCCACTTGGAACATTATGCCATTCGTGCAGTCAAAAAGTCAAAGTAAAAATACTTGAGATCATCGCCTCTAATACTAAGTACCTTACCTATTAACTCAATGGCTGAAATAGGAATTTCGTAATACAAAAACGAAACGATCTGGTTGGGAATTTTTCTTTCAACGTGGTGAACGAATTTTCCTGTCATATGATATAATAAAATATTTATATTACAAGGACAAATTTCGATACACCTTTCCCTTGGACCGAATTAATTTTTCAGCGACAAGAATAGCTTACCGAAATTGGAATTGCGAAATTTCTGATATTTCATTTATTTAGATTATTTAAAATTATTATTATTATTATATTATTGGCTGAATATTAAAGGTTGTTGTTTGTTTGTAAGAATTAAATTAAAAACTACTCAATGGATTTTAAAAATTCTTTCGCCATTGTACAGTTTTATTATCACTGAGTAACAAAGGCTACATTTTATTTTAAAAGGTACTGTTAGTTAATTTTCTTTGTTTACTTGGGGTTTGCCTTGACGCCGGGCACGCCACGATCGTGGCGGTAAGTCCCGTGTTTCAGGAGTGGCTGGAGAGGCGGCATGGCGCCCTCACCTTCCGGCTGACACAGGTTCTGACTGGCCACGGTTGTTTTGGCCGGTTCCTGTGTCGTATACGCCGGCAAGAGACGCCCGGTTGTCACCACTGCGGCGACTGCCGCGACGTTTTTGAGGACACGGCGCTGCACACTTTGGCGGTTTGCCCCGCCTGGGCATCGCAGCGCCGTAAGTTGATGGCGGCAGTCGGATCGGTTGCCCTCTCGCTCCCGGCCGTAGTTCAGTCTATGGTCCGGAGTGAGAGGTCGTGGAACGCCGTCGCCTCCTTCTGCGAGGAAGTAATATCCATCAAGGAGGCGGCGGAGCGGGAGAGGGAGCGTTTAAACCCTCTCCCCAACCGCAGAGCCGGGCGCCGGAGAGCGCGCGATGACCTCCAGCCACCCTGAGGTTTGACCTGGGGGTGGCGGGCTTTGTGGGCCTGCCCGCCATCCGTTCAGCACCAGGTCCGAGAGGCGGCATGCGTGTTCCCACGCGCGCCTCTGTGTCGAGTCCGTCTCCCCTCTAGGGGGGAGACAGTAGGGAATTTTTCGAGTGAGTCCTTTGGGTAGGTCTCTTGTGTAGTGGCCTGCCGTTTCACACGGCGGGCCGTAACCTCGGCGGGGTCGCGACCGCATGCGAAAGCGATTCGCGCGGCCCCGTCGATAGTGGTTTTGTCGAGGAACACCGTGGTAGGTTTAGTCGGTATTCCGGGAGGTACATTATCTTTTCAACATCTTTCTTTTACCCCGGCGAGTCCTACATAATCCCTCCGCCCACCCCCGCGGAGAGTTATGTCGGGCTCACCGGGGGAAAGATACCCCGGCAATATCGACTAAACCTACCACGGTGTTCCTCGACATAACCATAGGCGGCGGGGCCGCGCGAATCGCT
Organism: Catocala nupta; assembly: GCA_963675205.1. Taxonomy (NCBI): domain Eukaryota; kingdom Metazoa; phylum Arthropoda; class Insecta; order Lepidoptera; family Erebidae; genus Catocala; species Catocala nupta. The sequence goes on from OY776105.1 coordinate 3,721,010, forward strand.
TTCACATGCAATCGCGACCCCGCCGATGTTTCGGCCCGCCGTATAAAACGGCAGGCCACTACATAACACTTCCTCTACTGTCCCCTTCTGGGGGGGACAAAAAACACGACTCAGAGGCGCACGTCAGTGGAACACGCACGCCGCCTCTCGGACCTGGGGCTGATCGGGTGGCGAGCAGGCCCACACAACCCACCACCCCCAGGTCTAACCTCAGGGTGGCTGGAGATCATCCCGCGCCCTCCGGCGCCCTGTTCTGCGGTTGGGGAGAGGATTTAAGCGATCCTTCGCCCGCTCCGCCGCCTCCTTGATGGACATAACTTTCTTACAGAAGGAGGCGACGGCGGTCCACGCCCTCTCGCGCCGGACCATAGATTGAACCACGGCCGGGAGCGAGAGGGCAACCATACCGACTGCCGCAATCAACTCACGGCGCTGCGATGCCCAGGCGATCCAGGCAATCCGCTAAAGTGTGCAGCGCATATTAGGCATAAATGTAACCATATATGAATAGTAATGCTGCAGCCCACTGCATTATCCACAAATTAAATTTAAATAAACATTCTTTATTTGAAAGACAGCAAGTTTTCCTGTGTCGTGGGGGACTTTACAAACATTCTAACAACGGACACAAAAAATACTCAAACTCGGAACAAGTATTTGTGTGAAGATCGAACCCACAACACTCGGCGCAGTGGCAGTATTAGGGCAACCACTTGTACCTAAGACTGCACATCTACCCTATCCGTGCAATCAATGTCAGCTTTGACACATATACAGGCGTTAAAATACGTATACTAAAATAAGTTATCTCATATATATACTGTAGGTAATGGTACAATAAAAACTTCCTCATTATACGTTACCCTCACGACCCTCCCAACTTGGTCTGAATGAGAAACAGCTGAGACACACAATGTATGTCTACCCTCAACAAAACATGTTAGTTATATTCGGTAAGAAGTAAGTTTTGTCCAAATCCAAGCAATATTGGAAACGAGATCGTTATAATTATTTCTTCGATGGATGTCGTAGTGGTTTAAGCGGTCATCTCGCTGTTACTACTGCGGTGAATGCAATGGGTTTATTGTTTCCACAAATAGTTGCTCGACACAGAAATTATAACAAACAGGGTTTGACCCCTAACAAGGGAGGACATTTTTACAGATATTAATACTTGGCTTGATTTGACTGCACGTATGGCGCAGTTGTTTAAATGGTCGCCACGCCACTGTTGTACGTCGGGTATAGTGAGTTCGACACGGGACAAACATATGTGTGATCCACAAATAGTTGTACTGAGTCTCGTCTTCGTGTCTGTTGTTTAAATGTTTGTAAAGTCTCCTGCGACGTAGGAAAGGAGACTAGTGCGGGAAATGTCTTTTTTAAAATACAACTTTTTATGAAGCCAGCTTCTAACTGATATAAGTGACGAATTTTGAGTGCGCGCATGCCGACTTCAATTAGTTTCATAGGTAAACATTAGTTTACTAAAGGAATAAACTTATTAAAAAAAACTGAACGTAATAAGTGTCTTCCCAGAAGACACTTATTTTGAGCTTGGACGTGCGATATTAAGACTAAAAAGGTGTATTTAATTTTTAACCTTATACTATACCGCTGGTTTATTTTTATGTTGCAAAGATTTTTATCTGCTTTTGGACCGCGTAGTTAATAGGTCCCATTCGTTACCATGCGTAATTGTAAGGTGCCGATATAGATTATAAGGTTGGGTAAAGTGTTATTTTGTTTTTCTGTTAGGAATTTCTCAGTAGCAGAATGGAGAAATGCTTTGCAATGCTACAGACAATAACTTAACAGATAAACTCAACAGCTAACATATTATGCCTGACGTGAAAATCGAACTGCAGACCTCACGATTGTATAAACAAATCCGGAAATGTGGGTGTGATTATAAAAAAGTAATCTAGTAGTATTTTAGCACATATGTACAAAATACTTATTTTAATTTTATAAATAATGTTTATAAATAAACGACCCATACCTTTTGCGTCATTCAAATCAAAGAAACACTCTAGTCAACAGATTAAAATGATTGCACTGCACTGTCAACGACCTACCGAGGTCAATGACCGTCCATAAATCGCATAATAACCCGCTCATTACACGCTCTTCCGCTCACTCAGTGTATCGAATCTCATCATAATGATAATAACGTATAAACCGCGCTCAAATATTCACAAACTGGTTTTTACCAGAACATTCTATTTATACATCGAACCGATACAATCTCTCGGTGTTTAGTTATAACCCCGACCGCGCGTCGTCAGTTGGATAAATTAAGGACGGGTGAGGAAGCGGAGGGCGGGTGCACATTGTGTCAGCGTCTCACATCAGTACGGCTCTTGCTACAGAAGCGTCTCCACGCCAGTTCGCCGCACCGCACGACATTAAAATACGCAATGGATTGTGCCACAAATTCGATTGAAAATCAACACGAAACATATAGTGATGTCGACAGAGCCGAATATGAGAAACAGTTAAATTCTTACTACAGTAATCGAGGCGAGAACTCAAGTAAGCCTCAATGGACTAAAGATCGAGTGAAAAAAATAATACATTTACTCGAAGGGTTCAAATCTAGTAAAATTCTTCAAGTAAAGCGAACAGCCGCTCAATATTTCTACGCAAGAAAATACGATTTCATAGAAGAGAATGGGGAAAACGTATTAATTATTAAAATAAAGAGTAATTCTTCGGCAGCGTTGAGAATAATACCCAGCGATAAATATTATGACTATATCTCCAAATGTCACTTGTCGAGCAGTCATGGCGGCCGAGACAAAATTGTTTACGAATTGAAGACGAAAATGCAAGTTATGATTCCTACGCCAGCTGTAGTCCTTTACCTAAGCTTATGCAAGACTTGTGTTGAGAAAAAAACTGGCCTTAGATGTGGTGTTGGTGTGGTGAAGTCTAACGTCTCAAGTGAAACCAAAAATCTCGGCCATGTGGACTTAATAGACTTCCAGAAGACTCCAGATGGCAATTACAAATGGCTGCTCAGTTATCAAGATAACCCAACACAGTTCTACTTTCTAAGACCTCTCAATTCAAATGAAACATCTGAAGTAGCATTGGAATTGTTCAAAATTTTTATGGAAGTCGGATGCCCGAGTTGTATCCAGAGTAAAGACCGTAATTTTACTGAAGACATTATTCAAGAGCTCACCCGTATATGGCCAAAGATACCAACACTTATAGGTAAAGCAAGAAATCCTAATATCCAAGAAATTATAGACAGCCGTAATAGAGATATAGAAGCGAAGATACAGACATGGATGCAAGATAATAGCTCCACTTCTTGGTCTGTAGGATGCTTCTTAATCCAGTATCAAATCAACACTACTTATCAGAAGAAACTGAAGAGATCTGCATACAAAGCTCTATTTGGTAAGCATCCAGACTATATTATATTAAAAAACATACCAAACTCTTTAGCATCTCAAGATAAAGAATCACATACAATGTCAGCAGAAGTTGAAGTTGATAATAAAGAGTTACAATCCAACAAAGATGATGAGAAAACGATTGATAAATACGATTCCTCAACATCGGAAGACACTGATAATTATCACAAAAATATCAAAACTGAAGCCGATAGTAGCCCGACACAGGAACAAGACACAGATTCAGTGTGTTGTGTTTGTGGTAAGGAATCTAGTGGAACACACAAATGTTGGAAATGCGATAGAGACGTCCATAAAATCTGTGGGAGGTCAAATAATTACGATGTTGGCTTCGGATTGCAAATACTATGCGTTCAGTGTTTGGAAGGGGATCGTGTTAAAATTGAGTTTGAGACTGAAGATGAAGATTGGAGTAAGCAAGACTAGTTGAAGAGGAACAATTACTAAATAATAATGATAATTTATTTGCAAACTAAGTGTAAATACAATGGGTCTTAAACAATTTATAATAGGTACTTGAAATTTTTACAGCCCAAGCATATTTGAGAACACTGCGAAATATATCTAAAACTATTTTCCATAAGAAAAAGAGCATTCTAAATTAATCATTACATAGCTTTGTTCGTATTTTTGTGATCCCTCGAAATAGCTTTTTTTTTGTAGGTTTATGTTATTTTATTAAGGTGTCGATTTGTTGTTATAAGTTATAGGTAATTATGGATGTTGGCGTGTGTATTATCTGTTTAATTTTTTATATTTAATCTTTATTTGCCATTTTATAGATAGGAGTTCTTTAACAGATTTATAATATTACACTACAGTGAATCCTTACAATTTTATAAAGTTACTAAAGCTGGCAATGCTGACGCAGAATTCTAGGTACCTACTACGTCGAGTCGCATTGATTCTCACACGGCAGTCTTGTACAAGGCAGTCGTTGTATAGACCTTGTTACCTAAAGACGTGACTATTGTAATTTCTCTGAAATAATAAACTTTATATTTGGTGGACATTGACCTTTCATTTATCTCCTGCACATAATAAAACACACAGTACAATCGATCATACATCGATACGATCAGTGAAAACAATAAAGTGGTGGCTCCATATAATTTGAGTGCGGAACAAAACGATCTGAAGAAGAAGGTGTACGAATCGATATTTAAGATATATTATTTTTTAAGTGTTGTTCGCACAATTCTTGCGAGCAGATTCGTGCGAAATGACAATTATGCCCAGCCGGCACCATTCGTTCCACAGTATAATATGTAAGTGTATGGCAATGATTATATATGTATACGAGTGTCACTAGTGGTCGCCTCGCCACTGCCGCCGCGCCGAGTGTTGTGTTAATCCCACAAATAGTTGTTCTGAGTCTGGATGTTCTCTGTGTCTGTTGTTTGAATGTTTGTAACACAACTTTATTATTTACGGATAACACACATTTTTGTGCCGTGTGGGATTAAAACCCCATACTCTTTTAAACTACTACGCAATCTGTGTAGTCAACTATTTGTGAATCACACAAATGATTGTCTTGTGTGAGATTCGAACGCCACGTATTCGGACGACAATGACGTGACACTTCCTCGATACGTCATCCGTAGAATCATACCAAGATTAATACACAAATTTGGCTTGTCGCAGGTGAATGTCGGATAATCGCTTGTTATGACCACTGATTGGCTTTTAAGCACGATATGAACGGACAGATGCACAGATTATCTGACAGCTACATTCCTTCGTATTTGAGCTCTTGTCAGATATTGTAATAAAGATAATAATATCAGCCTATATACACACTGTCCTACTGCTGGCCGCGGACCTCTTCTCAGTGTGAGAAGGGTTATGCCATAGTCCACCACGATGGCCCAGTGCGGGTTGGTAGACTTCACATGTCTTCGAGAACATTATGGAGAACTCTCAAATATGCAGGTTTCCTCACGATGTGTTTCCTTTATCGTTTAATCGAGCTATTATTAACTATTTAATATGCACATAACTTCGAAAAGTCAGAGATGCGCGCATTGGGATATGGCAGTCCAACGGTCTTCCACTAATTTATCGCCGCTTGAGCTCTTGTCAAATATTAATACAACGTTTTGTATGTATTTTCTATGACAGCAGCGATAGTCTAGTGGGAAGCCGTTGTACTGCTACGCAGAGTCCTTTAGTTCGAGCTCAAGGCACGCACCTCTGATTCTTAGAAGTTATGTGTGTATTAAAATTTTAATAATCGCTCGCTTTAACGGTGAAGGAAATCATCTACATGTCTGAGAGTTTTACATAATGTTCTCGAAGATGTGTGAAGTCTACCAACCCGCGCTGGGCCAGCGTGGTGGATTATGGCCTAACTCTTCTCACACTGAGAAGAGCCCCATGCCTAGCAGAGGGACAGCTTATAAACAGGGGCTGATATTTTAAGTATGTTATGTTATTTTATCAGAAAATAAATCTGATGTGTTACCTATATAAATAAGTTGTGTTACATTTATACGAACTAGCGGTCGCTGAGTGGTCGAAATTTGCCCATAATTTATTAAAATTTTAAATTTGATCATTATTAAGGTATAGTTATCTATAACTATACCTTTATAATCTCATTTCATTTACTTATCACCGACTCCACATACATAAATATATGTATATGTACATATGTATATGTAACCATAGTTACGGAACATTCTACGAAGACAACCGAACAATGCCGAAATACTACGAACGCGATCCGACTGCTTGTGTCAAATGCACGTTTGTGAGTGTGTAGTTTTTTTTTATTAATCTAATGTATTTCTAATGCATATTTTATAAAAATATTAGGATTCGCCCCTCCTTCTGCATATAAATTTTATCTGTGCCAAATTTCATACTCCTCCATCCGCGCAATTTTCGTAGAAAGGGTCACATATTAATATATAGATGTTACATATTGAAATTAAACTGCTTTGAACGAATTTTATCACAAAAGTGTAAACATACATATATATAGTACATAGTTATGGGTACCGAGACCCATACCCGTACAATATTAGTACACTAGTTCTCACGATGCCACCTATGGTGCTAAGCCTTTGTCAACAAGTATTAGTTACTAATGGTTAATTGTAATAAAGTTAATGTTGACCAAACCCATTATATTAAGTACCCAGTGTTTTCCCATAACAAGACGTGTGTGTCTACATGTATTAATACACACACAAATGTAACTAGTATATAAGCTCAATGTAAACCATATTTAATCATTCTATTTGTAAAGCTCATGCTGAGCAGACTGTATTATTTAAATAAAGTATTTTTTTAAAACTTCAGTGCGTGTTCATATTTGACTACATATAGCTGAGAGGTAAAAATAATAACTCCAGTTTTAAACGACAGTGCTTCAAAGATAATGTAGAAAAATGATTTTCTATCCCTTTTTATTTCCTAATAGCAATGCGTGTTTTAAAAATCCAAACTAATATTATATACGAATGTGAGTATGTTTGCTTTGTACGCTTTCACGCGTTAACTTCTCAACGAATCATCATGAAACGCATACACGTTGTTAGGGTTGTACAGAAAAAGACGTAATTTTTCTAAAAGAATATATTGTTTTCAAGGGATTGCAAAATAACATAGCCTTACCTTAATTTACGCGAGCGAAGCTGCCGGCAAAATCTGGAATACTAACGAGATGGGTGTAAAAGCCCAGTATTCAACCTCTTCGTCTTAAATGTATTAGTAATGAAAAGAAATTACCCCTATATCTCGGGGGTCTTTTGGCCCACAGGGCCCATATTCAAACTCGACCAAGGCATACCTTGTTACAAGCAAACCAAGTTACAAGTCAATCGGTCTAGTGGTTCCAAAGTTATGCCTGTCACTAACAGACCGACTTACAGAACCACATAGTGTTTTCATTAACCTCTTCGAATAAGACTCAAAAATTAATAATGATTGTTGCACTTTCTTGATAAACACGAAGGCGGTTTTGTTATTTTTATTTTTTATATTTCACTGATGTCTTGCTCTTTGCCTTGTTTATCAATTATCATATACTAAAGACAAATCGTTCCAATTGGGCCGTTTCCGAGACATCACAACGCACTATAATGTCATTGTTAGTGGCGTATATGAATTAACATTTAAAATTTTAATTATTATGTTTTTATTTAAGGTAAGGTTACAAAGAGTAATGTGTTTCTACATTCATTTTGCACTTAGGACGCTGTGAGCTGTCGTATTTTATAATGTCGTGTCGGCACATACATTCGTGTAAGTGTTCATATTTCAGTGGGTTTATTATCTTGTGTGCGATACCTATGCGTTATCTTAGTGTGTGTGTGTGTGTGTGTGTTTTATCCTAGCCCCAACTAATATTATAAATGCGAATGTGAGTTTGTTTGTTACGATTTCACGCTTTATCAACTTGACCGATAAGTATATTAGTGAACATTTATTTATGGTTTTGTTATAATAAATTTAATTTTCGAGAAATAATGTTATTTACTATTATTTAAATATTTTTTTAATTACTTTTATTTTTTAAAGTCATTAGCCTAACCAGGAACTAAACCTATCGTGGTGGATCTTACAAGCATACAATTAACGGACAAAAAGAAAACACAATAATTTGTGGATCACGAAAGACCAAAGACCGTTAGACTGCCACGTAAAGGTCTCGAGTTCGATCACAATGCTTGTCGAAGTTTTATGCATATTAATTAGTTAGGTAATTATCGCTGACTTTAACAGTGAACGAAGTAACATAGGCAATGTAACATCACAGGAATAACCAACTACGAGTGACGCTTACCTCTGCTATCTTAAACCTCGCACTACTTGTGTGTACCCTTATCAATTTTTATGACGTGTTCAAACCGTTGAAATAATGTCCGTGCTTTGAACGTCAATATAACAGACCTTTTGATGTTGATCCACTGAATGAATGATAAAATGGACGACGCGGTTGAGGTCAGGATATAAAAATATATTCAGTACGTGTAAGCACTTATGCATATAAAGCTGTATACAGACATAGTATATCAAAAATATAAATCTTTATATAAGAAAATTATTACTAGGCTTGGTTACTTGTACTCTGTATTATTATATTTCTATAAAATTATTTCTGCACTACGTCATACATTTAAACAACGGATAGTTAATTATAACTCGCTGTAACGGTGGAGAAAACATCGTGAGGAAACTATAAGGGTTTCCTCACGATGTTTTCTCCACCGTCATACGTCTAAAAGTTCTCCATACTGATCTCGAAGATAATTATATGAAGTCTGCCAACACGCACTGGGCCAGCGTGGTAGACTTTGACCTAAACCTACTCACACAGGGAAGAGGCCCATGCCCAGCAGGGAGACAGTTTAATACAGGGCTGATATTATTACCGTTAAAGCGAGTGATATTTAACTTCTAATTAATACGCACATAACTTCGAAAAGTCGGAAAAGCGCGCCTTGGATTCGACCTCGACACATCTGCATCCAGTGCAGTCTAGCGGTCTTCCACTAGGCTATCGCTGCTTCTACCCATTTACATATATTATATGTATATTCATGTGCAAATTTTCACAATCAACTGACACCGCCCTCTCATGCATACTAAAACGATTTTATTACAAACACCATTTCATGTACATATATTTCCTAGTCAAATGTACATACATAGTCTCACTCCTATATACCTGAGAGGAAAGGCAGAGATACCTGATATTACATCCAGATTTATTTATCTATAGTTTCAGATACCATATTATAATTAGGTTGCGAGAGCTTATTGCCTTCTACCGGACACAATTCCAAACTCCGTGTTACTACTGAGAATATTAAAAGAAGTATTGTATAATTTTTATGTAATCTTCATTTACGTATTCTAGTCCCTCGCGCATATAAAAAAGTTTATTACAGGCACGATTCCATTGACTATTTTACTAAAACTTCAATTTTAATAAGACGTATTTCTTGGCGGAAAATTCTAGTAAGTAACAGACTACATTTTTGGGCTTTTCTGCCAAGAAATTCTCAGAAGCAGCACGGAGTCTGGCATTGTGTCTGCCACAAGGATAGGCTCACCGCCTACTACGTTAGACCTATACTCAAAGTTGGCGTATATATAATACACCTCTACCCCTTCAGTATAAAGGTGTTGGACTATTTAAGTACATACTTTACTTTACCGACCCCGAAATCAAACCTGAGATCTCAAGCACAGCAGTCGCAACACAGCCACTGCGCCACCGAGCCAGCAATTTTTATTTACATGTACATTCACAAGCAATCGTCATCAACGTGTACTATTCTCTTATATATATTAAAAAAGGTTTATGTATTACAAATACGACTCCATTTATTATTCCACTAAAATATATCCGTTTGAATAAGTCTTAAAGCAAGCCGTTATTATTTTATAGTGTATAATAAACGCCAGGCAATGATTTATAACTAGCTGTTCCCCGCGGTTTCACGTTTATGATTACTGCTGCTATCAAAGGCAAACATATTTTTCAAATCGGTTTATAGATAATTTGCTGCCTGTGACTTCGCTCGCTCGAGAACAGTGCTTTTTTCAGTATATAAGGTACCCTATGTCCAATGTGAGTTTGTTTGTTTATTTGTTACGCTTTAACTATAACTATTCAACCTATCTATATTTTTATATGTTTCTATGTATAATATGTATGTATTTACAAAAAAAAAAGTATATATGTATGTTTATCCATTGTCTAGTATCCATAGTACAAGCTCTGCTTAGTTTGGGCTAGATAGTGTTGTGTGTATGTGGTAGAATATATTATTATTATTATTATTATCATCATGAAATTTTGTAAACACGCTGTCATGGGTACAGAAAAGGACATAGGGTACCTTTGATCTAGAAAAAAGTACTGTTTTCAAACGTTAGAAGTTTATTAACAAAATCTAGATTAACGCGAGCGAAGCTTCTGGCAAAATCTACTATTGTAATATTTTTCGCGTTTTTACCTAAGTAAACACAGAGCTAGCTATATATTGCGGGTGCTAAACAACAGTTCTCATTAATAACTTGCAAGGATTCGTCGTGAACATCAGTTTGAGTGGGGCCACGAGTTCAATGCGCAAACTGTTATACCCAGACGTATGAAGCGAATTAATTTATACAGATATTGTCACGGTTCATTTTAATTAAGTTATAGTCTCACGCCTATATCCGCGAAGGGGTGGGCAGAGGTGTATAACACCCACATTTCGCCAGCTATGGTTTTAAGTCCCAGTTCCAGACTTCGTGCTGTTAATAAGAATTTTTAGGTAGGTAAACCTAATAATACTCAGTCTGAACTGGCTTTTCAACTAGAGATTTGTGCACCGCAGTATATGCATGAGTAGGTTCAGGCCATAATCCACTACGCCGGCCCATAATGTGATGGCAGACTTCACACATCTTCGAGAACATTATGGAAAACTCTCATACGTGTAGCTTTTTTTCCGTATTTCGTAAATTTATTTCGCAAAATTTACCAAAATAAAAGCAGAGCTACTTATTTCGGGTGCTAAGCAACAGTCTTCATTAATAATTTGCAAGGCATCGTCGTGAACATCTGTTTGACTGGGACATGAGTTCAACCAGAAAACCGTTTTATTCCGACGCAAGTTAATTTAATTACATTCATAGTCTCACGTATACCTATATCTACAAGGGGATAGACAGAGACCTCGTCATATACCCGTCACTCACTACTGCTACGGCACTGAGCTACAAAGACGCTGTTATAAAACAAACTCACATTCGCATTTATAATATTAAGTTAAAATATCGGCTGTTACAATTCATAGCGTGCCTTTAGAAATCTAAAGAGGCCTAAGCGAAAGACAAATATAAATACTCGCACGTCGCTAATAAAAATACCTCTTGTGTAAACACCTAGTACTATCTAGATGTAGGCAGGCCCTAGAGAACACTATTCGTGACACATTACGGTAATACGCGATGGAGTGCATGTCGGGACGGACAATAGTTTTAATTATTTAGTACCTAGAAGCGCCTACTACTTGTACAGAAATATGAAGTGATAATACAGAGATATTTTTTATTTTGAAGTGGAAGACTTAAGTGATTTTAGCCTGCAGCTGATAAATAGTTGTCTCGCCGTTGCAGCCTAATAATAAATAATTTAATTCGCTCACTGCAATAATCTTTGACGTTCATAATTGTTATTTTATGTCACATAATTATAGACTTCCACAATTTTAATTGCAATGATAATTACTAGGTATATATTTCTTAGGTTATTTTGTTAACAAGTAAAAATTATAAAGCTTGCAATTTCTTTTACTATTCTGCTTACTCAACTGCGCACAGTGAATTATGGGTACAACTATAGCGCCGTAAGATAATTAATTGATTTACAATTGACGCTAGAATTGGACATCTTCAAAATGTCTATGGTAATGTTAATGAACTGTTTGATTACCTTTTTGTTGAATTGGTTTGGAATGGACTATAGATGTCAAATAACATTATTAATATATTAAGAGTAATTTACATTTTATAAATGACCGTAGACCGTGTTGATGTTTTAATTAGTTAGAATTTCCCTTCCCCTTTTATTTACGAAATAACACAGCAGTATCGAAGACCCGTAGTAGTGACGTAACGCGATTCTTACAACAATAGACGACAAAGGAATTACAGCGGCTCGTTCTTTTATTAATATAAAGCCTCCCTTTGTGTGTTAGTATGAGCTTTTACATCACGGACGTGTTATATACGTGAATAGTCTCACGCATGTATCCCCGAAGGGGTAAGCAGAGGTGAATTATATTTATTTATTTATATATAACTACAAATTGCCCAGGTCTTCGCTCGCGTAAAAGTAGGTTAGGTTATGTATGTAACAGTACTTCTTGTGTAAATAAAATATAGCCTATGTTACTCGGTGATAATATAGCTATCTAATGGTGAAAGAATTTTTTGAATCAATTAAGTAGTTTTTGAGTTAAATCCTTACAAAGAAACAATAATCAAATCTTTCCTTATTATAATATTAGTATACTCAGATAATTCTCTGTTTTATTAAGAGTACCATATAACAAACAACAATAGACATATAACTACCCTATTCATTGCAGGCTGAACGAGACAATTAGCTGCGACGAATGTACTAAAAGCCAGTAATGTACTGTAACGATAAAATTGGCGCTAAATGAACTCCATTAAATAATTAAAATGACACACGATGTCGTGATATTCTCAATTATCGTAATGGGTAAATGTATGTGTCATAATGACGAGGCAGTTTTGGTATGATAGACATTTAGGCGTTACGCTGACGATAGACAGCAGAACAGATAATATCATCGGAAATATTTGACTACACGGATGGCGTAAGTGGTCGCCTCGCCACTTCCATTGTTCGACGAGTGTTGTGGGTTCGATCCCCACACGGGACAAAAATTGTGTGATATACAAATGGTTGTTCTGAGTCTGGGTGTTCTTTGTGTCCGTTGTTTGAATGTTTGTAAAGTCCTGCGCGACACAAGAATTATTGTTAGTGCGGGTGTTGTCTTATTAAAAAAGAAAAATTGCCCACGAATAGTGGACCAGACAATCTGACCAGAATTATAAAGCACAAGCTTTCCCACTAGTTTATAATTACTGCTCCGCTCTCGTAGCTTGTCTAATTTTAAAATCGGTTCTGTAGTTTCAGAGTTTATCCATAAAAAACAAACAAATCTTGCCTTATAATATTAGTAACTAGCTTGGTTTCACCCACGTTTATAATTACTGCTTTGATCATGTGGCTTTTAGTGTAATGTTATATAGCCTATAATCTTCCTCACGAATTGGCCTACTCTTCTTCTTCCTTCTTCCTAGCCTTTATTATTCACAAGTCACTTGGGGTCAACTTTTCTAGTCTAACCCGATTTGACTGGATATCAGTTTTTACACGGAGCGGCTGCCACCTGACCTCCGCTACCCGAAGGCTAACGATACCCTTTACCAGACCAATGTCAGGATATTATAGTGCACTGACTTCTCAATAACGACTGCCATAGATGTTCATGGCAGCCGGGACCGACAGCTTGACATGCTCTCCGAGGCACGGAGCAGGCGATAATTGTCAATCAATATACACATAATTTCGAAAAGTCATATAACTTACGAAAGTCAGAGGTGCGTGACGTGGGTTCGAACCCGAGACCCTCTGCATTGCAGTCTGTTGGTCTCCCCACTGAGCTATCGCTGCTATTCGTAATATTTAAAAATGATAGTAATTAAAGGCCGTAACATAACAACAACCGTGCCTCGGAGAGCACGTTAAGCCGTCGGTCCCGGCTGCCATGAACATCTATGGCAGTCGTTATTGGGGAAGTCGACATAAAAGATCCCACTGGGTCGAAGTGTCGCCGGTCTGTACTGACTGGCCCCCACATAAGATAAGATACTATCATTACAAACCCTAGGTGTTCTTTGCGTCCGTTGATTAAATATTTGTAAATTCACCCACGATACAGAAAATATCCCTAGTGCGGGAGGCGATTTTGATTGAAAAGTAGTCGCTGTCATGAAACTGGGTTACTGGTAGTCGACAACAAACAATAAAGATAATTATAAGGAGCCTTAATGATGGAACCTCTTCTCACCGAAGGGTCACGACTGAACACTGTTTGGTTGGTATCTTCTGTAAGATGATGATACATTTTTAGCCGAGTTGCCTCAGTTCTAGCGTGATCTCAAGTGTGAGGGTTCCTTAGTGACCTCTCCTGATATTTTCCTAATAGCAGTTGGCTATTCAAACATGGTCACCCTCTTTTATCTGGAACTTACCTGAAACAAACAAAACATCATTTTAATATAATACAATAATCTTGTTTACATTCATAAGCCGCTGTCTGTATATCCCGAATTCCCAAAGGGGTAAACAGAAGTATATTACACCTACATTTCGCAGTTATGTTTTAGGTCATATATAATAGCGCGAGCCTGTTACCATCTACCGGTTCATATCCAGATTCCGTGCTGCTATTAAGAATTTCTAAACATAAACATCCAATAACAAAAATAAATTTTGTCTCGCTCTCAAATATAAGAGTAAACTTATACCATAGAACTAACAAGGTAAATCTTAACTTATATTATAAATGCGAATGTGAGTTTATTTGTTACGCTTTCACGCCTTAACTACTAGACCGATCATTATGACATTTCACATACACGTTGTCAGAGGAACAGAAAAAGACAAAGGGTACCATTCCACCAGGAAAGTAGGTACTGTTACTAACCTAACCTGCATTTACGCAAGCGAAGCCGCGGATAATATCAAGTATTTTATAATTTCTATAGACCCTGTAAAAAATTGGTAAGTTTATAAAAATTTGGGTTCTAATGAAATTATATAAGTACCTACAAACCTAACCACCCCTAACTCCTTAACAGGCCTCATCCAAAAACGATTTATCTTTGTATTAATATTAAAATTCTTATTTCTAAAGAATTCAGAAACTTCGACTGTCATTCCTTCGTTCAGACATTTTATTGTTCTATTCTGTTTATCGCAGAAACTCTATTTCCCCACGAATGAGGCTGTCATAAGAATATATTATAATTGCATTGGACTAGATATTTGTTTAATTAAACCATTTCAATAGTTTCAATGAATAGTAGGACTAACATTCTTATTTAGTTTTTCTGCTTAATTATACTAAATTTAGATTACAGATGTAAGTGGTTTGTATTGAATGGTGCGGCAATAGTGACATCGACTGCTAAAAGCTGCATAAGATCTCGGTTTCGAATCTTCGGTTAGACCAACAAATACCTAGTTACAGGGATTTTTCAAGAAATGCCTAATAAGTAGCCCTATGTTACGATGTTAGCGATGTTGCGCACCAGTGCCTCGAAAAGCATGTAAAACGGTTGGTTCAGAGCGTGCGTGCTTGCGTACAGGCGGACGTGTGTGCGTCATGTGTGTGATCTATACACACACACACACACACATGTGTATAGATCACACAACTTCCTCTACTATTCCAATTTGACAGGAAAACCCAATAATACTCCGACCCGGGTATCTAACTTCAAACCTTGTACACTGCTGTATCGCATTCACTACCACTTCTCCACCGAGGCAGATATTTCATGGTTCAACTACAAGAAAGACTGACGGAGATAAGTGAAAAACATTTAATACTGTTTCGGTGCTCGATCAAAGTCAAGCTTCAGAGAGACTAGTATATGTACTAGCAGATATATAACTCGATACGTTATTCATGTTCTACATATATACTTTCACGTCTGTATCCCCGAAGGGGTAAGCAGATGCACTTAAATTTCACCAGCCATTTGGCAAGTGTGAAAAGATCCTTCAAAATCAATTTAAATTAAGGTAATTCTTGAATATACTAAATCTTGTTGTTGCAATTGCTCATCACTAATGTATGGTGTTGTCGATTTATTCGAATATTATTCGATTGTGCACTTCACTAAACTGAAACTCGAATGATCATTATAACCGTTAATCATAGTTTAGACGTTTAAGAAACATTTGGCACAGCTAAGCGCCGGACGAATGACAAATGTATGAATATCAGAGACTGCGTTTCGATACAGAGATTTATGTTGCCATTAAGTCTATTGTGTAAGCAACTAGATGAAGTAGAACTATGACGTAGAAAATAATCGTACAATTGAAGGTAAATTGTGAATTATATGTTTATTATATAAATAATTCTGGCGCTAGAGATAGACAATTATATCAATTAAAATTAGAATAACTAAACCCTTTTTTACGCATATCATTATAATAATAATTATTATGCAATTATTGTACTACATACTAGCCGTATGCTTATACAAACCGTCATTGCTTATTTGCGGAGGAGCCCAACTTATGGCTATAGTAGAACAAACAAAAATGAAAGTTATTCCCTAAAACACCATGAAGTTGGTACACAGAGGATATAGAAATATCATGAAAGACTAAAAAACTGCCGTCTGAGGAAACATCATCGGTTGAGTACGATTGTTCACTATACATTAATCGAAATTAACCAATTATCAAATCGACTCTAAATTATTCGATTATGATTCGGATTATAATCAATGACAAATATAATTGATCAACATTCGGATGCGGTGTCATAAGTTTCGAATATTCGATTATTTTTTGTAGCAACAACAATTCACTAAAGGGAGACCGCCGTGGCATAAGCTACTTAAGATATTCGATTCAAAAGTTGGACAGCATAAATGTAGTTTTCTATTATATAAATCCCTATATTAACATTCTGAATATAAATAAGTAGCTAATATTTCTTAAAATCGAATATCGAATAATGTATACTCCAGTTCGTACTAATCCCAGCCCGTCTGAGACAAACTCAATAACATTGCTTAAATGTAGAAGAAAGTTTTGTTTTATACGTCTCACAAAATTTGTTATACACTAAAAGAACATGGATTTAAAGAAAATCTATCAATATTTTTTTTTTTTTTTTTTTCTTTATTTGTTTTAGGAACTTTTAACAATATGTTACGCTAGTTCCATCATAAACTAATCTAATTACAAACAAACTTACAAATTAACCAATGAATAAACCAATGCAGCCTCTGGCGACATTGGTTTCGCTAAGATCATATTAAATGTACCTACATCTAACTTGTTTATGTTTAGTTCACTAACTAACGCACTTCTTTCAGGCCCATTCCTGACACACTCCACCAAAAGGTGATAAACATCTTCTACTTTATTATCACACGCTAAACAAAACGGAGATTCTACCTTCTTCATCAGAAATGCAAAGGATCTTAGTGGCATGTGCCCGGAACGAATTCTGAAAGAAGTTACCAACGTTTTACGACTAACTTTAAAATTACTAAACCATGGGATCCGAGGAGGCTCACTTTGGATGGTTTTGTACCATGGCCTTTTGTCTTTAGATTTGAAATATTCTTTCCATTCATTATAACAATAAGTTTTGAATTTGGCTAAAGTTTCTGAAAAAACTGGAAAAACATAAACCTCTATTCCTGTAGTTGCTGCTATCCTAGCTAATCTGTCAGCCTCCTCGTTTCCCTTCAGGCCAATGTGTGACGGAATCCATTGTAAAATCAAGTTAACATTATTCAGCAGAATTGTATTAATTTTACTCAAAACAGCAAAGGCTATCGATACACCTCTCTGTCCAGAGGCGCATCGAGCCAAATGCTGGAGCCCGCTCTTGCTATCTGTAAATATGACTATATTAACGTGTTGTAATGTAGCAACGTAAGACAACGCTTCAGAAATAGCATACAGCTCCGCTGTCATTATGGAAACCTTAGATACAAGTTTAAAACATTCGCTAGTTTTAGTGGTAGCATCATAGAAAGCGGCTCCAATCTGAGAACTCTTAGAACCATCAGTAAACAATTTATGCCACCCATTGTATGTGTAATTTAATTCTTGCAAGATATCGTTTCTCAAACAGTTACTCTCATATGTTTTCTTAGGCCTGTTAACAGTTTCTAAATTAATTTTAATAACATTTTTAACTGATATATAGCTACACCAAACATTTAATTTATACATATCTAAAGGGTTAGATGGATATATATTTTCTTCTTTAGTAATATTATATGTATCCATTAATACAGGTATTTTTTTATTTGACCAATATCTATGGGTTCTAAGAGCTCCAAGATCAGATAAACATTTACTTGACACACAGTTGGTACAAGACTTAACTTTAAGACAAAACTTAAATGCTAAATATTTACGTCTAATATGTAATGGGGGTAAGCACAACTCGCTCTCCATCACATGTATAGGTGTAGTTTTAATGAAGCTACCTACAATTCTCATAGCCTTATTTTGAATTTTCTCTAGTTTACATAATCGAGATTTAACACTACTATCATAAAAGACACAGCCGTAATCTATTCGACTTCTAATTAAAGATATATACAAAAGCCTCAACTGTATTGGATGCATACCCCAATTAGAGCCAGCTAATACTTTTATAATATTTAACATTTTCTGACATTTTTCATTAAGTTCATTAATATGTTTGCCCCATCGAAGTGAAGGGTCTAACCAGACACCTAGATATTTAATACTATCAGCTGGTACTAAAGGGATATTATTTAAATATAATTGAACAGTTTGCCTTCGATATCCTCTACTGAATAGGCAAACTTGTGACTTAGACGTTGATAATTCTAAACCTATATTAGATAAAAGCTCCACAATATAATTTAACGATAACTGCATATTATGCACACTGTCACACATATTTTTCGAATTAACAAAAAGGACAAAGTCATCAGCATATTGACATATTTTGATCAAATTACTGTTGTTGATATTTTTACAAATTTCAAGTGTTGCAATATTAAATAGCAGTGGAGAGATTGGGTCTCCCTGTGCCAACCCCCTATTAGTCCATCTTATGATATCACCCTTCCCATCTGTGTCATCTTTAACAATTAAATGTCTTTCCCTAAGAAATTCCCACAGATAGTTACATATTCGACTGCCCACTTTGAGGTTATCTAATGTTTTAACTACACTGTCGATTAAAACATTGTTGTATGCGTTCTCAATATCTAAAAAACACGCTAATGTGGTCCAGTTTTTAGTAAAAGCTACCTGTATATTGGTTATCAACTGTGCAAGTGAGTCTAAGCATGATTGGCCTCTGCGAAAACCGGTAGTATTGGGAGATAACACACTGTTATGTTCAATAAACCACTCTATTCTTTTAGTTAGCATCAAATGGAAAATCTTACAAGGGCAAGAAATTAATGAAATTGGTCTAAGTTTGGAGTTATTCCCCACTTTAGGTATTGCAATTATTTTTATATTACGCCATTCATTAGGAATACAACCAGAATAAAAGATTTTGTTGAATATACAGAGTAAAAACGTTTTTGCGACATCTGGAAGGTTAAAAATCATAGAATAAGTGATATTATCATCTCCAGGAGCAGTATCTTTCTTTTTGATACACGACTCTAATTCCTGAAATGTGAACTCTGACTCTAATAAGACATTACTTGAAGAAAATAACGGTTTAGAGGCGAGAGATGAGTCAGGAGCTAAACTTTGCAGGAGCTCTCTTTTTTTGTCCATTGGAACGAAATAACCAGCTTGTCTATAGCCCTTAATCCATTTCATTTTGCGCCACATTTTTGATGAGGTCACAGTGCCATCAATAGAGCTACAAAATTTTTTCCAACAATTTGTCTTGGCTTGCCGGATTTCCTGTTTAGCTTTTAAAGTTTTATCCTCTAAGATAGCTAAGTTTGCCGGAGTAGGGTTACGTCTGAATTCCTTCAACGCGAGTCTTCTTTCCGCTACTAATTTAGAAAGATGAGAATCCCAATACGGCTTAGGTTTGAAGTTATTTTGAGAGTTATTGCACATTTTAATTATTGGGATATTTTTATCAGCAGATTTATTAATAATAGAAATAAAAATTGAATACATTTCCTGGATGTCACATATATTAGGATCAATATTAGAGAATAACTGTTCTATATCTTTACGATAGTCCAGCCAATTAGACTTTTTAAAATTACGTTTAATAGTTGTGTTGACTGTATCTTGATAGTTCATTTTAATTTTAATAATAAGATGATCACTCCCCAAGTTATCACTTAATACTCGCCAAGAGAGATGTATAGCTATATCGGATGAGGAAAAGGTGACATCAGGAGAGGACTGTTGTAAAACATTACTTACATAAAATCTATCAATATTAGGGCAAGCAAAAAATAAAGTCACAGAATACCTATAGATATACAGAACACCGAGTCCATACAATATTTTTAAAGACATCTCCCGCTCCATGGATAATTATGGTGTTGCGAGACAAATTAAGGTCCCGTGTCCCCATATGAGACGTACATGTGACGTACCTATAACTTTTCGAGCGGCGGCAGTAGCAAGGCAACTTTTTAAAACATTCACATATATACATATAATATGTAAAGAAGTTACAACTGGATCAAAACAATATCGCTTTGCCAGATCCGAGAATCTATCCCAAGTCCTCATGCAAAGCAGGTATCCACCTTCCTAAAATTATAAATGCGAATGTGAGTTTTTTTTGTTACGCTTTCACGCCCTAACTACTCGATCGATCATCACAAAATTATGCACACACTTTCCCAGTATAAAACATTATACAGGATATGTACCTTTAATTCAGAGAAAAGTAATATTCTTAAGACTGCGCCGAGCGTAAGACGCGGTTGAACTGAATGACAGAGCTCGACATTCAAATCGGTGCGCGGCGGCCATAGTAAAATTGTATGGAGGATTTGAATTGCTTTTTTGATAAATATGTATCTTTATTGTCAACCAATAACTTAAATATTTGGGACGGACACATTGTAATATAACTATTTATGTTTTGTTTAAGCTGTAAAATAGTATAGATTTCTACTGTTATAATCTAAAAATCACGTAACACTAGCTTACGTTTTTGCATTTTTCGTGCAAATTTACGTAATTTTGTAGGCGAAAATATTAATTATTTTTAGTTTTTTACACGGCGTAATTATAAACACATTCATTGTTATGTTTTATATTTTTATTAAACAAACAGTGTTGATTTTATCAACTTAACTGTGACCGCCTGTTTTGGCACATTTCACTCCGCGCAATCTTAAGCGAAACCACGAGCAAAAGCTAATAACAAAATAAACGCAAATCGTTCGCCGAGTCGAACAAAACTCTATAGTTGGATTTATTTACAAAGCTTTGATAAAGTATCTTATGAGCCTTAGACTGCGCCCTCTCAAATAAATTTCGGCATTAAGTGATTTGTAACTGTGCTAGCAATTATAACTTCGTAAATAATTAATATAGAAAGGTTAAGCTGTCTCATTTAATTTAATAATATTAATAATAATCCTACGATTATCATAAACGTGAAATTTTATGAAGATGTTTGGATGTTTCTTGCTGTTAATAATACGTAAATAGGCAAACCAATTTTAGATCAATACACCTTAACGAATATTGTAAATGCGAATGTGAGTTTGCTTGTTACGCTTTTACGCCTTTTTCAATTTCATGTTGATCTGTCCAGTATTTAGCTGGATCGATCATCATAAAATGTCGCATACACGATATCAGGGGTACAGAGAAGGACATAGGGTAAATTTTATCTCGAAAAAAGTACTGATTTTAAGCGAGCGAAGCCGCAGGCAAAAGCCTGGAGCCCATATTATAGACTATTTATGTCCGTTGCGTTTCAGTACTTCACGCGGACGAAACCACAAACAAGCTGATGCTATAATTAAAATAAACATGCTGCGATTTTTTATATTGCAGCGAATTACAAACAATTTGCGTACATTACTGACGGTAGTGGAATAATGGAGCTGTGTAGATCTATTAAAAAAAACACAATTAAAGCATATTCGAAATTATTTAATACCATCCTTGTTAGCGCAGCGGCAGTGAATGTGACTGCATGAGGTTGACCTGACAATCAGTTTAGTATTATTGGTGGTTATTAGTGGCAGCACGCTATCTGGAAATGTACCCAGTAGACAGTAACAAGCTCGTCCCCTACAACGTGGGACCTAACGTGGGTAACTATGGCGTACGGAATATGAGTGTAATAAGCCCCTACCCGTCGAGTACACAAAGGCGTGGCACTCACCTAAATATAATATTATTATAAATGCGAATGTGTGTTTGTTTGTTTCGCTTTCAAGCTTTAACTATTGGACCGATCATCATAAAATTTCATATACACGTTATCAGGGATACAGAAAAAGACATAAACTAACTTTCATTCAGGAAAAAGTACTGATCCCGAGGGATAGAAATTTATTGACAAAATCTACATTAACGCGACCGAATCCAAGAAAAATCTAGTGTATGAATAAATCGAAATAGACTTATTTGACTTTTGACAACTTTAACATTATAAATTAATTGGCGAATTCAAACAATTGAATCCAATTCTCGATAGTCATAAACACAGAGTTCTAAATTTCTCAAAATCATGTCATATCAACTAATCCTAGTTTTTAAGTTTATTCATTACAAACAAAATACAAATCTTAACTAATATTATAAATGCGAATGTGAGTTTGTTTTTTTACGTTTTCACGCATTCACTACTCGCCCTATTAACATGCAATTTCTCATACACGTTATCAGGAGTACAGAAAAGGCCATAAAGGCCTTTCATCTAGAAAAAGTACTGTTCCCGAGGGATCAAAATTTATTAACAAAGTCTCCAGTAGCGCGAGCGAAGCCTCGGTCAATAACTAGTATATTGTATAAAATTTCAAATGAATATTTTTGACTTTAGACGTAGCGTTTAATCCTTTGTATGAAAATACAAAATGAAAGGACCCAAAGCTTAAGCTCAGCCGAATGGATAAAATAACTGAATATATTTAATATTTTCTTTAAATTTTAACTTGAATAGAATCAAGTTCAAATAAAATATTTTCGTTAACAAAAACCGAATTAATGTGTCTGTCTTGTGGACCACAGTGTCATAATATTTTTATTGAATAAATTTTACAAACTTTTATTAATGAGTTTGTTTAAGTATCATATCGATCTATTTTCATGTTCTTTGAGCAAATTCACAAAGGCTACATACTGGATATTAAGTTATTTTTTAAAGGTTTAAGATATTTTATTATATTAATGTTTTCAAATGTTAGATTTTAGTTATGTTACTATATTATCGCATTAGGTTAAGAACCTGTAATGATAGATTAATAGTTAGAAATAAATAAATAAAATAAATATAAATTGAAGTAGTAAATGCCTGAGGTAGCGCCTTTAACAGTATTTACGAATGTCTGTGTTAAACGTGTATGCATAGTCTCACTCATATATCTTGCCTTATCGGAGACATAAGCCAGGCAGAGGTATATTAGATCCATATTTCGCCAGATATAGTTTGAGGTCCCATTGCCTATCTATATTAGCATGAAGACAGACTACGACCTAAGCAATATCGTTTTCTAGAATTCCGTTTCAGCAGAGTTCATTGTTTAACAGAAGTCCTACAGTGGGCGCCAATTAGAATATTGGCGCCCCGCCGCAGGTTTTCAATCAACACAGCCTCTGAATTGAGTTCTCGATTGTTATACCAAACTCAATTGTGGTATTTTACTAATATAATCTAATACTAAAATAAATTCTTGTTTTATTTGCTTGGAATTTGGTTATACTACTACGAGTATAATTGAATATTCTGTTCCTACCAGTTTGTGATGTAGGTATCCAAATAACACTTGAAACGCTTTTATTAAAATAAAACATTTGAATAACAGAATATACTATGAATTTGTATATAGTATACTTACTGGAATCCTGAATGTTTTGAGAATACTGTAATTTTCCATTCTTGTCTGTTTAATCTTAATCCTAAATAATATTACGTGACTTTGCTTGTTACGCTTTCTTCGCGCCCTTACTACTCAACCGATCATCATGAAATTTCGTATACACGTTTTCAGGAGAACAGAAAATCACAAAGGGTATCTTTCATACAGAAAAAAATACAGTTACTAACTTAACTAAAAACGAAGCCGCAGGCAAAATCTAGTCATATATAAGCATTAAATAATAACAATGCTTAACAATGGAAGCTTTATCTAAACAGTTTCGTGTTACTAAGAAATGTACCCAATAAACGAGCGATTGCTTACGTATAGAAATTCTATGAATAGTATCTATTCATAAGATCTTTCAGACCGAATTTTGGCCACGGCGCCCTATCTTAACGGAGACTGGCCGTCTATGCAGGAGATATTGTAGTGCACAAGTGTACTCTCTGTTTGCTAGCTCTCATAATCCGATGGGACGGCAATTTAACACGAATGAAGTGACAACCCGCAGAACCAAAGGCTTTACGTTCTTTTCAGGGACGGGTGTAACATCGCTAGAAGCCTATTTCCGAGTTGCTACTTAAAATTTCTTGTTCAAAATATCCAATAACTCTTTGTTGGCGATGATTCAGGATTCGAACCCGAGACCTTACGCATAGTCGCATACACTACCGTTGCGTCACCGAGGCATCCATGTATTTACACAGTGTAAAGCGTGGTCATACTTTAAAGTACTACTTATACAGTAATATCATGAGTTGAAAAAAAAATACTTTAAATGTCAATATCAAACAACTTCTACTTTTAAAAATTCTTCTCGGTATTATGTTACACAGTTTGTACACATAAAATGTTTTGCTATGTGTGCGATCAAACCCACGAACCTCGATGAGATGATCACTTATGCCAGTGCGCTATCCAAGAAGTTATAAAGTTTGAATATTTGTTTCTCAATCACGTGTAAACTGTTGAATGGATTTTGATGAAACTTAGCACATACATAGATAAACTAAGTCTTGAGTTTATACCCTAACTAGATTATGCCCGCGGCTTCGCTCGCGTAAAAGTAGGTTAGGTTATGTCTGTTACACTTCTTTCTTTTTATATAAAATAAAGCCTATGTTACTATGGCGATTATATATGTAGCTTTATAATGGTGAAAGAGTCTTAACTTTGCATGTGCTAGTAGCATATCTCCTTCTTCTCTGTATATTATATTAATTTTGGTCACAAAGTTACACTTATGAACGTCAAGGTTACAATCAAATAAAAAGAAAAGAATTTAAATTTATATATATGTACTTGTTGCCACGTTCAGAACAGCAAGGGCGGAGAACCAACAAGAAGAACTTGCAAGAAACTCATTGTCACTCTTTTTAAACGCCAATTTTACGATGCTGCTTATTTTACAAATTATATTTGTAGAAAGCTGCAATCATTATAAAATAATATCAGCCCAATAAAAACTGTCCCACTGCTGGGCACGGGCCTCTTCTCACTGTGAGAAGGGTTGGGCCATAGTCCACCACGCTGGCCCAATACGGGTCGGCAGACTACACATATATTCGAGAACATTATGTTACACTATATACATATGTATAATTAGAGATATAGATAGATAATTAACTATTTTATACGCATATAACTTCGAAAAGTCAGAGATGCGCGCTTTGGGTTCGATCTCGAGACCTCTGCGTGGCAATCCAACGGTTTCTCACTAGGCTATCGCTGCTGGGCGGTTGAAATGAATGCCCAGTAGTGGGGCAGTTTATATACAGAGCTGATATTATATGTACAAGATATTGCAGCTTTTATTCAGGCTCTGTTGATGTATGACGCTTCAAGCGATACGATATTTTAGTGGACAAGGCATAAACATTTTACTTTACGCTCCGCCTACCGATGTTCACGACCTTATATAAATTACCTATAATAAATAAATAATAAATAAATATTCTACCAAATACACACAACACCATCTAGCCCAAACTAAGTAAAGCTTGTACTATGGGTACTAGACAATGGATAAACATACATATATATTTTTTTTTGTAAATACGTACATATTATACATAGAAACACCCAGACCAAGACAAACATCCACGTTCATGCACACAAATGTTTGACTAGTGCGGGAATCAAACCCGCGACCTCAGGCGTAGCAGTCAGTTACACTAACCACTACGCCATCGAGTCACTTATGGACCTTAATGGAGTATTTAAGAAAAGCTACAAGTGCTCGTTCTTTAAGAAGCTTATTGATAAACTGTTATTGCTGACGTTCATTGGTTCGAATGGGTAAGTAGGGGACTTAGGTTTATAATTGATTGCATTGTAACGTTTAGCGTGAGCATATATTTTACTAGATTTTGCAGGAACAGTAGTAGGGGGACAGTACTTATTCTAGATTAAAAGGTACCCTATGTCCTTTGTACCCCTGACAACGCGTACCAATGCGAAATTTCATGTTGATTGGTCGCATAGTTATGTTGTGAAAGCGTAACCAAACACAAACCTCACATTCGCATTTATAATATTAGTTAGGATGTAGTATAATAAGATTTATATTATGAGCATTTACGATACCAAGGGTGAAATGAAATTTACCGACAACCGAGTCCTATTTAAAATATTTGTAGGTCAATGAATGGCGAAACATGTAGTTACTTAGTGTGTTGCTTCAACATGATGCATACAGGCCACATAACTTATATGTATGTTTACTTATGTTTTACATAATAAAAATATCTTTAACGAGAAAAGACAATCCATGGAGCAGGATTTAAAACTGCGATCTTGACAAATAGTGTCGTCACTTTGTCAACTAAGCTATTCGTGGTTCTACTCGTACCTTGTATAATATAATAAAATGTTGAAGATAAAATGATTAAGTTTTTTTATTGCCTTTGGCATACGAACAAGTGGCCACCTGATGAAAAGTGGCAACCGCTGCTCATGGACTTCAGTCCAGCACTTTTAGCACCAGATTAGCACTTTTCATCTTTCAGTAATGTCAGGACACAACAAAACCGCTGCCTACCGTGAAAGAAGAACTCTCTTTAAACCTCGTTTGAAGAAGCACATATTATCATAGCGCTCGGGTAAGACCCAAGCAGGTAGTTCATTCCAGAGCTTGCTTATACGTGGGAGAAATGATCGCTAAAAGCGTACCATCTTGGATTTGAACGCTTCCAGGTGATATGGATGAATCCTGCTTCGTTGTCGAGTGGTACGGTGATAGAAAGGGGCCGCTGGTACCAAATAAAACAGTTCTTTGAGTCGGTAGAACACGCAGAGAGACCCAGTCTCTCCGTTGCTCCAACGACTCCAATCTATCCGTGAGATTAGGATCATCGACGATTCGAACTGCCCGTCTTTGTAGAGAGTCCAGTGGGTCGAGCTGGTATTTGGGGCTCCTGCCTAGAGATGTTTTGTATCTAAGGTGATGTTATACTATGCGTTATCTATTGTATAGTTATAAAATATTTATATATGAACGGATCACGGCGGCCAATCTATTACGGCGACTGGCGATCATCCTATATTATAGTGCAGAAGTGTGTAGGTACGCAAAAATAAACGCACTCCCTACTCACCAAATCTCATAATCCGAAGGGACGGCAATCTGACACGACCGAAGAGCGATCAGGGGCAGGATGAATAGCTTAACGTGCTTCCCGAAGCCTGGTTTTAAGTCAGGCATTAAAATGTTTCCTTTGTTTTACATCTAAGATGATTATATGCATCATCTACCAATAGAATATTAACTCAAACGTTTTGTTACATTAAGACCAAAGGCCAGAATAAAGAGTTATATTCAATCTATTGCATGTTACAATCAAATTAATTAAATTTTCTATTCTAACACATAATAAATATTAACTCAACAGTTATTAAATAAACATGTATCCCAATAGTTTCAAATGCATCCATACGAAACAGAACTATCGAACGTACAAAGTAAACTTAACCTAAAACACAATAGGGTAGCAATTTCCTAACATATTTGGTCTGAGTATTGACAAGCTTACAATTTCATTTCAATATACAATGCAAAATCAACTTTAAGCTGTTATAAATACGGTTGATTTTAGTGTAACAGCAGTATTAGTTCAATAAAGAATTCAAGAGAATTCTTTCTATGAAATCGATCTTTCTTGATAGTTTAAAACCAGTATTGTGGGTAGTATTGTTTAAAGGAGTATTTACCCACTGAAATTTCTTTGCAAAGAAATAGTTTTTAGTCTTATTTTCATGTACTTGATTTCACCTACATTTGCTCTTATGGGTGATAGGCAAACGGGCAGTTCTGGGTTCAGGGCACATGGTGGTTAAATAGTAATTGGATTTCATAGGGAATTTTTTACCAGCATTGTGTCTGGTATTTACCAGTAAATGGCCAAAAGCACTCTGTTTGTTACAAGGTACCTAAACACACCTGGAATGTGTTTTACTTCTATCTACCTAGTTTTTTAATGTCTTCGATATGATTTTATTATAAAGAGGGTCTTTGAGCCCAAAACAATGGATTTTATAATTTTTGTTTACCTGTTCCAACAACGTGCAAAACTTTTAAAATGATTATGATGCTAATTTCATAATGTTGTATCTTAAGGTTAAGAGAACGTTTTAGGTAACTCTGCTCAGTTGAACTATAGGTATGGCGCATCCGAGAAGATCTCGCTAAAATACAAAGACTGACAGGTAGAGTAAAAAAACTCATGGCAATTTTTAACGGTTTGCGTCACTGTTTGACTTTGATACAATAAAAATGGTTTATTACTCGCTTTGTCAGTCAATACTATCGTTTGGAATAACAATATGGTGAGACGCTCCAAAAACTAATATCCTACAGTTAGAAAG
Source organism: Catocala nupta (assembly GCA_963675205.1). NCBI lineage: Eukaryota > Metazoa > Arthropoda > Insecta > Lepidoptera > Erebidae > Catocala > Catocala nupta. Next base: position 3,749,629 of record OY776105.1, read on the forward strand.
AGCACAGAGGGCTGTCCTTAAGATAATAACTTTTAAACATTTTCGGTATAATACTACGGAACTATATAAGGACTGTCAACTCATGACAGTGAGACAGCTATTTGTGCTCTATACAATTGTACGCAAACACACAATACTAGATTATAATCCCGATTGTCTAACAAGGCGAGTGTCCAGTAATGTATTTCCAGCGGAGAGACATAGAACCAAACCAGCTGAAAGACATTTCTGCGCATTCGGAAGTCGTATATACATACCACAAAGTAAATAAGGAATGCAAATACGAACTAAACAAATCTATGTATATACAAAAATACATCCTTACATATGAGGAAACAGAGGAACTGATTAAAACACACACACATACAAACGCACGCACGCACGCAAGCACGCACGCCCGGACTCCCCCCTGCACTGACCCTATAAAAAATTCGCTTATAAAAATATTGCATGCATTTTTATTGATAGCAAAGGACTTCAAAACCCTTGAAACATAAAAACTTTAAAAAAAGAATCGACTGAGAAACAAAGGAGATAAGGGTAGATATTTTTCTTTACATATTCATATAATTATAAATTACCAACAACTAGACTCGAGAAAGCCTAGCCACATTTATAATCTATTAAAAGAAAAAAAATTGTAGCTTTCAGTAATATTTTATGAAGCAAAGAGTACTTCAATATTGATTATAATTTTAAAACCCTATTATGTTTTATCACTAATAAAACATGTTGTAATAGTTCTTTGACAGAATGAAATATATAAACAGGATTTAAGTCGACTTTACTGGCAGTAAAATATTTTAGCAGGTGACTTAGTCACACGTTCCACTGATGACGATGAGCGATTTGTACTTAAAAAACGTAAAAAAGTAAAAGAGCTAAGGGTTGGGATGCCACGCAGAGGTCTCGAGTTCGATCCCAAGGCACGCCACTAACTTTTCGAAGTTATGTGCGTATTAATTAGTTAATTATCGCTCGCTTTAACGGTGAAGGAAAACATCGTGAAGAAACTTACATGTCTGAGAGTTGATAATATCAGCCCTGTAGTAAACTGTCCCACTACTGAGCAAAGTTAGGTGTGAGAAGAGTTAGATCATAGTCCACCACGCAGGCATTGCGGGTTGGCAGACTTCATATATTTTCGAGTACATTATGGAGAACTCTTTAGTTAGTGATGAGTGCCTTGGGATCAAACTCGATACCTCTGCGTGGCAGTCCAACGGCTTTCCACTAGGCTATTCCGCGGGCAGAACTATTCTTTAATATTCTTACCCGCTACTTGCTGTCAGTAGACCACACGCCTAATACCGCGAGCCGTAAGTTTTTATAGCTGATTGTAAAACAGATCAATGGATGAATATATTTCATGAAAGGGACACGCAATAAAGGTTCTTGAATAAAATATACCGCAAACGTATATCTGCCACGTAGGTCCCGTGACGTATGCTAAGTAGGGGTGATATGGGTTTGATATCCAGATTGAGCAGTGTCATATAGTTATTTTGTAATAAGACCTCTGTATATATATAGACTGCGGTTGGCTTAGTGTTTTAACTGTTCATCTTATCATTATGAGAGCGCCTGCTCACCCGGGCTGAACATTTGTGCGATCCACATAATAGTAATATATTTTTAAAATACTACTGCTTAAAGAATCATTTCTGTACCGTGGAAGACGTTTCAAGAATTCTTGTTTCGTAAAAGACACACTAGTTATAATTCCTGTGTCGCGAGGGACTTTACAATCATTCAAGTAATGGACACCAAAAGCATTCAGATTCAGGACAACCATTTGTGGATCACACAAATTTTGATCCAGTCTGGCATTTTCAAGCCACTACAGCGAGTGTTGTTGGCGTAGTCGCAGTGGCGAGGCGACTACTAAATTCATTACGTCACCCATGCAATCAAAATAATTTTTCGAGTCTGTTTATTAAATCGAATTAGGAAATACTTGACGGCAATCCATTTTAATATTATAATTTGGCAACGAATGAGCTTATGCATTGACAATCTGTACAAAGTATACTTCGTTTTTAAAACACGTATCGAATATTTTTATGCAAATTAGGGTACGCTCGGTTCTCACAACGCGGCTGTCCACCAGCAAAGGAGTATTGGTATTGTCAACTTTTTCTACTGCCATAGCTATTGTGGTGGGCAATCTGAGGGTGCGTGGTAGGTTCCACTGTGCAACAATATTTTATTGTCTGGGTATTCTTTGTTAGCTCCGTGGTATAAATTAAGCTTATAATAATACCAGCCCTCTATTAAACTGTCCCACTACTGAGCCCGGGCCTTTTCTCAGTGTGAGAAGTGTTAGGCCATAGTTCACCACGCTGGTCCAGTGTAAGATATTTTCCTTCACCGTTAAAGCGAGCGATAGTTAACTAATTAATATGCACATACCTTGGAAAAGTCAGAGATACACACCTTAGGATCGAAATCAAGACCTCTCCGAGGCAGTCCAATGTTCTCCCACTAGCGTATTGCTGCTGAAGGTGGCTTAAGCTCCGAATAATCGTAAGGTTCGTCACCTGGGTCGGTCAAACTGTCATATACTTTTCTGTACATATTGAGAGAAGAAGTCTTTATTGGGATCCTTCTAGAATTTCGTTCAAACTAGAGTAGCTTGGCAGGTAAAACCTCTATATGATCTGATTGTGGATGGATTGGCGATGATTTTTTAGCGTGTTTGAAGCTTTGTGTGAAAGATGTATGATCGGTTTTATTTTGCTTCTCAATATTGTTAATAATATTTTTATATCCTCATATGTACCTAGTACTATTGGCTTGTAACTATTCTAATATTATAAATGCGAATATGAGTTTGTTTGTGACGCTTTCACACTTTAATTTCTCGACCGAACATCGTATAATTTTGCATACACGTTGTCAGGGAAACAAAAGGACAAAGAATACATTCATCTAAACAAAAGTACTGTACTGTACTTAAACTACTCTACATTTACGCGGGCGATGCCGCGGGAATATAATCTAGCTCTAAATAAACTAAAATTAAATAAAAATATACCACCATAACACCGAAAATACGACCTAAGAAAAGCAAACTGACAGCATAACTTTCGTTTTACCTTTTCAATTACGTAAGGAATACCTCCGGGACATAAACATGTTTGTAAATGTGAGTCTACGCGTACAGCGAGACGTGAGCGCTCTCACCTTGGTATATGTTCCCGAGGGATCCGTGGTATCACTATGTTAAAATCTTAGGTGGAATTTCTGTTTGTGTATTAATCGTAATAATGACTGCAATTTGCGTGCGGTTTTCAAGGTATTGGGTGTTAAAAACAGTGATGCAAGATGACATTATTTCAAAGTCTACATGCATAGACTCACAATATAGCAGTGATAGCCTAGTGCGAGGCCTTTGCACTGCCAAACAGAGGTCTTGCATTCAATCCCCAAACACGCATCTCTGAATTTTCGTATTTATGTACACACAGCGACACATGAACCTAGACTGTTTGGACTTTGAACTATTAGAAGTTGAACGCTGCGAATCGTGCGAGAGAGTGCGTTATATTTTTGTTACGCTCTATCCTTACAATTACATCGACACCACTATGGACAATCCCTTTCCGACAATTCTCTATTTTGTATGTAGCGTAGTTATATGTTTATAGGATGTCTAACTTGATGTGTAGCCGTGTGTACGTATTAATTAGTTAATTATCGCTCGATTTAAAGGTGAAAGAAAACATCGTGAGTGAAAAACCTGCATGTCTGTGATGTCTCCATAATGTTCTCGAAGATAATGTGTAATTTATCAATCCTTCAAAGCACTAACCAGTGTGGACTCTCGACTGCACAGATGGCGTAGTGGCTTAAGTGGTCGCCTTGCCGCTACCACTGTGCCGAGTGTTGGGGGTTTGAATCCCACACTGGACAAAATTTGTGTAATCCACAAATGGTTGTTCCGAATACACAAAGAACACCCAGATGCTATTTATGTTCGTTATTTGAATGTTTGTAAAGTGAAATATCTCCAGTGTCGCAATCTCCCGCGACGATATTCCTAGTGCAGGAATTGTCTTTTTTAAAGGTAAGAAAAAATAAGAAAGTCGTTCGTCTAACCCTTCTTATACAGAAAAAAATCCCTGTGCCTAGGTCAGTTTATACGTAGGCCTGTTATAATTTTATAATTAATATTAACCTATTGAGTGTTAATGGCACACCGGCACCCAGACACAGAAAGGTATTCAATTATGTCTGGCATGCCAAAAATCTACCGGTTAATATTATTCAATACATAAGTAAAGTAAAATAACTCACAATATTACAATATTACGATCTCTAACCTAAAAAAGCAACATTCTACGAGAGCCTTCTAAAAAAAGGTCGTTATTACATAAAAAATGAAGTGCCATCCTAAACTTTTGGGTCAAATTGACTCGATGTATAAATTACAGCGTCAGGTCATTTCTACCCGAGCGCTGGGAAGTTACGTAGCAAATTTTAATATTATAGACTTAGTCTATGATTCCATCATATGTTCTACAACAAGTGACAGTAACGTGTGGTCACGCTCTAAGTCAAACATTTTGGATTTTTGTTTCGTATACTAAATATTGTATGTGTTATGCGTAAATTATGATTCATATGACTGTAGTAAGGCAAGTATCAGCTGACAATATTGAAGGAGAGATCATGGATTCACTCCGATTCGATGACCTTGATTGTGTTATAAGAAAGTTAGTGCGGCAATCTAAGTTTAAGAATTATGATATTTATGATATATGTTTTCAATAGTCATAGCCTAACGGGATACGATATTATTGATACGATATACGGCCACGTAAAGGTCCTAAGTTCAATGTTTACGCATCTCTGACTTTTCGAAGTTGTGTGCGTATTAATTAGTTAATTATCGCTTTAACGGTGAAGACAAACATCGTAAGAAAACCCGCATGTCTGAGAGTTCTCCATAATGTTTTAAAAGATATGTGAAGTTATCCAACCCACACTAGGCCAGCGTGGTGGACTATGGCCGACGTATTGTCATACTGAGAACAGGCCCATGCCCAGCAGTGGGACAGTTAATATACAAGGCTGATATTATCAAACAGGCATTGATGAAACTAGAAACAATTTGAATAATACATATGTATGTATATATAGTCTCACGCTTATATCCGTAAAACAATTACAAAATATATTACTAACTATGCAAATCTATATAATATAAATATTCAATAGCTCGGTAGCAAAACGGAAGTTCATTCCCGGGACGAAAAAGGAAAATAGCTTGTCGGAATTCCCTAAAAAAAATAACGCAGCCCGTCTGACCAGAAATTCTCAACAGCAGCACGTTAAGTCGCGAGCAATGGCTAGTAGATAGAATAAAGTTATACCTACGATTTGATCCTAACTATCCTAACTAATATTATAAATGCAAAGATGAGACTGTTTGTAACGCTCTCACGCCTCAACTCCTCGACCGATCATCACAACAAGTCACTTGCACTTTGTCACGGGAACAGAAAAAGACATAGGGTACCTTTCATCCAGAAAACAGTACTATTCTCGTGGGAAGCCGCCGCTATAAGTACATAATAAATACTCGTGTAAACATGTTAAAAGCTTATTACGACGTTTTACAATAACAACACGAGCGATCGATCCGAAGCGATCGGTAAGTTATTGCTTCACCATTAATTTATATTGATCTTTTATCGACGGGTGACTCTATATTATTTTATACAATAACAATATTAATGGCTCGGTGGCGCAGTGATAGTGAATGCGACTGCTGTGCATGATGTACCGGGTTCGAATTTCGGTTTGGAAGAAGATGTTATTGGATTTTTCAATCAAGAAGTTCTCAGTAGCACAGTGTCTGAAGATGTGTCCGGAAGACATTTCTTTTTTAAATACTCCCGCCCGAGTTATAATTCCTATATCGTGGGAGACTTCACAAACATTCAAACAACGAACACACAAACTCGGAACAACCATTTGTAGATTACACAAATTTTTGTCCCGTGTGGGATTCGAACCCGCAACACTCGCCGCAATGGCAGTGTCGAGGCGACCAATTAAACCACTACGCCATTCGTGCAGTCCAAACCTCCTATTATGTCTGACATAAAACCATGGCTGGCGAAATACGAGTGTAACACTTCCACACCTCTGCTTCCCCGAAGGGCGTACAATAACATAGTCTCACGCCAATATCCCCGAAGAGTTCATTAACTGATTTCACCAGCATGCTTTAGCTCATAGGTAATAGTGGGCAAGCTTATTCCTATCAACCAGGCTCAGTTCCAGACTACATGATCTTATCTTATCTTATCTTGTGTGGGGCCAGTCAATACAGACCGGCAACACTTCGACCCATTGGGATCTTTTGTGTCGACTTACCCAATAACGACTGCCATAGATGTTCATGGCAGCCGGGACCGATGGCTTAACGTGCTCTCCGAGGCACGGAGCAGGCGATAATTGTCAATCAATACGCACATAATTTCGTAATTTCGAAAAGTCATATAACTTCCGAAAGTCAGAGGTGCGCGACGTGGGTCCGAACCCGAGACCCTCTGCATTGCAGTCTGTTGGTTTCCCCACTGAGCTATCGCTGCTCGCCAGACTACCTGATGCTACTGCAGATATCTTTTCAGAAAATCTCTATCGCAATTTGCTCGGCAATCAAACCTCGGACGTCGTGCATAGCATTCACATTCTCTGCTGCACTACAGAGAAGTTAGCAAATGCAATACATCGAAGCATAAGATGGTTACTGTCTATGTATTCACCTGTAAATTATTTAAAGCGTTCCCCAGAAGCTGTAAACTGGATAACATTACTGTATTACTGTGCTAAAAGTTTTTAAAGATAAATGAACTATCTCTGGAACTGCCATCAAAAATGCACCACGACATGGACCTGTCTGTTGGCAACATTGCCACCAATTTATATTTTTAGTGGCTGACAACATTGTAGGCTCTCTCTCTGTCGCAACGCCATCACGAAGTAAGAACGTGTATTGTGTGCTGTAATAATAAAAAGTGATTTGTGCTACACCAAACGGAATATTTTATTTCTATGCAAGGTATCACACATAGAAATTGGTCCTTCGAGCCGGATTAAAGTGGTGCTGCAAAATAAAGTGTGCCTCGAAAATTGGACAGTGCAAAATATCAGTGAAATTCCGTGTCGTCGTGTCAAGTATATGTGCAATACGCGGCACCCTATAGTGTGCTCGCGCGCAAGCCATATTCCAGCCAATCACAGAGCAGTTTTGTCATCGCGTTTCGCGTGGCACCAATAGGAGAGAGCAAAAATATCTGACGTCATCGCCAGACTTCGGTGTAGTTAGTGCAACGTGTTGGTAATACTGACGCCCACTTCCTGCCAACTAAACTGCGAGCGTGCATCGAACGTCTATCCGGTCATCTATTTGTATTGTATATTCTATTCTCCGCCATTTTGTTTGTGCGCTTTAATTATAGCAATTATAGATTGTTTCGGACTTTAAGACATCGCAAATTTAAGTATTATTATAAATAATTATATTATAAACTGTTATATCTGGTTATATACAAAGTTAGTATATCTAGTGCTTGGAAATGACTGACCGTGATCGCGAAGAGGTTTCTATAATGGACGTCAAGAAGTTAATTGCCAAGCGTGGCTACATAAAAGCCTCCATAACAAGACAGGTAAAGTTAATTGACGACAAAGAATTAGTTTCGGGTTCTTTACAGTTTCTTATCGCTTTAAAAGAAAAGTTAATTAGCACTTTCCGTGATTACGAACAGGCTAACATATCCATATTTGAATTGCTTCCAAGTGATTCTGAGAACATTGAGGCAATGGAACTCACATACTTGAAAGCGTTGGCTGCTTTACTAGAAATAATAGATTCTAAACAAACCACGCTTACGAAACCGTCAGTCAAGGCCAAGTTACCCGAAATACATATAAAACCATTCACTGGTAAGTACGGTGATTATATCCCGTTCATTGAGTTATTTAAATCGATGATACATAACAATTGTAATTTAGATAACGTTCAGAAAATGTATTACTTGCGATCCCACCTTCAAGGTGAACCTTACGATTTGATTAAGAACTTATCTCTCACAAAAGAAAGTTACGATGAAGCTTGTCGCCTACTCAAAGATAGGTATGATAAAAAACATCTTATTATGTTTGATCACATAAATACTATTCTAGACATGCCTATAATTACCAAATCAACTGCTATACAGTTGCGAGAATTTATATCTTTGGTGAGACAAGAGATGGCGGCTTTAAGAAATTTGTGCAATGAGGTTAGTTCGTGGGGTCCTCTAATCATTTGTATTCTCTCCCGCAAATTAGACACATACACAGCAAGAGCATACCAGATGGAGCGAGATGACAGCAAGGATCCTGAGGTAGATGATTTGTTACTGTACCTGGAGCGTAGAGCCATTGCTTTAGAAACATCTGATCAAAGTATAGTCAAGAAAAAGTCTATAGTTAATCTCAGTACGACCAGGACTCCAGCGGGATGCCTAAACTGTAAGTTAACCACACATAAGCTATATAATTGCCCGCAGTTTAAATGTCTTTCTATAAATGAGCGACTTGACTTTGTCAAGAACAAAAAAGTTTGTGCTATATGTCTCAATGCACATGCAGGCAAGTGTAGATATCATTTTCGGTGTAGTGTATGTAAAAGGCAGCACAACACACTGTCTTCTATTCATTTAATGAGAAGCATTTACTGGATGATTAGTGCTTAAAAGCAATTTGCTGGAAAAGTATCGTATACATGTTTGATGCTTCGGATAAATAGATAGTTGTCTAGCTTCGTTATTGGGTCTATCGATACTAGATTCTTTTTTAAACGTTTTATTATGATTTGCCTTCAATTTTAACTGTCACGTTAGATTCCTGGTATAAATTTAAAGGAATACTTATCTAAGACTGTATTTGTAACTGATTTTCGGAGGCAGATACAGCGTGGAATGACATTTTATTATGATATGTTTTCTTTTAAGACTACCCCCGCACTAGTAATAATATAAAATACAAACATTTAAACAACGGACACATAAAACATCCAGACTCGGCACAATTGTTCGTCAATTACACAAAGATTATTTATCGAATGCTCGTGAAGTCCTCTGAGATGCAGAAGTTATTCCTGTAATGGCAGTTTTCTTTTTACAAAAAGCAAGTGTGTGATTTTCACTTGTTTTCTTTACAAACTAAGTTCACCACAGTCAACATTATAACCGGATAACTTCGTATGATTGTGATACATTCACATTTCAATATTTAGTCATAAGCGCGGCAGTATCGACAAAATCTAGTGTTGAATCGATACAAACTCTACAACACTATAAAATCGATTAATTGGTAAAAGAAGTTGACAGAATAAGATGTTTTGAAATCGATACTGCACTAGCACTTAGTTTCCAGTAATATTTTTTTCCTCTTACCGTCTTATTTCTTTTGTATCGTCGATAATGTAATATTGGCGTTTTATGGAGATAATCAAATCAATTATGAGGCCCCGGGCATTGCGCTAATAAGGTATCGGTCCTATGGCAAGCGATTGAATACCCGTCGATCAAAACTGTATTGATTTCCATGTAACCTTTGAAATATAAAGTATTGCTAGATTTATTTTAACTCTCTCTCTCTCTCTCTTTTCCTAGCTATGTATCCCACATGGTGGTGGGGTCATCTTTCCTTATTTTTCTCCTCCACATCGCTCTGCCTCTGACATCATCGTGAGTAACATTGCATTTCCTGTTGTCCTTTGGCACTACATCTTTCCACCTTGTCGTGGGTCTTCCTCTAGGTCTCCGACCGGGGAGGTCAAGCTGTAGTGCCAAATTGCCGACGTAGTCTGGTGGCCTCCTTTTCACGTGACCATACCATCTCAGCCTACTCTCCGGCATCTTGACAGCGATGTCGCGTACACCAAGGCTTCTTCGCACGTACTCGTTGCGGATTTTATCGTACCTGGTTACGCCGCACATCTTCCTCAGCATCTTCATTTCAGCAACTTGGATGGTAGAGAGTAAAAGAACGTGCCTTTTGGGTTGCAACCCATGTTTCCCTACCATACAGAAGGACTGCCCTTTTGATCTATTTATTTTTAATTGTAGCGACTTATTTGTTATGTTATTATGTTTAACAGCGGTGGCAAACACGTACACCACCAAACTGACTGAACAGATAACGTAGTGGTCTAAGTGGTCTCCTCGCCACTGCCACTGCGCCAAGTGTTGTGAATAACGTTCTGTTAAAAAGTAAGTAATGCTTGTCACACGTTACAATGTCTCTTTCTATTATAATACTTTCTATTACTACACGGAAAGCCTAATGGAAGGAACAAAAATTTGTGCACCACGAACAGTTGTGCCGAGTCTGGATGTTCTTTGAAGGTTTGTAAAGTTTCTTCTCGATTAAAAAGCGGTAACCATATCCCGTTTGCAAATCTCAAAGGTCAGTAACCATCGTATTATATCATCAAACGTTGCTTTCTTGATATCTGTATATATATGTATTTATATATATTTACATACATCATCTAATGCATACATTCCTGGAGGTGTTCGCAGAACTATCTTAGACCCACTTTGCACGAGATATGATTTTAAGTCCCATGGTATGATAATATGGGGCGAGCTTATTGCCGTCTACCGGGCACAGTTCCAGACTCCATGCTGCTGTTCAGAATCTATCAAAGAAACCCCAAAAATATTTCGCCTGACTTGGGAATCAAACACATTGAGACTAACCACTAACCACTACCGCTCCACCGCCGAGGCAGTATTATCTCTATAATTAAAAGCCTTTCAATCGCTTTTCGCTGTCACTAAGACACGAACCTTGCATTCTGGAATTGGCCTTGACGATATTATGAAGATGTCCGCAGACTTTCAATACATACAATTTGGCTAATGATTACCCTCCTTGTATGAGTTTCATTCAAGCTACGTGTTACATTGCGTCATTATGTACCTACGTAATATGATTCAACAAAAATCTATTGAAATTAACATCGTTATAATGCAATGAATCGTGAAATAGATGAAAGGTATTCCATTAATTGATAATTCACTTTTTTATTGCTCTTAGTGACAGATGAGCCAGTCTATCTAAGGAACATTTACACTACTACAAAATTTTGCCCGTGGCCTCACTCGCGTAAATGTAGGTTAGGTTAGTAACAGTATTCCCGATAAATAATAAAAATAAATCTATTAATAAACAAAATTTCTATTTAACTATTAACGACATTATTTAACTCGATTAATTTCTGAATTATTTTGCATATATTACGTGAATATGCAAAAGAATGTTTATTTATTGGGTAACACAAAACTGATTCATAATTAATTAGATTCCTTCTTTAGTAATTTCATTGAGAGCCTCTTGTTAAAATAATTTTAGCCATTAGGACTCTAGGCTTTGGTTGTGTCTTCTTTTAGGGTGCTGTAGTAAAAATGGCAATACCAGAAATAATACCCTTATTATATCATCCTGTTCGTTCGTCTGTCTGTCACATGTTTACTCGGTAACTATTAGCACGATAAAGATGTAATTTGGAAAGTGGGTGAATACCAAAATTTACTATTGGTGTGGTGCAATTATGAACGAAATAAAATTAGCAGTGGAGTTTCTATGCATTTAGCTACTGCAGCTAAATAATCGTGCATAAGGTCTCGGGTTCGATTCCAAGGTCAAGCAGAGTGTTGGGCCTGCCCGCCGTCCGTTCAGCACCAGGTCCGAGAGGCGGCGTGCGTGTCCCCACGCACGCCTCTGTGTCGAGTCCGTCTCCCCTCTAGGTGGGAGACAGTTGGGAATACTACTGAGTGAGTGCCTTTGGGTAGGTCTCGTCGCGTAGTGGCCTGCCGTTTCATACGGCGGGCCGAAGCCTCGGCGGGGTTGCGACCGCAAGCAAAAGTGATTCGCGCGGCCCCATCGATAGCGGTTATGTAATACCGTGGTAGGTTTAGTAGGTATTCCGGGAGGTACATTTTCTTTTCAACATCTTTCTTTTACCCCGGTGAGTCCGACGTAATCCCTCCGCCCGCCCCCGCGGAGGGGTATGCATAAAAGCATTCCCCCACGTAAAAAAAAAGGGTCAAGCAGTGTTACTAGGTTTTCTATCAAGAAATATAATTATAAACAGCACAAAGATTGGGACTGTGTCCAGTAGATGATAGTTGACTTGCGTCTGTTACGTAAGATCTAAAACGATGTTAAGCTGGCCTTTAGGAATACAGTCGTAATTATATGTATACTGTATATGTGTATGTGTGCGATTCGTTACTAATAAATTACAGATACAATAAAAAAGATGTCTCACTCATCCAGAAACAATATATTTTTGTATAATGTCCATACCCGCACTAGTTATAATGAGGGCTATCGCGCTTAAATTCACCTTTAGAGGTGGATAGTAAGGTCAAACTCTATAGTCACTTCAACAGTAACCATACAAACCGACTATTATTACCGCCAAATATGGCTTTTGACAGCAGCTGTGACAGCATTGACAGGACCTTACTCGCTAGTGGCGCCGACTGGTGAGCACAAAAACGATAGCCCTCATTCCTGTGTCACCGGGGAACTTAAACACACAACACACAAACAATGGATAAAAATAGTACTTAGACTCAGAACAACAGTATCGTCCCCTGTAAGAATCGAACCTACAACACTTGCCGTGGCGAGACGATCACTTAAAGCACTACGCCATGCATGCAGTACTTTCTAACAAAGAGAATAAAAAGCGAAATATATGTCCCACAGCGGCGTTGTTTTAAACTAATTACTTACAAGCTTTACTCGGAGTTTTTGTTACAGAGTAATGGCGCCCAACGAGGGACACGTATAAAATCCTAATTTATTAAAGGAAACGTGTTTTAGGTGTTTTATAAGTATACTCATACTGAGGTTAGTGAGAGAAGAGCAGAGTGCTGTTACTTTATTAGTTTTAGTAAGCTTACTAATCACTATACTTTGACTATCAAATGTTTAAAATTGTCATAAAATTTGGAATAATTTGTTTTCATCCGGGAATAGAGCATATAGGATTGGGTTGTTGGACTATAAAAGCTGTGTTGATAAGCATGACATTAGCCAAATTTAATTATAAAATACCACACGGACGAGCCGGGTGCAGCAGCTAGTACGCCTATTTTAATTATTACAGACAAATGGACGAAGAGATTTATTACACGTAGAACCTTAATTAAAATCGTTCTTATTAAAATTCCAATTGAACATTTTCGCTGGGATTAGACAATATCCGACATTAGCTGATAAATTGGCTTTAAATACATATTAAACCATATTTAACCGCTCAATTAATGGGTGTAAACACATTTAGTATGGAAGCAGCGATAGACTAGTGGGAGACCGTTGGACTGCCACGCACCTCTGAGTTTTTAAAGTTATATGCTTGTTAAATAATTAATTATTGCTCTTTTTAACGGTGAAGGAAAACATCATGAGGAAACCTGCATGTCAGAGTTCTACATGATGTTCTCAAAGATATGTAAAGTCTGCCAACCCACTCTGAGCCAGCGTGATGGAATATGGTTTAACCGTTCTCACACTGAGAAGAGGCCCGTGCCCGGTAGTAGTACGGTTTAATATAGGGCAAATATTATTATATACTATGTAGATCTTGCCCGCGGCTTTGCTCGCGTAAATGTAGAGTATGTTAATTTGATCAGTACTTTTCTTTGGATGAAAGGTACTCTATGTCTTTTTTTGTACTCCTGACAACGTGTATGCGAAATTTCATTATGATCGGTCAAGAAATTAAGGCATGAAAGTGTTACAAACAAACTCACATTCGCATTTATAATACATATTAGAAAGGATTTGATGGGCGGTTAAGTAAAGTTTAATGTGGTTGATATTTATCTATTTATCAATGAATGTCAATAGGCGATTCGAGCAGTGATATTTACTGACGTAAATATCACCGATCGAATTATCTAGTGACCAGAAAATTGAGCGTTGCACGTAGAATTGGATTAACAACATTTTTAGACAGGGTGCCGATTATCAGTACATATTATAAAACAAAGTCCCCCGCCCCGTCTGTCTGTCTGCCTATCTTTTCGCGATAAACCCAAAAACTACTGAACAGATTTTCATGCGGTTTTCACCATTAGGCAGAGTGATTTATAAAGAAGATTTTAGGTTTATAAATTGTTAAGGTTTTCTACTACGCGTACGAAGCCGGGCCAGGTCGCTAGTCTACGTATACATATGTAAACAGAAAATGTTATCCATTTAAAAACATTGCACTTACGTAGTAGTAGATTTAGCATAGTTAAAGTTAATATGGAAAAGAAGTGCAGGAAGCAAAAAAATATTTTAACAAATATCAATGTGGATCGATTGCTTCGATGGCGTAGTGGTTTAAGTGGTCGTCTCGTCACTACTACTATGTCGATTTTGTGGGTTCAAATCCCACATGGGACAAAACTTTGTGTTATCCACAAATGGTTGTTCCGTGTCTGGATGTTCTTTTTATCCGTTGTTAGAATGTTTGTAAAGCTCCCCGAAACGCAGGATTTATTATTAGAGTGAAAGAGGACTATATAAATAAAAATAAAAACCTGCCATAGAATCATGAATAGCTTAGTTGGCAAAGGGCCGACACGGTTTATCGAGGTCGCAGGTTCAAATCTTGCTTCATGAATCGTCTTACCCTTGTTTATGATTTACATATACCGGTATTGCTATTGGACCATAATCCAAGCACTTTAAATTAGAAATTCTCTTACATATTCTAGTTGTTCATTAATTATTCTTTCTTTTATTAAGACTGCCGCCAAGATGTATGTGTCGTTGGCTCTTTGGCTTCAAAGCGCGAAGTTTTCCCTCTTTGCACATAAATCGGAATATATGAAAAATCAAGTATTGTACCATCTGTGTGAAATGTTAAACATGGTTCTGTTTTATGACAAACTTCAAATATATATGTATGAGGAAACGAATTTCATATTTTGAAGTCTTGTGTTAAGTCAGGTCCGATGTATAAGTCGAGCAAACTGTTTTTAAAGTTTCAGCTAGAAAATTCTTAGAAGCAGCACGAAATCTATAAATGTGGCTGGTAAATGGCATAAGGTTCGTATCTTATTACGTAGGATTAGGTCCAATGAAATAAGATACGAGCCTTATGCCAGTTATAGATGGTCGAATATGAGTGTTATACACCGTCTACTTTCCCGTTCGAGGATATACAGGTCTATGTTATATTTGTAGATTCTTATATTATATATATTATCTTTCTTATTAATTGGTTCTACCAACTTTAATACGCTATTGCCTATATTATAAGTTAGTCTAGTTAGTCTAGACACATTGTTAAAAAAATATACTCTTGGCTCCTCGTGCCTGGCTTTTACTGTAGTGAGTTGAGAGGTTGCGTGTACCTCTCTTGCGGTTTTCAAACATCATCCTTACCCCGTACTTCAAGATATATAGACAGAAGTAACTACACGTCTACGATGTTTAATAATAATATTGTAACATTATAAAAAATATTGAAATTGTTAATAATATTTTCTGAGTTTTATTTGACTGCAGACTAGTTACTGAATCTACATCAGGATCATCTTAATTTTACCACTTCATTTACTGCCGAATAAACAAAATGACAGTAAGCAACATCCCGCACAGCTTAAACCAGCATTCATGACCATCTACTATACATAAAACAATACCAGAACACAGAAAACGCGTTAAATCGGCAGTAGTACCATTTAGTACAGTACAGGCGTACCTCAGGGAGCATTCTGGAGCCTGTTTACAAGAGCCTGCAGAGTCGCGTCGCGCATTAATCTGAATAACTGATTAGTTACGTGTCACGCCGGCTGTGTTAAAGTAATGAACATGGCACGGTTTTGTTATTAGCGACGAATATTATAGTGTGTGTGAACTGAAATATATAATTTTCATTAAAGTTATTAAATTTATGTAGCTTCAAACCGTGATCCTGTATGAGTGAATTTCACGGGAACGTACACCGAGAAAAAGTATATTATGTGATAATGCAAACTTATAACACTACTAAAGATTACTCGACAAAAATACTCAATAACACTTTGGCTGACTCGATAATTGAACACGAGACATAATGCACAGCGGTCGCATTCACTACCGATGCGCCGCCGGGGCTGATTATATATACACGTAGTTTTGCTCTAACATTTTGGCAGCTACAGTAAGCTTATTGCCGTCTACCGATTCCAGATACCGTGCTGCTACTGAAAATTTCTTAACAGAAAACAACGAACACCACTTTGCCACAACCGGAACGCCTTATGCACAGCAGTTGCATTAAAAAACTATATGTATAAAATTATACATAAATAGTTCACTCTTATTAATAAACATAGGCAACTATTTTTGATATCGTACATAATTTTACACACAAGAGCAAATAGTGATCAAAAGAAATATTTCTGTGCAAACCGCATCAAATTGTTTGCAAAATAAGGGAGTAATTAATATTTAAATTGGGGATATCTCGCTATCTTCCTCAGGCAGCTGCATTTAAATAACGATTACATCACAGTTTGTACCGTGCATCCTTTTTCTGTCATTTGACAATTACCGCTGCTACCAGATTTGATACGCTTGAATATTAATTATTTTTGAGTAAATTTCAATATATTTTATTTTAGATTTAAGCTGACGTAACTATTTGACTTAAACAATAAAATATGTGAGTCAACTACCCTTATATGCACGAAGCACATTTTTCACACTTGCATATAATTATTTTATTATACAGGGTGGTCTTGTGAAACAAAAAGCAATTTCTTTTAGCCCAAGGTAATCTTTAGTCAAGACCAGTTGGTCCAGGTGGTTTAACCTTTAAGCTTTTGCTCTAGGGAATTATAATTATCTCCTTCAGCCGCATACTGTGTAAATTTTAATATCTCACCTTCAACCAGATAAATGAAAGTATATTAAGGTCATCTGAACTTAGGTTAGGACGATATTTTTTTTTTGTTTTTGCTTTTTGCGTCGCTGATATAGTTTCAGTTCCTGCGACCCACCCAGTACCGAGTTGGCACAACGTGGTACGTGTATAAGTTTCATCTTTCGCCGGGTAAGCCGGGCATAACTTCTACGCTCCCCTTTTCCCGCGGAAATGCAGACGCTATCCCATCATCCCACAGTTATAAAAATAAAAAAACGAAGGATCAATCTTAACGGAGACAGGCCAAGGCACATATTATAGTGCACAAGTGTGTGTGCAAACATAGGTACACTGATCTACAGGCAGATAAATTAATTTTAAAGTGACATCTTAAAAAATATTTAAATTCTTGAAATTCTGATAAATCTAAATAAAATAAGACCAACCTAAATTCTAAAACGATAAGGTTGAAATCACTTCAACGTTTTATCAAACAACCAGCTGAATTTGTCAGAGAAAGAGTTAAGGTGACCAATTCTATCGGAGACTCGTAATCTGCACAAGAGTAATTATAGTGCACAAGTGTGTGGGCAAAGTGCACTGTCTATTCCCTCACTATACTATTAGAGTGAGAAATCTATGAGATGTAAATCCAACAAGCTTAGAGAGACGAGCCGCAGTAATAACAAATCTACGTGCTTTCCGAGGCACAGGATGTGTAACCGCTAACTTCCTTACACTAGGCTGCTATTGAAAATGGCTTGTCAAAAAGCCCAATAACATTTTGCTGGCCCGACTCGGAAATGGTATCTGAGATCACGTACAACAACCACCGCGGCAGTTGTATGTGTGCTACAGAATCAACTCTATATCTTTGAAGGTGTAGTCGAAGGGGTATAACAAACACATCACCAGCTGTAGATTTAGGTCTCACATATTAAGGAGCGAGCCGTTTGTCACAGTTTACACAGCACACAGCTCTATGCTGCTACTAAGAATTTCATCATAAAAGTACCCAACAATACTTTGCCCAACAGAGAAATCCCTCCTAAAATCTCATGCACAGCAATCTTATTCAAGCACGCGTAAACCTCTCAACGGATTTCGACACAACTTATCCCACAGAAACACCTTAGACTTAGATTACAAAATTGGATATTTGTTGTCTCGGTATGCGTTCCGTGGTATGTCCACAGACAAAGCCATGAGCAGAAACTAGTCTAGAATAATAAACACACCAACTAAACATCCACACAAGACATCCAACCAACAACCACATAAAATAAAAGATGAAACCATAAACTCGTCCTTTTACAACCAATTAGATATACTTTCTATATAAAAAACAAGTCTGCCTATATATATTATTTACTGTAACAAACATGGAAGCGAAATAAAGGTTAATAAAATAGAATATTTTATTAAACGACGTGCGTCGGCCATTTTGTTAATTTATATTAATGATATTAGGTATTACCTGTACCGTATTATTTGACTATTTAGGATAATCTACTTCACATGTTTGGGGAGGTAAATATTTCAGAGTAATTGCGTGGGAAGCAGCTATAGCTTAGTTTGAGACCGTCGGACTGCCACGCGAGGTCCCGAGTTTGAACTCTAGATATCTTTTGACTTTTCGGAGTCATGTGCGTATAAATGCATATGAGGATATGCCAAAGAATCCTCCGTAATGTTCTCGATGATATGTGAAGTTTGCTAATCTGGGCAAGCGTGGTGAACTATGACCTAGCCCTTCTCATTCTGGGTAGAGGGTCTTTGCCAAGCAAAGGGACAATTTATTTAGGACTGGTATTATTATACTCGTTATATTCCAGAACAATAAATTTTATATTTTTGCCATGTCCAGCTCCATTAATTTTCAAAAGGAAATATGCTTGTGTCGCGGCAAAATTTACAAACATTAAAACAACAGACACAAATTACACCCAGTCTCAGAACAATATGTGGGTCACACAAATGTGTGTCCTATCGAACCCACTACAACCGGTTCGTCAGCAGTGTGGTGTGATCACAAACTTAAGAATACCAACAAGCTCCAGCTTAGTTCTCTATAATATAGTAAGTTACTATAAAATAGGTCACACCATTAGCAAGCCAAGTCCACTCAATGCACAGAGCTTTAATATTTATTAACACTACTCAGTCACGATCATGTATTAATTGTCTACAGTGCGGCAAACGCGGGCAGCTATGGAATTATTCAAATAGAACTGTACAGTTAGCCCCTATTTTACCATCTCCAAGTAGCATTTAGCCAGAAAATAAAAGTCTCGCCATCACTCTTGTTTAAATTAACAAGAGAGTCAGCATGTGATTACAATTATTCGTTTAATTATTTCTATTGCCCGATATTTTAGTTAAATTTTATTTGATTATTGTGAAACTGGCCTTTAAAATACGAATGTAATATCTTTTAAGGCTGTTTTATTCAACCCAAGTTTTCTACCCAAGAAAGATTTGCAATGCTTTTTCTATTCCAGAAGGAACACAACTTAAGGTTCTTTGACTACGATTTTTTGTGGCGCAGAAGCAGCCTCCATGCATCCTGTTCATAACTGCATTATCGACCCCAGAAAATCCTGTTTACAGGGAGAAAATCCAGTTGCATGAGCCAGGCCAGGCGTAACCATTAGCCATGTTATGCATCATGTGTACACTTGACAGCTTAGTGATATAAAAAAAACTATCTTATTTATTCCTCGGGTATCGGGTATTCCATTAGCTCAGAGACACAAAAGTGTGTCTTGTCCTCGAAGAACGCCACTTTCCTACTGCCAACGAATGGTGAGAAAATACAAACATTTCTCACCTACTTCCATAGTAGGTAGACCGTAGATTCCGTAGACCAACAGGTTACATAGATACTCTCCGATTTAAGGTAGTCTATGTGGAAGGTTGAAATTGGCCCTAATTTGAATAAACGTACATTACACGCCTTTTTACCCGAAAGCAGTCACATTCTCAAAACCAATAAAGCAGTCAATATTCAGTCAGAATAAACATAAACGTCATTAAACGTAGACGAAACTGCAGGCCACAACAAGACCACAATATTTTTCAGCTCAAAGAAAACACTCCAGCATCCCTTATTTTCTCACAACAAGATTTCGTGGCTTTTCACTCTGTCATTACAACGAAAGTGCTTTACACAATATTATTTGCGCATTGCGTGCATTTTGACACAAAAGGCTCAAGTTGCTTACAGCGAAAAACCAACAAACCAGGTAATACAGTCGCGAAGATTTGATGAAGATAATATTAAAGGAAATTTATAAAACCTTGAAATTCAATTATACGTTGTGTATTTGAAAAATACAACTTTACATAACTTTGAAACAGTCAGTCTCCCCGTGAACATATCTGCTGAAAGCAACCGTTATCCCCATAAGTGTAAATCGAAACAGATTAATAATTTAAATAGCTTAAAATAGTAAAGTTTTTTAGTTTAGTAGTTACAACATTATGTAAAAGTAGTGTTTTTCAAATAAACAACGCGATGAAATCCGTATAAAATAGTTTAATGCCAATGTACAACATTCGCGTAAACCTAAGACAATATTATTATAAAATGTTATTTGCCTAAATGGTCTCGTGGCTTGTTTGCGCTTATGTTTGCCAATCACAAACCTGCGTTTAATTAATCGGTGAAGAAAGAGTCTTGTCTATACTAATATTATAAAGCTGAAGAGTTTGTTTGTTTGTTTGGTTAAACGCGCTCTATAACGTCACGCTATGACCAATAGGAACAGAGCATCAATGAAAAATGTTGCAAAAACGGGGCAATTTCTCGTATGTGACGCAGGCGAAGTTGCGCGGGACAGCTAGTATACACAATATGTGCTAACAAGAGTGAAATAAAATATTTTCTTTCTTTTCTTTCTCTAAAGTGCAACTGTGGTGTTCTATTACGAAATTCTTGAAATCCGCACGGAGTTTGGAAGCGTCCCTTATCAGAGGAGTTCGATATTGTCAACCTTTTTCTTATGCACTGGGGTGGGCAGTCCGAGGTTGCGTGGCGGGTTCCTCTCCTTCCAATTATTTTATACCAAGAGATTTCCGCCAAGTTATGTATAATTTGATTCAATATAAATATTTATAGAAGAAAACAACAAAGAGAAGAAGTGTTCATTTTTATGACACGCAATAGACAAATAATTTTATATGCTATATGTATATAATAAGTGAATATGGATACACATAGGAATTGAAGGATTGAAGGATATAGCAATGGATCGAAAAGATATAAATGGCTAAATCCACCAGTGCTTAGCACATAACTTTTATATAAGTTCCATGATGTTGGTAAGAAAGCAAACGGCCAGCCTGAGGGTATATAAGCACATACGCGCTTGCAATACTAGGAGCAACACATTAACTTTGCCGCTATCATTATTGCCGATTGTTGTGGGTTTGAATCCTACTCAGGATAAAAATGTGTGTGGTCCACAAATAGTTATACTGAGTTTGAATGTTCTTTGTGTCTGTCATTTGAGTGTTTGTAGAGTACCCCGTGACAAAGGAATTATTCCTAGTGCGACAGTTATCACTTTAATCAAAGGTAAAGAAATTCTAGCCTAACCCTTCTCACACTGAGAGGATGCCACGTGCACACGTGCCTGGCAGTGGCATCTATATAGGTACACAGGGATGGTATTATATACGTGTACTTTATCAATATTCTGTTACTCTTACTGCGGTCTGATAGTATTAAACTATACAAGACTAGATTGTTATTTAAACATGACATGACCCACGTAAATTTTATAAAGAGAATCTTGCTGATGTGTATAATCCAGTTATTTTAATTTGATTACATTTCTCGTGACCACGTACTCGCAAAATCTGGCTGAGCGTGTAGCTTCTACCGACGCAGACTATTAAAATATTTATGCAGTATACATTATAATGAAACCTTTGTTCATAAATGAAGTAGTGATAGCAATTTCTGTCTTTTATTACTTATTTATTTATTTTGTGAATATTATCAATTTACACAGTTATTTAAATTTAATTTTAATTTATTTATTTTATTTTCTAAACAGATAATTCCCGCATTAAGAATAATTCTTGTATCGCGGGGAATTTTATAAACATTCAAACAACGGACACAAAGTACACCCAGACTCAGAACAACTTTATGTGGATAAAACAAATTTTTGTCCAGTGTTGGGATCGAACCCATAACGGTCGGCGCAGGGGCAGTGGCGAGGCAACCACTTAAAACATTACGCCATCCGTGCAATCTTACTCAATACTATATATAATAACTCAATACTAATAATACAATACTAATACTAATGGTAATAGTAGGTAATAGTTGCGATGCAAAGGTCGACTAGAATCTCACCCATTGGTTTACTGTTTAAATAATGTACATACATATGTATGGAGATTTAAATAAAACATTTTTCTTTCTTCTTTGTTCTTTATACTGACGTGATCCTATTCGTAACAACAATAATTTGTAAATCAAATTGCTAGTAACCTTTAAAAGAACTACGGTATCTAAAGAAATAATAATATTAGCCTTGTATTTAAACTGTCATACTGCTGAGCTCGGGCTTCTTCTCTTATCTTCCAATACATTATGGAGAACTTTAAGACATGCAGGTGTCCTCATAATGTTTTACCTCACCGTTAAAGCGGGTGAAAACTGTTTAATATGCACACAACTTGTAAAAACCGATGTGCGTGCCTTGAACTCGAGAGCACTACGTGGCAGTCCAATATTAAGCTGTTACGCATATAACTCCAAAAAGTCAGAGTCTTAGGCTCAAACTCGAGAGATTTAATCCACGCCAACGACCACAAAAAACTGATAGAATTTGAATAGTAATTATCCCCTGAGCGAAATCAACAGTGCGTCTTAGTGATTTTATTAAAAATAATGTTCAGTATAGGCAGTGCTTTTCGTTTGATATTTACTTATACCTAAGCTAACTATAAGATCTAGATCTATACTATGTAATATTATAAATCTGAAGAGTTTGTTTGTTTGGTTGACGCGATAATCTCAGGAACTGCTGGTTCGAATTAAAAAAATATTTTAGTATTGGATAGCCTATCGAGGAAGGCTATAGCCTTCCTTGATAGGACGTTATATAACATCATGCTACGACCCACGGGGGCGGCAAAGTACCCATAAACGCGGGTGAAACCGCGGGCATAGCTAGTATACGATAAAAGAGGCGCATCTATTCATAACTGTGTCGCGTCGTGAGGCCTGTGGATGACGGCTTGTTATCGAATGAGCGAACACAACCATTCACCTCGTTTAAATAATAATAATAATAATAATAATAAATCTTTATTTTCTAAAATGTGTTACAGCTATTCTATCTTAATGTAGCAAGACCTTTCATAATATTAGATTAAGATACTTATAAAGATAGAGTTAAACGATGGTGTCTGAGCTAGTGAGAACTGTGTTACAGACACCAGCGCCCTCCCCTACTACACTCATCAGTTCAAAATTTTATATTGTTGTACAAATGATTACATAACTATTTTGTGATGTACTTACATAAAAGATTGTTAAATTTAAATTGAATTAATAAGAAAAGAAAAATAAACTTAAATTTAATTAGACAAATTAAAACATGCAATAGTTCTAGTGTGTGTGCGTGTGTGTGTGTGTGTGTGCGTGTGTGTGTGTGGGCGTGTGTGTATGTGGGTGGGTGTGTGTGTCTGTGTGTGGTGCGCTCATGTGTGGGTGGAAATATGACATATGTATGCTATGTGTACATGCGGGAACGAGCCTATAGTTCACTGACTAGAAGTTTTTCTGTTTCATCATAAGATAGTGCTTGAAGCCGTTCTGTGAGCACTTTTTTACATTCATGCATTGTCAAGGGGAATATAGAATGTTTTTTATTAATTCTATTATAAAGGCGACAGCTAAGACTTTGAAAGTGTCGACCCGCTAAGGAAGTCTTGATTTTATTTGTTGGGCATACGTAATAGTTACGACGTTTGTTCGCTGGTGGAGTATATGCAAGTAAGGAGTGTTTACATAGTGTGATATGGAGAATGCAGAGCTGCCTAACAGTTAGTATTGAGACATCTTTGTATAATTGAGATGTGGGATAGCGGTAAGGTTTGTTCGTAAAAACTTTCAATATAGCTCGCTGTGCTCTCTCCAGACGGATCATGGAGGTTCGATATGTGCCTCCCCATACTACAATGCAGTATGTTATCAGGGACTGAACTAAAGCGAAGTATATTGTTTTTAAGAGAGGCATATCAACAACATGCCTTAGTTTTTTTATAGGAAACATAAGTTTACGAACACGAGCTGTAGTTTGGTCTATGTGTTTGCTCCAGCTAAGTGTACAATCTATCTGTACACCCAGATATCTAACATCTGATGCTCGTTGTATCAGTGGACACAGACAGGTGTTGGATGATGTTATTGAGCAACTGTGAGCTTTCAAATTTATTGTTTTTGGTTGAGTTGCTGAATTTGCTGTAAAACTAACGAATCGAGTTTTAGATAAATTGAGTGTGAGCAAATTAGTACTTAGCCATTTCATCACAATTTTAAGCGCATTCTCAGCAGAATGAATTGCACTACTCCAAGACGGACCACTTACAATAAGAGCCGTGTCGTCAGCATAGGCAAATATCTTACAATTAGGAATTGAAAGTTGACAGAGAGTATTAACATAAATGAGAAAAAGGGTAGGGCCCAAGACGCTACCTTGTGGCACCCCAAATGTGAGGTTCTCTTCGTTACTTTCGTAGCAATTCACTTTGACACTTTGACTACGGTTTGTCAAATAGTCCCGGAAGATATTTAGGGCAACGTCTCTCACTCCAAGCGATTCCAACCTATGTAAAAGGATGTGTGTAGAGACCGTGTCAAAAGCCTTGGCTAAATCTAAGAAGATACCTATAGTTTTCGTTCTAGTGTCGAGATTGTCAACAATAGTATTTGTCAATTCTAGTACCGCATCTTCTGTAGATTTACCCTGTCTAAATCCATATTGATTAGGTGCAAGTACATTGTCTTGCTGCAGGTAGCTCACTAATCTTTTATTGAGAACTTTTTCTAGGATTTTAGACAAGGAACTTAGAACCGATATCGGCCTAAAGTTTTCGACACGGTCCCTAGCACCACCCTTAAAGATTGGATGCACAAGTGCCTTTTTGAAGACTTTTGGGAAGACCCCTTTGGACAAACAGAGATTACAAACATAAGTTATAACTGGCACTAATATATGCCGAGCGGATTTAATTACAGACACTGGTATTCCGTCATATCCAGTAGCACAATCATTTTTTGAGCCAGATATAATAGTATCAATTTCTGAACGATCAGTGTCTAGTAGTACTAATGAGTTTCCCCTTGGATTAATCAAACTGTTCAGCTGAAAGTCATTGCTTAGGTAATTTCGGTTTTGTTGGATACTGTGGGCTAGATTGGGTCCAACATTGGCAAAATAATTATTAATATAATTAACCGAGGACAGCGGATCCCCACGCATGCTTAAAAGATCATCAGAAACATTTTCAGATTTACTATTCAAGTGGCTTATTGATTTAATAGCATTCCAAGTAGCTTTTGGATTACCCTTTGCCTTCTGAAGTTCGTTTTGTTCATATTTAAGCTTTATCTGTTTTATTAAATTATTATAGAAGTTTCGGTATCTTTTGTAGGTCAATTTAGCAATTATATTATTTGGATCTAGATTGGATTTTTTATGCAGTATGTCACGGTTGCGTAAACATTTTAGAAGGCCGGGTGTGATCCACGGTTTTATTATTCTTTTACGAGATGGTATTTTTTTAATGGTGCTATATTTCGTTATAGCGCTCGATAACGTAGAGACAAGAAGTTCGGCACAACGGTTGGGATCTCTTTCACTTAGAATTATTGCAAAATCCGTGTTTTCTAGGTGTCTAACTAAAGCTGGCATTTCTATATGTCTTGTGAAGCTTCTAGGTTTTTTACTGGGCAGAACAGTTTCAATACACAGTAAAACAGGGGCGTGATCTGTTATGTACGAATCAAAAACTATAGTTGTTGAGCTCTTATTTGTTTTTAGTAAGACGTGATTGAGACACTTATTAAGTCGCGTAGGGTAGAGGTGAGCTGGCAATAGACCGTGGTATGCAGTTAGGTTTAGATATTCCTCAGAATTTGTGTCTGTATTATGTGGAAGAATATTTATGTTTAAGTCACCCACTATTGCTACAGTATGAAAGGAGGAAACTGATGAAAGTATATCATTTAAGGAATCTAGGAAATTATGCGTATTTCTTGTTGAGGGAGATCTATATATTGTCACAATTGCTATATCTGTAGAAAACTTCACAATTATGCAGTTTGCATCTTGGAACACCGGCTCAGTGATAGTGTAATTCAGTTCGGAACGTATGTATATAACAATACCGTCATTTTGGTTATTGAATGTAGACTTAGAGGGGGCGTAACCATCCAATGTTGGTATGTTAGTCACTTTGCTTAACCAACACTCAGTGAGGACAATGACATCGCATTTAATATCCATAGAGTATATGAGAATATTTAGATTGTCAAAATTACAGTTAATACTTCTGATATTAACATGGAGAGTATTTAACGTAGGATAGGTATTATGCAAGTTCAGTGAGCATTGGTTAGGGGAACATATAAAAGATTTAGCTACGTTAAAAGATTCTATCGAATCCGCAAACTCATTTATGTTAGCCATTTGTGCAATGATACAGCATAAAGAGGTACAGCTTTTGTGACCTACGTGTAAGTCTTGGGCTTATAGTATTATTATAAGTACTCGTACCAACATACTTTAAAAATATCTTATGTATGGGTATGTTATTATTCTGGACATAGATGTCATATATTGGAATACTAAGGTGTAGTTTGTATGTTATTATGAATATGTAAGTGTGTTTAGATGTATAAGTGAAATTAGTGTTTTTTAGATTGGGTGTGTGAGCGTGTGAGTTATGTAAATTACAAAACAGACATATTAATAAGAAAGCTATACAGTGTTTTAAGTATTTGAGCTGAAGCACTAGTTGCACAATAGAGTTCATGCATGCCGAACACAGATTACTAAATACATGTATACAATACTGGTTAAATACAGTTAAAGCTAGTCACAGTTGCGCCTTTAGTTTGATTAAATCTGCCTCCGAGTTAATGATGACGTGCTGTTGGCCTTCTAATTTACGTAGGAGAACCTTCCCATTCGCTGTCCAGCAGAAATTATATTTATTTGTTTTGGCGAAGTCTCGAGCCAGGTGGAACAGTTTCTTTGCCTTAAAAGTCAAGTTTTCTGAGAAATAGACAGGTTGTTTACGATCACTGATTTTCAGGTGGGACGTATTAAATTTGTCATCTCTGTTTGTTGAGTTATATTTTTTTACAGCCCGTAGCATGTTCTCTTTCTTTAATACACTGGCGAATTCTACGACGATCGGCTTACACGAGTCAGATTTTGTATTTGTTCGAAATACATCGCGGATGTCAGACTTATCAATTGGAATCTTGAGTGCTTTTCCAGCGCATATAACTATTTCCGATAGGTCTTCCTTGGTTTCTTTCAGTTTTTGAGGTACATTTCTCACTTCCAAACTTGCAGTTTTCTGCTGACGTTCAAGATATTCTACCTTGTTTTCTAAATTAACTATATAGTTATAATTTAGCTTTCTTTCATTCTCAAGTTCATTCATCCGTTTCACCATTTCATCGTATTTTACAGATATGAACTCAATTGTTTCATGAATACATTCATTTTGTTTGGTTATAGTGGAAATGCTGTCGTGTAAAGCAGTTAATTTTTTATTTTGGTCAGTTTTAAAATCGTCAAACATCTGCAAAAATTCCTGCTTAAAGGCGCTTAGGTCATCCTCTCTCTTACGCTTTGGTCGCCTTGTTACGTTAAGGGTAGATGCATTTACATCGCATTCGGTTGATGCGCTGTTTGGTTCAGAATCATCAATGTCGAGATGCGTCGGTGATTTAATTTTAGGTGGTGTGCGTTTCAACGGCATATTGCGAGCAATTTATGCGTAGGCGCTTCCAATAATATTCTTCGGTACAGTTGATCGGCGCTACTAGGAGCGCAAGCGCTACAAGAAGTAGTTAAGTAACGTACCTCCCACTTGACCTTGACGGCCGTAGCAGTCGATGTTGTCGTCGTGTGCGTGCGCGTTGTGGTTGGCGGAGGGATGTCACCACCCCTTGTCGCAGGTCGCAGCAGCAGTGGGCGTTACGTCGGTTGTGATGTCAACTCGTGGGGTTAGCGATGAGTCACAGGTTGCTTCGCCGGTGCAGTACAACAGTTGTAGAACTCTTAGTAACTTATGCGATCCTATTTTTGTAACTGATTTAAATTGTAACTTTTATTTAAAATTTGTAAGAAATGAATTAACGCGAATACTTTAAATACGTCTGAACACCTCAGAGGTCCGGGGGAAGGGGGCTATAAGAAAATGGCTATAAATAAGCTCCTTAAGATTAGAATAATAAGAAATACACGGATGGCGTAGTGGTTTAAGTGGTCACCTCGCCACTGTCACTGCGCTAAGTTCCCCATACTGGATAAATATTTGTGTGATATACAAATAACTGTTCCGAGTCATAGTGTTATGGGTTTGATCCTCATACGGGACAAAAATGTGCGTTTCACGAATAGTTGTTCCAAGTCTGGGTGTTCTTTGTGTCTGTTGTTTGAATGTTTGTAAAGTCCCCCGGGATACAGGCTTTATTCCTTGCGTAGAAGTTGTCTTTCCAAATAAAAATATTTTTGTTAGTAATCTCTCCAAACACAAGATTTATTCTAGTGCGGGAGATACCTATAAAAAACAAAAAGAAACGGGTGATCGGATCGTATATTGATATAAAAATTGTGATGGGATCTATATTGGCATAAAAAGTGTCTTATGTTTTAAGCCAGGACATATTCGATCGGTGTGTCAAGTTTCTTCTAAATACGTGCAATGGTTACGCGTGATTAAGCACAAATTTTTGTCCCTTATGGGTATTGGTGCATCCACACTGCAGTTACACTTTTTGTGGAGAAACATGATGCAACATGATAACATTAGGTAACATTGGCTTTATGTTGAATGTTTCTTTCACATCCATACCGCCAACAACATATTTATATCAACACAATATAACAAAGAGTAACATTTAGTTACAAGCGCCATGGTAACAATAAGTAATGCTAGGAAACGTTTTGTAACAAATGTTGTCGATTGTTACCATTTTTTGGCGGCCTTGATGGCGTAGTGGTTAATGTAACCGACTGCCGCGCCTGATGTCGCGAGTTTGATTCCCACACAAGTCAAACATTTGTGTGCATGAATATGGATGTTTGTCTTAGTCTGAGTGTTTCTATGTTTAATATGTGTGTATTAACAAAAAAAGTATATATGTATGTATATTTATTATCTAATATCCATAGTACAAGCTCCGCTTAGTTTGGGGTAGTTTTATCAGAAGTTAGGCAACGTTACTTAATACGGCAACATATACTAACAAATCCGATGCTAAAATATTTTTTATTATCGGATGCTGTCCACTAACATTTGGAAACGTAGCTCCACAAAAAGAAACTGCGATGTAGATGCATCATATCGAACCCACTACACTCAGCACACCACAACAGCGAAGCGACCACTTTAACCACAACGCTATCCGTGCACCTAAATACGCGTAAAACTGGCTAGGAAATTGTGTAAATTAATTATAAAATACATTATATTTAATCATCATTTAATAGACAAAGCATTTTGTTATCTTTGAAGCATTGATTCGACAATCTTACAGAGAAAATTACTCAGAAGCTTTCAAAGCTCTCGAAACTAATGTAGACCCGAGTTTCGGCACTCGGTGCTATTAAGGCCCAATAATGTCCTGAACGGAAAATATTCTTCTTGAACATTTAACTCTATAAATAACGCTCACTTAGCATTACTATTAAATTATGCTTCGGATCGAAGTATTAGAGTGTAATGGAAACTATTAGAAGCGAAGCAGACTTATATTTAAATATCAAAGTTTTGACTAAATAGTTATAATTTCGTAAAATTAATAGTCAGTATAATGTTTGATGATAAATATTATATTAGAATCGGCAATTAAGTTTTTGATACAGAATTGATTACTAACGTTTACATTTAGATATACTACTAATATACAAAATTTGTAGTAGTGAATGCGACTGGTTTGGAGTTCGATTTCCGGGTAGAGCAGGGTGTTTATCGGTTTATATATCATAAAGTTTTACGTCATGGCTCAGTAGGATTCCCGTGGGAACTTTGGGATAAAAATATATAACAGACTATACACTTATGTTTAAACAATTTAGATAACCCTATCACAAATTTTAATAGTTCTGCCGACACGAACACTCGAAAGCAAAATTTTTATATACAAAGATAACACGTGTTACTATAACTTAGACCGCCTGAACGCAACGGTAATGAATATAACTGCAGTACATGAGGTTTCGGGTTCGATTCCCTTGTCATACAGAGTTACAGTGTTTACAAATAAGCTTTAATGGTACGGAAAACATTTTTGACGAAATCCATGTATACACGTGCCTACCATTCCGGGAAAGTGCGAGTCAAAAAATGTACCTATTAATGAAGTCAAAATTTGAATTTCTTTTATTTTTAGACTTAACGGTTTAATTATTTATTTGAATAATATAATATTTACAATATATTTACATTATTCATTTTAAACAGAATAAATCTATTACGTATTTACAAATGTATTAAAAAAGATAACATAATAATAAAAGGACTAATAATTATAATACTAAATATTTACAAAAATGTTTACACACTAGTAAAGTCAGTTTGTTTAGTCACATTTAATTTAAAATTAAACTTGTATTGTTTTAATTGTCATTGTCATCGGCTTTACTCGCCTCGCAAAGCCGACCGGATTGCGTTCCTACCTCTCCTTGATACATTATAGATGAATGTTTCTTAATTAAGACTAAGGCTTAAGGCAGCAGAGGGAATTACAGCGTCAATTAATATTTTAATTAAAATAATTAAGGTATACCTATATTAATTATGTTTATGCAATCAAAGATTATGTTTGATTATAGTTTACTAGGTTGACGGCTTTGCTCGTGTAAATGTGGGTTAGGTTAGTAGCAGTGCTTTTTTTCGGGATGAAAGGTACCGTATGTCCTTTTCTGTTTCCCTAACAGCGTGTACGCGTGTAAATTTCATGATGATAGGTCGAGTAGTTAATGGATGAAAGGTATTCTTTGTCCTTCTGTACTCCTGACAACGTGTGTGCGAAATTTCATGATGATCAGTCAAGTAATTAAGGCATGAAAACGTTACAAACAAACAAACTCACATTCGCATTTATAATATTAGTTAGGATTATTGTTGTTAGTTTCGTATTTAGAAACGTGGTGCGCTGTATCCAATTTCTTATCAAACAAATCTCTTTTATCAATGTTTCTGCCAAAAACAACGGAACAGAAACCTTAATTTGTGTTAATAGTTCAAATCAAGGAACAGAAATGATACAATATTTTGATTTGATGAGTTCACGCTGTGACGGATTAGAAGCCTTCAGTACAACCCGAATGATGAATCTTGTGACGATTACGTCACAAGATTCATCTGTGCCTACCTAGTTTGTGCCAAAACCTATTAAGGTTTTGGTACAAACTAGGTAGGCACAGATGTGACGATTAATTCAACACACGAGAACAGACGCATTTACAGCAATACGGTGGTTGCCTCACATTTTTTTATAATGTACGAGATTTTGTGGCTTCGCTCGCGTAAAGGTCAGGTTAATTTAGACTAGTAACAGTACTTTTTCTAGATGAAAGGTACCCTATGTCCTATTCTGTTCTCCTGAGAACGTATATGAAAAATTTCACGATGATCAGTCGAGTAGTTAAGGCGTGAAAGCGAAATAAACAAACTCATATTCTGCGCTGCAGCCATTATCCCAACTAATAATAATATTGTGAGACATCAAGACAACAAACTGAGCCCTGTACATATGTATAGTAAAATATTGAAATAATTTTCAATTGGCGCTTTAAAAGGTCGTGACTGATTACAATAGCCACATATTACAGACTATATGAAAAGAAAAGCAATGATTTATTAATGTAACTGTAGAAAGTTAGTTCGTGTTAGCAAACGAAATAAAAATACCACTGTTTTTAAACCAGAATAGTTTATTCACCAAGTGCAATTAACGGATAGCATGCAATATGTTCTAACTTTAACTTTTTAGAGTTCCATACCTCAAAAGAAAAAGAAACCATTGTAAAAGAACACTTTGTTGTCCATCACTTGGTACAGACAGACAGATAGTCAGCTGTGTTTCTGTGTGTCTGTCTACTATAGCTTTTTTCGCGGGCATCAAGTTGAAATTATTATCAAATACTCAAATCTATTTATTTTGGACATCTAATAGTTGAAATATTATGTCTACGTAACTAAATAAAACTATACAAAGTGGCTAAATGCACAACATTTCAAGTCGTTACAAAATGCGTTATTATGATGTAACATCGGTATCACAACATATAAAAAAAGAGAAAAGCACTGTTATTATTATGAACGTGAAAATTTTAAAATAACAATTAGTTATTAAGTAAAGTATTAACGAACTAAAAAAATAAAAATTAATATTACCGAGAAAATTTTCTAGACAAAAGGTACTCCACGTCCTTTCATGTGTCCCTGACAACATGTATGCGAAATTTTTACTAAAATCGGTTCAGTAGTTAAGGCGTGAAAGCGTAACAAACAAACTCGCATTTATAATATTAAGTTAGGACAAAGAATTTAAAAAAAATTACAGCAGTAAATCTGCAATCTATTAAATGAAAAAACTCCTAAATTAACGCAATCAAAAGCTACGGCCGTTTATGCCATATATTTTGACGCTCGCTAGTAAATTAAAACTTTTAGAGTACTTTCCGTTGACCTAGAAACATCAAATTTGGTACAAAGCCATGTCTTATAGCACAAGTAAAGGAAAAAGTCCAGAATCTATAAATTTGTAGATATGTACATACATCACAAAAGAAATTAAAGTTTGTACGGAACCCGCGCATGACTCTGCCTCGCACTTGGCCAATTTTTTATTACATGTTTTCACTGACTTGTCTTAAGGTTGAATGTCTTATTCAAAAAGTTTCTTTGTATAAAATTTAAATCGCGTATAACATGTAACATAATTAGTTATACTTATAAATGAAAACCATTTTTATGTTGCATTGTTATAGTTCATTGTACTTGTATGTCTGTCTTATAAAAGGTAAAATGAAGAAAGTAGCGTTTGTAAAAGTATCTAAGCTCTCCGATTTAATACCTACATCGAGAAAGTGTTATTTGCTTGATGTGGCTGTAGTTCTGTGATAATGACGTTGTGATAGACT
This sequence comes from Catocala nupta, assembly GCA_963675205.1. Classification (NCBI taxonomy): domain Eukaryota; kingdom Metazoa; phylum Arthropoda; class Insecta; order Lepidoptera; family Erebidae; genus Catocala; species Catocala nupta. Next base: position 3,782,977 of record OY776105.1, read on the forward strand.
ACAGCAAGCTGGCCCTCTATTACTGCGACCTAAAACTACATCTGCCAGATTAGAGCTTAATATACCTTTACCTTTGAGCATGTGACTATGCATTAAATACGCCATATAAGTAAACTACTTTCTTTAATTTTTAGAATACTAATGTGGTTTAAGGAATAACACCTGTATCGCGGGGATCTTTACAGACATTTAAACCCAGACTCAGACCAATTATAATGTAGATCACACAAATGATTGTCCCATATGGGCATCGAAATCACAACACTCAGCAAAGCGAGCATTTAAATTACGCCATCTGTGCATCTACATTTCGTACTTTCGTATTAAGTCAAGTAAATAATTTACGAGAAAATAAAGTCGCCGTACATAATTTTACAAACACATATTTCGTTTCAATTGAAAGATAGTAAGATTTTATTTTCACAAGAATGGTCTACAGCCAAACTTAGAGTCGCAATTCGCACAAGTTTTATCAGCCAATGTAAACTTTAGAGACTCTACAGCGCATTGCGACTGTCCGAACTCGCTGTTATACATATGAAAGTGTGTAGTTTAAATTTCTTTAAGATCATTAGCCTTTTTCAGCTTATTACACAAGTGACTCAGAGGTGACTTACTGTCGTATGAATATTGTCCAACGACGAATAGATATTCGGATGATGAGACCTTTAACTATTGCAGACATAAAATCAAAAAAAATTGTCGAAGAAATTTTCTTTTTTGTTTTATACTAGTTTTTGCCAGCAGCTTACAATGCTGAGGTGGCTTTTCTTTTTTTATTTCATAACTTGCTTTTGTCGGCAGTTTTGCTCGCTTGGGAACAGTACTTTTTTCTGGATTAATCGTACCCATGTCCTTTCTGAACCCCAGTGTATGTGAAATTTCATGATGATCGGTCGAGTTGTTAAGGTGTGAAGTAAAATTATATGGGACCTAAATGTAGCCGGCAAAATGTGGGTGTGATACACCTCTACCTAGTCCGTAAGAGAGAAAGGCGTGTTTGTCAGATAATTTACAGCAGCGGTACAAAGTCTGAAACTATGAAAGGCAGTCATCAATAAGGTCGCCCAATTACGTGAGACCTTTATTTTTCCTGTCAAAATGTTAACTTGTAACACCTCTGCCTAACCCTTAGGCGACAACAAACATGAGACTATATATACATCTTCTCTACAGTTAAATACTAGACGTTTGCCCCGTACACCGATGAATGATTAAAGCTGTGTTTTAAAATTACTAAATGCCTTGCTGGTAGTGAATGCGACTTCTGTGTATATGGTCTTAGGTTCGATAGCCGAACCTCCCAAAATATTTTTAGAATTTTTCTGTAAATTTTTTTTTTAGTTTTAACTCGAAGTCTTTTGCCTCGCCTAGGAGATTTCCTGCCAATATGTGAGCTTCTCATACTCTGACTGCCTCTTTGGTGACAACAGGCGTGATACTATATACAGTGTGACTGGTTAAACATTGTAAATACTTATGGACATGATAACTTATGGTCAGATGTAAGATATAAAAAAAAGAAAACTGTGTAACCTGCAAAGAAAACCTTTATGAAAATTTGTATAAAATATCCATAAAATGTGGACACTGCGCGCGTCGCACACAGCTGTGGGGGCAAATTCAGAAGAGTGCAGGGTGCGGTAGCGGAGTGCGGGGCAGAAGTTTTGTTTAGCTTTGGTATATGCGAAAAAGTGGCCGCATATTCAGTTTTTATTGGATAACCAGGTCTAGTTTTAAGTAGGTATTTAAGTATACCCTAGTTGTTTAAAATGTTATTAGGATTTTCTGAGAAGGAATTTTAAGTAGCAGCACTGAGTCTTGGCTTATATGGCGGCAATAGGCTTGTCCCTTAGTACGTGAGACTTAAAATTTACTGCCAAAATGTGGGCTTGTTGCACCTCTGCCTATCTCCTCAAGAATAACAAGCATGAGACTATAAATGTACAAATTTTCTACAGTTAAATACTAGACGATTGACCCGCACGTCGATGAACGATTAAAGGCTGCGTTTTAAAATGGTTCAGTTAAACAGTTCTTTCTAAAGTCGTTGCATGTTGCACGCTAAACAGTTTTTATCACAGGAGCCCATTCTGATAGGAAAGTGATCAACACGATAAGGCATAACATACCTAAAGAAAATATAAACGTAATACATGTTAATGGAGAATGTGTGACTAATCCTAAATCCATAGCACAACAATTTAATGATTACTTTATTGACCAAGCCCAAGTTAACAATAATAATTTGACTACTAATTACAATATTAACTTCAATTATAATTCATCGAAATCCATATTCATGAAACCATGCACACCAAGTGATATATTAACAATAATAAATAACCTAAAAAATACCAATAGTACAGGATACGACGACATTAACACCAGTGTGATCAAGGCAGTAGGTCATATTATAGCGCCAATATTATCTGAAATAACAAACAGTTGCATACAAACGGGCACCTATCCAGAAAAACTAAAATTATCTGTTATCAAGCCATTACATAAAAAAGGAGACAAAACAAATATTAATAACTACAGGCCAGTGGCATTAATACCTGTTTTTTCAAAAATATTAGAAAAATATGTATATACTTGTTTAAATAACTATTTTGAAAAAAATAATATTTATTGCGAAGAACAAATGGGTTTCAGAAAAAACAGAACTATAAATATGGCCATATATAATTTCTTAGAAAAAATACATCATAGTCTTGATAACAGAAAACCGGTCATGTCTCTATACATGGACATGACCAAGGCTTTTGATTACGTAGACCACAAAATATTGTTAAAAAAATTATATCATTATGGCATTCGAGGGAATGTGTTGGATTTGTTACAGTCATACTTAAGAGGCAGGAAACAAATAACTCAAATTAACCGGTTAAACCTTAAAACAAAAACGGAAGTAGCCTATTATTCTAATGCAAGGATAATTACTTACGGCGTGCCGCAAGGGAGCGTCCTAGGACCTCTGCTATTCCTCTGCTACATTAATGATTTCCCGAGTGCGACTGAGCACCATATGTATTTGTTCGCGGATGACAGCACAGTAGTATTTAACAACGAATGCATCAAGGAAATTGAAAAAGACATAAATAATAGCTTGATTTCAATAATTGACTGGCTAAGTGCGAATAATTTAAAAATCAATATATTAAAAACTACAGTGATGGACTTTCAATTACGACAGAAACTCCGCTCATTTGCACGTATAAATTACAAGGGAAAAACAGTAGATAGAACCGATGTAACGAAGTTTTTGGGATTGAATCTCGACAGCAACATGTCATGGCAAACACATATTGAACATGTCTGTAGTAAGCTCAATAAGTTTTCCTATGCACTATATTTACTAGGTAAAATCGCGAATCAAACTGCACTACTAGCGGCATATCACGGTTATGTCACTTCGACCTTAAGATATGGTGTTATATTCTGGGGCAATGCCGTAAATAATGACGATGCATTTATTGCCCAAAAAAAATGCATACGAGCCATCTGCAAACTAAAACGAACGGACACGTGTAAACCACATTTTCAAAAATTGAAACTTTTGACTTTGCCCTCGTTATATATCTACGAAGTATGCGTCTTTGTAAAAAATAATCTAAAACTGTATAAGTCTATAGAGAGTCAACGTCGTTCTGATAAATTACACATGTTGCCAAGTAAAACAAAGTTTTTACATAGAAGTATATACGCAATGGCACCTAAACTATATAATAAATTACCAAAGGACTTAAAAAATAGTAAAACATTTAACGAATACAAACATAAACTAGCCAACATGTTGAAAGATAAAGCTTATTACTCAGTAAATGAGTTTATTAACGATAAGCTCTAATTTATTATTATTAATTTTAGTAACATATTGACTATTTTAATCTGACATTCTCTTAATTATAATTGTATTTTTTTTATATATTTCACTATATTGTATTTAATTGATTCTTTTTAATTTAATGTTTGTATTGTGTTTTAATTTTTAATGTGTAATTTTATAATATTTACTATTGATTTATTATTGCAATATTTGTTGCAATTAAAATTTTGTATGCCTTTCGGCGGGACATAGATGGTTACTGTATTTTATAACATAACACCTTGTAAAACCTATGGACACAAAATAAAGAACTTGAACTTGAACTTGATACTATATTTTTAGCATGTTTAATTTATTAGTTGAAACGTCAAGTACAAACATACATGCACGTAATAATAATAATATGTTATTAATGTTTATTACTGTAAAGTTATAACGTCTGGTGTTATTTTTATCTTTATTTAATAGGGAACTTTATTCAATTGAACATACCAGCCACATTGTGAACTAAACTTAACATTTACTAGACAATAAAAAAATAGCTTTATATGTAATTGAAACGTTCAACATTACCTTTCTTTCTTTCTTTAAAAAAGACAACTGTCGCGCTATAAATAATGAAGCAGACACAAATAACACAGACTCGCAACAACTTTTTGTAGAACCCACATTTTTTTGCCCCGCGTGGGAAATATTGTCTCGTGGGGGAACAAACAGCCAAGTGTTGTCAGCGAAGTGGCAATGGTGGCACAATCACTTAAACCCCTACGCCATCCGAGGAATCTAATATACGAATATAATTAGTTACAGCCCGTTGTTTAGTTTACAATCTCGATAATCATACGCAATCAATTACGAAAGGCGTGTGATTCATGCTGTCTCGAACTTGGCACCTCTGCATGGTAGTCCAATAGTCACTAATTATACGCTCATATATATAGTTGTCTAGCGATGGCCTAGTGGGAGACCGATGGACTGCCACACAGAGGTCTCGAGTTCGATTCCAAAGCGCGCATCTTTGACTTTGCAAAGGTAAATGCGTATTAAATAGTTAATTATCGCTCGCTTTAACGGCGAAAGAAAATATTGTGGAAACCTCTTATGTCTCATCACATGTCTGAGAGCTCTCCATAATGTTCTCAAAGATATGTGTAGTCTGCCAGCCCGCAATGGGCCATCGTGGTTGACTGTGGCCTAACCCTTCTCACACTACGAAGAGGCCCGTGCCCAGCAGTGGGACAGTTTAATACAGGGCTGATATTATATTACTATATATATATCATGATATTATCTACAATATCTTACCGATAGCCTTGAAAACTACGGACTAACTACTAGTGGAGTAATACAAGCCTATTTCAACACGCTTATAAAATACGTAACCGCGTTAATAGCACTCAAGGTGTAACGCTAAGTGAACGTTTTTGACGTAAACATCACTTTATATATTACGATAAAGAGGTAAAATACGCAAAAAGTCGGAGTAACTAGTAAAACATCTGCTTCGGAGCTTTAATACGACAAATGATATTTTATAGCATAAGTCTTCTTCTCGAGTCGATAGTACAATTATTTTAAATATATCCTGCCCAATGCGAAGCCACGGCAATCGCATCAGCAGTTGCGTTCATCAAGTCCTCCATGGTGCACCTACAGGGTAAATTTCGGCATTTCAACAGATGTGACATAGTTTAATTAGGATCACCACATTCACACTGAGCTTTGTGAGGCTCCCTGATTCCTCATTTTACCAGGTTGCAACCACAGTGGCCGATTTGAGTACGAATTCGATTTAGATATTTCCATATTGGTCATGGTAATTTCGACCCAGGTGGTAGATTTTCCCTAAGTTAACTAAATAGTCAATTGGCGGAGGAACTTTATAATAAGTGATTTTGTGTTTTAGCCTGACAAACATTAGAATGCCAGATAATTTAAAACCTATTGTGTCTGGCCAACGGTAGCTGCGTCTCAATAGGTTAAGGCCAGCTACAGAGTTGGCTTAAATGCTTGTACTTAATGGAGTAAATGTCTCATTATTTTATAAAAATCTAGGTTTAAATATTATAATATTCTATTACATACATACAACACTATCTTGCCCAAACTAAGCAGAGCTTGTACTATGGGTACTAGACAATGGACAAACATACCTACATATATTCCTTTTATTTGTAAATACATACCTATTATAAATAGAAACACCCAGACCAAGACAAACATCGATGTCCATGCACACAAATGTTTGACTTGTGCGGGCATCGTACCCGTGAGGCATGGCAGTCGGTTATACTAACCACTACGCCATCGAGGCCATAGAAAACATAGTTTAAGAATGACCAGACACATCTAAGAGCCGAATTTCTCATCAGTCACACAAGGTGAGAGCCAATTCTAGTAATGAAACCTAATATAGTATTACGTTTATGTGAATGATTTTGAAACTAAATCAGTTTATACGGACTTTAAAGCCTTTCAAAACTGTGTTCCAGTGTGGTCTCAGTATCATAAATATAACAAATTGTATTCTCCTAAATTAAAACAAATTTTAAATGAAAACATAAATTGGATTTCAGTTCATATTTGGCATTTATTGAACTAGATCGGAACTCAACACAAATCTTACTTATTATAGATCCGAATGAAATGTTGCTTCTTGAAACATTTAATCAAGAACTGAAGTTACTAGTACTCTTGGTAGGTTTCGTTTTTGTCAATTCGCCAATTCCAAATCGCCAATTGGTATTCTTATGTATTTCCCCATTTAACTGTAACATACATAATCCACTTTTAGCTGAACAACCTATATTCGATTACACCACACGCTTTGACGAAGATTAAATTGATATAAATTTTCGCCACAATTTGCTTTTCAATTATCGCTTTGTTGATAACGATTAAGGCAAACATCACGAGGAAACCTAAACGTTTGAGAGGTCTTTGTAATTTTCTCAAAGCTGTATGAAGTTTCGCAATCCGCACTCGGACAGTTGGACTATGGCCTAACTTGTTTCACACTGAGAAGAGCTATGCCCAACAATGGGATCTACAAGGTTTAAGAAGATTCTTTCTCTGTATCCCAATTATGTGATTAAGTAAACATTAATAACTTTTTAAAATGTCTTGCCCAGTATTTACAAGTTTTCAACTATAAGGCCGATTTCCTATTAGATAGTGATGCTTGCTCGGTAACAGGTTCATTTATTATGCTGACACCAAGCCGGGTCTTACATTTACATAAACATATTTTTCTAAATATTGCATGCCTTTAAATTGAAGCTAAGACCTTCTGAGGAACTTCATACAAAATCACAAACGTACGCCACAAATGAACAACCTAGTCAATTTAATAAAGACATATTAATTCCGAGAAACTGCGTCCAGCATCAATAACTGTTGATTAAGAGACTCATAACGATATTTTTATCGTCCGTCCTTTATTAGCAGAAATCTAGATTAGGTGCGTATTGATTCTGACAATAGGTTGTGACGTGACTTAATATAAGGTGAATTAAGCCAACATTTGTTGTAACGTTTACTGTTTTAAGTAACCGCATGGTAAGGGGTTACGATAACCTTTGACTATAGGAATGACACGTGTGTGTAAAAAAATAAACCATCATGTAATTATGGCGAATTGGATCGCTTAGTGTCTGCCCGTATTCGTTATTTCAATTCGCAATATTTATAATGATGGTTAATATTTCTGTTGATGTTAGATATACCATAGTGTCCTAAATACAAGCAACTGTGCATGACAAATTTAAACACATAGAATTCGTTGCCATTCAAAAAATATTGATGAAATAATCAGTATGAAAACCACAACGTTACCGATTTTCTTCATACAAAGCGGCAACTTCATATTCAAAACTCTCTTATAATGCGGGCTACTTAAACTACTCGTAAGTTTAATAAAAACATCCTAACCTGGTCTTTCAAGCTCACATACGCTCACTGGAGCAACGAAGCAAATAAATACAATATATTATGTAACATTCGCAGCCAATACACTCTCAATCCTCTATCACCCTTTTACATCTATGGTGTAGTAAAATTCTACTCACTCTGATTATTTTTCCACAATTACCTTTTAATGACGGCTGCTACGATTCGAATGCTACGTGCTATGTCAGAAGCTACGGTGTGCTACGATGCTACGGAATATCGTAGACATTATTTGAGCAGTGCCTGCACGGATGGCGTAGTGGTTTAAGTGGTGGCTTAGCCGCTGCCTTTGCACCGAGTATTGTGGGTTCGAATCCCACACGAGACAAAACTTTGTGTGATTTACAAATGGTTGTCCCGAGTCTGGGTATTCTTGTCGCTGTTGTCTAAATTTTTGTAATGTCCCCCGCGACACAGGAATTACAAATAGTGTGGGTGATGTCTTTAAAAAAAACAGTGTGATGTTTGTATCCAATTGGGTTAATACGGTGACCTTTACTAACAATATTATTGAAGCGACTGACCCAGTTGAATAAAAGTTTATACAACATTTCTACTCGTTGGATAAAACATTAAAACCTGGATAATACTACCTATGACGGTAAAATAATATATAATTTTATAACATAACATTCTGACTAATATTATAAATGTGAATGTGGGTTTGTTTGTTACGCCTCCACGCCATAATTACTCGACCAATCGTCACGAAATTTCGCATATATGTTGCCTAGTGTACACAAAGGCACACCTTTCATGCAGAAAAAAGGACTGTTCCCATTGGATAGGATTTTTTCTAAATTATGTAATAAAGTGTTAAATAAACAACCCGATAAAATCCGTATATAGTTTTAGTTTAATTTCAATGAATAACATTCATGTAAACAGAAGACAATATTAGGATTTTATTGACATGTCATGATTTCTTATTTTTGTTAATAATTCTGTTCAGGAGTTTTTATTTACCCAACTGGCAATACAGCCATCCGTCATTTTTAAATAGTGGGGTTATTGTGGAAGGAAAAAAAGTAACTCGGCTCTCGGCGAAAGATCGCTGAGTAGTGAGGAACTAGCATTCAGCTTAGGAAGACGTTCTCACAATCCGTGTTATTGCTGTGAATTTGGAAATATAGATTCATAATATTTTACACAAATGAGTTTAATTACAGGGTAAAAGCTAATATCTTTATAAACCTTCGATTTGTTACGGGCCCTATTCCCTTACTTACTTACGAGCTAGACTATTTTCCATTGCGCTGGTCTAATATACTACTAGGTCATTTCTACGAGTCATACGAAGATTCCTAAGATTTAAATGGCCATTGGATCAATACCCATCTAATGGCCAAAGGAAAATACTTTCCTTGTAATAGTATAGCGCCACACAACATAACGTTCTTAGCCTGTAATTTTCCGTAGTATCGTATAGTATACATAGATAAGTACTACATGGAAGTATAGGTTAAGGTTCAATTTAATGTGAAGATTGAGCGGCCTAGGTTATACTATTATGAAATAAATTATGTATTTATTTATTTTTAGCATGTACCGGCCACTGCTGAGCAAAGGCATCCCTTCGATCTTTCCACTACTTTCTGTCCAGCACCAATTGTCTCCAATCCCGGTTGAATGCATCCAATTCATCCCGCCATCTCATTCATTATTTATATATAAATAAAAAAAACTTGAGAGGTGTCAAGGGACACCCGGATAGAACGAAGATCCTTACGATTAATTAATGAAGGAATTGTAACAAAACTTTTTTCATTAATTAATTTATAAATTTCCGAAAATCTAAAAAAATCCATAAAAGATACACACCCTACATGGCGCGTGCATAATAATAAGAAGTCTGTTAGCTCGCAGCTGGCCACAAGGTCACGCGTTTTTCCATAATGAAGTAATCTGCTGGCGCATGAATGAACAGTGCGAGCGAGATAGCTTAACTACTTACGCACGTCGCACAGCTTACAATAGCTTACTATAGCAAAAAGTGTCGTGACAACTTTTCGTAAGAATTTTTTTCGTCTAGCCCCCTCTCACAACGCGCGATAAGGAACTTCGTTCCAATACAATCATGATAGAGAGTAATAATCAAAATAACCGAACACAAGTAACACAAATATAAAGCAAAACGGAACGAATCGATAAAAACCGTAGGAAATATAAATGAAAGGTTTTCTGTAAAAACATCTGTTAGGTAACTTCAATAAAAATAATCTCTCCGCTATATCACCGAATCGAAACTAATCAACAATACAAATCTAGATAATGCTACGCCACAATATTTATCTCTGACGCTACGAAGTGCTACGCAGCTACAACATTAGATTATTACAACGGAGGCATACGCCTGTTTCTCAGAGGGGGTAGACAGAGACTAAGGACACCACTTGCTTGTTTTTTGCATTATTTGCTCTAGTTAAATTCTTCTTGCACACTTGTTGGTTTAAGGTATAGACAGTAATATAAGTAGCTGAACATTTAACAAATTTGTTGAAGTGTTTTGATATAAATATCTTAATTATTATTCTGTGTTACTTATATCTGATTATATCACCTATATTCCAACAATTACTGCTATAAAAGCTTAATAATTTTGAAAGATAGAGGCAATCGTAATCTCAGATAGTGCGTCGACTTATGTTGTACTGTTACCTGGTCTTTCATTAAAATGACTCTGATCTAATCGAATGAAGTCTTCATATATATCAATTTCTCTTTTTTTTAAAAGACATCTCTCGCACTATGAATAATTCCTGTGTCGTGAAGGACTTTACAAACATTAAAACAACGGACACAAAGAACACCCAGACTCGTAACAACTATTTGTGATGACATACATTTTTGTCCCGTGTGGTATTCGAACCCACTACACTCGGCGCGGCGGCCGCGGCAGTGGCGAGGTGACCACTTAAACCACTACGCCATCCGTGCGTCAAATACGAGTATACATGAAGAATGTTATTACACTGAAATCATTCATGTACGGTACGTTGAACGCTGTTCGATTGCCGCGTAATATTACGACGGATAGACATTAATAAGCTACAATGTTATTATACGCGTAGGTAAAACAATTGCTACGCATTGTTTCTGGACGTTAAGTTGTTATCTGACATGTCAACATGACATCTGAATTATAAATACAGTATTATCACACTCACTGATATTGAACTGCTACCGTTCTCTATGATGTAAACTTAATTTGTGTGCTTACTTTTCTCAGTGTGGATATTTTTTCGATCGACATATGTAAGTTGGTAAGGGCACATCTTTGATTTCAAACTTAGCGTTGAACACAAATAGAACATTTTAAAATATTATAAGGCCTTGTCTGTAGTATATGTTTGCTTTTATATGTGGTTTTAGATTTTATTCTTCGGTTGACAAAGTATTTTCTGATTGATAAATTATTAAGTAAAGTCCTGAATTCGATTTCCGGGTCGGAAAAGTATTTTCGAATAAACTGATTGACAATTTTCAGTATCATCATCTTAGACAAAAGACGTCGCTGGACTTAGGGTTTCACCAAGGTTTTCCACACAGACCAGTCTTGAGCTACCCACATCTAACCGCTTCCCGCAACCCCTACCAGGTCGTCGGTCTACCTTGTTCCAGTATTCTCAGTAATAATGAGTAAAAAACGTGCTCTGTGGTCAATACATATTATCGTCTAAAGGGTAAATGATCAGACTGTCGTCCCCAAAAACAGCACCTTCTAGATATACACAGACATGTTTATGTATATAAACCCCTAGTTTTCAGAACTACATTATTCAAGACATGTTCGCATTAATTAGACCTTTCTAATTGTAAGTCAGTGAATGTTTCCTTTCTACGTCAGAACGAGTTTGGTAGCTATTAGTAAATTGATGCGAGATAGCAATAATTAATTAATTAACAAGAGTGATAGAGACAGCCTTTCAACTAAGTGAAATACTTTTCTATTAGCAAAGATTTCTGTTTTTATTAAATTTCTTACTAGCTTTTGCCTGCGGCTTCGCTCGTGTTATAGTAGGTAAGGTTATGTTAGTAGTAGTACTTTTTTAAATAAAATATAGCCTATGTTACTCGGTGATAAGATTAATAATAGCGAAATAGTTTTTAAATTTCGTTTGAGTAGTTTTGAGTTAAATCCTTAGAAACAAACAAAAAGTCAAATCTTTTCTGTTTATAGTATAGATTTACGTTAATATTTTATTGACTGCCTCAATAGCATAACAGTAATGGATGAAAATGCTATGCATGAGGTCTCGAGTTTGATACCCGGATTGAGAAAATTATACCAATTATACTTTTCTCGATGGGAGAATCGAACTAAAGACAAAAAATGTCAGTAGCAGCATATGTGGGACTGGGTCTGGTTGACGGCAATAGCCTACTTATTACGTGGTACCCAAACCATCTTTTATTCTTCCTTTACATATTAAAAAAGACAACATGCGCTTTAAAATTAATTCCTGTACCGCGGAGGACTTTACAAACATTCAAACAACGGACACAAAAAACATCCAGACTCGGCATAACCATTTGTAAATCACACAATATTTTTGTCTCGTGTGGGATTCGAACCCACAATACTCGGTGCAATGGCAGTGGCGAGGCGACCACTTAAACCACTACGTCATCCGTGCAGTCAACTATCAACCAAAACTATTCAAAAACAGTTCTTAACGAGATGGGTGTAAAACACAGGATTCAACCTCTTCGTCTACATGTGACCTTTTTTATTCCATCATCTTTTGTAATGTCCCACTGCTGGGCAAAAGAGCCTCTCCCTGAGACTTCCAAATCACTCTGTTGCCCCCCATATTCTTGGGGATCTTTTGACCCACAGGGCCCATATTCAAACTTGACTTGAGGGATGATGGGTGTCTGCACACCAAGTCAATCGATCTAGTGGTTCCGGAGCTATGCCTATCACTAACAAACTGTCACTGACACACAGACCCACATAGTGTTTTCATTGACCTCTTCGAAGAAGACTCCGAGGTTAATAAACTTCTCCCTACCGGATAGGATATAGGTGACAGACTATGTAGCAATATATTTTTTACCTATGTAATGGTCAATGAGACGCGTATTTATATACAGGTTACCCCTGTATTATGCTGTGATATATTCTTAAACGAGATCTGAAATAAACCTAACTATAATATCATAAATGTAAGTCTTTTGTTTGTTACGCTTTCATGACCGATAACCGTGAAATTTTATATACACGTTGTCAGGGTACAGCATAGAACATAGGGTACCTTTCATCCGGAAAAAAGTACTGTTAGTAACATAACCTCTAATAAAACCTAGACAGCACGGATGGCGTAGTTGTTTAAGTGGTCGCCTCGCTACTGCCGCCTCGCTAAGTGTTGTGGGTTCGATCCCCACGCGAGGCAATTTATGTGATCCACAAATAGTTGTTCTGAGTCTGGGTCTTCTGTTTGTGTCCGTTCTTTGAATGTTTGTAAAGTCCTCCGCGACACAGGCATTATTCCTAATACGGGAGATATCTTATTCATAAAAGAAAAATAGTTATGCAAACCATTCCGCGACAAGCACTAGTTAATATATAGATTAACCCAAGCATTATGCTTCTAGTAGCACTGAAATATATTCCCAAACAAATATAGAAATAATCCTAAATATCCAACACACTTTACAGACGAAAACGTCGTGGAGTATACAAAAAGATATAATTTAGAATTCTCTTAGCGAAAGGCTTAAACATGCTGAAAGCGTCTCCGTCTAAGTTTTGAAATGATATATGAAAACCTGTGTCAACCTTAATATCTATACTAATATTATAAAGAGAAAAGATTTGTATTTTTGTTTGTAATGAATAAACTCCAAAACTAAAAAACTTGTTTACAAAAGTATTTATCCATTGGAAAGCTCCTTTATTATTATTTTATTACTATGTAGCGTATGTAGCTTCTGGAAAGTACATAGGTTATATAACGTCATGCCACGAGCCACGGGTGCGGAGCATTTATCATAAACTTGGGTAAAACCGTGAGGAACAGCTATTATTGCAAGTGTTTGTTTGTGACTAAATGTCATAAACCCATGGACCGAAGTGAAGTACAATATGTTTCAGATCAACACATATGATATTTTTATCCTGGTATGTGTTATGTGGGGTACACGAGTGCATTGTATCATATTACGCGGGATTAGTATCAAGAAAACCAATGAATCCATCGATTTTTTGGAGTGAGAATTATCGCGTAAATTGAGTGTCGTGATTCACATGAAAATATAAACGCCGATATCCCCGAGAGAGTAGGCAGATAGCCTACACTTCGCTAAGTATATTTTTTGGTTCCACGTAATAGGAAACAGATCCTAGGGCCGTCTAAGGGGCATAGGTCCAGACATTACGGTTCTACTAAGAATTTCACGACCAAAACATGTGATAACAATTTCACCACCAAGTACCTAACACTTTCACAGAATTTGATACCTCATACACAGCAATCATAAGCACATATAGCACCAACAATATGACTGCCTCGCTACTGTTGCGTCAGCATATTGGTCATTTGTGAATCACACCAATCATTATTCCGTGTGCGATTCAAACCTAATCGTAGTCGCAGCGACGAAAAGACCGCTTGCCTGGCGCGCTATTTGTGCATTTGAATACACAACAAATCATGTTTAGCAATGTTTTTATATTATACAAAGGAATTACAGTAACCTTTTATTGGCAATGAGGTTTTATTCGTCTTCGTATCTGTCTCCGGCGAGCACGACACGATATCACGACGTAATTTGAATGATTATTCATGTTTTACGTGAATTTAAAGGCTTTGATAATCTAGTGGGAGACCGTTGGACTGCCATGCAGAGGTCTCGAGTTCGAAATATATATATCTATGTAACTCATTATTTTTGTTTCAAGGTTTAATTTTCTATTTACATCTATAAAATAAGTGATAGCCTAATGGGAAACCAAGTTCAATCCCACGCACGCACCTCTGACTTTTAGAAGCAATATTTGTATTAAATAATAAATTTAATTATCAGAGAAGGAAAAGATCTTGCGGAAACCTACATATCTGAGGATTCTCCGAGATATTAGTAGGACAGTAAATATTATATTATTATAACATGTTAGTATGCATAACCATATTTTTTATTAAATTTATTATTATAATTAGGTACAGCCGCTACTTCATAACAGTAATCACTTTGTCCATCGCGGAAAGTGAATCTAAAATCTCTCAATCAGCCGTAAATTTGCGCCACGGGAACAATGAAGCGATAAAATAAAAACGTACATAATAAATAAATAAGTTAATAAAAATAAATCTTACTGACGGTATTAATGTCGACAATTAGTGTCGACTCCGCATAGACAGCGGCTTTTACACCTAAATAAATGGGATATGCTTGAATTGTTACCTGTAAAAAGAGAAAAATATCGTTAATAACCAGCGTATAACATACAAGTGGGGATATATCCCCGAAGGGGTAGGTAGAGGTGAATTACATCCACATTTCGCTAGCAAGATATATTCTAACTAATATTATAAATGCGAATGTAAGTTTGTTTGTTTGTAACGCTTTCACGCCTTAACTAATGGACCAATCATCGTTAAATTACAAACACGTTGTCAGGAGAACAGAAAAGGACATAAAGTACCTTTAATCCAGATAAAAGTCCACCTGCCGAGGTATAGAACTTTATTGACAATATCTACATTACCGCGAGCGAAGCCGCAGGCAAAATCCAGTGTTATATACAATTATTTTATAATTAATATTATAAATGCGATCATCATAACATTTCGCATGTTACACGTTGTCAAGTGTACTGAAAACGACAGAGCGTACCATTCACTCAGAAAAAGTTTTATTCCCGAACGAAAATGCAGGAAAAGATGGCAAAACTAAATTTGTTTAAATCTTATAAAACAAAATGTTACTTTCATTTTGCCAAAGCCTGCACAATATATGATGGGTGGATTGTATATAATTGTTGTCAGTTTTTAGACATACAACGTCGAGTCAAATACAGTTTCATACACAAGAACTCCAGTTGGATTATGTACGGGTATATAATCTATCTGTTCCGTGAAGTTCTAAAATCCTTTGAGGAACTGAAACAGTAATGTTTTAAGCGCAAAGGAAACCTCAAACACTGTCCGGTTCGTCTAAAACTTACAATAAGTAATACTCTCGTATTAAACACTAGAAATGCCAACGGTTTCACTCACGTTTATGATTACTGCGACGTCCCCATGTGTCGTAGCGTGATGTTATATAACCTATCACCTTCCTCGATAATAAGCTATTCAATAATAAAATAATTTTTCAATTCGATCCAGTAGTTCCTGAGATTAGCGCGTTCAACCAAACAAACAAACAAAGTCTTCAGCTTTATAATATTAGTATAGATTGAAAAGCCTAACGTTAGTACTTTGATTCTATGTCATATAATCGGAGTATATTGGAGAAACTCAAAGTAATATTATTTACTAGATTTTGCCAGCGGCTCCGCTCGCGTAAATGTAGGTTATGTCATTTTTCTGTTCATTTTTTTTTAGATGAATGGTACCCTATATCCTATTCTATGTCACTGACAACGTGTATAACGTGAAATTTCATGATGATCGGTCGAGTAGTTTAGACGTAAAAGCGTAACAAACAAAATCACATTCGCATTTATAATATTGGTTAGGATTAGTATAAAGGTGGCTGTTTGTTAAGATGTTTGGAGGCTTGCATAATTATATAAAATAGCGGTAATAGCTTAATGGGAGATCAAAAAGGCAAAGGTCGCAGATTCGATTCCGAGGCACGCATTTCTGACTTTCCGAAGTTATAACGGTGAAGGAAGACCAAAACATCCTGCATGTCAACTGTTAATACGTGATAGGCTAGTAGGAGATCGATGGACTGCCTCGCAGAGGTCTCAACTACAATACCACTCATGTATTAAATATTTAATTATCAGAGGAGAAAAACATCATGGGGAAA
Source organism: Catocala nupta (assembly GCA_963675205.1). Taxonomy (NCBI): domain Eukaryota; kingdom Metazoa; phylum Arthropoda; class Insecta; order Lepidoptera; family Erebidae; genus Catocala; species Catocala nupta. The sequence goes on from OY776105.1 coordinate 3,799,742, forward strand.
CCTGCATGTCTGAGAGTTCTCTATAAAGTTTTTGAAGATTCGATCTTTTTGGCCTTGCCTTTTTACACTGAAAAGAGGCATGTGCCCAGCATTGGAACAGTCTATACAGGGTGATTTTGAAATCGTGTAATTCCTTTTAACCACGCATTCTACTGGTGATATAAAATAACCCTGACCATATTTTTATTTAATAAGAATTATTTTTTTTGAAAAATTTATGTTCCGTTTTTTTCGTGAAATGGTGTTAGATAGTCATATGTTAACCAACCGAGGCAATTTTAATTTTTTACTAATTAAAATAAAAAATCATATTAATAATTAATGTCGTAAATAATAACGGGCGGTCCTTTTTATTGCCCCCTATTATTTACGACATCAGTTATTGTTATGTTATTATTTTTAATTATTTTTATTTAAATTAAGTTATTATTTTAAAAAAATCTTAAGATTGTGTCAGGTGGTTAAAATATGACTATTTGAAATCATTTCATGAAAAAAATCTGTACTCTAATTTTGCCGAAACCATTATTCTAATTAAGAAAAAATATGGTCAGGGTTATTCTATATCACCAGTAGACTGCGTGGTTAAAAGGCATTACACGATTTCAAAATCACCCTGTATACAAGGCTGATATTACTATCGCAAGCATTCGTATTTCACAGAAACCTTTTAACCTCAAGTGGTTTGTAAGCTTAGTTACCAAATGTAATGGAAAATAAAAAAATATATTGCCATTTACTTCAAATGTCTGTACTCAGAGATTTTCGGTTCAATAAGAACAATATTGTACCACAGTAAATCTGGCAGTATTTCGCTAAATATACTAAAATCTAGATGCTCTAATATTGTGGAGAAATCACTATGTGTTCTCTGTTATTTATCGGTCGGACGATTACAGCTGTACTAGTATCTATTTGGTTTATACGCATAAGAGTGCTTTATTTATTGCGATAAGTGCTTGAGCTGTTCAGATAAAAGTGCTTGATTTTTGTTTCAATAACTTGTGTTTGTTGTTAATGTGTTGTGTGTATTTGATACAGCCTCTTTGGTTGGCTACTTGATTTATTGGCTTTTGTATAATGCTTCGGATCGAGATGTATCCCGGGTTGGGGTAAGAAATAGTTTTGAGGCTTTTCTCGGTAGAAGTGAGGTGGTATAAAATTGATAGTGTTTGACCATTATAAAATCATTCCGTTGCTATCTTTTGTCCATATTCGTTCTCTAAAATATAGATATGATAAAAAATTTATATAATACATACATACATATCTGTATTTATCGCCTCTTATTACCAGTACGCCATATTTTTTTGATAAATTATACATTAAAAATGCTAAGCTTTAATAAGGTTATTGTCCTGGTCCTGCACCTTTTTCTCTTCTGTTGTGTCGGATTGCCGTTCTATCGGATTATGAAAGTGAAGCAATAGAGAGTGCAAAGATTTTTTTTAATTGGTTATTTGTGGTTAATAACTTATATTTTGTCACTTTATCGTGACAACATATAAAAGTGCATTATTATTAATAGTTATTAATAGCAAAAAAATTACAAAGTAAGTAGACAAAAAGAGAACTACATATATTTAATCAGTAACATCATTCAACATTCCACGTAGATAGTAGCGCCACTGGCAACTCCACAGTTATATTAAACACAATGTGCTTGTTATGTTCATCTGTCAATTACACTCAAGCGTCACATAACTGTCAGTTGTATTGACAGATATATTGCGACTTCAGCAGAATATTTCTCATGAAAAGCTTGCGTAAGTACTGCGAGCTTTCTATGGAGCCTGTAGTTAATCTAATGTACTACATAGACACGAGGTGGTGGCGAGCAGAGATTTAGACTGCACGGATGGCGTAGTGGTTTAAGTGGTCGCCTCGCCACTGACACCGCGCCGAGTGTTGTGGGTTCGATCCCCACACGGGACAATAATTTGTGTAATGTACAAATGGTTGTTTCGAGTCTGGATGTTCTTTGTGTCCGTTGTTTGAAGGTTTGCAAATTCCTCCGCGACACAGGCATTATCACTAGACCGGGAGTTGTATTTTTAATAGTGTTGTCTTTATTTAATAGAACAGCTTGGGGCTTGTGACACTTATGCCGAGGGCGGGGATGATGTTGATCTATTGGATTATAAATTATCGATTAGTTTAACTATTCTCTTTTACGTTTGCATAATTATAGTAATTAAAAATATTATAATAAATCAAACAAAAAGAATGGAAACAATGCATTTTATAAAATTTATATAAGAATAGCAGGTAAATATATTACTTTCATACACGTTATTTAAAAATAATTCGAACTTGAAAATGTTTTCTTGTTATGCACATTATCAATGAAACATTTCATCCGGATTTATGTTATTTTAATATAAATAATCAAATGAAAATCTCAATTTATTTTACAAGCCCGTTCAGTTCTTTGTAATTCGATTAAGAGGACACAAGGAACGTCACTATTGGTGCACTTTTATCAATAAAGTATTATAACGTTTTTAGACATTTCAAACCTCAAACCTCTATAATGAGCTGGTTCGACTTAACGTGCCTAACATTTTTCTACAAGCCAGAAGTAACAGACTGCTCTCCGTGCACATGTGTCACACGGTGGCACGGGCTACATTTTTTTTTTTTTTTTTTAGATTTTTATTCACTTGTAATACAAAAGTACACACTCAAATTTCCTCGCCAAGCTATACAGCTTGTTGGCGAGATACGCTCGTTAACAATATTAAGTATTAATAATTATTATTAGATAAAGCGAAAGCGAAATTCAAGTGTCATCTGCACCGCGAGAATGAACCTCACTCATCCTAATATCACCGTCGCCGAGCAGTAGACACTTGAGTTTCGATTTTAACATATTTTTACTTATTTTAGGTTCTGTTCTTAACATATCTATATTATTAAATATTTTAGGGACTAGATATTCAGTCATTCTTTCTCCGTAGTAATTAGTAACTTTTGGTATGAGTAGCTTTCTTTGTGTTACCTGTCTTGTATTGTATTTGTTATCTACATTAATTTTGTACTGATCTGTATAATATTGTTCAATGGCTATTAGAAAGTTAACTTTTAGATCTACAGGCAATATTTTACTTACAGAGTATAGTTTTTCATAGTCGCTATTGCATAGTTTTTTTAATTTTCTACTAACTAAATATTTAATGAGCCTCGTCTGTATACATTTTATTTCTTTTATGTATGTAACAAATGTACGTCCATAGACGCTAAGACCGTAGCTAAGTACTGAGTCTGCAAGAGAATAATAAACCATTGACATTGTACGCTTGTTGATAACTTGTTTAAGTTGACATCACCGGGGCCGCTTGTGTTCTCCGCGCTTACTCGTGGAAGCCAACCCGGACTGTGATATTTTTGCTTACGTCTTGAAAGTAGTCATGATTGTATGTAATGCTTTTTGTGAGAAGCTAACTTAAATATATATAATTTCAATATATGTGTTGAATACACACTAATAATGATTGTAATTGGTTTATGTAACCGTTCTAATTTTATTACATAAAAATATTAAATATAGATACCCTCATAAAAAACGGAATTTAATGAGGTTTTTTGAAGATTAATTTATTTCAAAATTGTGTAAAAAGAATGTTTTAAAATAAACGACGCTATAAAATCTGTTCAAAATAGTTAAATTTCAATGTAAACGTAAGTCAATATTATCATAAATACTTCTTTAAATAAGCTTTTTATGTTGCTAACTGTACTTTTACTATCGGTACTACCGATACAATAACTATAGCTATTGATAGTAGTCACCAATTGTTTTATGTTAGAAACGCAACGTTGCGGGTTCGATATATATCTTGTTATTTATAAACATGTGGGCCGTGGGGTCACACATGTCAATTTGTCAATGTCTAAAGGGCGAGGGTGGTATTTAGCATTATTTATTAACTAAAATATACTATGCAGTGATAATTTAGTGGGTTGGTTGTTGAAATAAACAAGAGGTCATAGGTTGGATGACTTTGCAAGTAGGTACTTCTATTTTGTTTTATTACTTGCCTCAGTGGCGTTGTGGTAGTGACTGCTGTACGTGAGGTCTTGGGTACGATTCCCGGGTCGAGCAATGTGTTATTGTAATTATTTGTCCAGATTGTCAGTAGCAGCACATAGTCTGGAAGTGAATGCGATATTCGGCAATAGTCTCAGCCCGTATTACGTGTAAATGTAAATGAGTGATACACATCTGCCTACCCCTTCAGTGATAAAAGCCGTAAAATTGTGTATGTATGTTCATTTCATGCAGCGATAATTTAATGTGTAGGTTTATGAACTGCCAAACAGGAGTACACAGGTCTGATGTTATTGCGAGTTCTTAGTCTCTTACTGCACTTCAATACATGAATGCCTTAGTGGTGCAATGGTAGTGAATGCGACTGCAGAGCATGAGGTCTTAAGTTCAATGCCTGAGTCGGGCAAAGTGTTATTGGGATTTTCTGTCAAGAAATGTTCAGTGGCAGCAAGAAGTCTGGTACCGTGGCACAACAACAATAGGTACCATTAGGTATAACGTAATACCCTAGCTGGCAAAATGTGGATGTAATACAATTCTGCTTCCTTTCAGTAACAGAAGTCACAAATTAATTTAAAATAATATTGTATTATAACCAGCCTTTTATTTAAATATATCTAGCACTTAGATTAATTCTTATATCGCTGCGGACCGCTTCGCCCATAGGCGACCACGCTGGCCCAGTATAGCGTATTTGGAGCAAATAAATTTTAATCAATTTCTTTGTCAAGTTTTATTAATTATAACTGTAAAATCTTTTCGTATGAAGTGTTTGCTCGGCTATGGCTATCCTTGTTCTAATATCAGATTTGGATTATTTTCTATATATATTTAAACAGCAGGCGCATTTGAGCAGACAACAATAAATAGTAAAAAAGAAAAATATTGAGATTAGAGTAACCCGGCACGCATGCTCGGATTGCCCACCCCAACTATTGCAATACAAAAAGGTTGATAATACCGAACTTCTCTGGATAGAGGAACACGTGCCACGACGTGGGACCCGGGCGTACGCCAACTTGCAGTATTCCGCATCGAACACAAAATATGCGTCGACACGTGTTTCGTCTCAGCGGGGGGCGCAGCTTCAGGAACGTTTGGCAATGAACGGCTCATTCGTTCCTCTCTGCCCAATTATTTTATTACAATGGATGTACGCCAAGTAACGCCTACTTCGAGTCAATAAAACAATAAATAGCGTATGATTCAAATCATTCATCTCAATTGAATTGTTATTGTTCTAAAATGTCTTCATCATTGCCAAATTTGTATAATCGCGTTCATTTCTAATCCATTGTCTTTGACTAACTTTCAAATAATATTAAATATCTTTCGAAACAAAACAGTTTTAAGCCTTTTATCTTCAGATATCAAAGGGAAAAGTTTAAAAATATGAAATAACTTAGAAAATGTTTTGTTATAAAGTTCAAGTATTGTTTAAAACTAGGTGATGCCTGGCACGCTTCACAATAATAATAGTAATAGACATTTCGCTACGAATTCAGAGATGAATTTGATGATGAAATCTTGCAGAATAACACAGCTGATTTACTGTTTATAATAAATGTCAACATGTGTATGGATATGTAAAATAATAAGCCACAACACCCGCTTCTTTCATACCCAATAAGCCCCGCGTGTATATATGTATATGTAGTCCGCATGTGTCAATGAAAACTACATATGTAATATCGGCACTGTATTTGAACTCTCACTGCAGGACATGGGCCTCTTCTCAGTGAAGGTCACTACACCGAGTGTTGTGAGTGCGATGGGACAACAATTGTGTGTTCCACAAATAGTTTTTTCGAGTCTTGGTGTTTAATTTGTAATTAGTAAAGTCCACCGTGTTGTTAATTATTCCTAGTGCGGAAGTCATTCATTTTTACAAAAGGAATATTAATGTGCTTAGTAGGCCCCAGTAAACTCGCTTTAATTGTGTGCCGTCTACCATTTCGAAGATTAAAAAAAATTATTATATAGATATCTTCATTCATCTTGGAATTTGCTAATACCCATATGCTTATTATCACGTCTATATCTCTGAATCGATAGGTATGCGTAGTACACTTATTATATATATTATCAGCTAAGGTTTTAGGTCCCTCATAATAGGAATAAAGCCTATTATTGACAACTGGACACAGCTCCAGGCACCATGCTGCCATTAATATTTATTTTTAAATCTCTATTTAATGGTATTTTGCCTGATCCAGGAATCAAACTCGACACCTCACACATCGAAGCAATCTAAATCTTCACCTAAAATCTATATATATATAAAGATTCGGATCAAAAACAGTTCTTAACAAAATGTATTCGTTTAATTAATAACTTTATTTACATAATCCAACTGGGTTTGTATCCGAACCTAAAATGGGTATATTATTATTTGTTGGAGCTTAACGCGAGCGATCGTATATACATATATAGGTATATGCCAAGTACTTCCGAGTACACCCATGTAGCATATTTTATTTATTAATCTGTCAAGTCTTAGAATACCAGACATAATTAAAACTTTATTGTGTCTGAGCACCGGGGTGCCGACGTGACTGAATAAGTTAAAACGACGCTCACACTAGGAATAATTCCTATATGTTGATTGCCTTGGTGGCAGCGGTAATATATGCGACTGCCATACATGAAGTCTCCGTTTCGAATTTTGCGTCGAGCCAACACAAAGTTATTAGATTTTTCTGTAAAATGATGCAGAAACAGCTAGCACCTAACACTAAACTGTGTCCGGTTAACGGCTGTAGACTCGCCTCCTTAAATCGGTGCTAGCTAAATATAAGTATTTGATTCAATTCATCTGTTCCATTTCTGATTTTTTTCTTGTCAAGAAATTCAACATTAACTTGTTTGTTTGGCCGAGAAACAAATAAAATGAATCGTGGTTGTAATACTTCTGCCTAACCTTTCGGAGTACCCCCCGGTTCTGAATTTAGAATTACATGTTGATAAACGATTCAAACTCTACTTAAGTATACATTATTGTTATATATTGAATCGAATTAGTCGTTACGTGGCAGCATTTCATTGTAATAAAATTATTGGGAAAAGAGGAACTCGCTACGCAATAGTGGTGAGCAATCAGAGGGTCCGATTGACAACCACAACTATTGCAATAGAAAAATGGTGATAATACCGAACTCCTCTGGGTAGGAGCAGCCGCGTCGTGAAATATGGGCGTAATCCAACTTGCAGTATTCCGCTTCGAACACAAAATATGCGTCGACTCAAGTTTTCCCTACGCACGAGGTATCTTCTAGAGCGATGGTAAGAAATAAGTTTGAGTAAGCGTTTGAACATCATATACTTAAGTAAATGTTCTGTTGATTGGTTTAACGCAATTCGATTCTGTAAAAAACATTTGACAGTAATCAATTGAGATTTACTACTTTTCTTAATTCAGAAACCGGTGAGACTTAAGAATTTGTAAGTATGTAGCTTTGTAGAAGAGCAAAAGAACTAAATTAAATTCTGGCTAGAGTCTCTAATATACTCGGTTCACACCGCTAAAGCTTTCGAAAGAACTATAATCCCTTTGAATCCGACGTTTTACAACGTTTACCGATCGCCGACTACCCGCAAAGCTCTCGCGATGAAAGTAGGGCGTTTGGTGAAGGAAATATACTGAAATATAATCGAGTCTCAAATTATCCTAAATCAACTAGTAACAAGATCGCATAGGTTTTCAGTTCGATCTCTCGGTACACACATCTAAGTGTTTTAGTTATGGATGTATTAAATAGTTAAAATCGCTTGCTTTACCGGTGAAGGGAATATAATAATATAAGAAAACCTGCTCGTTTAAGAATTTCCTGAAAAATCATTTAGGCGGAAAGCCGCATTTGTGTTTATACAAAAGGACTAATATTATTAAACTGACAAATAAAGCAAAAGAGATATTTCACAACAATGGGAGTGGCAAACCATGCTGCCGAGTGACTTTTTGCGAAAATACAGCCAGTATGTAAATAAAGAAAATTTTGAAAGAAAGCAGCGACAAACAAGTATGGCTCTCTCTTTGATGTAGCGCTAATGAAAGTAATATTGATTTTCTTTTTGTTAAGAAATTAAGTCTGTAAATGTAGTCGGTAGGCGGCAATAGAATAATCCTCTATTACGTAAGGACTAAACGGATATCTGGCGAAATATGTGTGTAATATATACCGATCCCTTGGAGTTGGAGGTATAGACGTAAGACTATGTATAAAGAAAGCACCGGTAACCTATCGGAGACGCCTAACGTCATTTCTAATTCTTTACATTCCACATTAATTCAAATTTATAGTCATTTATGACACAAAGTAACACCTATGAACGTCTGAGGGGTTGGTAAGTTTTTGTATTGACTCAACTCTTTGCCTGAACCTAGCAACTAACATAAGCGTAGATTCAAAAACTTAGTAAACTCAAAACAAACCTACATAATTTGACGTTCATAGGTACCTAGTAGTTTGTGAATAAATGATTTTTGACTTTGACTTACATGTTAGTTGCTAGGTTTAGATAAACAGATGAGCCTATGAGAAAATACCTGCAAGAAACTCACGGCCACTCTTTTAAATCGCCGTATAACACCTTGCTTTACGATTGTACCAGCCGTTGTTTATTTCTAGGCCCGTTTATTTACGCTATATGAGCAAAGAGGCTGACAGCGTTGTATAAATAATACACTTAGGTTGTATAATGTAGATATAATGTCATCGTAGAAAGAAAACTGTATACACCGAACAGTAATGTGCGACGAGAGAATGTTGTATTCATGTACGTTATCTAGTAGCTAGAAGCAGCGAGTGCCTAGTGGGGAACTACAGGACTACCGCGCAGAGGACTGAAGTCCGATCATAATGCGCGCATCTCTGAATTTTCGAAGTTATGTGCGTATGTGTTTGGGGGGGGTTTGTATTTATGCTTTAATAGTTGCACTGCCTAGCTTGCTTTCTCAGCTTTCTAGCTTCACTGGATTGGCTGCTTGTTTAGTATAGATGCAAACCCACTTTGCTCGACTCTTCAAAACGAGTAAGGTGCCAATGGTCTTAGGGGAGAGCGCAACAGTCGTGTTGATCCCTAAGACAAGTCTGGTGGGGAATCCTTCACGTGGTTGCCCCCTGTTATTGGTCTAGTTCCCTATGAAATAGACGCAACTAAAACCACCAGTCGACCACTGCCTGGGATGGAGAGGTCATGTTCCGGCGGGTCCATCGTCGAACGACAGACGATGGATAGTAATGACCTCCCGCGTGTTTGTGCCGTGCGCGGGGACCCGTACGGAGGGATGAAGGAGTCCTGGGGGTTGAGTGGTGATGTGGCGATGGTAGTGCTGCTGATCTGCAACACACCCCTTTGGTCCGGATTTCCTCTCACACGGGAGGTCGTAGTCTAGCCAGCTGCGATCAATCGGCTGCGGCGTCCGCTCATGCGGCCGCCAGGCGAGTGCCCTTGGGTGAAGAGGTCTCCAGCCGGCAGTGCTCGTCTCCCACCTCAGTGGTTTGGGGTGGAGCGACTAGTGCTGTACGTCTCGGGGACAGCTCACTTAGGGGTGCTATACCTAGCTGGTAGCCCTGGTGCCTGAACAAGGCATCCCCAACGTTGAGGGCTCCATGGTGGGTGGGGAGCCAGCAGGTGAAAAGTAAGATAGACCAAATGGACTCTGTCACAAAAAAAACCAAGGGCTTGACCGATAAGGGCGAGCAACAAAGGACCTCTGGACCCTTAGGGGGAGAGGTCAGCAATAGTGTAGGAGCTGCACGTGGGAGCACCTACATACCCAAGCTGCAAGCTCGTGATGGCCCCAGTGGCCGTCCGAGCATGAGCCAGGGGAGTGGTGCTCACACGGGCAGCGTTAAGAAATGGAGAGGGGGTAACCCTGGAAAGGGCTACCAATTTAGAGGGCGTGGCAGCCACAGAGGGGGTCTGATATGCAGGGAATACCCGAAGGGGGATCCCAGCGGGACACCCTCTGGGAGTGGGTGTCAGCCCTTCAGGATCGGGGAGGCCAGGAAGGAGCAGACGGGCGAGGCACACCCTAAGGGGGAGCCAAACTTGGCTGCACACTCCACAGACCATACCCGGGGCAGGAAGAGGCGCAGTGGGTGTGCCAACCGCAAGCGGCGTGAGCTGCAGCGGCAGTTGGCGCTGGCACCCGATGCAGTCTCGTCAAAAAGGGTCAGGGAAGTGAGCGACGATGCTGTTGCTCAGGCAGATGGCAATAAACGTGCCAAGACCCAAGGTGACTCCTACAGGGAGGCGCTGACGGGGATTAAAATGGCCGTTGTTGCCGACAACTTCCCTGACGCTCTGCTTAATGCAGAGCTGGTGGAACCCATAAGGGTTGCCATTTGGGACCAGCTGGAGGCCACACCGGATCCTCTGCCGGCCATTAGTGTCGGTGCACTGCTTGGTGGAGCTCTGCACGTGACGTGTGAGGGTGAGAGAGCCGCAGAGTGGCTTCGCGGCCTCAGCGGTAAAACCGTTGGGGACGTGAAGCTCAGAGTGGTCAGCGCCAAGGAGCTTCCAAGGCCAATAAAGATGGCCTGGAAGACCAGGAATACCTGGTGCCTAGATGCCTCCAGGGTGCTGACCATGCTGCAGCGCCTCAACCCCTCTCTGAGGACCTGCGAGTGGAAGGTGCTGAGCACGCAGGTCGAGGAGACGCACACCAGGCGCATTGTCCTGGTGGACAGCGTGTCGGCTGCGGCAATAAAAGCAGGCGGCTTCTGTCTCCATGCTGGCATGGACAAAAGCACGTTCAAGATCCTTGAGGATCTGAACGTGCAGAAGGTGACAGTGGGTGCCAGCGTGGAGGAGGAGGCCCATGCGGTGACGGTACCACAGGTGGGGGACGGGGAGGAGCCCGTGAACCCAGTGGTGATTGAATCAGGTACGGCTCTCTACACGTCGTCGCCATGCGTGTCTCCGAAGACCGACGACATAATCGGACATATAGATTGTCTAGATCTGTCGTCGCCGGAGGCTGCGGGGGCGCTGATGGAGGAAGGGAGTGAGGGGGGCGGCCAGCAGTGCCTGCCACCGTAGACGCCACCATAGGCAGACCGAATGGCGGGACTAAGGTGCGTACAAATAAACCTTCATCACTGCATCGGGGCGATGGCCGTTTTGGCCCGCCACCTGCGGATGAAGGAATATGATATTGCCCTGATCCAGGAACCTTATGTTAAAGAGGGAAAGATCAGAGGTTTGGGTGGGACAGGAGGTGTAATTTATCATAACTGTTCCACTAATGATATAAGGACATGTGTGTATGTCAGAAATGGCATAAATGCAATGCCCTTATACAATTTTTGTTCTAGGGATCTTACGACAGTTAAGATAGATGTGCGAGGGAGCGGAGGGCGGGATATTGTAATCCTGACCTCTGCATACTTCGACTATACGGACAAGGAAACTGTATCTGGACAGATAAAGGACCTTGTTGAATATGGCAGCCGGGAGAACCTGGACATGATCCTGGGGTGCGATGCCAACGCACACCACACAGTCTGGGGGAGCACGGATGTGAATGTAAGAGGGGAAAAGCTACTGGAGTATGTGGTAAGTACCTCTTTACAAATTCTAAACAAGGGAAACAGGCCAACGTTCGTCAACTGTAGGCGAGCAGAGGTAATTGACATCACGTTAGCCACCAACAGGGCTAGCACTAATATTGTCGAGTGGCATGTGTCTGATGAGATTACCTTGTCAGATCATAATTACATATGCTTTAAGTATAGGACGCTGGTTCCAGCTCCCATAGCATGTAGAAGGAATCCCAGAAATACGGACTGGAACTCCTTCAGGAGTGACCTCAGTATAGATTTGGAGGATTCTAAGGGTAAGCTTAATTCTATATTAGACATAGAGTTTACAGCAGACAAATTGGTCCAGACTGTAAATACGGCCTGGACAAGTAACTGCCCTGAAAGGGAAGTTAGGCCCAAGAGGGTACCGTGGTGGACGCCAGAGTTGGTCAAGCTGAGGCTTGAAGCCAGAAGAGCGTTTAACAGTGCTAGGACCAGCAGGGACTATAGCGGTTACGCTCGCTGTTTGACCAACTACAACAAAGCTGTGCGGAAAGCCAAACGGAAGGCTTGGAGAGCCCACTGTGAAAACATCAGTACTATTCCTGAAGGAATGAGACTCTCCAAAGCTATCTCGACTGTCAGAGCACACCCATTGACAACCATCAGAGATGGCAATGGGCAGCGAACACGGTCCGGTAAGGAGACACTAGCAATGATGCTAAACACACACTTTCCGGAATGTAAGATAATAGAAAAGGAGCAGGAGGACCCGATTAGCCTGGTTGAACTAGGCTACCGTACAACCAAAGCAGATTGGGACACTGCAAGGAAGGTAGTGGATGAAGGGAAGGTCGGCTGGGCTCTAAATGGTTTTCAACCGTTCAAGTCACCTGGTCCAGACATGGTTTATCCCATTATCCTACAACAGGGAGCTGCACTCTTGGTTCCGCATTTGTGCAGACTATACAGAGCCTGCATAGCTTTTGGATACATTCCAAAGATATGGAGGCGAGTCAAAGTCATCTACATACCGAAGCCGGGCAAAGAAGACTACGAAGAAGCCAAGGCATACCGACCTATTAGCCTAGAGTCGTTCTTCTTGAAAGCCCTGGAGAAGTTAGTAGATAGACATATCAGGGAGGGAGCATTGAAAAAATTTCCCCTCCACGGGCTACCAGTCGGGAAAATCCACTGAGACGACACTGCATTTTGTGGTAAATAAGGCAGAACATGCATTAGATAACCGGGAAGTATGCATTGCTGCATTCCTGGATATTGAGGGAGCTTTCGATCGGACCACCTTTGATGCCATTAGTGTGGCATCAGCAAATCACGGCATAGAGCCAACCATTTGCAAGTGGATCGATTGTATGCTCAGAGGAAGAATTATTAGGTCTGAGTTGTTAGGGGATGAAATGACTGCAATGACCACCAAAGGCTGCCCTCAGGGTGGAGTACTCTCACCGCTCTTATGGTGCTTGGTGGTTAATTCACTCTTAGAACAACTCAACAAAGGTCCGTACTTAACGGTCGGATATGCGGATGACTTGGTGATACTTGTCAATGGAAAATTTCCGAGCACAGTATCCAGTCTCATGCAGAGGGCCCTGAGTATGGTAGAAAAATGGTGCAGTAGTAACCATTTATCGATCAACCCAGGGAAAACTACTGTCGTGCCGTTTACTAGGATGAGAGATCCGACTGGCTTGGGAACTCTATCCATGTATGGTACACAGCTACAATGGTCCACGGAGGTGAAGTATCTAGGCATGACCTTAGATAACAAGCTAACGTGGAAACCTCATGTAGACAAAGTCATAATGAAGGCCCAGCGGGTCTTCGGTATGATTCGTTCTACTTATGGGAAGACCTGGGGCCTGAAGCCCAAGGTCATCAAGTGGCTATACACGATGATGATAAGACCCATAATCACATATGGAAGCGTTGTCTGGTGGCCAAGAACCAAACTAGCAACATGCAGGAAAGCGCTAACGAAGGTGCAGCGATTAGCCTGCATGGCTATAACAGGGGCGTTCCCTACTACGCCAACGGCTGCGTTAGAGATCCTGCTGGACCTAACGCCGCTACACATTGTTGTGGAGTTAGAGGCGATGAAGGCGCTACATAGACTATCTATACATGGGCTGTGGAGCGTCAACATGCCAGTAACTCGACACACAAAACTGGAGATCTCGAAGGATCTTAAAGAGATTATGAGCATGGGATGTGACAAAATGCAACCAATGCACATATTCAAAAAGAATTTTAAAATAAAGGTCCCCACAAGGGACGAATGGAGACGAGGTCTACGATCCCCTGACAAGGGTTGTCTCATCTGGTACACCGATGGTTCCAAAATGGAAACAGGATCAGGCGCTGGTATTTATGCCAACGACTGCAAGGTGAACCAAAGCATGGGCAAATATGCAACGGTCTTCCAGGCGGAAACCTATGCCATAATTGCCTGTGCGCAGGAGAATATTAACAACAATGTCACTGACAAGATTGTTTATATACTCAGTGACAGTCAAGCTGCTCTTAAGGCTCTGAACTCCTGTAGGGTGGACTCAGCACTAGTCCTGAACTGTGTTAAAGCCCTTAACAAACTTGGCAGGAAAAACACAGTCAGGCTGGTGTGGGTTCCGGGGCATGCAGGGGTGCAGGGTAATGAGGAGGCTGATGTATTAGCCAAAAAGGGCTCGGAGCAACAATTTGTGGGCCCCGAGCCATTCGTAGGTCTCTCTGAGAGTACCGTCAAGGCAGCTTTGAATGCACATGGCAATGATAAACACAGGCTGGAGTGGATGGCCCTTAGGGGTCTGGAACACTCCAAGAAATTCATTGCAAACAGAGCCACGGGCTTTACCCGGAAGTTCTGCGGGTACAACAAGGGCCAAATACGCCTACTCACAGGAGCGTTTACTGGTCATTTTGGCACCAATGACTTCCTGTGCAGATTGAGATTGTCAAACAATTCGATCTGCAGAGCCTGTGGTGAACATGACGAGTCCATATCACACCTACTGTGTGAATGTGACGCGTTGGCCGGACTAAGGATGGGTCTGATGGGATTGGCATATCCGAACCCTGAAGACTTCAGGCTTCTCCCTCTGAGGTGTACGCTGCGACTGATGCAGTACATTCATAGGGAGATAGCTCAAGGATAAACCTCGGGGCCGACACAAAAGATCCCACTGGGTCGAAGTGTCGCCGGTCTACAATGACTGGCCCCCGGATCAAGATAAGATAAGATATGTGCGTATTAAATAGTTAATTATCGCTCGGTTTAACAGTGAAGGAAAACATCGTGAGGAAAACTGCATGTCAGAGAGTTCTCCATAATGTTGTCGAAGATATGTAAAGTCTGCTAGCCCGCAATGGGCCTGCGTGGTGGACTATGGCCTTAGCCTTCTCACACTGAGAAGAGGCCCGTGCCCAGCAGTGGGACAATTTGATACTCATATTATTATGTACATAATCAATACAGTAGTTGCCTATGTTAAATTTTATACATTTTACACACATTTGCAAATAGCAATCAAAAAAAATCTTTTGTGTAAAGTGTATCGAAATTGGTTGCAAATTGAGGTAGTCATTAATATTTGAAATTTGAATATAAGAAAAAGTGAGGGTGTGGTGGGGATTTCAAGGGGCCAATACCAAATGTATGCTAATCATTTTATTAACCTCTATTTTCCTATGCTTATAATACATTTTAGACAATTTTGCGCCTTCATTGTCGCACTAGAGTGATGTCGAGTTTTAGTGTGTCGCTCTAGCGTGCAGTCGAGCTATAAGTGAGTCGCAGCACAGTTTTGTCGCATAAGCATTACTAGCGCTTGAATTAGTCACACTTTTTTTTAAATTCTATTTCCGCACTATAAATAACTTCTGTGCCGCGGGATACTTTACAAACATTCAAACAACGGACACAAAGAACACCCAGACTCGGAACGACCATTTGTGGATCACACAAATTATTGTCCCGTGTGGGGATAAACCCACAACACTCGGCGCGGTGACAGTGGCAAGGCAACCACTTAAACAACTACGCCATTCGTGCACTTACATAGTACACTCAATTCTATCTTATCAAGCGAAATGTGGCTGTATTACACTTATACCTACTTCTTCGGGGAAGCAAGGCTTATGAAGACTGCCTTCAAAGCCAACATGATTCTCTACATAAATCAATTTATAGTGACAATACGGTAACGACCAGGTACTTGGTTGATTGGCTACCGAGAGGCGCTCAAAATCTTTGAAGTTTACACAAGAGGTCATCAGGCAAGTGTAAACTTAAGATAAAGCAATCGATTTACGTAACGTCTAATTCAATTTTGTCTTAAACTATGCAGAGATAGGTCTTCCAGACCGAATTTCGGTCATAACGTCTTAATGGAGACTAACCATCGGCGTAATAGATAATATTATAGTGTTCAAGTGTGCGCTCTGTTCCCTAACCATCATAGTTCTTTGGAACAGCAATCATATCGGATATACATGTCCAACAGAACTATACTACTACTAGAGTGACGGAGAGATGAGAATGAAGACGGAGAGAGATCAAGCGCAGGAACAATGGCTTTACGTGCTAACCGAGGTACGGGATGTGCAACAGTCAGATTCCTTTGGTTTTTGCCATGAAATTCTCAGTAGCAGTATTGAGTTTGAAGGAGTGTCCGGTAGGTGGCAATAGGTGTGGGACTTACTTGCGACCTTAAATATAACTGACGAAATGTGGATGAAATATACCTCTGCCTATCCCTTCGGGAATATGGACATGAGACTGTGTAATGTAATGATGTTGGTGAACAATAATAGCAGCTTTATATATATATATAAACTGTCCCACTGCCAAGCACGGGCTTCTTATTATGAGAGACTAAAACCGTAGTCCACCACGCAGACTCCATTGTGGGTTGAAAGAACTCCAAACATATTCAAAAATATCATGTAAAACTCTCAGACCTGCACATTTCCAAATAACTTTTTTTCTTCACCGCTAAAGCGAGCGATAATTAACTATTTAATATGCATATTACTTTAAACGGCCGGCCAGTTTATATACAGGCCTGATATTATTATACACACAATTCATATATACTAGCGATCGCCTAGTGGGCAAAATTCGACCATAATTGAGTCTATAACTTTACCCTTATAATCGCATTTCGTTTAGATTTCGCCAAGGCTATACAGGTTAATTTACCTATCTTTTTCAAAGAAATTATTATTATTATTTACTTAACCATATAATATTTTCTTTCATTGACGATATTCCTAAGCTTGCTACTTTGATTCCTTTTTTTCTTTATTACTTATAAATAAGGTATATGTAACCATAGTTACGAAGAATTGTACGGAGTCAGACGAACGTCAAATGCGTGTGCGTGTAGTGTTTTTCATTAATGTGATGTATTTCTAATGCATATTTTATAAAAATATTAGGATTTCTCCATTTAAACTTTAACAGTACCAAATTTCATACTCGTCCGTCCGCGCAATTTTCTTATAAAGGGGTACAAATTTTTTTGCTTCAAGTATTAATATATAGATATTTATATCATCTTTCTCTATATATCTTTATAAACAATTCTACGTTTGAGGAATACTCCCGCATCTCAGTCAATGCTCGTAAACCCATAGAAATCACATAATTAAGTCTGCAGCTGAACAAATACGTCCGCAATGTTGGCTTGTGCGTAATTGGGTGCGCTTGTCAAAATATCAAGACGTTGACTTTGCTTTACAGAGCGCATATCGCAAGGTTTACATTAATTTTCTAATCAAAATATTTCGTCACGTTGTTTCTTAGAATCCATATCTAAACTTTACATAGGTCAAAGGTACTTACGTCTAAATTAAACTACTTCATATGGACTTCAACTTTGACTGCACGGATGGCGTAGTGGTTTAAGTGGTTGCCTCGCCGCTGCCACTGTGCCGAGTGTTGTGGGTTCGAATCCCATACGGGACAAAAATTTGTGTGATACACAAATGGTTATTCCGCGTCTGGATGTTCTTTGTGTCCGTTGTTTGAATGTTTGTAAAGTCACCCATGATATAGAATTTAAACAATATATTTCAAAGAAAAATCTTTATTGCGATTTATTTGAAAAACACAAATCCTAACTAATATTATAAATGCTTATGTGAGTTTGTTATACTTTAATGCCTCAACTAGTCGACCGATCATCATGAATCGCGAAAAAGAACTATTTCTAATCTAAGCTAACCTACATTTACGCAAGCGAAGCCGGACGCAAAATCTAGTATTAGATCATTTTGAATCTATTCTTTAACTGAACTTGACGCGCCGTTCGGCGGGTGACGGTGTATGTTCAGACTAATCTAATATTCTTATTTAGCTGTCCCTATCACACAGTTTTACAGCAGCAAAATGATTTAATAATGTTCTGACTGCATGTACTATTAACCGCAATCTTCTAAGTCTATAAATGAGATTGAATTTAATATAATTCCGCGGTGCTATATCGGAAGAAAATAGAGGGAGTCCCTCGGGTGCCCTATTTACGTAGAATTTCCTTCGGGAGGGATGGCGGTTCATAACACAGTTCTGAAAGTGACTCCATGGCCCATTGACCACTGATTATGGGGACGGAATATATAGGAAGGACAAGATAGTATATACATATATGGACTTATGTATGTTTATATGAAGGGAACGGATGGCGTAGTTTTGAATATTTGTAGATTTTCCTGTGGTATAGAAGGCGGATAGTGCGGGAGTAAGTCCAGATCAAAGTCAAAAAATATTCATATATTTAGAATTATTTATTAATTTAGTTCACAACACACAAAGTAACACTTGTGATTGTCAATATATAATATTTTATTATTTAAAAATAGAAGCAATATATTCCTCGAAATTTGCGCTTATTTACCCACGTAGCCCTCACAAGTAGCTTTCATATGTAGGCATAGGCTATGCATGTAGCCCGTGCGCGTAGCTTACGTAAGTAGCTGTCACTTTTAAATGTAACCAGCGCGCGTAGCACGCACGTAGCTCATACAGTAGTTGCCCCTATAAGTGTAGCTTTAACCTGTAGGCGTAGCTTTTGCATGTAGCCAGTTTGTAGGTTACACAATAGGCGGTAGCTTATACATGAAGCGCATTATTCGCTTACGTCGTATACAAGCCCCATTAAATTGCACCGCGTTCATAACTTGAATCTTCTCGAGTTCAAACATGAATTATTCCACATGAAATGTTACGTAAATATGACTTCACTCGTAATAATATGTTGCGAGAGTAAAATGCATGCAGTGCTTCAAAAGTATATAAATTTAACCATGTCCGTACACAGTACAGTGCTCTTAAGATTATATGAAATATTAATTATTGAGTTTGAATAGTTTTAGAATTTCTGTGCAGAGTAGTGCGGTTCTGAGTACATACATATATCTATGTACAACTCCAGAACTCTGCTTCAGCTCTCTATATTTGAATATAATGACTGTAAGGGGTAGACAGAGATGTGTTACAAGAAACACATTTCTGAAGCCACGGTTTAAGGTACCAAGTAATAGAGGATGTTAGACTAGTTGCTAGAATTCACGATTCTAATTTAACGGGAAATACCTAAAGGTTTTGATTCCCGTTTAAGGTTGTGATTTTAACTGTACGGAGGGCATAGAGGTGTACATGGTTGCCTCGCCACTATCACTACGCCATGTGGTGCCGGTTCGATTCCCACACGGGATAAAAATTTGCATGATCCACAAATAGTTGTTCAGAGTCTGGGTGTTCTTTGTGTCCGTTGTTTGGATGTTAGTAAAGTCCACCGCGATACAAGAATTAATACTGGTGCGGGAAAGGCAATTAATCTATGGATTGCGTTTACCTAGAAGTTTGATTTTTTTATTTCAAGCTGTAAGAATTTGCAGACCTGAGTATTTGATATTAATTTCAACTGTATACTTCCACGCGTTACTGAAGAAAGCGATCTTGACAGACAGACAGATAGACAGGACAACGTGAAAAGTGTTCCTATAAGAGTTAGATTTTCATTATTCAATTTGTATTTTATTTCCTTTTTCCTGTTGAGGCACGAAATTAAAAAAACCGTATTCAATGCAAAAACAAAGAAATCCGTTTGTATGGACTAAACGCTAGCCAAATATCCTTTCAATATTTAATTGGCAATTAATTCAACAAATGGTATTTTCGTTATAAATGTAAGCTTTAAATATTCTTTGAATTCTATTGAAACGTACTTTGTGTAATTGGCAAATCATTCTAACCACTTGCCTAGTTTTATTAATAACGTAATGGAACTCTCGCAAACTTTGTATTTCCATTTGAAATGTTAATCTTAGGAGGAAATAATACGAGTATGAAATTTATATGACTAGCTTTTACCGCGACTTCTTTCACGAGAATTATTAATAGCATATAATTAAACAGATTAATCTAAGTAATAAAACGCTATTATTAAAAAAAAAGTTAAGATCAAGTATATTTATTAACGTAAAAGTTTATAAGTTAGTAAGTTCACTCTCTCTCCTCTTGGCTAGGTATCCAACATAGTGGTGGGTCAGCCTTCTTTATACTATAATATAAAGTAACGTGAGACGAGGATGCATACGTTGAACTGCGCCGCAGATAGTTTGGAAATCTTTATATAAACAATATGTTTACTTACTATAGATACTTCTGTGAGTCTTTATAAACAGCAAGACGCTTACCTGGAAACAAACAAAAATAACTATCAGATGATTATGAAATTTTGTTATAAAGAAAGCATACGCGGCAACCATGTTGGAATTTAAAGTAGACCCGCTACAGTACGTGGGCCTTAATCCCACACACTTTCCACAAACATTTTCAATATGGCACAAAAATGCGTGGCATATAAATGGAACTTATATACCTCTGAGAACTCAAAAGCTTTTTAAAGGTCTTTTCTGTTTAACCTGTTGTGTTTGGCGGCTGGTGTACCGCTGCGATTCAACAAGTTAATAATCAAGCTTTGTGTCATTGGAACTTTACAAGATAATAAAATAATGACACAAAGTACAGAAATAGTTGTACCATGAGGAATTCCAAATCGAAATATTTCTAATGTTTCACGAGGTAATTATTTGTGTGATCCATAGATAACAGTTCTGAGTCTGGGTGCTTTTTGTGTCCGTCATTTTGACATAGGGTTTCATTGGTGTAACTAAAGTCAGGTGTCGATTTAGAATAATTAAACTATACGTAAATTTACGCTTATCGATTATTTAGCGGCGTATAACCCACATTACGCCAGCTATACATTACCATAGTCTATTTGATTGCCAAGTTTCATTCAAATCCGTCTTAATATTGACGCGTGCTTGAGTCACAAACACTTCACAAACTTGCACATTCGTAATATTAATAAGATAACCGCTTTCAGAATCTCATAAAATTCGAATGTCTCATACCTGTTTACTTCAGAAAACACACAAAGAACTGTATCTAGGTCGATTCTATTGGATTACGTGAATAGTACCTAGAGTGTAATAAGGTCTGTACCTTATTACACTCTAGGTACTATTCACGTGAGTAGCGAGTTCTAAAGTGGGTTCCGCAGAACATAAGGGTTCCTTGGAAAATTCATCAAGGTGCCGCGAAATTACATTTATAATTGAATCATTGGATTGTTTTAAGCTGTTAATAGGCTTTAATTAATACGCTGTTAATAGGAAATGTTAGGAAAAGTAGGGGTAAACTTTTGTAAATTTTGTTTAGTGTAAGCTGCAGTTTATTATTTAAACTCAGAATCTTTCGCAAATTAATATTTCGTTTAGGCCCAGCGCTACAGCAATAGATCTTTTACAAACATTTTCTTTACAACGTATGGATGGTGCCTTTTTTAACTCAATAGAATTTATGTTATAATTCCGGATATGGTAATAAATGGA
Organism: Catocala nupta; assembly: GCA_963675205.1. NCBI lineage: Eukaryota > Metazoa > Arthropoda > Insecta > Lepidoptera > Erebidae > Catocala > Catocala nupta. The sequence continues at coordinate 3,821,240 of OY776105.1, forward strand.
ACTATATCACTTAGAAAAATATGAAACTAAAGTTAATTTTCTTATTTTAAATTACAGCGCCTTTCATCTACTGTATACTAATATTATAAAGCTGAAGAGTTTGTTTGTTTGTTTGCTTGAACGCGCTAATCTCAGGAACTACTGTTCCGAATTGAAAAATTATTTTAGTGTTGGCTAGCCTATTTATCGAGGAAGGTTATAGGCTATATAACAGCACGCTATAACCCACGGGAGCAGCGCAGTAATCATAAACGCGAGTGAAACCGCGGGCACATCTAGTTTATAATAATTTGATGTGAGGCACTATAAAATAATTGCGCTTTTTTTAGTGTTTCATTGCCTTAAAGTTTAGGAACCACAGCAGTACTGTAGAGTATTTCAGATCAACTGAGTTTACCAAATACGTAGTGCTTAGTTCTGTGTTGAGACAGAACCGAGTGAAAACTAAGGCGAGGTAGAGTCCCATTTGAAGCGAAAACTGTTATGCTCCGGTTTGATTCCCGATTTAGTAAAATGTAGATTTTCCTAGAATTCTTTATTTATTTTTATTTATTTATTTATAACATACTTACATATACCATTACAGATTTACTAATACGGTATACGCAGACAATAATTTTATGCTTAAATGTACTAAACTAATTATTATAACTATTACTACCTATAACTAAGCACATGACAAGTAACCTTAGAGAGTTCGCTCAATGAACATGTAAATATGTCGACAACATCAGATTTATAATAAAGTGATTGCACCGATGACGCAGCAATAGTGATAGGCTGACTGTTGTGCATACAATTCTTTGTGTAATCAACTCAACCTAGTAGTCGAACCATGATTTGATTATAAGAAGAAAGGCCCCATTGATAGAAACAGGCGTGAGAATTTTAAATAAATTTTCGCCAAATAATGTTAAAATTCAGACTATGAATGGACCGCTTCCCGCTGGAACGAACACCAGATCTAAATAAAATAAGTTCGACAAACCAATCTTGTTCGGAGCCATTGCCGACACCAGTCGCTATCTACCACAAGTTTACAAATTAGTTTAAAATTGAAATTCAATCGCTGAAAAACGGGTCTCTGGGGACGCCGATTGGATATTGTCGATGGCTAGACAGATGATATTTCATCTGTTTTATCTATCCAATAAGGTTTCTAAGATAGATTAAACATTTAAATCATAGATATGTATGCCTGACTGCACCGCGATCGCAAGAAAACGTGTTTATACATAGTAAGAAAATTGAGTTTATATATTACATTTACATGATAGTAAACGATAGGTATAATACAATTTTTAGTATAAGTGAGCGTCATAATACTATATTTATCATTCGTATGTCATATTGGCACTGCGTCAGATAACTAGTTAACGTCCAGAAAGGCCATATTTAAACGTAGTACGACGCATCTATGATTTACATGTTTGTATCAAAGTCAACACTAAGGTCTCGATGTAACACTTCCTAATGTCAAAGATTCTGAATTCTTCACAAATAATTACTAATCCTAGGAATAATTCCTGTCTCGTAGGGGACTTTTGCAAACATTTAAACAAAGAACACCTAGACTCGGAACAATTATTTGTGGATTACACTAATTTTGTCTCTTTCCCTGTACCTGTCTGATTCTGTCCCTTTTCCAGTATCTGTCTCTGTCCCTCACACACTATCTACCTTTATATTTTCCGTTGTTTCAATAGTTTTAAAATACAGAAATTATTCATAGTGTTGGAGTTAAATCATAACTAATATTATAAATGTGAATGTGAGTTTCTTTGTTTGTTACGCTTTCACGCCTTGACTTCTCAACCAATAATCACAAAATTTCTCATACACGTTGAGGTTACAGAATAGGATATAGAGTACCTTTCATTCAGGAAAAAGTAATATTATTAACCTTACCTACATTTGTCGCGATCGAAGCCGCGGGCAAAAATATAAAATGATATACCGAAATTAAACGCAATCCACGTCACTACAGCAACCACATAATCAAACAAAAATATCACACACACAGCTCTTGTCTAGTGCCACTCATTAATGCTGGGGTCGATGACCGATTTATCACCGTACTAGTGATAGTGAAACTTGACATAGTACACTCTATCGATATATTTGTTTAAACTGTAATAGTTAACATAAACGTAAAAGTAACGTAACGGTTACAGAACGGTAACGTATAAATATTGTAATGATAGTAACGTTACCGCAATGGTAACGTCATAGCGTGAGAGAAACGTGGCAAGAATGTGACAGAGATGACGGTAGCGTGACAGTAACGTGATGATAACCTTACCGTAACGTAACAGAAACATAACAATAACGGAATCTTAACGTAACCATACTGGCTTAATTATTTTTTTACACGTAGCAATTTACAAGTTACAAGCCTATTGTCATCTACAGGATGCAGTCGCAGACTTCGTGCTGCTTCTGAGAATCTCTTGACAAATAACTCTATACCAGACTGGAACATAAAACCCAAGCCCTCAACCATAGCAGTTGCATATTCCCAAAAAAATTAAACTAAATCCTCTATTTCGATGTTACAATCAGACTCTTATTCTATTTATACATAAACAAATAACCAAATAACACTTTGCCCACTTGAAAATCGAACCTAAGACCTCAAGCACAGCATTTGCATACGCACCACTGCGCCACTTACCACAAATAAATCCATTTACATCTATACAAAAAATAGACACTGATTTTATTAATATTTAAAGATGGAGTCTAAAGTCTAAAGTCTATTGAGCTTACGCTTTATCAGTATGACAAATTACAATTTCAATATTTAAAGGGTAAGTTAATCAATCAAACGTCCTATAATTTCGTATTACAAATCTATTTTCAAATATCCTCTTTAATACCCTTGCAAAAGATACACATTTCCTTGCAAGATACCTAAAGCCTTCAGACTGAATGGAGCTGTTCTTGATAACGCCTCAAGCAAAAATGTACTTTAAGTCATGGTCAAGGTCTATAGTTGCTTGGTATTTTTATTGTAGTTCGTATAAATTGTTGTATAGTCACGAGTATATTAATAATAAAGGGTAATATTGTAGATAATGGTCACAAATAACATATATAAAATATTTATTTGCTGGTTCCTGATCAAAAAAAAAATAAACACATCTCATAATAAATATAACATCACAGACTAACGGTATCTACGACTTAAATAAATACGAACATCCAGCCTTGCACACGTAATGTCCTTGGCGTCGCATAACATCATTGTGTCTTTGTACTGTCATTCATTTATTCAGGGATGGTTACTAAGTATAGACTGCATGGATGGCGTTGTGGTTGAAAAGAAACGTTAGCTGTATAGCAATTAGTGTTACTAGAATCCAGTTGATAGAAAATCTCAGAGTACAACCGTCGTGGTAATAGATTAAACTAATGGCTGACCATTAGGCTTTTAGCCTGCATGTCTAAGTGTTCTCCATAATGTTCTCGAAGGTATGTGAAGTCTGCCAATGCGCACTGGGTCAGCGTGGTGGACTATAGGCTAACACTTCTCACACTGAGAAGAGGCCCGTGCCCAGCCCTGGTACAGTTTAATACAGGGCTGATATTATATTAAAGGCTTTTACTTGGTATTTCTATCAGAATTTATTTTAAGTTTACTATTATTTAAACACTATAATGGAGGTCACAGGCGTAGTGGTTTATGTAGTCGACTCGCCACTGCCACTACGCCGAGTGTTGTGGGTTCGAATCACACACGAGACAAAAATTGGTGTGATCCTCGAATAGTTGTTCCGAGTTTGAATGTGTTTTGTGTCTATTTTTTAACGTATATAAGTCCCCCGCGACACAGAATTTATTAACGGACACAAAGTACACCCAGACGCGGCACAATTTTTTGTCGCTTGTGGGGATTTAACCGATACTCGGCGCAGTGGCGATAGCAGGGCAACCACTTAAACCACTACGGCCACCGTGCAGTCAAAACACAATAACGCTTTACCCGACCCCGGAATCGAACCTAAGACCTCATGCACAGCAGTCGCAATCACTACCACTGCGCCATTGAGGCAAAATCCCAAGCTCTACCTCTTACAGACAGTTCTAATCAAAATAAATAATATTAAAAATATATTAAAGCTGTATTTCTAAAACCTAATTTCAGGTTCCAAAGCGTAAACCTTATAACCCGCATTAGCTAAGTAACAAATTGTTATTACTACCATTCCTATTTTCAAACTAATCCCTTTTAAAATAGGTTAATTTCGCTGTGAAAACTACTATCTAAGAAGGCTGTTTCGTGTCATGAGCTTGAATGGAATAGATTTAAGAAATATTAAACTGAAAGGATCTTTGAAAATGAGTTGAGTGAGAAATGATCTACTAAAGCGGTGAAGTGCCTCGTGGTGCCTCTATGCATATAATATTCTATATTCAATCACATACACACAACACCATCTAGCCCAAACTAAGCAAAGCTTGTACTATGGGTAGGTACTAGACAATGGATAAACATACATATATACTTTTTATTTGTAAATACCTACATATAACATAGAAACAACCCGACCAAGACAAACATCCATGTCCATACACACAAATGTTTAACTTGTGCGGGAATCGAACCCACGACCTCAGGCGTGGTAGTTGATTACACTAACTACTCGCGGCCGTCAAATATGGTATATGTATCTGCCTACCGATTTAGGAATATATACTCATGCCCATATCCTGAAAAGCTAGGCTAGCTATAAATTTCTAGCACCCACATTGCGCCAGCTATGATGTAAGGTTCCTCGATATGGAGATCACGCCTAGTGGTGATGCCAGTCATTATTCCAATTCCGAACTAAGAATATATTGACATAAAGCTAAATAACGCATTGTCTGAAGATAATGTCAAAGTCAATGTTTATTGCCATAGAAATGATATAACGAACATTTTTGAACACGTCACGTCATTTTTGTTGTATACAAAAGGTACATAATATCAGCCCTGTATTAAACCGTGCCACTGCTGGGCACGGTCCTCTTCTCACTGTGAGCAGGGTTGGGTCATAATCTGCCACACTGGCCCAGTGCGGGTCGGTATACTTCGTATATCTTATGTAGAACTCTCAGACGTGTAGGTTTTCTCAAAATGTTTTCTTTTAGCGACCGATAAATTAACTATTTAATACGCACATAACTTCGAAAGTATACACGCTTTGGGATCGAACTCGAGAACTCTGCGTGGGAGTCCAGAGATTTCCTACTTGGCTATAGCTGCTTAAATAACAATATTTTACTTCTAATGTTAAGCTTACGAATTAAATCTAAGTAAGCAAAGAATGTTTGTTCATTACAAAAGGTGTTGCCTCTGGCTTTCTACAAAGGATTACAGTTAACTCGCAAATATCTATTATGCAAATGAGATATATTATCGTTATTATGAACAAATATTTGTGCATCTTTTGTTATTTAATGAATAATTATTATGAGCCAACAATGCGGTCTGGGTGTGGCTAATATCATTAAAAAAAATATATTATTGTTTTACGTTCCCACGTATGTTATTTTTCCGTAGATTTTATCGCGTTTTTATTGAAAATTATGTAAAGGTATGGTTTTTAAATAAATAACGTAACAAAATCCGTATAAAGTATTTTTCCTCCCCGTGAACATGGCTGCTGAAATATCGTGAAAATGGCAACAGAACCCGTTTAAATTTATTTTAAATAGCTAAAATAGTAGTAATGGTACAAAGAATTTTTCAAAACTACTTAATATCAATAAAACAAGGGTTTTAAATCTCGCAGTAGGGCTATTTGTCAAATGATAGAAAAAGTATGCACGATACAAACTACGACGTACCCGCTATTTAAACGCAGCTGTCCGAGGGAGATAGCGAGATATTCCTAATACAGCTCCACTTTTTCTTATAGCAATATTTAAAATATTAATTACTCCCTTAATTTACATCCAAATATGATACTGTTTGCAAAAAAGTTTATTTTGTTTGCTATAGACAACTACACTATTGATTTATCTACACTATTATAAAGAGGAAAGATTTGATTTTTTGTTACTTTGTTTGTTTGTAAAGACTTAACCCAAAAACTATTCAACCGATTTAAAAATTATTGCATGATTAGACAGCTATATTATCACGAGTAACATAGGCTGTATTTTATTTTCAAAAAAGTATTGTCACTAACATAATCTAACCTGCTTTTAAGCGAGCGAAGCCGCGGGCAAAAGCTAGTTTCATATAATAAAGTATCTTCAGGTAAAGATTATGCCACGGTTACGAGTAACACAATAGTTTGAGGCGTAGTAAAGTAATACCACTTAAGAGCCACTAACTAAGTGCCTCTAACGGTTCACCTCCAAATCGCCTCAGAGCGGTTAATCCTACCACAACATAATTTTGGTAGCATTTAGCAAATATTACGCTTAGTGTTACGCAGTTTCTTGGTAATCTCGATTTATATACTAATATCAGCCCGCTTCTGGGCACGGGCCACTCCTCAATATGAGAAAGGTTAAGCAATGTGCGGGTTGGCAGACTTCACATATTATGGAGAACTTTTAGACATGCAGGTTTCCTCACAACGTTTTCCTTAACCGTTAAAGCTAGTGATAATTAACTATTTAATGCCTCCATAACTTCACAGAGTCAGTGTTGCTCGCCATGGGATCGAACTTGATACCCCTCTGTAATTTTCTAGATAAAAGGTATGTATTTCATCCAGAAAAGTACTGTTCCGCGGGATAAAAATTACTTACGTAACATAATCTACATTTAAGCCAGCGAAGCCGCGAGCAATTTCTAGTTATTTTATAAACAAACTTGCACCTTGACACAAATATAAGGTAAGGTATCATTACCTTTAGATTAAATACAACGTTATGTCTTCTGATCTGCATTATGATGATCTGATCAACATTATGATGATCTTAAAATATTCAACCTAATGAGCTTTGGGCATTTAGTTTTTTTGCTTTTGGCATTTAGTTTATTTTGACATAATTATCTTAGTGAAAAATAGGTTTAGGTTGCCGAGTTAAGCAGCCAATTGTGATAAGATACAATTCAACATTATGATTATTCTTAAAAATATCATGCGTAAGTGTAAATATAATTAGGATAAATAAAGGTATATCATGTTATATTATGTCTTAAAGTTTTATGCAAATGGATAGGGATCCGTCCCATTCACTATCACTGCGCCACGCGCCACCGAGCTGTTGAACTTTATTTTTCATAAACAAACACATTGTCACATCATAAAATTAAATTTGTTGCGGCTGTTAAAATTCTCATAATAAATATTATATTGCTACAAATAATAAATATTATTTTATAGACCTAAGGGTGGCAGGCTTGCACGCACGAATAACCGGAAATTATGAATAATTGATATACTTCCGGTGTTGGTACATTGTAATGTTTTGTTATTTCGTTTAGGATTTTAGACCGGATTTCCGGTATGTAGTTCGGAGCGAAATTAATTGGTTTACGTTGGAAACTGAAAAGTGTTATAATTTTTAATGTGTTGTAAAAATGTTTCGCTCGTTAATGTAATGTGTATAAATATGTTAAGCTTCGTACACCCATATGATTTTGGAGGCTTAATATGTAAACTCAACTTAAAAGTCAGGATTTAAAAACAACATCACTATTCAAAAGCTTAAGACCTTTGCGATAGTAAGCCTAGAAAGGGGCATAATTCGCTTATTGTCAAAAATTTATACAAAAGCAATAAAGATGAGACGAAGGAGAGGAATTGAAGATGTAGGTAAAGTCTATAAAAAGTAATAAAACATTAAACTAATTTGTAGTACAATTTTGTTAAAAATAACACTTATACAGCTACGGAACAAACATTCAACTTTACAAACATTCAAACAATGGATACAAAGAAGACTCAGACCTCAGACTCGGTACAACTATTTTCGGATCATACAACTTATTATCTCGTGATCGAACCGACAACACTCGGCAGTGGCAGCGACTAGTCGACGAAGACGACATCGTGCAGTCGAAATAATAGAAATTTTAATGATTACGCTGTATTTTAAAAGGTTTTATAGAAGTCGAAGAAGATTTCGTTTTGAGAACGATAGCAGAACGTCCCAAGGTAAACGATTTTAAGAATTTGAGAATTTACTTTTCGTGCTCTAGTAACGTAATTATCAGCTTCTTTTATGTATACTGCGTGTGACATAAAAGTATAGTCATATTTTTGAGCTGTCAGGAATATCAGAAAATAACCTATGTGCCCTATATCAGCTCTTTAAGGAAAAGATTTGTATAATAAACAATACTGTAAACTTGGCGTTAAAAACAAGTGGCCGTGAGTTTCTTGCAAGTTGTTATCATTGATTCTATACCCTTGCTTTGACGTTCATAAGTATTACTTTGTGAGCTAAGTATTTATTCCCGTTCTTTTTATAACATTTTCAAACATTTTATTTATTTATTGTTTAAATATCGAAAGAAACGCATTACATACATGCCAAATCACTATCAAAATTGCGCCCGGCCATTTTCACGTTCATCAAAGTCCTGACTCAGCTATTAGTTTTGTTTTCATATCGAATAGAATATGCTGATATGCCAAGTCGCTGAAAAGAAAATTATATATCTTAAGGAAAATAATGTATACAGATTTAATCCTTCTTCCCTCCCGCCTCATCCTAGAGGTTTCCCATCATACAGGGGCTATATTATGTGACATTTAGATATGACCACACCTTTCTGTTACACGCTGAATAATATAATTGAATATACAATGACTTGCAACACAAACTAGCATTTTTATAAAGCAACAACTGTCGTATAATGGTAAGTTCGACTGTTGTAATACATTACCTACACGTATTGATCGACTCGAATGTACCACCCTTACCACGTGGTATCACTACCACCACACGACATAGGTCAGGACCTTGAACTAGTAATATTTGATGAGTTCTGGTGGCGAATTTCTGGCGTTGGGAAAATGGTTTATAGGGCGCAATGAGAACATACTTGGTGTTTTTGGTATATATATATATATATATTTATTTCTAGTAACATTTTACACTTTTAAATTAGTAGCGGCTCCCGCACTAAGTCCAAGGCTTGTATTGCGACAACCAGAAAGGATGTTTACATTTATTAATACAAAAAGGCTTCGTCTTCTGCACTAGGCTTAATTCCTTTGCCGCGGAGGACTTTACTTGTTTAGGCTAAGTTTCGTTCGTCTATGTATTGTCCGGATTTATAATCTCTATGAGCTATCTAAAGACATAATATATGAAATATTCCTTTAATGTTTCCTTGTTAATATAAAAAAAGAAATTCTTGTGAGAAAGGCCGGGAATCCAATTCGAGACCTCATTCAAAACAGTCGCATACCCTTCAGACTCAGTGCTCCTACAGACAACAGTTATAACAGTGCGGAGGATGGGATCCCGATAGACGAAAATAAGCTCGCCTGCGCTCCATGGGATCTAAAACCAATTTTGGTGCAAAGTTTGTATAGTACACCTCTGCTTACCCTTTTTGATATATAGGATGGTAAGACTATGTAAGTATGGAAGTACTACCACCACTTAATATGACCACTCTCTACCATCACACCTTGGATATTGGACCCCCTAATCTGAAACAACCAAATCTATACTAATATTATAAAGAGTAAAGATTTGAGAATTTGTTTGTTTGTAAGGATTTAAATAAAAAAAAAACAGAAAAAAAATAATTCGCCAATTATTCAACCGATTTAAAAATTCTTTCTCCATTAAAAAGCTATATTATCACTGAGAAACATAGGTATCTTTTACTAACATAACCTATTCTTTTTTTTTTTTACCTGGGCATGCATTGGTGCATACCTCTCTGCGGACAGGGGAGCGGACAGGTTATGTCGGGTTCATCCGAGATAAGATGGAAAGTCCCTGGAACTACCGACTTAATCTACCACGGTGTGACAACTCGCTGCTTTGGATTATGGGTGAGTCGCTGGAACTGAAACTACATCAGCGGCCCACCCATCAGTGTTTAACGCAGGCAAGAAATGCGTGCGGACGACGAACTCCTGGGTGACGGCCCGGCACGACAGAGGGCGTCACACAATGCTCAATATTAACATAACCTAACTTTCTTCTATACGAGCGAAACTGCGGGCAAAAGCTAATCACTACAATAAATCCAAAATTATTATACCAAAATACAACAATAATAATCCGGTTCATTCCGCCACGTTAATATAGAAATAATTGATTAATAAATTAGCTATAATTATCCGAGTTATCAGCACTTAACCAGCGTAGTTGTGTGGTATTCGTGCTCGTCTAAATTAACTCGGCTAACCTTGTGCCGCACTTTGATATACACAACATACCTTAGTGTGAACTTATTTACAAATGGGACAAACAATACTGTGTTACCTACGGGCAAAGAAAGATCTACCAAAACTACGTTTGTCACCGCATGCGGCACCATAAAGTATTTAGTTTAACTAATTTGAATATACTTATGTAGTTATTTCATTATTTGATAAAGTAAGCTTACAAATCAATGCATTAGTCAGTCGAATTTTATATAGATATTGTGATACCTACTTGTTTTTCTCTTTTCAGTTCATTACTTTTGAGCAGTCGGGTTCTTTGTTTTTATAATAATAATTTTATTTCTTTATTAGTTATGTTATGACATAACTGACGAATTGTGTTAAAGATAATAAAGCACTTTTAACCTAAACCTATATTTGCATCGATCGATCTTTATAATGATTTTACACAAATATTTACCACACTAGCTGTCATCCGCGGTTTGACCCAATATTCGTAACATGATTTTATATAGCTTATAGTCTTCCTCGACAATTGGGCAAAAGCAAAAATGTTTTCAAATCGACAAGTAGTTCCAGAGATTAGCGCTTTCAAACAAAAAACAAATAAGCTCTTTAGTTTTATTACTCTTTACAATTATTCCTTAATATTGATAATAATAATAGTTATTACGGTTTACAGATTTTTTTTTTTGTGTGTCGTTAAGGAATCAATAAGGAATGCCTAAATCCGCCTGGTAATTTCAGATATAAGCGCGTTCAAACAAAAAATACAATCATATTCTTAACTTTATAATATTGGTGTAAACACTGTAAAGGAAGATGTTAAAATAAATAGAATGCCGGAAACTATATTACGAAATGAAAATATTGCTTTTCCAAATTGTACATCCTACAAAATCCAAAACTGCGGTTTTCCTACTCTGTCCAAATATACCGGTAAAAAAAAATCGTGATCTCGATCTAAATAGCTATTCGAACCAGAGAACCTATCCATTGTTCTGTTATAAAGAGATCTGGGTACAACAAATATTTTCTGTTCGAAAATCATTTTTATTTCTTGTTTTGTAGTCAACAATGGGCAAATACCTTTTGTGTTGAAAGGAATTTTGTAAAACAATAAGACCGACTTGTTGTATTTTAATAATTTCATGAAAAAGACTAACTTAGTGGCTTATTAGTAGTGAATGTGACTGCTGTGTCTGAGGTTTCGGGTTCGATGCCTGGGTCGGAAAAATGTTTTGAAACTGTGCCAGGTGGACAGCGATAAGATGACCTATAATAACGTGGAACCTAAACCCAATGCTAATGAATAGTGGGTGCAGTACACCACCTCGTCTTTCAAAGATACAGGTATGAGAATATGTATGTATTTTACAAAGATTTAAACTATGGACAAACAACACTCCAGATTCGGTACAACTATTTGTGGAACACACAAGTTTTTGTCTCATTTGGGAAGGCGCAGTGGCAGAGGTGACGTGCCCACTTGAATAACTACCTACGCCATCCGGGTAGTTAAATTGTATAATCAATTAATTACACTATCGAATATCAAATGCACAAAGAATTATATCGCCTATAACATAACGGCTTACTAACAGACAGAACATCTTAGACCCGGTTTCTATATCAAAAAACTACTTGTTTTACCTACCTGTTATTTGCAGATGATATTTCCGTATTAGTCCCCCAAATTAACACAAATAATAACTTTGAAGACAATTTAATTCAAACCATAGCGACTGTACCAAAATGGCTAAGTGAAAACAAAACTCGACGGACGTAAACAAGGCCTTCATATCACAAAAGAAATGTGTCAGGGCAATATGTGGAGCTGGCCCATTGGATTCTAGCCGGCCACTATTTAGGAAATTAAAATTATTAACTCTGGCTTCAATTTATATCTATGAAATTGGCATCTTTGTGAAAAAGCACCCTTACTTATTTGAAAAGGCTAGTAACAATAAAAAATTCTCCATAAGAGACCCCACAAAATTAAAGATCTTCATGACGTCAACTGCATTACATAAAAAGAATAGCAGCTGTATGAGTATCCAAATCTATAATAAAATACCGAAAACCATCCGAGAATTGCCTCTTACTAGTTTTATGTACAATTTAAAGAAATGGCTCATAGAAAATGTTTTCACACGGTTTCGGAATTTATATCTTACAAAAATGTTAAATAGTTTTTATATATTACGTGTAAGTTAGAGTTTTAAGCTAGATATTTAAATGCATAAATAAGGTTATATAAAAATAAGTATGTAAATTAGTTAGTATTTCTATATTGTATAAATTTATAGTGTGTAAATTTTTATTTTAAGATTATTTTATTGTATTTTTGCGTGCCGTATATACGGTGGAACATGTTGTTCTAGAATATAACCCTACCATCTATGTAACCATGTTTCTAGCAAATAAAGATTCTTATTCTTATTCTTATACAGACAGTTAACTTTTGACAGATACCTATTCTAAAAAAATTAGGCAAAATTTAGCTGTCAAATCGATGTAGCTAAAACGATCCTTTCTTAACACGCTTTAATTAGCTTGGTATGTATGTATCTATGTGTCTATGTAACGTAATCTTTGAACGTGATTTTCACCCCTTTCAAACTGACGGATTGATTTGAAACTTTGCACACTTATCGAGGACCGATGACAATACAATAATTTAGAAAATTAAAAAAGAAAAACAAAATAAATAATAGTTTAAAAAAACTAAAAAACACGCTTTAAAAAAAGCAAACTAAGAAGTAGAAAATAATGTAATAATTTTTATGTAAAAAATCGTGTGATGCTTTCTAAGATATTTTGATAACACCCAACTCACCCATTTTTACATTAAAATCATTAAATTATTTTATACTTTTTAGTTTGGTTTTTTAATAAAGCGTGTATTTTTTTTAAACTATTTTTTATTTTAATTAGGAACTTGTCTTTATTAATACGAAATAAATTATTTTTTTATAAATTTAATAGTTCGAGCTTCTTTTTTCTTTTTTACGTTGGGGAATGCATTGCCTCATATCCTTCCGCGGGAGCGAGAGGGCAACCAATACGACTGCCGCGATCAACTCACGGCGCTGCGATGCCCAGGCGGGGTAAACCACCAAAGTGTGCAGCGCCGTGTCCTCAACAACGTCGCGGCAGTCACCGCAGTGGTGACAACCGTGCGTCTCTTGCCGGCGTATACGACACAGGAACTGGCCAAAACAACCGTGGCCAGTCAGTAACTGTGTCAGCCGGAAGGTGAGGGCGCCATGCCGCCTCTCCAGCCACTCCTCAAACACGGGACTTACCGCCACGATCGTGGCGTGCCCGAATAGTTCGTGCTATCCCAACTTTAAAACTTCAATGATGCTGCGATTGACTTCTCTGTCTGAGCCAACATGATTAGCTACTAACTTTAATATCCATCTAGAAGATAATTAAGTTCATGCAAATGATTTTAATACCAAATAGCAGCGATATATCGTTGGACTGCCATGCAGAGTTCTCGAGTTCGATACTCAAGCTTATCTGACTTTTCATAGTTATGTGCGATTTCTTTTTTCGACCTATCCCTTATTAGAAATAATTCCTGTATCGCGGGGTACTTTACAAACATACAAACAAAAGACACAAAGAATACCCAGACTCAGAACAATCATTTGTAGATTACACAAAGTTTTGTCCCGTGTGGGAATCGAACCCACAACATTCGGCGCAGTGGCAGTGGCAAGGCGACCACTTAAACCACTACGCCATCAGTCAGCCATTATATAAATATTAAATGTTATAGTCATTCAGGTCACAAATTAACACTTATAAACGTCAAAGATTTGTGGTCAGTGAGTTTACTATTAACCGCTTGAGCTAAACTGAATACCAGTGTGAGGAATGTGTTCACCTCAATAATTTGACGGGTAGCAATGTCACCCTCTCAATAGTAAGTATGCGTTAAATTATAGACAGTTCAGATCTTAGGCTAATGATTGAAATTAATAATTAATTTAATGAAGTCCAAAATTTATCGATTACTAGAATTTGCCAGCGGTTTCGCTCGCGTAATTTAGATTTTGTTAATAAATGTGTATCCCTCGGAAACAGTAGTTTTTCTGGATGAAATATCCTATGTCCTTTTCTGTACCCCTGACAACGTGTAAGCGAAATTTTATATAAAGAAGAAAGCATAACAAACAAACCTGTATTCGCATTTTTAATATTAGTAAGTATTAAAATACATTATGCTGACTTAAAATATACTACAGTCACGACAGCCTTAAAGGAGTCTAGACTAGAGTATCTGCGCTAGACTAGACATCATAGTGCACTAGTGTGTGCGCAAATACAATCTCATCCTTTTTACACGAGATAGCAATTCGACCAGCCCTGATAGAATTCAGGACGGAGTGGGTTTTTGGTTTGGGTATTGACTACCCAGATTTCAACTTCTTAACTCCAAATCCCAATAACACTTATTTATTTAATAATTTAACACTATGCTCGATCTGGAATTTTTGGATTGAACTTGAGACCACTTGCACTGCAGTCGCATTCATTATCGCTGAGCCACGGAGGTATTCCTTTATATCAAGAAATAGTTAATAGCAGCCCGAGTTTAGAAAGTTGGTGGTGTTGTACTTATCCATGCGTTGCAAAGCATGTAACACCAAGACAGGAGAGAGATCAGGCACAGAATCAACATTCTGCGCTTGATCATCCTCGATCGTGTTGATTTGCCATCACATCAGACTATAAAATATAGAATGCACTTGTATTTGCGAACTCACCTGTGCACTATAACATCTTCTGCTTTGTCAAAATTGGCTGCCGGCAGTTAGTTACTATTGTAGTTCAATGGCGTCAATTCCATCAATTAAGCTTACATATAAATAAAATTTAAATGTCTGTTTGTAATCTCAAAATAGAAGCTTTTTACTAAATGCATATGCAAGTATAATTATAAGGTAAGTACTTATATCAAAAAAACATTTTAGTTTCTTTTTTGGCTTTCTATCTGTCTGTTTGTTTCGGCTAATCTCTGAAACGGCTGGACCGATTACGAAGGGATTTTCACTGGCAGATAGCTGATGTTATAAGAAGTAACTAAGACTATTATTTTATTAAAAAAAATAGGATTCCGGTTATAAAATTAACTTTTTGTTAAATTCCACGAAATCGCGCGTATACGCTGCATTTACCACATCCATTTCTTAACAGACAATAATATCCCATTTACTAACATGTCTTTGTTTACATTATAACAATTAGTTTAAAGAAAGTGTTTTAAAGTGTTTTGTAGTATTAATGTGGGCTGGCGGGTTGTTGCACGACATATTGGATAGTTCCGGAGGGTGGCACGAACGAAACTAAACTATTTGTAACAGCTCGTAAAGTATTTGGTCGCGTGAGTGCTATTTTCCAGCCATGATGGATGTCCGGTTTATATAATTCTAATGCTAATAGTTTTAAGTATGCATGGCGATGTGTAATTGCTACACAATAAGAAATTCTAATATTTAAACAATTTATCACACAAAGATAATCTTAATCCTAACTAATATTATAAATGTGAATGTGAGTTTGTTTGTTCCGCTTTCACGCCTTATTTACTAGACCGATCATCATGCAATGTCGCAACATGTTGTCAGGGTAACAGAAAAGAATATAGAGTACCTTTCATCCAAAAAAAATACTGTTTCTGAGGGATGAAAATTTATTAACATAACCTACATTAACACAAACGAAGCCACGGGTAAAATCTAGTATGAAATAAAGTAAATGTAGATGAGATGGATAAAAAATAAATATTTCTTGGAGTCTGGTATCAAGTTAAAGTCAAAAATCATTTATTCATATGTGTCACAAAGTAACACTTATGAACGTCAAAGTTTATGAGTTAGTAAGTTTAGTAAAATTACTGAATTTACATTTAGGTTAGGTGCTAAGTACAGGCAAAAGATTGAGTCTAAAAGAATATACCTGCAAAAATTCACGGCTGCTCTTTTAAAACTCTTTTTCTCTCATCTTGCTTTTAATAAATCCGAAATTAGAAACAGAAACTCATTGCAAAAACTAACATCTATCAAATTCATTATCAGACCAAGGATAATAAAGGATATTTCAATTAATTAGAATCTCAAACAGAATTACAATTTTTAATAATTCAATTCATAATAATTAATGTTTATATCTTCTTTATTTAGACTGCCTAGGTGGCACAACGGTACGTGCATTACACCACTTGCATTATATGCTATTTCATACCGCCTATATGGCGTACCCTTCCATTCAAAATATTAAGTCATCCGATTGTAAAGCGACGCTTCACGACCGTTTTAACAGTGCCAACTCAATCAGCTTACACAAATAAAACTACATTGCAATCAGCTCATCCGACAGACAGACAAAGGCTTCAAATATCCCTCACCCCTTCCCCTCTCTTATAGTGTGGAGGCGAAAAATGTCAGCTAAGCTGACTCAATAATGTCTGTTTTTCGGGAGAGGGAATCTTCAAATGATTCCTTCCTTCGCTATGGGCGATTTGTTGCAGAACTCTTCACTAATATATCACTACCATTGGAGATATGTATTACGCCTTCATAATAGTTCACACTAGCTTCTAAGGTTTGGCATCTCAACACTTCATAGGTATCAACATAACAACACGCTATTAACCACGGGAGCGGAGCAGTAATCATAGATGTATGTAAAATCACCGGGGACAGCTAGTCCTCTAGAAAAATAAAGGACTTTTAAACATTGTCTGAAGTAAGCTCCAATTTAACTAAACACAGATTTTGACAAACAAGGCACCATTAGCCGCCCTTTAATTTTAAGTTCAAATGAAATAAAAACAGAAAGGATACCGTTCCTTTCAAATTGCAAACCTTTTATAAGTAATTTGAATGAAGAACGAAAAAGAGGTATTTCTTTTAATAGAAAATTCATGAAATTATGAGGATGCAAGATGTGGTATACGCCTGCTATTTGAGTAAAAAGCCTGACTTCCTAACTAATATTATAAATTCGAATGTAAGTTTGTTTTGTTTATTTGTTACAAACAAATAGCCTATTGAAACATCGCATACACGATGTCAGGGGTACAGAATACGACATACCTTTCATCCAGAAAAAGTACTATGACCTATATGTACATTATAAAATGTAATAATATTTACTACATCTTCTTCTTCGTGTTAATGGTTATTGTGTGAACTTTATATTATTTGCATAATATTCGGGCATTCTAATTGCGTTAAGAGAGGCCGCACAAAACTCTGATATTGTGCAAGCGCTCGAGCAAGAAGGATATTCTACTTATATAATAATATCTACAGGGAACAGTACTTTCTGGATGAAATGTACGCTATATCCTGTTCTGTAGCCCTGACAACGTGTATGCAAAAATTAACATTCGAAAGCCGAATAATTAAATTATTGAACATTCGAATTTTTCATAACAATTGCACATAGCTACAGTACTACCAAGCAATGCGGCGGCAACGCTGTTCAGTCATGCGACTAAACAGTTTTATACGTAAACGCTGTAAGACCGCATTCTAAAACCACTTAAGCAAGGACAGATAGCGTCCATCGAGATGAAGATGGAAGGTAATGTGCTGTGAGGATTCCGAACCAGCGAGCCCGAGACTGATTCGACATAAATATAGTTCGGGGAGAGGGCGCCCGATGCCTGCGACGTCTATGTATGTAAACAGAACTAGAAAACATAATTTTAATGATTTGGTCTGATATTTCTGCTATCCTTTAACTACATGAATAGCGTATTAGTTTAAGTGGTGACTTCGCCACTACCATTATGCCGAGTGTTGTGGTTTCAAATCCCACACGGGACACATATCCTCAAGAACATTATGAAGAACTAAATCTAATACCTGTTTTCCTTGACCGTTAAAGCGAGCGATAATTAAATACTTAATACGTACATAACTTCGAAAAGTATAAGAGATGTGAGCCTTCGGATCGAACTTGAGACTTCTGCGTGGCAATCCAATGATCACTCTATATCTGCGCTACGATATATCTGCTTCAATTATTCAACATTCAATGAAAAGAAGACAGCCAGCAGTGGATGCTTGGTCGCTTCATAACTTCAAATGTTGATAGCATAGTCACACAGCATGACATCTACTGTCTAAAAATCTCTTTGACCAAAATTCAGTTCAGACAGATTAAACATCGCACTATGTCAACAACATGTGTCACACATAAAGTGTGGACGGTGAATTTGCACGAGCGCAAAATTGTGCCAAATCAAACGCATGTCAAGTGATTTGATTGACTGTTCGCGCAGCCAATTAAAGGAATTGACATGCGTTTGACATTTCAACTCCTGTGATACGGGCTTGTCCGTCAAAGGTATGTCAAAATATTTGTGTAGATCCGTCTTTTAAAAACTTGTGTCTAAATGTAAAAGATTTGCTCTGTAACGAAACAGTAGTATGGCTGTTGTGCATGAGATATTTGTTTTATTTGTGTGAAAGTGTTGCTGGGTTTTTCTGTTCCAACATTTTCACAAACAGCACACCATCTGAAAGAGTAGACTTTAAAAGGCCATACGTGGAACCTAATTTGTATAAGAAAAGTCAATGCACTAAGAGTAATTCCTACATTGCAAGAAACATTACCATCATTCAAACAACGTACACAAAGAACGCTCAGACAGGGAACAACAATTTGTGGATCACACAAATTATTGTCCCGTGCCCGAACCCAAAACACTCGGTACACTGACAGTACCGATGCAACTATTAAAACCACTTTGTGCAGTCAAACCTAAAACATCTCTTGACAAAATATGGGTGTAATACACTTCTGCCTATCTCTATATGTATATGTATTACAATATGAGTATTAATGAGGACTTAACTTGGCATTAAGCTATGTATGAAAATCAATAGCGCGTTATCTATTTCATTCATGATCCGAATGTTTTCGGAGTTTATCTGTGACGGCATACTGTAGGTGGACTACAAACACCATATTATTCAAATATTACAGGACAATGTAAAAACTATCTCGTTGGTCTTTATTTTTGAATGTCGAATATACATTGTTTTTTCCAAGAAGTGTTCAAGGCACTTTTTCGCACAACATACTGCTCCTGAACGAAAATGTTATAAGAAAAGTTATTCAACAAGCAATCGGTCCATACGATGGTAGTTTGTGACTTAAAGTTTTGAAAAATAGATCCAGTGGTTAAAACAGTCGCTTCACCACTGCCACTGCGCTGAGTGTTGCAGGCTCGATCCTCAAACGGGACAAACGAGTGTGTGATCCATAATTGTACCAATTTTAGATTTTTCTGTCCATTGTTCAAATAATGTTACCTACGCGTTAGAATCTATTCCTACTGCGAGAGTTTTCTTTGTATAAATTAGCAACTGGCCTATACCGTTTTATCCATATTTATGAATACTATTCCGGTCTCGTAGCTCGTAGCGTAATGTTATATCCTCTCAATAAGGAATGCCTAAATCCGCCTGGTAATTTCAGATATAAGCGCGTTCAAACAAAAAATACAATCATATTCTTAACTTTATAATATTGGTGTAAACACTGTAAAGGAAGATGTTAAAATAAATAGAATGCCGGAAACTATATTACGAAATGAAAATATTGCTTTTCCAAATTGTACATCCTACAAAATCCAAAACTGCGGTTTTCCTACTCTGTCCAAATATACCGGTAAAAAAAAATCGTGATCTCGATCTAAATAGCTATTCGAACCAGAGAACCTATCCATTGTTCTGTTATAAAGAGATCTGGGTACAACAAATATTTTCTGTTCGAAAATCATTTTTATTTCTTGTTTTGTAGTCAACAATGGGCAAATACCTTTTGTGTTGAAAGGAATTTTGTAAAACAATAAGACCGACTTGTTGTATTTTAATAATTTCATGAAAAAGACTAACTTAGTGGCTTATTAGTAGTGAATGTGACTGCTGTGTCTGAGGTTTCGGGTTCGATGCCTGGGTCGGAAAAATGTTTTGAAACTGTGCCAGGTGGACAGCGATAAGATGACCTATAATAACGTGGAACCTAAACCCAATGCTAATGAATAGTGGGTGCAGTACACCACCTCGTCTTTCAAAGATACAGGTATGAGAATATGTATGTATTTTACAAAGATTTAAACTATGGACAAACAACACTCCAGATTCGGTACAACTATTTGTGGAACACACAAGTTTTTGTCTCATTTGGGAAGGCGCAGTGGCAGAGGTGACGTGCCCACTTGAATAACTACCTACGCCATCCGGGTAGTTAAATTGTATAATCAATTAATTACACTATCGAATATCAAATGCACAAAGAATTATATCGCCTATAACATAACGGCTTACTAACAGACAGAACATCTTAGACCCGGTTTCTATATCAAAAAACTACTTGTTTTACCTACCTGTTATTTGCAGATGATATTTCCGTATTAGTCCCCCAAATTAACACAAATAATAACTTTGAAGACAATTTAATTCAAACCATAGCGACTGTACCAAAATGGCTAAGTGAAAACAAAACTCGACGGACGTAAACAAGGCCTTCATATCACAAAAGAAATGTGTCAGGGCAATATGTGGAGCTGGCCCATTGGATTCTAGCCGGCCACTATTTAGGAAATTAAAATTATTAACTCTGGCTTCAATTTATATCTATGAAATTGGCATCTTTGTGAAAAAGCACCCTTACTTATTTGAAAAGGCTAGTAACAATAAAAAATTCTCCATAAGAGACCCCACAAAATTAAAGATCTTCATGACGTCAACTGCATTACATAAAAAGAATAGCAGCTGTATGAGTATCCAAATCTATAATAAAATACCGAAAACCATCCGAGAATTGCCTCTTACTAGTTTTATGTACAATTTAAAGAAATGGCTCATAGAAAATGTTTTCACACGGTTTCGGAATTTATATCTTACAAAAATGTTAAATAGTTTTTATATATTACGTGTAAGTTAGAGTTTTAAGCTAGATATTTAAATGCATAAATAAGGTTATATAAAAATAAGTATGTAAATTAGTTAGTATTTCTATATTGTATAAATTTATAGTGTGTAAATTTTTATTTTAAGATTATTTTATTGTATTTTTGCGTGCCGTATATACGGTGGAACATGTTGTTCTAGAATATAACCCTACCATCTATGTAACCATGTTTCTAGCAAATAAAGATTCTTATTCTTATTCTTATACAGACAGTTAACTTTTGACAGATACCTATTCTAAAAAAATTAGGCAAAATTTAGCTGTCAAATCGATGTAGCTAAAACGATCCTTTCTTAACACGCTTTAATTAGCTTGGTATGTATGTATCTATGTGTCTATGTAACGTAATCTTTGAACGTGATTTTCACCCCTTTCAAACTGACGGATTGATTTGAAACTTTGCACACTTATCGAGGACCGATGACAATACAATAATTTAGAAAATTAAAAAAGAAAAACAAAATAAATAATAGTTTAAAAAAACTAAAAAACACGCTTTAAAAAAAGCAAACTAAGAAGTAGAAAATAATGTAATAATTTTTATGTAAAAAATCGTGTGATGCTTTCTAAGATATTTTGATAACACCCAACTCACCCATTTTTACATTAAAATCATTAAATTATTTTATACTTTTTAGTTTGGTTTTTTAATAAAGCGTGTATTTTTTTTAAACTATTTTTTATTTTAATTAGGAACTTGTCTTTATTAATACGAAATAAATTATTTTTTTATAAATTTAATAGTTCGAGCTTCTTTTTTCTTTTTTACGTTGGGGAATGCATTGCCTCATATCCTTCCGCGGGAGCGAGAGGGCAACCAATACGACTGCCGCGATCAACTCACGGCGCTGCGATGCCCAGGCGGGGTAAACCACCAAAGTGTGCAGCGCCGTGTCCTCAACAACGTCGCGGCAGTCACCGCAGTGGTGACAACCGTGCGTCTCTTGCCGGCGTATACGACACAGGAACTGGCCAAAACAACCGTGGCCAGTCAGTAACTGTGTCAGCCGGAAGGTGAGGGCGCCATGCCGCCTCTCCAGCCACTCCTCAAACACGGGACTTACCGCCACGATCGTGGCGTGCCCGAATAGTTCGTGCTATCCCAACTTTAAAACTTCAATGATGCTGCGATTGACTTCTCTGTCTGAGCCAACATGATTAGCTACTAACTTTAATATCCATCTAGAAGATAATTAAGTTCATGCAAATGATTTTAATACCAAATAGCAGCGATATATCGTTGGACTGCCATGCAGAGTTCTCGAGTTCGATACTCAAGCTTATCTGACTTTTCATAGTTATGTGCGATTTCTTTTTTCGACCTATCCCTTATTAGAAATAATTCCTGTATCGCGGGGTACTTTACAAACATACAAACAAAAGACACAAAGAATACCCAGACTCAGAACAATCATTTGTAGATTACACAAAGTTTTGTCCCGTGTGGGAATCGAACCCACAACATTCGGCGCAGTGGCAGTGGCAAGGCGACCACTTAAACCACTACGCCATCAGTCAGCCATTATATAAATATTAAATGTTATAGTCATTCAGGTCACAAATTAACACTTATAAACGTCAAAGATTTGTGGTCAGTGAGTTTACTATTAACCGCTTGAGCTAAACTGAATACCAGTGTGAGGAATGTGTTCACCTCAATAATTTGACGGGTAGCAATGTCACCCTCTCAATAGTAAGTATGCGTTAAATTATAGACAGTTCAGATCTTAGGCTAATGATTGAAATTAATAATTAATTTAATGAAGTCCAAAATTTATCGATTACTAGAATTTGCCAGCGGTTTCGCTCGCGTAATTTAGATTTTGTTAATAAATGTGTATCCCTCGGAAACAGTAGTTTTTCTGGATGAAATATCCTATGTCCTTTTCTGTACCCCTGACAACGTGTAAGCGAAATTTTATATAAAGAAGAAAGCATAACAAACAAACCTGTATTCGCATTTTTAATATTAGTAAGTATTAAAATACATTATGCTGACTTAAAATATAAATATTAATAGATTGAACCTATTGTGTCACAGCGGTACACGGGCAGTCAGACACTACGTTTTTAAATTATATCTATCATTCCAACAAATGACAGGTTAATAATAAATGTAGTATTTTTAAATGAAACTAGTTTATACATAATATCTTTCAGTAGTTTATTATAGTAGTTTAATTTCAATGCGTAATATTCCGGTAAATGTGACACAATATTTAAGTTTTATTTTTTTATATAACCCGCGTTAAGATGCGTATAAAGTAGTTCAATATTCAAATAACATTTCATCATCGGTACAACATCTAATCTCAAATAGAAAAATTCGACTTCAAAATCTCTAGACTTATGATCAATGTTGTAATCTTTGTCGCTTAATATTTTTGAATCTTATACCTAAATATTTGGATTAGTTGATTATAAACATCGACGGTAAAACATTCTAAGCACAATTTTTAGATCACAAAATAGTTTTTCAATTTCCCGAAGAGATCGCTTCTTGAATAATAACGTTATTCAATTTGTGTATCAGTATAACATAGAGCAAGTCTTTTCTAACCAAACATTTTTTTATACTGAATGGCTTTACAGCAGCTCTAGCCTTGTAGGAAACCGTTAGACTGCCACGCAGAGGTCTTGAGTTCGATCCCAATCGCACAACTCTCATTTCAAAATTATGTGCGTAATAAATATCTTGCTTTAACGGTGAAGGAAAACATCGTGAGGAAATCCGAATGTTTGAGAATTTTAATATAATTTAATGTTCTCGAAAATGTGTAAAGATTACCAATCCGCAATCGCAGACGATGTAAACATTTGAATATTCAAATTATTGTACGCTTTAACGCCTTACCTACTCGACCGATCACTACGAAATTTCACATACACATTGTTCGGGAGAGAAAAGGATCATTGATCCAGAAAAACCTACTATTGCCGATCAAATAAAGCCGCGAGCAAAAGCTAGTGATACGATAATTTTACTACAAGTACTACTCGTAAGCGGAGTGGTTTAACTGATCGCCTTTTCACTGTTACAGCTCCGAGTATAGTGGGTTCGACCCACAATACAAGGATAGGTATTTGTGTAGTCCCACCGACACAGAATTCGTAGCTAATGCGGGAGTTATCTTTTCTAATGTAAAAAACGTCATATATGTGAATCCTTTTTATTTTTGTACCTGTTATGTTTCCCCGTAGTATATTTCGTAAACACAGTGACTTCAAGGTCACGAAGACCCGTGACCTTTCACCGTGTGACGTATGGATCGATCGTTATGCCGCCATTTATGGGTAATGACGAATACGAGCTTTCACTGACAGTAAACGTGAAAGTACTAACTAATTATCTATCCATATAAATATGATAAAGATGAAGATTTTTGTTCATGTGATCGCGCTAATCTCTGTAATTACTAGCCGTAATTCAAAAATTCTTTTTATGTATGATTGCGCCATTTCCAGGCAGGTTCTAAGCTATAACATCGCACTACGAGCAAGCGGTGAAACCGCTGAGGACAGTAAATTTACCTTCAAAGATAAACTACAATCTAAACAAATCATCATGATTTATTTTCTTTCTTTTTAGAAAAACATCTCTCGTATAATATTTACATCTATGTAACAATTGCAATACAACTTATAGTTCCATTTCTTAGGCACCTACTGCAAATTAGAATTGCGAAGAGAGGAGGAATAATTTGAGAGATTTATGATACGACTTTTGATGACACGCTATAATTAAAATTTCCAAACACTCGTGAAAATAATTTTTATTATACTACTTTCTGTCGACGGTTTCGCTCGCTTGAATACCTAGGACTAGTTTTAGCCAGCGCAGAAATCAGAGATACAGAATACAGAAAGAGAAAATATTTGATTTTGTTAGTATTCAATAATCACTAAAACTAAAAGTGAATTAAAATATATATTTCACAATTGTAAAGGTACTTTATCTAGAAGTAACATAGGATATATCTATAGTGATATTATAAAGAGAAAAGATTTGATTTTTTGTTTGTTTGTTTGTAAGGGTTTAACTCAAAAACTACTTAACCGAATTTAAAATCCTTTCACCATAAGAATGCTATATTATCAGCGAGTAACATAGACTATATTTTATTTTAAGAAAGTACTGTTACTGACATAACCTAACCTAGGTTTACGCGAGAAAAGCCGCGAGCAAAAGCTAGTTATACATATAACAATGCGCTACAAGCCACGTGAGCGGAGCTGTAATCTTAAACGTGGGTTTTCAGCCACGTTTATGCCTACCTACACTACACACTAGCTCTCTACCGCGGTTTCTTACAAGGACAGCTAGTATAATATAATTTCAATGTCCTGCATTAGTTTAGTTAAAACAAACTATCTAAGTTTAATCTATTTAGTATACAAATAAATTTATCAGTAATTATGTTCTACATTTTGTATCAAACGTTTTACAAAATACAGATCAGCTGTTCCCGTTAAACTACAAAAAAATATGTTCTTATATTATTATAATTGCGTTATATGCCAATAAATATAAAACAAATTGAAAAAAACTAATTATTATAGTATTATTTAGCTAGCTATGTTTTAGATCACATAACTAACAGACTAATACTAACTAATATTCTAAATGCGAATGTGATTTTGTTGGTTTGTTTGTTTGTTACGCTTTCAGGCCTTAACTACTAGATCAATCATTATGAAATTCCGCATACACGTTATCAGAGGAACAGAAAAGGACATAGGGTGCTTTTCATCCAGAAAAAGGTTTGTTACTAATCTAACCTTCATTTAGGCGAGCGAAGCCGCGGCCAAAATCTAGTATCTATATCGAGAGTAAAAAAAAAGGAAAATTACTAGCCTACCGATTATGCTATATGCTGACTGGCTCCTATAACTTGTCTCCTTTGATCATTTATTTCTACCAACATTAAAGGAAGCGAGAATATCTTCTTTGATTAATATTTCTGATACTGCGGCTACGGGTGCTCTAATATAACAATAATTATATTAACGACTGCGAAAAGTTGGCCGATCTGCAAACTTGTGGTCGAAAATTGCATTAATCTTCAATATCAGTTGGCGGATTTATTAAGGGGGAAGAATTACTCGAGAATAAAACGGATTTTCTAATAGTCTCACTTCGAAAATTCATGATAATTGGTAGAGTAGTTAAGGCGTGCGTTGCGCTTGAGACCTCTACCTGGTAGTCCAACGGTCTCCTACGAAGTTAATGTTGCTTATATCTTAGTTCTACGTATCTATAAAATATTGTAAGCTAAAAAGCAACACTAAAGAAACTTTGTAAACAATAAACCGCTGACAATCTCTCTAAATCATCTCAACAACTTGTAACAACAATCTTTTGTGCAGAGTTCATCTGTTTACAAAACATTATACTTACAATCTTGTACAATATAACTTGGTGTAATGTACCAACTTTCAAATAATAATCGCTTCAAACTGCGCTAAGTATTTAGACGCTGGTTTAAGTTTCTCTATGTTGGTATGAGTGCGGTTAACTAGATGTTCAGGTTTAGTTATATCACAAACCCTTTATTTTTCACCTTTTTACCCCTTTAGGGGCTGGATGCCAAAAAGTTTTTTTTGTGGTAGCCTACTTTGTATAAGGTACCACTGTGCAATATTTTAAGTCTTTAGACCCAGAAACATAGGTTGTGCGTTGATACAGTCAGTGTCAGTCGTTTTATATATCTACCTACCAACAGACTGCAATGCAGAGGATTTCGGGTTCGAATCCACGTCGCGCACCTCTGACTTTCGGAAGTTATATGACTTTTCGAAATTATGTGCGTATTGATTGACAATTATCGCCTGCTCCGTGCCTCGGAGAGCACGTTAAGCCGTCGGTTCCGGCTGCCATGAACATCTATGGCAGTCGTTATTGGGAAGTCAGTGCCCTATAATATCCTGACACTGGTCTAGCCTTAGGGTATCGTTAGCCTTCGGGTTGCGGAGGTCGGGTGGCAGCAGCTCCGTGTAAAAACTGACATCCAGTCAAAACCGGTTAGACCAGAAAAGCCGACCCCAAATGACTTGGGAATAATAAAAAGGCTAGGGAGAAGACATAAAAATGTAACTAGTCGATATTTGTCCATCCATCATCTCCACATATTTTTAAGATAACACATTATCAGCACTGATGAACAGTTACTTTCTGAGATACAATTTCAACTAGTTCAGAAGGTACGGCGCTTTATTGTTATAAAAACCTAATCTAAATAAATGTACAAACTCAAGTCTAAAGAAAACATCTTAGTTTTAAGGGTTATAATGTACATGCATGCTCTTTATATTTGATTTTAAGTGAAATAAAGAATTTGAATCCTAAATTTAAGTGCTACGCATTTGTCTGTATTGTAATTTCCATATTTCTTCGGCCTTTGCCAAATCCTTCAATCCTGTCTATACATTTATATGTTTCAGAGCGCAGTGTAGTGTTTCGGCAGAGATATCAGACAAGTGCACAAATAACATCAGCGATAAGGGTTTTCATAACGGTGCACTTAGTTAATGAATGTGCTGATAGGTTATCGGCACCCTCGCTGCAGTTATACTGACATCGAACTACTCTAATAGTACAAGGGGAACCTTGTACTGTTAGAGTAGTTCGATGTCAGTGTGGAAATAGCGGTTAGATCTACGGCATTTCACCACAGCTCAAGTCTTCTCAGTAAAGGAGACCGACCACCTTGTATGGGACCCTGGCCTGGGCGTGAACAATTTTATATTGTAATAACAATATTAGTTTTCAGTAGCCTAAACTAAGTAGAAAACATTATTCTATGAAATTTAGTATCAAGTTCGTTAAATAATAAAATAAAACACAAAATAGCAAACACAAAATCACGTCCATATCTACTATATGAGCGAACAAACGCAAAGCGAATGAGGGAACAGAATAAGTCAAGTGTTGCTAATATATGAAAATAAATTACCCAAGACACTTTACAATTTTTTTATAGTTTATCAAATATCATATCATTTTACAATAATTATTATTGTCGAATTCAAAATATGAATAAAGTAAATAATTAATAAAATATCAACGTATTTTCAGATTTCGTTAATATTTCCAAATGTGATTTTTTTAAACACTGTTCCAATTTTTATCCACTGTTTTTTTACTAGGCAACACAAACAAACCATTTGGATTGTCCATTTCAATTACACATTTTAAAGCTAATGAAAATATTTTAAATATCATTTTTATAATATGTCAATTTCATACGACTGGATGGAAACCAATATTTATTATAATTATATTAAAAGAAAACTTTTAATATTTTACTTTGTTTATAAGACGGTTGTTCACGTTCAAGCCGAATATGGACGGTCTCCTTTAATGTGTAATACAGTAAATATCTGACCCTTCTCAGACTGAGAAGGGACTCGTGCCCAGCAGTGGGACAGCTTACATATTATAGTTCTCTTTATTACTTCAAGAAATTTATTAAACATTTTTTGTAACGAACTTTCTTCCTGTCTCCTAATATTCCTGTGTCCAATAGTCCAGAATGATAATAATAATGTACCTAACACCTAAGTTTCACTTTTTAGAATGCAATAAATAAATGTGTTAATATTAAGCATTGAGAATAATCATCGTATGCTGAAGTGGTTTAAGTAGTGACCTCGCAGTTGCCACTGCGTCGAGTATTGAAGGTTCGAATCCCACATAGTCCAAAAAATTACGTAATTTACAAATAGCTGTCACGAATCTGTCGGTTGTTTGAACGCTTTTTTAAGTTGCCTGCGTCGCGCACAGAGATTTCCAATGCGATGTCATTTCAAGAGAGAAAAATATACAGACATCTTCGTTAGTTTGAATATTGAATCAGATAAAAGATTAGTAATATGCCCGGTAGACAACTAACTAGCCTTTACAACGTTGAACGTATATATCTCTCTAACACCTTACCCTTTGGAGATATACATACAAGTATCTATATGTAATTCCAACCTTAACCATTATTAAGGCACTTCACAGCCGTTATGTGACCACATTATCGTATGATTTGAGTCTCAAGAGACACTTAACTACCTGCGTCGAACAAAAACCAATATGTTACGTAGTTAGCTCTCGTGGGGACAATTTGAAACGGAATAGAAGCGATGGCATTCTTATTTAATAAGGCATTTGGCACCGGCAGTTCGAGAAATTCAGGTATACCGACTTTGTAAACCTGTGGGTACTATTTAGAGTTAACTACGGTGTCTACCATGTTTCAGACAAATAAAGAATTGACTATTTTATCTTTGATACGAATTTTTTACTATTAAGTGGGTATGCGGGCAGCGTTAATTCCATACGAACGTATTCTCCTAAAAATAATCATAAAGCAAAAAAATTGATTTAATCTATACTTTCCAATGCTATGTTTCTATTTTTATAACAGATTAGTTCATTTACATTTTTTTATATATTCAAGTCTAATAATTTAATTACACCAACACTTAAATTCAAAGAATTTTAATAATTTACTCAAAATTAAATAAGATCAAAGTATTTTAAACCTGGTAGCAAGGGTTATTGTAAAATGACAGAAAAAGGATAGGTACACGATAAAAAAATATGGGTATGTCTATATAAGAATAAGTGGAGGTTAGTGGGGACTGACCTCCACTTATTCTTATATCCAAATTTAAAATAATAAATATTCCCTTACTTTCAAATCAATTTTGATATTAGTTGCACAAAATATTTTTTTGTTTTTTAATATATATATTCTTTTTTTAATAATTATTAATGTCTTTCTTCACAAAGGTTTATAACAATATACATAAAACACAGTTGACACAAAACAAATATTTATAGAATTATGAGCCTTTGTGAGAGACTGGAATCCATACTGGGGAAACCCTGTGTTACGGATCACCAGGCCCTCACTCAGAGCTGTAGGTACGACGAATGACTACATTTTGCATTATATAATATATAATGCAAAATGTAGTCATTCGAGTACTTATAAAATATAATCTACTAGAAGAGAAAATCGTATGTATATAAAAGAATATAAAAAAATACTAGACTTAAATGTACGGGCTGTGTGTGTATGACTGTCTGTGCGTGTGTGAGTGTATGTGTGTTTGACTGTATATATGTGTGTGTGTTTTTGTGAAATAAGCAACTATCCTATTTAATTATTAATTAGATTTAATTGAATCCTTTGCATAAACTTAATTAACTTCTAGACGGATATTAAAGTTGGTTACTAATCATGTTGGCTCAGACAGAGAAGTCAGTCGCAGCATTATTGAAGTTCTAAAGTTGGGAAAGCACGAACTATTAAACAACTTGTCGAAACGATCGGATTGAACTAGAGAGCTGAGGGACTAGTTCGAAGTTAAATGTTTATGTGCTATATGTATATGTAGGTACTATATTTGTCTGCACGGATGGTGTAGTGGTTTAAGTGGTCGCCGCGCCACTGTCACAGTGCTCAGTGTTGTGGGTTCTAACCCTAAACTAAACAAATATTATTTACGAGTCGTTCCTAGAGTACGGCAGCTGTCTTGAAAAATTTTCATGTGCCCCCTAAGTAACATCCAACAACAATTTGTGGATCTAACGAATTTTGTCTCGTGTAGAAATCGAACCTACAACACTCGCGCACTTAAATTACTACTCCATTCAGTTCATTTTCATTCATTTTGCAGTCATACAGGTAATTATGCATAAATAG
This sequence comes from Catocala nupta, assembly GCA_963675205.1. Classification (NCBI taxonomy): domain Eukaryota; kingdom Metazoa; phylum Arthropoda; class Insecta; order Lepidoptera; family Erebidae; genus Catocala; species Catocala nupta. The sequence continues at coordinate 3,852,252 of OY776105.1, forward strand.
AGACAGCAATAACATAAATTTCAATTATTGTATTTGGCTCCATACCTACTTTGTGTAAAGTACATATCAACCTACTCTATTTTAATATCACAAAAACACAATTAATATTCATATAAAAATGACAGATTCCAAATTCAAATGTAATATTATGTATTTTTATTGTTATTTTAATTGTAACAGTATTTATGGCCAGACTAAGTTAGAAAAGTTTATATAGCTAGCGAAATGTGGCTGATATACGCCTACTCTTTCAGACATGTAGGTGTTACACTATGTATGTATGTTTATATCCTGCTGTCTATTATAAATTTATATTAAATAACCCTAATTATTTAATCCCTATAATATGACTAAGTTATAATTGTTATTATTTTTAGTTTTTATAGTCAGTAATATAATTATTATAGTATAATGGCTGCAATACCTTGTTGATATGAGTTATCTTTAATTAGCGATTTAAAAGAGTGGCCGTGAGATTCTCGCAGGTTTCTTCTCATAGGCTCTACCGTTTGCCTGAACCTAGCAACTGACCAAAATCTAGTTTTAGTAACGTAGTAAACTCACTTACCTATATATTTTGACGTTCATAAGTGTTACTTTGTGACCTAAATGAACAAATGATTATTGATTGACTTTGCTTACATATTTACTATCAATAAGTTTGAAGCCTACTGCCTGATAAATGGTAAAGTGAAATTGCTTTTGAAATTTAGTTACGATAACATTTGAAACGAGAAAAGTTTACTTGTTATATAAACTATCGGTTATTTGTTTGTTTGGGATTGATGGCGGAAGTTAGTTCATACTGTGTAACAGTTAAGTGTGATCATGTTTAAGGATATTTTTTTTTTTTTACGTGGTGGAATGCAATGACGCATATCTCTCCGCGGGGGCGGGCGGAGGGATTATGTCGGACTCGCCGGGGTAAAAGAAAGATGGAATAGTAGTAAAGTACCTCCCGGAATACCGACTAAACCTACCACAGTGTTTCTCGATACAACCACTATCGACGGGGCCGCGCGAATCGCTTTCGCATGCGGTCGCGACCCCGCCAAGGTTACGGCCCGCCGTATGAAACGGCAGGCCACTACACGAGAGACCTACCCAAAGGACTCACTTCATAAAAATGCCCTACTGTGGGACGGACTCGAAACAGAGGCGCGCGTGGGAACACGCACGCCGCCTCTCGGACCTGGTGCTGAACGGATGGCGGGCAGGCCCACAAAGCCCGCCACCCCCAGGTCAAATGTTTAAGGATCATATAGCAACCAGCTTTAACTTCACATCTATATTAATCTATCTTTATATCAAACAAATAATCAATTCAGCTTGAAGTACAATTAAAATTTATTTTGCACAAACGTTTACTTGGCTTCGTTCGTGTCAATATTTTTTTATTCCTTAGGAACAATACTTTTGCTGAATTGTATCTCTATGTCTTTCTGTGCCTTTGACAGAGTGTACACAGTTTCATCGGTCGAGTAATAAGGCGTAAAAGCGAAATAAACAAACTCACATTTGCATTTATAATATTATGTAGTTACGATCTGTTAGGATTTGGTCGTTTAATTATTGTAAAATACCTATATTAAAGTATCGCGCCATGAGCCACGGAAGTAGTATTCATAAACGTATGTGAAAACGCAGGAGAATACAAGTTTATAACATCACTAGGTAAAGTATATTATAAAACTTAAAATGCTACTACCTCGATGCTAAATATACCTGTCTATCTTCTCGTTTGACGTAAGTCATACATTATCTTAAAATAAACTTTACGAACAGAGGCCCACCACAATATACATAAATATAATTGGTTCATAGAACTTTTGAAGTTCCCTGAACTTCACTGGCGCCCCCTACCGCTCATAATAAGGCTATGTTTCAGAGATAATAATTTTGTATACTTTGACTTGAATAAAGAGTATTATAGACAGTCGAAATGTTATATTAAATGTTGGCTATTTTGTTATTCTCGGTGGCGCAGCGGTTGTGAATGTCTCGATTTCTAGATTTGACAACGTGTTGTCCTAGCTAATCCTAACTTAATAATATTATAAATACGAAAGTAACTCTGTCTGTCTGTCTTTCTGTTACGCTTTCACGCCTAAACCACTGAACCGATTTTGATGCAATTTGTTACAGAGATAGACTAGATCTTGGGAAAGAACACAGATTAACTTTTGTTGTAAAAAATGGGCATGAATGGGTTGAAATAAGGGATGAAGGTTTGAATGGGAGTTCGTCGTTATCGAAGATAAAACCATGAAACTTTGTATTTAGGCACTTGATAAGAAGTAAATAAACATTTGTACCAGAGTTTTTAAAATGCCGATCTACAATAGGACATGAAAGTTCTTATTAAAGTCCTAACAAATCTGTCTGTCTGTGTTTACTATAGTAATATTTATCGGAAACATATGTATAGTTAGTAATAATGCCGTCAGTAGTTTGTATGTGTATTATTTGCAAAATAAGTATACTATCAAAATGCTGCCCAAAGTAACTATTCTACGCGGTCGAAGTCGCGGGCAAAAGCTAGTGTTTTGTACATAGAGAATTGTTTGTATATCCCCGAAGGAGTAAACAATGGTACTACGGTTATATTTTGCCACATGATTTAAGGTCTCACGATATGGTTATGCCGTCTGAACTCTGAAGGGATAGGAGTTTCCCGACTTCTTAGTGATCAATAACAAAAGCATTACGCTTATATATCATCAGCTATATTTTTATGTTACACGTAATGGTGTGAGTCATGCCGTCTTGCAAGCACACTTTAAGCCCCATGCTACTGAAAATTTACTAACAGAAAAAGTTACACGAAACCCGGGATCTCACGAACGCACTCAAAAATAAATGTATACTTTATGACACAGGACCTATGAGGCCTTAAAAAATACTTGGCGCAGCAGGCGACACAGGTTTTTTGCACGTGGTGATTCCACCATGTGCATTGACACATATCTCTCCGTGGGGCGAAGGAGAGGTTATGTCGGACTCACCCGGGGAAAGATGGCGACATCCCGGTAATACCGACACAACCTACCACTGTGTTCTTTGATATAACCAGAGTCGGCGGGGCCGCGCGAATTACTTTCACATACAATTGCGACCCCGTTCAGGTTTCCCACCGTGTGAAACGACGGCCCCGACTCAAAACTACAATACCCATTTTCACACTCTAATTTTAGCAGGTGACTACATTAATCACCTCGATGCCATCCATTTAAATATTCATTACTTATACAAATAAAGTTTATTGATATCGCTGTATCAAGAGGACAGTTTCTTTCTTAGTTACCTTATTCTTATGCAGTGATCACGATCTGTTTGTTGTTTAAAGTTTGATCTTTACCTGAAAGAGAAAGAATATTATGATTAGACTTTGAAATACACAATATAAGACATCGCCGATAGCATAGTGTTAAAAATGCTAAAGTGAGTTTGTTTGTTACGCTTTCACGCTTTAACTACTCGACCAATCATCATTAAATTTCACATTCATGTTGTTAGGGGAACAGAAAAGGATATAGGGTACCATTCATCTAGAAAAAAAATTCCATTGCTTTCTAACGCTTTTTTTTTTAACGTGAGTAAATGTTCTTGGTTCATAGCTCCTCGCCACAAAGGGAAGGTTTTGTCAAACTCTCCTGAGACTTCGGCCCTACCGACTAAAACCACCAAGGTGTGCCAACTCACTGCTTTGTACAGTGGATGTGTCGCTGGAACTGAAACTAAATCAGCGACCGACCCAGCAGTGCCCAATGCAGTCAGGAAAGGTCTGCGGACGATGACTCCTGGGCGATGCCGACGTCCCAGCACGACAAAGGTCGTCGCTCCCACTCAATGGCATGTAGGCGGCAGATCCCTGTTCTCCCATCTGCGGCCTCCATAACAGCGACATAAAGCGTCGCCCGGTTCGCTGGCGGCGGCTCGAATCCGCCAGGATACTTTCCTCAGGGATCCCCGCTCCACCGCCTCCTCCTGCGAGATGACGTCCTCGCAGAAGGATGCGACCGCTACTCACTTCCTGTCGCTGTCGACCATGGCTTTGATCACGGTCGGCAGCGAGAGGTCTTCACTCACAATGTCCTGGAGTTCACAGCGCTGCACCGACCAAGCGGGACATTGCTAGAGCGTGTGCTGCGCCGTGTTCCCCTCACACTCGCAGTGGTGGCAGATGGGACTCGGTTCCCTCCTAGCGAACTTGTGCAGGTATTTGCCAAAGTAGCCGTAGTAAGAGTTATAATCTAGTCTTATATATCACTAGCTTTTGCCCGCGGCTTCGCTAGCGTAAAAGTACGTTAGGTTAGTAACAGTACTTACGGGAGGTGGACTTTTGAGGCACACTTCACCCAGCTGGCCCCAAAAGCCCTGGGCTGTGGATCGATGTTTTGTGGGCGAGGTGAATACATATTATGTGGGACATCACAGACATTATATACATAATTATTATAAAGTGTGTAACAAAAAGATGAATGCATAAAATTGACTTTGTTTTTATACAATCGAGGTGGCAAACAGGCATACGGCCCACCTGATGGTAAGTGGTCACCGTAAGCTATGGACGCTTGCAACACCAGAGGCATCACTTGTGCGTTGCCGACCTTTTAGGAAAGGAAAAAGGAAGTGGGAAGGAGAAGGAGCGGGAACGGGGAAAGAGGGTGATTGGGCCTGCGGCAAAATTCAAATTCAATTTCTTTTTGTGAAGCGTAGTTGTTTACAATTTATAAGATTTTAAAAAAGTATTACTATGTTTCGCCCTGTGGGCGTACAAATTAATTATTTATAAATTATTAACTAAACATAAATTACCTTAACATAATAATATTATCAAATTAATTATCAATATCATAGTATAAACAACATTATATTGGCTATTTAAATAATAATCATTAATATTATTAGATAATTAATAACTTACATATTTAAATAATTATTGATTATTATCGGATTCTCAGACATTTAAATTTGACTTGTTATTAAAAAAACTCATTAATCGAATAATATGTTTTTCAAGCAAAAACATGTGAAGGGATTTCATAAATTTGTTGAAATCCAAAGATCTTACGTCTTTGGGGATTTTATTAAATATTTTAGGAGCCATACGAGAAAACTTTTAGAAATAGTGCAGATTGATGTTGTTGTATCCGTATTTTGTCTTTATGACGTCTGATAGTAAAGATTTCAAATGAACTCAAATTACTTTTAACAAATAAGGCTACCTCATATATGTACAGACCCGGAAGAGTATACATAGGTACAAAGCCCAGGCCTATCTCCGAAGAAGAAGTCAAAGGTATATTATAGTCACATTTCACCAACTATAATAATATAATAATATTTTTATAATATTCTACCACATACACACAACACTATCTAGCCCAAACTAAGCAGAGCTTGTACTGTGGGTACTAGACAATGGATAAACATACATAAATATATACTTTTTTTTTTGTAAATACGTACATATTATACATAGAAACACCCAGGCCAAGACAAACATCCATATTCATGCACACAAATATTTGTCTTGGGCGGGAATCGAACCCGCAACCTCAGGCGTGGCAGTCGGTTACACTAACGACTACGCCATCGAGGCCGACAGATGGTTTTTCTTCTTCTTCTGCCAGGCTATTAAGAATGTCTTAACAGAAAAACCGAATAACACTTTGTCCGCCCCGAGAAACGAAACCGAGACCTCACACACAGCAGTTGCTTTTATTATCTCTGCGCCAAGAAAACAAGGCAGAATTTATATTAGTAAGGAGATGTCGACAGTCTAATGTTATATATAACATTTTAACTGTCAAGTTAGTGTAATTTTGGCGTTCATAAGTGTTACTTTGTGACCATATTAAAGATATTTGTATTTCCATAACAACAATTCAAAATACAGTGATAGCACTGTAACCGCTTAAACAAATGCACTAACCTCACAGTTGAACAAAATATTTGTTTAATACTATTAGCAAGCGCCATGTCCGCTAACTTAACTCGTTTAGCTACCGACCACACAAAAATAACACAAATACTACCAACATTTGAAAACCAACTTCGGTGTAACGTTCCCTTCTTATTGTTATTCGAGGAACACTCCAAACTAGTCAGTGTAAGCGGGATTTGGTCGCTCAAGTAAACAAAAACAAGCTTAATGTCATTACTCGCTAATGGCGAACGTATAGCTTAAACTTGGTGGCTTTAGTGGAGACAAATGCGTTGAGAAATCGACAATACGTATTACCGACAAGCAGGAAAATACTGTTGGAAGAAAGTTATCCTAACTAATATTATAAATGCGAATGTGAGTTTGATTGTTTGTTACTCTTTCACGCATTAACTACTCGACAGATCAATTTGAAATTTACACATACAAGTTATCCGGGGTACAGATAAAGAGGAAGGATACCTCTCATCCAGAAAAAGTACTATTTTCTAACAAAGCCGCGGGCAAAAGCTAGTTGTAAATAAAAACTCAATCAATATTCGTACCACAGTGTCATAGTATTTAAAAACTATTTTGCTAATGACTTGTTTATTAATAAAACAAATTGCTGCCTACAATCCTTAGAGGGCGTGACTGTTTGTACGTCTCTATGACATCGACCTGACGTGTACAACGTAGCTATCAGTTTTTATTAATAAAACTGTTGTTAACATGGCTGCGATATGACAGTTATCTAATTGATTATGCGGATTAGAAGTCTTAGATATGTACTTGCAATATAATATAAGCCTTGTATATAAACGGTCCCACTGCTAGGCATGGGCCTCTTCTCTGTGTGAGAAGGGTTAAGCCATAGTCCACCACGCTTGCCCAGTACAGGTTGGCAGACTTCGCATATCTTCAAGAACATTATGGAGAACTCTCAGACATGCAGGTTTCCTCACGATGTTTTCCTTCAACGTTAAAGCGAGCGATAATTAAATATTTATAACGCACATAACTTCGAAAAGTCAGAGATGCGCGCCTTGGGATCGAATCCGAGACCTCTGCGTGGCAGTCCAACGGTTTCCCACTAGTTATTATATAAATGTTATTATTCTATTAAAGATTATATGAATGATGCTACCCTATTATAACCATACTAAAATATTTGTTCTGTTTGATTTATTTAAGTTTATTTTTATGTTTCTTTTTGTTCTGTTCTTTATCTTAAAATATAGTTTATAATATAATAAAATGTTAACTAACTGTAAGTAGTTATAGGTTAAATATTTGTACACCAGACATGGTACAATATAAGAGACGTATTATGTATTCTAATAACACCTTTATTGTAACTTCATATAATATATATTCTTACAAATAAATCTTTCTTTCTTTCTCACCAAGTTCCACGCATAATTATTAGTCTATTTAACAATGTTTGTAACGATATAAACACAAAGATTATCCTACATAATATGTTTTTAATAAATAACATAACTCCCAATTTGAATGAAATAAAAGTACTTAATAGCGAAGAAACCTCACCTTACGATCTCTCTCATTTTATAAAATGTTGCTCAAAATGGTGGCGCCATCACAAACCACAACAACACACTGATCACACACAAATACATAATTAGTTAACACAAAACTCACTCGCGATTTCGATGTACCTAGCTCAAGATGGCCGCGGCATCACCCGCAAGTTACGCACATAACACAACAATACACAGATCATACACGAATACATCATTAGTAATACAAAAATCACTCGCGATTACTTCCAATCCTGAGGGCAAGTACGTGCGGAGTCAACGACGTTTCGAAACTGAATGAACTGAAGTACTTGTTGAGTTGTTGCTACTTGCTACATAGTTGCACGACGAACACTAAACCAGATAGAGATGAGATAATGGTAAATTAGACAAATTTAAAAATATCCATTGCACATATTCAAATTCAAATATTTATTGCATATAATGTTTGCATAGTTTGTATAAAATTAAAGGGTTTGTAGGGCGTTATAGCTGTTAGGGCGCAGCCAACAATGTTATATTTATTGCCTAGTTCTTAATCCTGACTAATATTATAATGGCGAATGTGTATCTTTGTTTGTTTGTTATGCTTTAACTACGCGACCATCATCTTCGACCTTCATCATGAAATTTCGTATTCACGTTCTGAGGGTACAGAAAAGGACATACGGTACCTTTCACCCAGAACTAGTTCCGCATAAGTAATAACTCCTACGTCGCGGCGGACGTTACAAACATTCAAACAACGGAAACAAAGAACATCCAGACTCCAACACATCATTTGTGGATCGCACAAAGTTTTGTCTCGTGTGGGATTCGAACCCACAACACTCTGCTCAGTGGCGAGGCGACCACTTAAACCACTACGCCATTCGTGCAGTCTAAGTAGCGAAACCGCGGGCAAAACCTAGTTGTCAATACAATTCTGTAAGCGTATCCATATCACATTATTTCTTAACATAATCCATAATGTTTACATTTAATCTCCCTTTCCGCTCAAAAGCACAAGTATAACCCAAAAAAACACCAATCACTTATAAATCCGTGCGCTTATAAGCTTAACCCTAGAGTTACGCAGTTCGCATAAGGCTTTAGTTCAAAACTGAAGCCTTAAATACTAAAAGTATTTATATAACCCAGTTCTCTGTGAGCTAGTTAAACGTATAAACGACTTAAATGTTATGAGAAATCTTTGTCATTGTAAGTTAATTATCTTAGTAGCGTAATAGTTAGGGCATTGCTTGACGCCGTAAATTCGATCCATTAACGTAAAAATGTAATTAAAATTAAACTTCTTTATGCGGGTTTTATCTCGATTTATTTTATAATTCTACTAGATTTTCAACGTCAACCAATTTACATAAAGCCTTAACGCATTATACACCTAACCTTCCGCATGAATCACTTTGCCAATTGGTAAAAACAAAGCATGAAAATCCGTTCAGCGGTTTTTGACTTTATCGCAAACAGACAGACAGATGCGGCAGTGGACATTGTTTTACACAATGTAGTGACTAAGTATTGATAAAATATGTATTATAATTTTAGCTACTAAATGTCCCTTGCGCTTTTATCTAAGTTTATGATTATTGCTCCGCTCCCGTGACTCGCAGCGTGATGTTATAAGCATATGTTACTCCTGGATAAAGTAGCTGCCTAGGCGAAAGAAGCATTAAAATCGGTCCAGTAGCTTTGTGTATATTCAATACAAACAAAAACACAGATCTTTCCTCATTATAATATTAGTGTAGATTGGTCTAGATATATAGATTGGTTTCTATTTATGCAGAATGGGCTCAAAGTATGTATTCACGTTCACGAGAATTAATTTGTGACCTAAATAAATACATTATGCCTATTACAATGTGTATTTTATGTGTAAAACCAGTTCAAACAGTGGGGTGTATCAGTTTAAATTATTGGAAAACTTTGCTACCGGGAAGCTAGTGCATAATTGTCAGGGATTCATTAGATCGCGGCAGCTTTAAAGGATTCCTAGTCATTTAGTATATTTCATTACATACTTAATAATATTACGAATGCGAAGGCTGGCCTAGTGCGGATCGGCTAACTTCACATATCTTCGAGAACATTGTGGAAAATGCTCAAACACGCTGGTTTCCACACAATGTTTACCTTCACCGTTAAAACGAAACGATAATTAACTATGTAATATGAACATAATTTTAAAAAGTCGGAGGTGTCTTGGGGTTGACCTCGAGACCTCTGCGTGGTAGTCCAACGACTTCCAACTAAACTATTTTGTATAGGAACCATAAAATTCTATGTCAGAAAGTTCATAAAGAATGGCATAATATAAAGTCACAGGAATTGAATCCATTATCTGTAAAGAAAACAGAACTGAACTTACTTTGAAAACAAACAACGGCGCAACAACAAAAACATTATTTTTCATTCTTGCCACCCCACTGTATCGTGTGTTGCCAAACTTTTTTGTAAGAATTTAATTTTTAACAAAGGATTATTTTCGTAAGCCCTTATGCAAGTGCAACCTTTTTGATGTTATAAATACGAATGGATATACCTTTACTTCGTTTTAAGTCTCGTGCTGTTAGTTTACGGTCGATCGGGTTCGATTCCTTGATCCGGTAAAATGTTACAAAATCGAAAATAGCGGTACTTACATATATAGTCTGCTAGATTTTTCCCGCGGCTTCGCACGTGTTGTGTTAAGGTAAGGTTATGGCAATTTTCAATTATCGGAAACAGTCTATGTCTATGCAAAATCTGATTCATCGATTAATGATCTATCGAGTAGTTAAGACGTGAAAGCATAAAAAATAAACTCACATTTACATTTATAATATTAAGTTAGGATGCAAATGTGAGTTCATTCACTGACAAATATCAAGCCGATATAAATAATTGTCTGGCTTCAATTATTCGTTGGCTAGACAATAATAACTTAAAAATAAATGTAACAAAATCCCAAGTCATGCATTTCAATCAAAGACCCAAGCTGTATAATTCCATGAATGTCCACTATGATAATCAATATATAAGTGAAGTAGTCTCGGCTAAATTTTTAGGCTTAGTCATTGATAGCCGGCTGAATTGGAAAGACCATGTAGCTGAGCTATGCAAAAAGGTTAGCAGTTCTGCTTACGCTCTCTACAAATTATCTTCAATTGATAATACTGATGCTGTCCTTACTGCTTATCATGGTCTTGTGGCCTCAATATTACGATATGGTATAATTTTTTGGGGCAATTCCACAAACAGCATAATGGTTTTTAAAATCCAGAAGCGGTGCGTACGAGCCATGTATGGACTGAAGTCATCAGATAGTTGTAAGACTTATTTTATCAGAAACAACATCCTGACACTTCCGTCTTTATACATACTGGAGGTAGCTTTGTTTGTCCATAAAAATCCTCAATTATTTCAGCGCATATCAGATGTTGTGAAGTGAAACAGGCGCAACAATAACAGATTATGTTTACATAGCGCAAAAACAAGTCTGATGGGCAAAAACCTGTTATGTATGGCGCCAAAAATTTATAATAAAATACCATGTAACATAAAGCTGTATAATATAGAAATATTTAGAATAAACTAAAAAAGATCTTGACGGAGAAGTGCTATTATAGTACCTATTAATGATTTTTTGAATGACAATAATCTTAAATAAAATAAATTTGGATTTTTTAAATTTGTTTTAACATTTACATTTTGACATTTAATTTATTTTGACACTTACCCAATGACATTTTTAATTTATTTTAACTTTTTCTTTTGACATACAAATGTATTTATCTAAATGTATTTTTAGTTAGTTAGGCATGAGATTTTAACTTAATTGCTTACATTTTATTGATTTATTATCTAAATATGTAATTTGATAATTTAATGTTTTTATAATTTTTTTTATACTCGACCCGTTCATACGCCTCCACAGGCAGATTTTGGTGGTACTAATTTAATAACCTTTTGTAATCATGTAATACCCAAAATGGATTGAATGAATAAATGATTTGATTTGATTTGATTTGTTAGGCGCCCGTCGAGCGCGAGCGCACATCACTAGCCGCCAATCGCGACCGGCGGCGCTGGACTATATAAGCAGAGGACGGTGTCAGACGGGGAATCTTCCGGCTGTCTACAACACCATCAAGCTAAGTGTTCTTGATACTGAAGGACCACGGAGCAAACCCTTTCTACGAACCACACCCTGTTTTCTGTACGCGTAGGATAAGCAATATTATTAAATACATATAACTTATTCATTACCAGACTATTAAAAGTGTTAATTGTTGACCCCTCTTTAATTAATCTCTGCATAATTTACCCTCAAGACACCACGCCCCTACGGCGTGTCCTGTTCTATTTCTGGATTGATCAGATCCCTAAATAATAACCACACAAAAGGTTACAACTTATAGCGATTTTTATCGTACAGCACACAATTATTATGGGTTTGATGATATTTAATTACTTCTTTATCAAGCATCATACTACAGGGTGATTTTGAAATCGTGTAATTCCTTTTAACCACGCATTCTACTGGTGATATAGAATAACCCTGACCATATTTTTATTTAATAAGATTTATTTTTTTTGAAAAATTATTATTCCGTTTTGTTCGTGAAATGGTGTCAGATAGTCATATGTTAAACAACCGAGGCAATTTTAATTTTTTACTAATTAAAATAAAATTAATGTCGTAAATAATAACGGGCGGTCCTTTTTATTGCCTCTTATTATTTACGACATCAGTTATGGTTATGTTATTATTTTTAAATTAGGAAAATATTAAGATTGTGTCAGGTGGTTAAAATATGACTATTTGAAATCATTTCATGAAAAAAATCTGTACTCTAATTTTGCCGAAACCATTATTCTAATTAAGAAAAAATATGGTCAGGGTTATTCTATATCACCAGTAGAATGCGTGGTTAAAAGGAATTACATGATTTCAAAATCACCCTGTATATCGCAGTTGTCCGAGTCCATTGTTTTCGTGAGGTATAACGTAAATAAATGATGAATCGATAAAGTATCAACGGCCCAAAATTATCCGCTGTACGATAAAATCTCTATAGTTGTAGTATGTCTATTTTGATAAGTATAGCTCATCAAATGTTATGCTACTAAATTAAAAATACACATAAGCCATGGCATTTTTCCTAGACCAACTTGACATGGTCGCATTGTTATAACTCAGAAGGTTTGCGGTTCACTGATACAGTTACATCCCTAAGAATATCTGACTAGTGTCAACCTTTTAAACAGGGTAGTTGACTAACAATTTGTGAATATTTATGTCAAATAGTGAACGGTGAAGGAAAATATCGTGAGAAGACCTGCATATCCGAGAGTTCTCCATAATGTTCTCGAAGATATGTGAAGTCTGCCAACCCACACTGGGCCAGCGTGGTGGACTATGGTCTAATCCTTCTCGCACTGATAAGAGGCCCGTGCCCAGCACATGACATTATATGTCAAATAGATAAGTTCCTCAAACTCAAAAATACAAATAAATTATGAATCTGCCCAAAAATAAATAATATACAAGTGTTTCAAATCTGGTAGTAGGCCAATTCAATAAACAACCTTAGGGAAGTTATATTTATACAAAAGAACTACACAAAACGAAATCATACATTAAAAACATGTCGGCCTCGATAGCGTAGCGGTTAGTGTAACCGACTGCCACGCCTGAGATCGCGGGTTCGATTCTTGAACAAGTCAAACATTTGTGTGCATAAACATGGATGTTTGACTTGGTCTGGGTGTTTCTATGTATAATATGTATATATTTACAAAAAAAAGTAACTATGTATGTTTATCCATTGTCTAGTACCCATAGTACAAGCTCTGCTTAGTTTGGGCTAGATGGTACTGTGTGTATGTGATAGGATATAATAGAATCTACAAAACGTTTTATCGAATTATGTAAACGCTATACATATTAATGATGTCTTCCTAATGCCCTGACATTGTAACACCGATTTCGACAATCGACAATAATATTTATGGCGATACATAGAATATTACACGCTAAGAATCAAAAGGAGAACATTCGGTACCGAAAATCAACAAATAAACAACTCATATATAATGATTTAAAGGCCTCAAATATACCTTCACCTTACTTAAGACACACGAAAAAGAGCCCACACTAAGAAGAGTGAGCTCACATATTACATTTATTTATATGATAGAGGATGATAGTCTATAATTTTCAATACGAGTAAGCGTGATGCTAACTGATATTATAAATGCGAATGTGAGTTTGTTTGTTAAGCCTTCACGCCTTAGCTACCCGACCGATCATCATGAAATATTGCATATATTTTATCAGGTATACAGAAAAGGGTACAGGGTACCTTTCATCCAGGAAATAGTACTATTTCCGAAGGATAGAAAGTTGATATAACGTACATTTACACGAGCTGAGCCGCGGACAAAACCAAGTCGTCATCCAGGAGAAAGTACTATTTTCCAGGGAAGTGACATAACCTATAAATAACTTACATTTACGCTAGCTAAGCCACAGGCAAATTCTCGTAAAAAGAAAATCGTGATACCATGTAAGTCAGATATAAAAATTCCTGATCTGAGCAGTAATCGTATGCCGTCCAAAAAGGAAGAGGATGACCTCGTCGATGATTTTATTAGGAATAGCTTTCGTTAAAGCAAAGATTATCTTTCTAGTTACGTATTCCGTCTAAGCCTTTCGATCTAACATTGGCCTAGCTCTAGAACACCGAGGCATACGACCTTTGTAGCTTGGAACACGTTATTTAAATAGCGGCTACCATTTTGTCTGGGGCTGTAATAGCAAAATAATTCTAAAGATGACACAAGTTCCTGGTAACAATAAATAAAAAAAGGGTTTTTTATGTGCGGTTGATTGAAAAATATAAGTATTAGGGTTGAGTATAATGTTTTATTGAAGTAAAAAGATATCACTACTAACATTTCTCTGCCTCACTGGCATAACGGTCGTAGATAAACACGACTGCTGGTCATAAGCTTTCGAGTTCGATGCCCGAGTCGAGCAGTGTATAGATATTTTTGTTAAGAAATTCTAAGGAACGCCGTTAAGTCTGGAACTGTGATCGGTAGACGGCGATTGGCTCGCTCCTATGACGTTTAACTAAAAACTGTAGATGGCGAAATATTGGTATCTCTGCTACCTTTTTGAAAAAAAATAGGTGGAAGTATATGTGTTTGTAGATTACAGTCACATATAAGTTGTCATGAATCATAACTTATATTATAAATGTAAATGTGAGTCTATTTGTTTGTTACGATTATTTAAGCGTAACAAACTTGTCGGCCTCGATGGCGTAGTGGTTAGTGTAACCGACTGCCACGCCTGAGGTCGCGGGTTCGATTCCCGCACAAGACAAATATTTGTGTGCATGAACATGGATGTTTATCTTGGTCTGGGTGTTTCTATGTATAATATATATGTATTTACAAAAAAAAAAGTATATATGTATGTTTATCCATTGTCTAGTACCCATAGTACAAGCTCTGCTTAGTTTGGGCTAGATGGTGTTGTGTGTATGTGGTAGAATATATTAATATTAATATATTAATAAATGAGCGATTGCTCGAGCGACCATCATCAAATTATGTATGCACGTTGTCAGTGGTACAGAAAAGGGTATAGGGTAAATTTCATCCAAAAAAAGAACGTTTCCAGTAATTCCAGAGGCAATAAAATTTATTACCAAAATCTAGATTACCGCGACCTAAGCCGCGGGCAAAATCTAGTAACATTATATAAAAAATATCTTGCCAATAGCTGCCTATTAGAGTATAATTTCTCATTCATCAACACGTCATAGTTACCATCACGTGGGCGGTTTGCTTGTTTGTATCTTAATATAAGAACAGTTCAAAAGATTGCATACGGTCTTCCCGATCGGGAAAACCAAATCGCCGTAAGTTGATAGTTGATTTCTCACCCAGTTGTACGTATTAATGTCAGACTGATTCGATATGTTCAACATTGGCGGATAATATTTTTCCAAACATTTTACTATAGTACGGCCAATGAAACGAGATAAATTAGGTAAATATACATACGAGTACATCTCTGTATTAAAGTGCGTTACGACAGTGAGCGATAATTATTATAATATCTATCCTTTTCTTTCATGACATGAGAGAAGTAACAAAAGTGGCTGTCATCATGTCATCCTAATGATCATTCCACGAGATGTCAAGATTTGTATAATATTTCACCTATTTTGTAAAATTTGTCATTCTCATAGATGAAAATATGAACTCATTTCAGCTTAGAATGTCAATTATTTACCGTGAATTAATATAAAATATAGTTTTTGTCTATAAATGTATCGTTACTAAACGATTTTTTTTAATGTTTCCTAATTATTATACTGAATAATGATATTGAACCTGTAGATATTTTGAAAATGAAGATGTTAAAAACCGCTGAGCGTTTCTTCACATTGTTTCTCTCGACTCATTGGGATTACTAATGTACATATTCCGTTAACTGAACATATGTATATCAGCCTTAACATAGTTTAAAATAAAGAAGTGCTAGTAAAAAGGATCTTTTATGGTATAAATAAGGTTTATAAAAAAAACGTAATGAATAAATTGGACGAGGCGTATGGTGTTCGTTAAAAAAATATTTAAAGAGTAAATTTTATTTTTTATTAAACCATACTTAAATATTTAATGCGTCTCCTGTGCATAAGACTTTAGTTTTGATTATTGAGTTGGTCAAAGTGTTATTGGGTTTTCTGTCAAAAAAATCTCAGTAGCAGCACGGAGTCTGAAACTGTGCCCGATAATCGCCGATAGACTTGGCATTACGTAAGATCTGAAATATAGCTGGCAAATTATTGGTATGTAATATACCTCTGCCTGTTACCTTTAATACACCTAAAATCTTATACCTATATAAAATTCTCGTGTCGCAATGTTCGTTCCCGTACTCCTCCGAAACGGCTTGACCGATTCTCATGAAATTTTGTGAGCATATTGAGTAGGTCTGAGAATCGGCCAACATCTATTTTTCATACCCTTTAGTAATAAGGGTTGTCCACCCCTAACATTTTTTTAAATCTTTTGGGCGAAACATTTTTTTTATGGCAGAACAACGTTTGCCGGGTCAGCTAGTCTTATATATAAAATTGTCGTATCACAATGTTAGTTACCATACTTCTCCGAAACGGCTTGACCGATTTTTATGAAATTTTATATGCATATTAAGTAGGTCTCAAAATCGGGTACTATCTATTTTTCATACCCGTTAGTGATAAGGGTTGTCCAACCCTAACATTTTTTTAAATCTTTTTATCAAAACATTTTTTTTATGGCAAGACAACGTTTGCCGGGCCAGCTAGTATTTTATATATTTTTATTACTGAATGCAATTTGGAAAAAATATTAAATTAGACAAACGAGCCCAAAATATGAATTGTAGTACCTATATGTATATTAAAATGCTACGTGCAGGCAGAGTATATTATTGTAGGTAATATTTTTCTCGCTATTAAGAATATCAATGACTGTAACCATTTGTGAGGTTTCTATACGTAAATGTAACAATCAGAAGAACTGATTCTGGTCTAGTCACCAGTTTGTAAATCTATGGCCTATAATTTGTACCTAGATTAAGTGTAATTTTTATGGAGTAATATACTTTATAACTATTACAAATTCAATCAAGCCAGTAACTATGCAAGTGCACTGTCTTATAACAAGCCAGTCAGTAGGCAAGTATACTCTCCTATTCAAACGATCCACAGCTTTGTAATATATACAGGTAGGTACGAAAATACTTGTTATATAATGTCATTCGATACACACGTGATACGGAGAACGAGTGACGTGACTGAATCAGATCCGTCCCAGGTTTGATTTGTATGTTTACTGTCGGGAATATCGAGATAGCTGGCGTTCAATTATCTGTATTAAGTACTTTATTTTAAGGGTATGCAAGCAGCGATACACTAGAGGGAGACCGTTGGACTGCCACGCAGAGGTCTCGAGTTCTATCCCAAAACGCATCTGTAACTTTTCGAAGTTATGTTCTTATAAAATAGTTAATTATCCCTCAATTTAACTATAAAGGGATAAATCGTGAGGAAGTCTTACCATCCTAACAAGGCAGACAGATTTTCAGATGATGAAAAAGAGTAACTAATCTTTTTGTCATAATTGACACGGTTGCAATCAGCCATATTTTACGGGCAAGTGTAGAGGAGCTAATAATTACTAGAGCTACTACACTCACTCGTTTAAACGCTCCACACAGAGAGGTACGGCACCACTAGAGAAATAACACATTCTCGTATGATATAGTGAACAAGTGCGCTCATGTATTCATTGTGCTCATGTTGCTACTATCGCTTGGGTTTGTGGTTTGCAATATAATTTATATTCTCAGATAGTTTATAACAAGATGAATGTTTGGATAATGCCAGAGATTGGATATCAATGGGATTTTTGTTTAACAGCTATCTAGGTTCAATGTATAGATAGTATCTTTATAATTTACTAGGATCCCTCGGAACCCTCCCTCGGTATTTTTCCTGAGTGATGACGCCCCTATGTATTTTTTTGTGTTCCAAAATTTTATGATGATCGGTCGATAAGTTAACGCGTGAATCGTACAAAATAAACTAAAATACATTCGCATTTACATAATATATTTTATCAGAGTAATTATCCTGTTTATACGTAAAATAGCAGCGATAGCCTAATGAGAGACCACTGAATTAGACAGACATAGATCTCGAGTTCGACCCCAAGGTACGCATCCCTGACTTTTCGAATCTGCAAAAACATTATGGAGCACTCTTAAAAATGCAGGTTCCTTCACTATATTTTCTTAACCCTTAAAGAGATCGATAATTAACTAATGAATAACATATGACTTCAAAAAGTCAGAAATTCGTGCCTTGAGACAATTGTCTCTCACTAGGATATCACTGTATATCTTGACTAAGATTTTAATTATCTCAAATATCATGTCCTACAGAAATTACGTCGTAGACGCACTGTACTACCAATACAATAAAAAAGCAAAACCCAAATCGAAAGTAAATGCTAGTTCTACACAAAACCGGTATAACAAAACATGGCCATAGAAGGTCAGTTTCACGCGAGTGCGCCCTTTGATGCCAAAATTCATTTAGATAGCGCCCGTTTGCATATCTTTTGTGAGCCGCCTTAGTTATTATAAGATTAGATCGGGAGCTTTGAGACGTGGCAATTTGTTTGGGATTTAAGCTTGTTCTTAAAACTTAGGTCGCTGTTTCATTTTAGTATGTTCTAGAGCCCTATATACACCCTTATCTATAGAGACATTTAAAATGTAGGCTTTCAATCATATAATATAGACAGCTTTGCTAGTTTTATTTAATAACTTCATTTTGTAACAGTACTTTTTTGTGCACGGAAATACTCTTTGTTTGTATGTCTTTTCTGTGCTCCTGACAACGTGTATGCGAAAGTCAATGATAATCGATCGAGTAATTCAGGCGTAAAAGTGTAACAAACATTATATTATTGTAGTGGAAGCGGTGAGGTGATAACTCATACCACTACGCGATCCGTGCACGTCATACTGCGGATTTCTAAACGGGAAAACTCTTTAACATTTCACTGGGAATTGAAATTAGACCTCGTGATCGGTTGCAAATATAAGCCGGAACCAATTCTACACAGAAGCTACTCAAAAATACATAAAAAGAACGGACGTAAAATCTGATGTTTACAAAACCTCTATTTGTTCTGCCAAAGTTTTACAATTACGTTTCCGCATTGGACTTATTTCGAAATAAAAGTTTATTATTAGAAACTTGCAAGTCTTAAACCGGTATAGCGAATGTAGGTTAAGCAATTTTAAACGAGGTTGATATTAAGATTGATTACCGTTAAAGCCTCGGCGGAGTAGCGACTACATGTGAAAATGATTCGCGCGGCCCCCCCGATTGCGGTGTTGTCGAGGAACACCGTGGTAGGTTTAGTCGGTATTACCGGGAGGTCCATTCTTATCATCATTACCATCTCTCTTTTACACCGGTGAGTCCGGCATAGCCTCTCCGCGGAGGTGTATGCGGCAAAGCATTCCTCCACATAAAAAAGAAACCGTAGAAGCCACGGTTTGTTCTGCAAAATTGAGATTAATTAAGGTATTTTGGTTGAGGTTGATATTTGGATGGGTGGTAATTTAATGCAAGTTAAATAATTGAGCTTATGTTGTCTTGGATGTGTTTAAATATTATGCTAGACTTTGGCTCGTATTTGATTTGTGGGAAGTAAAACATAGGCAGTGAACGTATACGTATAACGTGCCTGTGTATTCCTTCAGAGATAATAAATATATAGGTGTGAATCTATAATATTTCATTTTTGTTAAGTAAGAGATCACTAGAATATTTTTTGTGTCGCGGGGCAGTTTACGAACAAGCTAATAACGGACAAATATCCCGCAACGTGCCTACTCAAACCTATGTCAATAAAAGAAGTAAAAATTACTATACAAAAATACATACTCATTATCGAGATATAACGTGATCAAGAAATATTTCTCGTGACAAATATCTTGACATTTTCACAAAACTTTTTAAAATTACTTTTTATCTCTACAAAAGAAATTTGCGATGATTGACTTTTGTCCTAGTTGCTTCCCTAAGGAAATATCAGGTCATTTAATCGTACACTCACTCGATCGCGAATGGATTTTGAAAATTAATCGAATGGAACCGGTCTGGTATGAAATTATACTTCAATAACTTTGTTTTAAATCATTTCTTTTACTAACGAAATGTCGTTTTGGTATGATTCAGAACTAATAATAATAATATGAGCCCTGTATATAAACTGTATAGTTACCACTGGAAAGACGAAATAGCTAAAGACCTGAAAGAAATGAATGTGTCCGATTGAATCTGATATGGAACAAAATTTGAAGAACTGGTATACTTTAATGTCTGAGGCCAAGATCGACTTTGGGTCGCTGAGCTAGCGAAATTAAATAAGTAAGTAATAATATAATCTATCTCACTACGAGACGTGTCTTTCTCAGTATGGAAAGGATTAGTTCACCGCTCGCCCAATGTGGATTAGCAGATTTCACATATCCTCGAGAACATTATGGAGAACTCTCAGACATGTAGATTTCCTCATGATGTTTTCCTTCGCTGTGAAAGAGAACGATAATTAATTATTCAATACGCACATGACTTCGAAAAGTCGGAGATGTGTGCACTGGAATCGAACTCGAAACCTCTGCGTGGCAGTATAACGCTCTCCCACTAGGCTATATTTTGGTGAAAGTAAAAAGATCGTGGAATAATAAATCGGGCAAGTGTGAGTGTGTTGGTTGGATTAGGAAAATTTCTTACGTTATCCCTTTTTTATATAACAATGGCGGCAAAGAAGTATTATGTTTCGCCTAATGATAACTAGTTACCGTAAACTATGATCGCTTGTAATACCAGAGTATTCATATGTTGCCCATCCTTAGAGAAGAATAAAGAGACAATGAAAGGAAATAAATGAACATATAGACAATATTGTCATGCGTTCACGTGAATGTTATACATATGTATATAGTCTAACGCCTCTATCACCAAAGAGGTAGGCAGAGATGTATTACCCCCAGATCTCGCCTTTTATGATTATAGACCGCACGTAATAGGGCGTGAGTCTATTATTGTCTATTGGGCACAGTTCCACACTCAGGACTGCTAAGAATTTATTTTAAATAAAGCTAATACAATTATGCGACGAGCTACGGCAGTAGATCAGTTATCATAAACACGGTTGACAACCAGATTCCATTTACAAAAAAAATCCAAAACTTCGTCACCTATTATCTTGTTTTAAAAAGACAACTCTCACACTAGAAATAGCCGCCGCAGGGTACTTATCGGACACAAGCAATACCCAGACTCGGAACAACTATTTATGGATCACACATTTTGTCTCGTGTGGAGATCGAACCCACTACACTGCGTAGTGGCATCTGCGAGGCGACTACTGAAACCACAACGCTATCCGTACACCCATAATTGTCAATGAACTCTTCCGCTCTAACTCTGTAACCCAATATCTTACAGGACACGGCAACTTTATGAGCAAATTGTATTCGTTTACGTTTGTCAACTTAGGGTTGTGCCTCCATTCAACAATTACACAATTCAATTTAAATTTTCTTTATTTATTTCTCTCACCAGGTACATATAGTTGACTTTATTACATATTTTGACAATATACAGAGGAGTAAATTAAATAATGCTATATAATGATAAAAGACGTAACAATTAAGATTGATTGAATTCGAGACTTTAGTCAACAATCCTAACAAATATTATAAATGCGAATATCAGTTTGTTTGTTTCGCTTTCACGCCTAAACTACTCGACTGATCATTATTACATTTTGCATATTAAGTTGTCAGGGATACAGAAAAGAACACAAGGACCTTTCATCCAGGAAAAAGAGCAGAACAAGAGCTGGTTATGAATAATTCGCACAATGTATTCTTTTAGAGTGAAGTTTAGTTTAGCAATTCACAAATCACGTCTGGAGTCGTATACTATGTGCATCTTGTGTCACGTACATCGAGTGTTTGTGCCCTTAGGTATATGTTTGTACATTGTTATTACTAGAACCAAGTTTAGCTCACAAATCAAGACTTTTAATTCCGTATCCGTGGAGTTGATACCTTATATACCTCGATTTTTATAAATATATTTAAATACTAGCTGTTACCCGCGACTTCAGACGTATGGAATTTATAAAAACAAAAAGAAATTTAAGTAAAAGTAGCCTATGTTATTCCTTATAACATCAGCTATCTGTTAGTGATAATAGTCAATATCGTCAATATTGGTCCAGAGATTAGCCGGAACATAAATACAGAAAAACTTAAAAGATGTTTCTTTGATATAAGTAGGTACCGTATGTACTTTCAAATGCATTTAGTAAAAGCTGTTATTTTGACATTACAAACAGACACTTCAATTTTATTTATTTGTATAGTAAAAATCTAGAATCATTCACCTTGATTCTCAATATTGCGTCTAAGAAATTTATTAAAAATATTCACTCAAATTACTTGAAAGATTTTTAAGGTACACCATGCATTACTTTCTGGTACATCTATAGTAATAGTAGTAGAATTTAACTTTTAGAAAATGTGTTCATAGTTGTGATTCAAATGCAAAGAAGGATAGAGCCAGCCGTAGACGTCTAATATGTAATAGAGAAACGTAGCTCTAATGGAACTCGGCGAAGTGATTTATATCAAATTGGAAACGTTTGCAAGGTATTTACATTTATTACATTCTTCTATTCAAATGAAATACGAGCTACAGCCTGGTAAGCGACTGTTGAACTGCCGTGCGGAGGGCTCGAGTTTGATTCCAAAGCTCGCTGCTCTGTCTTTTCAAAGTTATTAAATAGTTAATTATCATTCAATCACTTGCTTTAACGGTGAAGGAAATCATCGTGATGAAAGCTGTATGTCTGAGAGCCATAGTCCATAATGTTCTCGAAGATATGTGTAGTCTGCCAACACGCATTGGGCCACCGTGGTACTATGGCCTAACCCTTCCTGCACTAAGAAGAGGCTCGTCCCAGCAGTGGAACAGTTTGTATACAGGGCTGATGTTATTAATAGGTATACAGTTTTCTATTAAAAGCAAATAGCAGCGACTGTCTAGTAGAAGACTGTTGGACTACTTACTCTGCGGAGGTCTTGAGTTCGACCACAAAACACGCACCACTGACTTTCTGCAAATACTTGCGAGCGACAGAGTAAAAAACTATCTAAGGATATCTGCTTAACTAAGTTTTTCGAAAATCTTCACGAAGATATGTAAAGTCTACCAAGTCCCACTAGCCCAGCGTGGAGGACTATGGTTAAACTCTTCTTGCATTGGGACGAGTGTCGTGCCTAGCGATGGGCCTCTGGTATTTATATTTGTTTTTTTTTTATATTAAAAGCCCTAGTTGCTTTGTGCTATGTTTTAAAATTCGCACCGCACACAATTTATTGGCGAAAGAGGCGCTCTAATGTTATCATAGATTATTATTACAAAATTATAAATCTCTACTTAAAATTACCGTTAACGCTTATAAATTATAAACTTAAATAAAGAACTTCGCGGTAAGGACTGGTAGACTAAGTACATTTTATTTTCTTTTTCCTTATATTTGAGTGGCGTTTCGTATCGATTTGGCTGCTTATAATTACTATAAAATATTCAACTGTACTAATATGAAACAGACCTTGTTCATTTTAGCTCTGAGCTTTCAGTCTGTGACACTTATATATTACTAACTTATATCCGCGGCTTCGCTCGCTCGAGATTTAATAAAAATACCAACATATTTATAGAAATTCTCATACAGACGGAGCGCATAGTATGCCATGCTCCATGTATTTAAGTATACTTGATAGGTTTCAACTGCAAATCGTCATTTTATGTGCCTGTTAACGACGCACAAATCGTAATATGAATCGTAAAACTGAACACTCGTACGAAAGGCTTGGAAAATATCGCTATAAATGATTTATGTGTTTATGATACTATGTTTAGGTAAACCAAATTACTGCACGTACTTGATGTTTTAAGTCAAAGGATTCTTATTTTATAGTTTCCAAAGAGAACTAGGCATAATATATATGTTACGGGCCACTTTACATACATTCATACAACGGACACAAAGAACATCACACACATTTTTGTTCCGTATGGAGATCGAACCTACAACACTTGGCGCAGTGGCAATGTTACGACGACCACTTCAACCACTATGCCCTTCGCAGTCAAAAGACATGGTAGTAAAAGTGGAAAATTAAAATCTGTTACTCTATGTGACAGATTTTTCCAGTTTTACTTACAGAACATATTATATTTGAAGATGTAGGCAGAAAGATATTATAACCACATTTCGCCAACTATGGTTCCAGATCCCACGTATTAAACGAGGAGCGAATTGCCGTCCACCGTAGTTCTAGCCTCCGTGCTGCTAATAAGTCTTATATCGTTTTCCGTTCCCCTAACAACGCGTATGCGAAATTTCATGATGATCGGTTGAGTAGTCACGGCGTGAAAGTGTAACAAACATACAAACTCACATTCGCATTTATAATATTAGTTAGGAGGTACAGACATTAGGTACCAGTAACAATTTTATTTTAAGTTTAATTCCAATCGAGGAAACTTGCATGTCAATTTGTTTTCCATAATGTTCACACCTATTAAGCCATAATCTCCAATTACCTCTCCAGGAAACGTACGTCATTATGGAGGAAACGGGCGTAAGTCAATGTGTGTAGGTGTGAGAGTCACCAGTACCGTGTTAATTGAATTGTAACTAATGAATATGGACTGGTGTGCCTGCAAGCTCGACGTAAATCCTGTTCAGTTACCATGCTAACTAACGTAATAAAGTTGTATAAGATTTGCAGGAATTTGCTTGTAATGTACTGATACTTACATACTTGTTAAACAAGCTGTAATAAAATAATAGCCCTGTATATAAACTGTCCTACTGCTGGGCACGGGCCTTCTTTCAGTGTAAGAAGGGTTAGGTCATAGCACATCATGCTGGCCCAGTGCAGACTTCACATCTCGAGAACATTATGGAGAACACTCAGACTATGTATATTTCCTTACGATGTTTTCCAACAGCGTTAAAGCAAACGATAAATAACTAATTAAAAAACGAAAACTTTACAGCTAATATGGGGTAGTAATAGAACATAGTATTATAGTATATTACAAATAAACAAAGTCACATTTGCACTTATAATATTCATTTTAGGATGCGAATGTATGTTTGTTTGTTACGCTTTACGCCTACGCTACGCCTACGCTACGCCTACGCCTAAATTACTCGATCGATCGTCGTAAAATTTAGCATAACCGTTAACAGGGGTACAGAAAAAGACATATACTGCAGCTATCATCTGAAAAAAAGTACAATTCCTGAATTATAGAAATTTATTGACAAAATCGACATTAACGGAAGCGAAGCCTTGCCCGCGGCTTCACTTCCGTTAATCTAGTACCTAAGTAATAAGATAAAAACTATAATTATTAACTAGCCACATTGAAAGCCTTGATATAAAGTTATAACGAACCAAAAATACAACGTAATTTTTTGCAACACTCGAATCAAATCTCACACCTACATTATCCGACGTAGCATTTCCCCTATTTCCAGTTTTCAAGTTTATTTTCTCCCAAGCTTATAAGATGTCGATACCATCTATTATTTGTTACAAAATGTTGTGATATAACAAAAATTCAATATCCCAGTGTCAGTCGCCTCGGATCAGAAAATGAGAATTTTAAGAAGGCATTTTTATATGAAATCGTTCAGGTATCAAGATTTTAATGGGAATTAGGCAACGGAAATCACACTGATAACATATGTAACAGCCTTGTTAGTGGAGTGGTGGATGCGACTGCTGTGTATGTCGTCTCAGGTTCGATGGCCGAGTTGAGTTAAGTATTATTTAAGGGATAAATGAAATTCATAGTAGAAGCACGGAGCGGTCAGCCACGACTCCAAAAACCTACTGTGTGCTATGTGCTACAGTTATATACGCTGCCCTAACAGCGCAGTGTTTAGTGTTCAGCTCGACACTCAATGTGCAAAGTGCTTTACCACGTAGTTTGACTCGCAAATAACACAAAGAATTGTGATCCCTGAATAATCGTACCGAGCCTGGCACTTTGTATGTTTGTAAAGTAAATCGTCACAAAGAAATATTCAATAATGATGGTATTAAGATTTATATATTTCAACATAATATCTTTCAAATAAATTTTTCTTGAAATAAAGTCAGTGGTATCCATGAAAGGCAATATTTAGACAGCGTAGCCTTTCAATTCACTCTTCGAATAAACAACCCTAAAAAAGAAATCAACACAAATAACAAAACTTTCAAAGAATATATCGGGGTTCGGTAACATTATATCCTCAAATAATTCTGACATTCGACCAAAATGTGCTCGTAGAATGGATAGGGATGAAATATTGGCACACTGTGACCCCGCATTCAAGTCACGAGTTTCGAAATATGCCGAAAGTGACAAATGACCGAATTTACATCGTATATAGAAGGCAATGAGTGAAATATTTTTACAATTTTGTCGAGCGAGAACCAAGTGGACCAGGCGTTGACTTGCAACATAACAGTCTCGAGTCCGATGCCATGTTTCTCTGATTTTTCTAATTCTTACATGAATGCCTGCTTATCTAAGTACTGCCTTGGTGATACAGCAGTAGTAAATGCGACTGCTATGAATGAGGTCTAGGATTCGATTCCCAGTTCTGCGGGTCCCGGTTCGAACTAAGTGTTATTAGGTTTTCCTGTCTAAAAACTCTCAGCACGTCTGTGCCTAAAACGCGGCTATAGGGGTTCCCTAATACGTGAGATTAATAGGTAATCTTCTTAGGGAATGTAGGCGACTAAGAGGAGTGATCTAAATATTACCAAAGCCGCGGGTAAAAACTAGTATAATTATAAAGAACTAAGTTACCTTTTTGCTGTTATCAGTATTATTATTTGAACTAACATTATGGCATCAAACAATACGCTCTACAAATGTCAGCCAGCTCTAATGGAGGTTCTCTATTCGTATGCTGATGTATGATAATTTATTCAATTTTCAGTCATCGACAGCTGCAGTGCATGGCTGAACATTAAGTAGATTTACGCTTGTATAACCAAAAAGAGGTAAGCAGAGGTGTAATTCTTTATACTTTATAGCTCTGGTTTAGGTCCCACGTAATAGGGTGTATAACATAATGTCACTCGCGAATAATGTGGCTGTGAATAATGGAATGTGGTATATAGACTATGTATGCACGTTCTTACTCAGTTAAAATATTCTTTTCTTTTTCAGAAGCAACTCCCGAACTAGATTTACGTCCTGTGTCTTGGAGTGGACTTAACAGACGTCCAAATAACTGACACAAAATACACCGAAACTCGGAACAACTATTTGTGATTCACGTAAATGTTTGGCGATCGAACCCGCAATACATGCACGTCGTAAGTGGCGAGAAAATCACTTGAACCACTACGCCATGTGTGCAGTCAAACTGATAGTAGCTACTGACAATCTAAACCATTATAAAAGGCAACAACTTTAGGCACTTACAATAATACAATGAAAAGACCGATGAAACAATTTGTAAACCTTACGAGAGAGTTGAAAAGGAACGTTAAGTCATAAGAGACAGCGGGTACGCAGAATAGCTAGCCTCAGAGAAACTAGCATACATACTACAAACACAATTTATGGTGGACATTCATACTAATATTATAAAGAGGAAAGATATGATTTTTTGTTTGTTTGTAATGATTTAACTTAAAATCGAATCAACTGATTAAAAAAATTCTTTCGCTCTCAATAAGCTATATTATAACCGAGTAACGTAGGATATATTTCATGTAAAAATAACCTACTTTCACGCGAGCGAAGTCACCGGCAAAAGCTAGTTATTTATATATATAAAAATGTAGCTGTTGTATAATATATGATAAATTTAGATACATTTAACTAATACGTAGAGCAATAGATATGGAAAGAGCTTACGTAAAAAAGATAACTTTCGAACATACATACATATATGGCGCTTTTAATGTTTTTCAAGAGATTTATTTGTACCGACGTTATTTCGATAATAGAAAAACGCCCTCATTGCCACGTTTTAAAATCTTCACGTTGTGTAGGTATACCAATAACATATCTGCTTGTTTTCTGAATATAATATCGATACTTCTAAACCCCGCGTCATCGTACAACTTGTACCAAACAAACATATTATAAAAGAATCACGGAATGTTTCCCTCGACAAGCATCCTTCTCGTGTTCGCAAACGAATAGAACTGCCACGGATTCACTTATTTATGTATACTTTGTCTTGCCTTTGTTAAAATATATGTCCTAACTAGATATTGCCCGCGGCTATGCTTGCTCGGGAACTATACTTTTATTCTGGATAAAATGTACCCTAAGTCCTCTTCTGTACCCCTGACAACGTGTACGCGAAATTTCATGATGATCGGTCGAGTAGTAAAGGCGTGAAAGCGAGACAAAAGGAACCACATTCGCTTTTAAACTTTTAGTTTCGACTAGATTTTGGCCGCGGCTTCGCTCGCGGTAATCTAGATTTCATAAATAAATATATATCCCTCAGGCTTACTACTTTTTCTGGTTCAAACGTATTCTATGTACTTTTCTGTACCTCTGACAACGTGTACGCGAAATTTCATGATGATCCGTCGAGTAGTTACGACGTAAAAGTGTAAGAAACAAACTCACATACCTACGCGTTTATAATATTAGTTAGGAGTCAATTTAAATAATGCTTTATTTGCTTTACGGCTATATCGGATTTTTGGAACCTAGCTTAGACACAATGCTTCTACCTATTTTTTTGTATACCAATTTTTTTTACTTGGGGTAATGCATTGGCGCGTACGACGGGGCGGGCGGAGGGGTTATGTCGGGCTCACCCGGGCAAAGATGGAGATATCCCGGTAATACCGACTAAACCTACCACGTTGTTCTTTCTCACAATGTATGGCCGGGGCACAGGGATCACTCGCGCATTCATCCCGCAGCCCCGGCAGATTTGGGCCGCCACCTGGTCGTGGCGGCCTCGTCGCATTTTTTATAATACACATTCATTGACAGGCGTGCGCGGAACATGTCGCTCCGCCGTCTCGGGCCTGCTTCTGCACGGACGTCAGACAGCCCTAGTCTGTCGCCGCAGGCCAACGCTCATGGGGGCCGGAGATCGTTTAGCTCCCTTCGGCGCCCGGTGCGTCGACTGCGGGCCGGGAGGCTGGTGTTCGCCTTCCGTTCACAAATGTACTTACTATTCAAATATAACAGACACAAAGAAGACCCAGACTCGAAAAATGTTTTGATTAAATTTTTCTTTACTAAAGGGATCGAATCTGTAGCACTCGGCGAAGCAACAACTGAAGCCAGTACGCCATCCGTGCAGTCTAGATAGGAGCTCTGTATCATCATCTCAGCCGTAACACATCCACTGCTAGACATAGTCTTCACCCAAAGTTTTCCACACAGACCGGTCTTGGGCCACCCGCAAGAGTGAGCTCTATATAACAGTTTTTATCACGATAATTGGCGTTTAGTCATAATTATACAAGAGACGCATTATTTAATATAGAGATCGCATCGTAAATATTATATAATATAGAGAGGTTAAGCTGTCTCGTTTAATTTAATAATACTAATAATCCTACGATTATCATAAATGTGAAAATTTGTAAAGATCTTTAGATATTTGTTGCTTAATAATACGTAAACTGTTAAAAGAATTCGGATAAAACTTATCACACGCAAACCAACTCTAGATCAATACATAGGGTATTCTAACTAATATAGTAAATGTGAATATGAGTTTGTTTAATACGCCATGAAGCCTTAACTACTCGACTGATTATCATGAATTTTCGCACACGTTTCCGGAGGTACAAAAAAGGACATCAGCAACATTTTAGTAAGAAAAAGGTATTGGTTTTGAGCAAGCCGCGGTCAAAACCTGGTAGCCAATATTCTAGTCTTTTACACCTGTTCAGTTTTCAAATTTAAGCAGGCGAAACAGTGGCCAGAATCTAGTTTGCCCTAAAATTTTATAAAAATTTATATCTTTCGATTTCTAATATTGCAAAGAATCGATGTACAATTTGCTTACATGACTAACGACACTGGAATTACTAACTGTCGACCGATCATCAATTTTGTAATCAGGGATATAGCAAGGGACATACGATAACTTTCATCCAGGAAAAAGGTGCTGTTTCCTAGCGATGGACGCGAGCACATCCACGGGCAAAATCTAGTGTATGAATAAATCGCAAAATCCTTTTCTTGACTTACTAACGTTAATATTAAAATTGAATTGTGAATTGAAACAATCCAATTCTCGATATTCGTAATATTAGCATGTACACAGACTACGAACTAGGGAATATCGTTTTCTAGAATTCCGTTTCAGCAGAATTCATTGTTTAATCAAGGTCCCGCGGTGGGCGCCAATTACAATATTGGCACTCAACCGCAGGGCCTCAATCAATACAGACTCTAAATTGAGTTCTCGATCATAAATGTTACACCGAAATCAATTGTGCGTTATTTTACTAATATAATCTAATACTCGTTTAATATTCTTATTTTATTAGCTTGGAATTCGATTATACTAAGTTATTAAATGCTAAATTATGCCTACGGCTTCCCTTGCTCGGGAAGAGTACTTTTTTCTGGAATCGTGTTTAGTTGGTGGTAATTGGCTCTTTTACGTGGAACCTTAAACCATAGCTGGCAAAATGTGGTTGTAATACATCACGGCGCATCCCTTTGAGAATATAGGCGTGCGGTTCTGTATGTAATTTGCTTTGACTAATGGCGAAGTGGCTTAAGTGGCCACTTCACTGCTGCCAATGCGCCGAGTGTTGTGAGTTCGATCCACATACGGGACTAACATTAATGTGATTAATAAATAATTATGTAGTTGCTCCGAGTCTGGGTGTTTTTGTGTCCGTTGTTTGAATGTCTGTAAGTCCCCCGCGACACAGGAATTATAGTGAGCGAGATATATTTTTTAAAATCATTACTTATAATACATTCTTGTAATCAAAATAAGGGATTACTTGTTATAATTCGCGCAATTGCGCGGGAGACGTCATTTTAAATAATAAAAAATACCTTATTGGTTCCTAGTAATAATAATAATAATAATTTATTGGCAAGAAAGTAAAATGTACTATGTAGTAAGCTATTGAGATTATCGACAACTTTCTTTTTTATGTCTGTTTAATTATATATTATTATTAAATATCAACAAATCTTAACAATGAAAGCTTTCCCAAATAACTCGTGTTCCTAAGAAATGTTCCCAATAAACGACCGATTACTTACGTATAGAAATTCTATCAATGGTATCTGCATATTTATAAGATCTTTCAGACCGAATTTCGGTCACAGCGGCCTATCTTAACGGAGACTGACCATCTACGCAGAAGATATTATAGTGCACAAGTGTGTGCGTAAATACAAGTGTCCAGTCTGTTCACTAACTCTCATAATATAACGGACGGCAATTCGACACGACTTGTGAGATGAGGCGCACGATGCTTTACGTGCTTTCTGAAGCATAATGTGTAACAACGACAACTTCCTAACACCGGGCGCTACTGAGAATCCTTGTTAGAAAAAAACAATTACTCTTTCTCAGCGAAGCAGTCGCATTCATAAACGCTGCGCCACCGAGGCAGTCAACTATTTATATAGAGTGAAAGGCAAAGTCATACTCTAGTGTAGTACTGTATTATAAATACCATGTGTTGAAAAACATACTATGAACGACAAATCAAAATAATAGGTTTTTTGTTAAGCACAAAACGTACACAAAAACATACACGGGACAAATTATTTGTACATTACACTATTTTTGCCCCGTGTACTGTGGGCATTCAATCCACTATAATCAGCCCTGGCAGGAGCAAGGCGACAACCTAAACTACTGCGCTATGTTATTTAAATATTTGTTACACAGTCATGTGAAAACGTTTAACTGATTGGAAAGAAACTTATCACACAGATAAACTAAGTCTTGAATTTTATGTCCTAATGCCAGTTTCTTTGGTACTCACGCGGGCAAAGTCATAGACAAGAACTAGTTGTAAATAAGAAGGTACAAAACATTTTACTTAATTTACCATTATATTGTTACATTGGCGCCCGAACAAGGGACTCGCCAGACTAATTTCGTTATTGAAATATTATCCATTTTGACCGTAATAAGCTATTTTTGGATGTTTCATAAAAGTACTTCTATGTATATCTATATTTATATTTTATATAAAAATTATATTGCCCAACATCGACATTGTAATTTTACTACATTTTGACCGCGCCTTCGCTCATATAGGTTATGCCAATTTTCTCAGGAACAGTACAAACAGTTGTCTGTTTGTACTGTTCCCCGAGGGAGTTTGTGCTTACATTTAAAATATTATAGTTAGGATTTATTGTAGCAAAAGGTATGTTGGTTTGGCGATTCAAACCTTAGTCTATATCTTGAATAACAAAACTGGTCATGAATACACCGATAAGCAATTAAATTATGGATGGATGGATTTCTAGATATAAATTCTGAATACAAATTCGAGACGTTTACAACTAGTATACATATTTAGTGTCCCAACAATGTCCCAGATATGTGGTGTTAGGATAATTGTACCAGTAGTTGTGACTGAATTTAGGAGTTCGTCTAAGGTCTAATTAACTGTAACGGAGCGTTGAGCGTGGCGGTTTTGTTTTCTGACTTTACATAGTATATATCGTGTAACAGAAAGGTGTGGTCATATCTAAGGGTAATATAATATAGAATGGAAAGACGCGAGAATTAAATTTATATACATCACTAGATTTGTCCGTGTCTACGCTTGCGTTAATATAGATTTTGTCAATAAATTTTTATAACTCCAGTACTTTTTCCTGGATGAAAGGTATGTCCTTTTCTGTACCCCTGAAAACGTAAATATGCGTAATTTAATAATGCCGATCATCATCTTGTAGTAGAGGTATGCAGGTGTGATAAACAAACAAACTCACATTCGTATTTATAATATTAAATAAAAGTTAATCCTACCCATTACGTAATTTTACAAAGATGTTTAATATATATAGCATTTTCTCTTTTATCGATTAAATAATATCAGTATATTTTCTTCGATACGTAAACAACGCTTAGCACCTGACTTGAGTGACTTTTGTGAACCCAAACATGACCAGGTAGCAATTTTGATAGTGCTGTAATGCGTATATTTTGTAACTTAAAACTGTCATATAATTTCATTTTATATTTGGGATATTACTCATAGGTTATTTACCAGATATACATGACGATCCTGAAATATGACGACACCTTTTTCCAACCACCAACCACTTTGTTTGACTTGGGAATGCAACCAAGAAACGATCTACCAGAATGCGCAGGGAAATTGTATTAGTTTTTTATATAAAGCCATCCTTAACTTACAGAATCACAATTAAACCAACTCTTTTATTTTCACACCTTTCTTGGATAACTTAGATCCCAGCTGTTTCTAAATTAAAGTCAAACTATGTACTTTTATACAAAGACTTTCGCAAAAGCTCCAACTTTGAGACGCCATTATTTCCCATGTGGTCAAGGATTAGATTTAAAACTTCTTTATAAACATTTCGCTATACCGGCAAGAAGTCTTTTTCTTCACGTTTTGGAGGATGACAACTGATAAGCGTGCCCTGGAGGATATTTTAGGTTTTTTGGTCTGTTCAATGTTTTTTTGTGGTTGATAACTGACTACATCAATAGTGGCATAGGTTTATGCTGATATTTGCATTCGGTCTTGAGGTATTCGGTTTACTTTCCACGTCTGGTGTTGGTATTTAATTTTTTGTGGTAGAGACGTCCAGTCAAGGTTTGTGTCTGGTAAAAATGTGTTTTTGTCTAGAAACTCTCAGTTTGAACACGGAGTTTGGCAATGTGCCCGATAAACAGCCTCTTATTACATACGTGTAATATAAATTGATTGTTGGCGAACTTTTGGTTTAATAAGATTTTGAGGTTTCGTTTTAACGGCACAACGATAGAGGGCGGTCGAAATGAATGTCCAGCAGTAGGACATTTTATATACAGGGATAATATTATTATTATATGAACAAGATATTGCAGCCATTATTTAGGTTCTATGGTACATAATAACATGACACTTCAAGCGATACGATATTTTAGTAGCCAAGGCATAAGCATTTCGCTTTAAGCTCCACCTACAGATGTTCACGGCTTTATATGTAGGTAACTTACCTATGTACATAAAATTACACTTATGGCTCTTAATGGAGTATTTAAGAAAAGCTACAAGAGCTCGTTCTTTAAGAATCTTGTTGATAAACTGTTGTTGCTGACGTTCATTGGTTCGAATGGGTAACCAGGGGAGTTAGATTTATAATTGATTACTTCATCATTGTAATGTTTAGCGTGAACATATATTTTACTAGATTTTGCCAGGAACAGTAGTAGGGGGACAGTACTTGTTCTAGATAAAAAGATACCCTATGTCCTTTGTACCTCTGATAACGCGTACCAATGCGAAATTCCATGTTGATTGGTCGCATATTGTGAAAGCGTAACCAAACAAAAAATCTCACATTCGCATTTATAATATTAGTTAGGATATAGTATAATACGATTTATAATATAAGTATTTACGATACCAAGGGTGAAATGAAAATTACCGTCTACCGAGTCCTACTCAAAATATTTGTAGGTCAATGAATGGCGAAACATGTAGTTACTTAGTGTGTTGCTTCAACATGACGCATACAGGCCACATAACTTATATGTTTACTTATGTCTTACAGAATAAAAATATCTTTTACGAGAAAAGACAATCCATGGAGCAGGATTTGAAACTGCGATCTCGACAAATAGTGTCGTCACTTTGCCAACTAAGCTATTCGTTCTAATCTTGGATAAAATAAAATGTTGAAGATAAAATGTTTACGTTTATTTTATTGCTTTTGGTGGCATACGAGCAAGTGACCCGCCTGATGAAAAGTGGTAACCGCTGCTCATGGACTTCAGCAATTCCAGGCCACAGCAAAGCCTACCGTGAAAGCAGAACTCCCTTTAAACCTCGTTTGAAGAAGGAAATATTATCATAGCGCTCGGAAACCACGGAAGCAGGTAGTTCATTCCAGAGCTTGCTCGTACGTTGGAGAAATGATATGATGGTAAAAGCGTACCGTCTTGGATTTGAACGCTTCCAGGTGATATGGATGAACCCTGCTTCGTTGTCGAGTAGTACGGTGAGCCACTGGTACCAAATCAAACAGTTCTTTAGAGCTCTTTCCGTGAAAGAGTCGGTAGAACACGCAGAGAGACCCAAAGTCTCTCCGTTGCTCCAATGTGTCCAATCTATCCGTCGGATTGGAATCATCGACGGTTCGAACTGGCCGTCTTTGTAGGGAGTCAAGTGGGTCGAGCTGGTATTTAGGGGCCCCTGCCTAGAGATGTTTTGTATCCAAGGCGATGTTATACTATGCGTTATCTATTGTATAGATAAAATATTTGTATAACAACGGGTCACGGCGGCCAATCTTTTACGAGGACTGGCGATCATCCAATATTATAGTGCAAAAGTGTGTACGCAAAAATAAACGCACTCCCTACTCCCCAAATCTCATAATCCGAAGGGACGGAATCTGACACGACCGAAGAGCCATCAGGGGCAGGACGAACAGCTTAACGTGCTTTCCAAAGCCTGGTCTTAAGTCAGGCATTGAAATGTTTCCTTTGTTTTGCATCTAAGATGATTCTATGAATCATCTACCAATAGAATATTAACTCAAACGTTTTGTGACATTAAGACCAAAGGTGAGACTAAAGAGTTATATAGCACGGGCTCTATTGCATGTTACATCAAATTAATTAAGTTTTCTACTCTAGAACATAGTCAATATTAACTGAACAGTTATTATATAAACATGTATAGTGTATACCAATAGTTTCAAATAAATCCACAGGAAACAGAACTATTTAATGTACAAAGTAAACTTTATCTGAAACACTATAGGTCAGCTATTTTCTAACCTATTTGACCAGGGTATTGACGAGTTTACAATTTCATTTCAATATACAATGCAAAATCAACTTTAAGCTAGTATAAATAAGGTTAATACTTGGCTAACAGTAATATTCGGTCAATAAAGAATTCAGGAGAATTCTTTCTTTTAAATCTCGATCTTTCTTAATAGTTTTAAACCAATATTGTGGGTAGTAGTATTGTTCAAAGGAGTATTTACCTACTGGTAATTTTTGCAAGGAAAATGTCTGTATTCTTATTTACATGTACCAAAAGGGTCCATGCAAAGCTTTGCATAGATACTTTGTAGGGGAAATCTTCAGATTACTCCTAGCTAGGTGTAATGTGAAGATTGCGCTTACCTTTTCATGGACACTTTTGTTAGGTCTTGAGTTCAGTATACTTGTTGGTCACATAAAGCAAACATAGCAAGTTTATTTCTCTTTTATTGTGACTTTGATAAGTTAATATTAAGAAGGGTTTTCTGAACCCAAAATAGTAGCTTTTTTATCATTTTTATCTATATCAATTGACCAGCGATATGGTATATCTGAGTTCACGGGGCAATACATACATACATATTTTCATACCACATAGGATCCAAGGGGTAGGCAGATATCTATTACACAAATTTCGTCAGCTTTAGTTTTAGGTCTAACGTAATAGGAGGCGTGCCGTGCCGGCCACAATAATATACTGTTACTGAAATTTCGTGACAGAATATCTCAATAACACTTTGCCAGACCCGGATATCGAACCTATCACAATTTGTCTTTATACTCTACTTCTCTATGATTGTAGTGTGTAATTAATTCGTGAGTCAGTTCAATAAATTCAATACAGCATAAAATCGAGCATTGAATCTACTATAAAAGCTAATAATGGAAGGAAACATTACGTATAATCATACTAAGATGTTTGAAATCAATACAGCACTTATTTGCCAGTAATTATTATTTTCTCAAGTCTTATTTGTTTTGTATCGTCGATAATTTAATATTGGCATTTTATGGAGATAATTGAATCAATTACAAGGCTCTGGGCTTGGCCGTAATAAATATTGGTCCCATGGCAAGCGATTGACTACCCGTCGACGAAAAATTCATTGATGTAGCCTATAAGAAGTAGAATATTGCTGAATTTGTTTTAAAAGGTTAAGCGGCTTAAATGCATTGGCATTGTTTTACTACACATCATCTACATACTATCTGCCAAGATAAATATAATGATTTACTATGGAGAACGACGTAGCAAACATTTAGTACCATCAATTCTTAACAAATTACCGTTACGTATAAAAAATAACGCTATCACAAAACCATATTTTAAATATCAAATTACAAAATGTCTTCTGGATAAATAAGTAGTGACAAAATTATAATAATTGTGTATGAAAATAAACAACGGTATAAAATCCGTATATAGTATTTTAACCTTATAGTGTAAAATAAAAATCTTTGTCAATGAATCTGCTAAAATCGCTTTTCGCAATCACTAACACACGAACCTTACATTCTAGAAATGACCTTGATATTATTATGAAGATGTACACAGAATTTCAATACACACAATTTGGCTAATGATACTCATACAAGGTACCCTCCTTTGTATGAGTTTCATACAAGCTACGTTTTAAGTTAAGTCAATATATGTATATGATTCAACAAAAACTTATTGAAATTGACATCGCTATAATGTAATGAATCGTGAAATAGATGACAGGCGTTCTATAAACTGATAATCCATTATTTATTTGCTCTAAGTGACAGATGAGCCAATTTTTATTTTTATGTGTGTCTTAGTTGTTGGCTCCAGATGGCATTTACAACTTTACGCGGACTGTGGGTGAGCGGAGAAGGCTCCCAACCTGTTACAAACTACAATACAAATGAGCCAATCTATTTCAGAGGTTTTTATACTCCCTTACGT
The DNA here is from genome assembly GCA_963675205.1 of Catocala nupta. Classification (NCBI taxonomy): domain Eukaryota; kingdom Metazoa; phylum Arthropoda; class Insecta; order Lepidoptera; family Erebidae; genus Catocala; species Catocala nupta. Next base: position 3,890,314 of record OY776105.1, read on the forward strand.
ACATAAGTATCTAGCGTGAAACTATCTCGCGCTGGATAATATAGACAAAGGTAGTAGATCCTCGCTGGTTTCAAGAAAATTAACATGTCCATCTTGTTTTTATGGAATGGTACAAACCATTAATACTGTTCTTCAGCTCTCCAATGAAGAATTTTCTCCAGGCACTGAGGTAAATTTTCGTATGACATACCGAATTAATCAAGATGTGATTGAAAATTTATTTGGATTATATAGAATCAGAGGTGGTTGTAATCGTAATCCAACATCTAGAAGCTTACGAGCAATGTCCCGATCGCATTTATTAAATAATTTAATTAAATTAAATAAAACAAATTGTGAATCCGATCAAGACAACTTTATGACTACGCCAACCGAAAATCAGCCGCAAAATACACAACCATCAACTTCCCAATATACAGATACGTACGAAACAATGGCTGGTCCGTCGTGTTCCGACACATCTACAATAGTATATGCTCATCATTCTGATGAAGACAATATACCTACTGACAATATTACTTTGGAAACTTGTTCTGTTGTGTATTTTGCTGGCTGGTTAGGTAAAGTTTGTAATGAAAAATTTGATTGCTGTGCATGTAAAAATATTTGATTAATGATCAAGTTGATTTAACTGATAAAATGCAATTATTATTGATTAACAAAACGTATTTTAATTTGACGTCCCCAACACTTAAATGCCCCAGTGATTTCTTCTATGATTTGGTAAAACAATCGCTAGATATATTTAATGATAGTATTAATATGATTCATAAAACTAATTTAGTATCTACTTTAATGGAAAATTTTAAGAAGTTAATAAAGCTGCCAAATTATTTCCATGATTTAAATCACATTGATTTTTTGATTAGAAAATTATTTGAAGTTAAAATTCATGATTTTTTAAAAACTATAATGGAATCATTTACTGGAAAAGCTAAATGAAGGATTCTGCAACACAAATAAGACCTGTGAAATAATTGTGGTAGATGGTGATTAAAGCTGACGATACATTAATGGTGTTGGTAGTAGCGGTTATTGCGATGATGGTGATGAGTAGAGGGTGATTGTGATGATGAAGATGGTAGTGACGGCGGTGGTGGTTTGGGTGATGTTAGAAGACAGGACTGGATTAAATACATACATAATGCTTTGCATCGGCCTACTCGTGGTTTATATTCGCTTCCGTCAATATACAGGTTGTCCGGTAATTAATAGATAACCTGGAAATGTCTTATAGTAGAACTGATGGCCGTTCAGAAAAAAGTCTTGTATACAGGATGTCCGGTAATTAATGAATAACCTTGAAATGTCTTATAGTAGAACTGAAGGACGTTCAGAGAAATGAAAAAAAAAAAATATATATATATATTAAAAAGTGCAAGCTATATTAGCATAGCATACTTTTGACTGTCTATCTGTGAGCATAATTAATGTTTAATAATAAAACAACAAAAACCGATGGATTTCATTCATTTATGGTCGTAGTATACAAGAAAGTTATACATGGTAATTCAAATAAAAACACATATCTCAGGTAGTAGTTAAAAATCAATAGTAGTAGTAGTGTAATATTTTCAAAATTTTGTAAGACAGTGATAAATAAACAACGCGATAAAATCCGTATACAGTAGTTTAATTTCAATGAATAACATTCGCGTAAACAGAAGACAATATTAAACAAAATAGCAAGTCAAATAGCTCGAGTTAGGCGTGTCGAAGATTTTTGTATGGGATTGAGTATCTGTTCTAGTATAGTATTATATTATCTATACTATTAGTAAGGATTTAGTGTGCGGTTAAGTAAAATTTAATGTGGCTAATATTTATCAATGCATCGATGAATGTCAACAGGCGATGCGAGCAGTGATATTTACTGACTTAAATATCACCGATCGAATCATCTAGTGACCAGAAAATTGACCGATGCATGTAGAATTGGATTAACAACACTTTTAGACTGGGTGCCATCTGTCTGTCTGCCTATCTGTTCGCGATAAACTCAAAAATTACTGAACAGATTTTCATGCGGTTTTCACCAATAGGCAGAGTGATTATTTTTTATAAGGCAGATTTTAGGTGTATAAATTGTTAAGGTTTTGTACTACGCGTACGAAGCCGGGGCGGGTCGCTAGTCTATGTATAAATAAGTAAAGAGAAAATTTTATCAATTTAAAAACATTGCACTCACGTAGTAGTAGATTTAGCATAGTTAAAGTTAATATGGAATAATAAAATATTTTAACAAATATAAATGTCGATCGATTGCACCGATGGCGTAGTGGTTTAAGTGGTCGTCTCGTCACTGCTTCTATGCCGATTTTGTGGGTTCAAATCACACATGGAACAAAACTTTGTGTTATCCACAAATAATTGTTCCGTGTCTGGATGTTCTTTGTATCTGTTGTTAGAATATTTGTAAAGCCCCCCGAAACGCAGGATTTATTATTAGAGCGAAAGAAGTCTATCTAAATAAAAAAAAAACCTGCCATAGAATCATGAATAGCTTAGTTGGCAAAGGGCCGACACGGTTTATCGAGGTCGCAGGTTCAAATCTTGCTTCATGAATTTTCTTACCCTTGTTTATGATTTACATATACCGGTACTGCCATTATTCTATAATCCAAGCACTTTAATTTAGAAATTCTCTTACATATTCTAGTTGTTCATTAATTATTCTTTCTTTTATTAAGACTGCCGCCAAGATGTATGTGTCATTGGCTCTTTGGCTTCAAAGCGCGAAGTTCTCCCTCTTTGCACATAAATCGGAATATCTGAACACTCACGTGACGTGCCATCTGTGTGAAATGTTAAACAGGATCCTGTTTTATGATTAACTTCAAATATATATGTATGAGGTGACGAATTTCATATTTTGAAGTCTTGTGTCCGATTTATAAGTCGGGCAAACTGTTATTAAAGTTTATAGCTAGAAAATTCTTAGAAGCAGCACGAAATCTATAAATGTGGCTGGTAAATGGCATAAGGTTCGTATCTTATTACGTAGGATTAGGTCCAATGAAATAAGATACGAGCCTTATGCCAGTTATAGATGGTCGAATATGAGTGTTATACACCGTCTACTTTCCCGTTCGAGGATATACAGGTCTATGTTATGTTTGTAGATTCTTATATTATATATATTCTCTTTCTTATTAATTGGTTGTACCAACTTTAATACGCTATTGCCTATATTATAAGTAAGTCTACTTAGTCTAGGCACATTGTTAAAAACAATACTCCTGGCTCCTCGTGTCTGGCTTTTACTGTGGTGAGTTGAAAGGTTGCGTGTACCTCTCGTGCGGGTTTGAAACATCGTCCTTACCCTGTACTTAAAGATATATAGACAGAAACAACTACACGTCTACGATGTTTAATAATAATATTGTAACATTATAAACAATATTGAAATTGTTTAAAATATTTTCTGACTTTTATTTGACTGCAAACTAGTTACTGAATCTACATCTGGACCCTTCATTTTACGACTTCATTTCCTGCCGAATAAACATCCCACACTGCTTAAACAAGCATTCTTGACCATCTATTACACGTAAAACAACAGAAAACGCGTTAAATCGGCAGTAGTATCATTTAATACAGTACAGGCGTACCTCAGGGAGCATTCTGGGGCATGTTTACGAGAGCCTGCAAAGAGTCGCGCAGCGCATTAATCTGAATAACTGATTAGTTGCGTGTCACGCCGGCTGTGTTAACATGAACATAGCACGGTTTTGTTATTAACGACGAATATTTTGGTGTGTGTGAACTGAAATATATAATTTTCATTAAAGTTATTAAATGTTATATAGCTTCAAACCGTTACCTTGTGTGAGGGAATCTCACGGAAACTTACAATGAGGAAAAGTATCATATGTTCAATGTGTATCAAGTTAATACAGGATATCTATATGCAGACTTAAGGCACTGCTAAAGATTACTCGACAAAAAAACTCAATAACACTTTGGCTGACCCGATAGTTGAACACGAGACCTAATGCACAGCGGTCGCATTCACTACCGATGCACCGCTGAGGCTGATTATATATACACATCGTTTTGCTCTAACATTTTACCAGCTATAATAAGCTTATTGCCGTCTACCGATTCCAGATACCGTGCTGCTACTGAAAATTTCTCAATAGAAAACAACGAACACCACTTTGCCACAACCGGAACGCCTTATGCTCAACAGTTGCATCAAAAAACTATATGTATAAAATTATACATAAATAGTAATCTCCTAATAGTAAACATAGGCTACAAACTAACATGTTTGATTTTGTACACAATTTTACACAAAAGAGCAAATGACGATCAAAATAAATATTTCTATGCAAACCGTATCAAAATTGTTTGCAAAATAAGGGAGTAATTAGTATTAAAATTGGGGATATCTCGCTATCTTCTTCGGGCAGCTGCATTTTAATAACGATTACATCACAGTTTGTACCGTGCATCCTTTTTCTGTCATTTGTTAATTATCCCTGCTACAGATTTGATACGCTTTAATCTTAATTATTTTTAAGTAAATTTAAATATTTTTTTTGTTTTAGATTTCAGCTAATGTATTGAAATTAAACTACTATATACGGATTTTATCACGTTGTTTATTTAGCACTGTATTACAAAATTTTGAAAATATTGCACTACTACTACTATTGATTTTATTTTACTAATTTGTCAGCTAATAAAATTATTTAAACTATTAAATCTATTTATTTTTGGTTTACACTTTCCCCGACGTTTCGGTTGCTTTTCAGCAGCCATGGTATTAGCTTATAAATTAGTAAAATAAAATCAATAGTAGTAGTAGTGTAATATTTTCAAAATCAGTCCACAGATAAAGCCATGAGCAGAAACTAGTCTAGAATAATAAACACACCAACTAAACATCCAACCAACAATCACATAAAATAAAAGATGAAACCATAAATTCGTCCTTTTACAACCAATTAGATATGCTGTCTATATAAAAAACAAGTCTGCCTATATATTATTTACTGTAACAAACATGGAAGCGAAATAAAGGTTAATAAAGTAGAATATTTTATTAAACTACGTGCGTCGGCCATCTTGTTAAATATTAATGATGTCACGTATTACCTGTACTTTATTATTTGACTATTTAGGATAATCTACTTCACATGTTTGGGTAGGTAAATATTTCAGAGTAATTACGTGGGAGGCAGCGATAGTTTAGTCAGAGACCGTCGGACTGCCACGCAAGGTCCCGAGTTTGAACCCTAGGTATCCTTTGACTTTTCGGAGTCATGTGCGTATAAATGCATATGAGGATATGCCAAAGAATTCTCCGTAATGTTCTCGAGGATATGTGAAGTTTGCTAATCTCGGCAAGCGTGGTGAACTATGACCTAACCCTTCTCTTCACTCTGGGTAGAGGCCCCTTGCCAAGCAAAGGGACAATTTATTTACAGGGCTGGTATTATTATACTCGTTATATTCCAGAACAATAAATTTTACGTTTTTGCTATCTCCAGCTCCATTAATTTTCAAAAGGAAATATGCTTGTGTTGCGGCAAAATTTACAAATAATAAAACAACAGACACACATTACAACCAGTCTTAGAACAATATGTGGGTCACACAAATGTGTATTCTATCGAACCCACCACAACCGGCTCGTCAGCAGTGTGGTGTGATCACAAACTTAAGAATACCAACAAGCTCCATCTTAGTTCTCTATAATATAATAAACTACTATAAAATAGGTCACACCATTAGCAAGCCAAGTCCACTCAATGCACTTTAATATTTAATAACGCTACTCAGTCACGATCATGTAACATGCATTAATTGACTACAGTGCGGTAAATGAAGCTATGGAATTATTCAAATAGAACTGTACAGTTTGCCCCTATTTTACCATCTCCAAGTAGCATTTAGCCAGAAAATAAAAGTCTCGCCATCACTCTTGTTTAAATTAACAAGAGAGACAGCATGTGATTACAATTATTCGTTTAATTATTTCTATTGCCCGATATTTTAGTTAAATTTTATTTGATTATTGTGAAACTGGCCTTTAAAATACGAATGTAATATCTTTTAAGGCTGTTTTTTTTAACCCAAGTTTTCTACCCAAGAAAGATTTGCAATGCTTTTTCTATTACAGAAGGAACTTAAGGTTCTTTGACTACGATTTTTTGTAGCGTAGAAGCAGCCTCCATGCATCCTGTTCATAACGGCATTGTCGACCCCAGAAAATCCTGTTTACAGGGAGAAAATCCAGTTGCATGAGCCAGGCCAGGCGTATCCATTAGCCATGTTATGCATCATGTGTTCACTTGACAGCTTAGTGATATAAAAAAAACTATCTTATTTATTCCTCGGGTATATTGTATTCCATTAGCTCAGAGACACAAAAGTGTGTCTTGTCCTCGAAGAACGCCACTTTCCTACTGCCAACGAGTGGTGAGAAAATACGAACATTTCTCACCTACTTCCATAGTAGGTAGACCGTAGGTTCCGTAGACCAACAGGTTACATTTATAGATACTCAATGATTTAAGGTAGTCTATCTGGAAGGTTGAAATTGACTCTTATTTGAATAAACGTACCTTAAATGCCTATTTACCGGAAAGCAGTCACATTCTCAACACCAACAAAGCAGTCAAATATCTATAGTCTAATATCAGTCTTGAGACTAAACATAAACGTCATTAAACGTAGACGAAACTGCAGGCCACACAAGTCCACAATATTTTTCAGCTCAAAGAAAACACTCCAGCATCCCTTATTTTCTTACAAGATTTCGTGGCTTTTCACTCTGTCATTACGACGAAAGTGCTTTACACAATATTATTTTACAAAATTCGCGTGCATTTTGATACAAAAGGCTCAAGTTGCCTACAGCGAAAAACCAACAAACCAGGTAATACAGTCGCCAAGATTTAATGAAGATAATATTAAAGGAAAGTTATAAAACCTTGAAATTCAACTATACGTTGTATATTTGAAAAATACAACTTTTACATAACTTTGAAACAGTCAGTCTCCCCGTGAACATGGCTGCTGAAAGCAACCGTTATCCCCATAAGTGTAAATCGAAACAGATTAATAATTTAAATAGCTAAAAGCAATAGTAACGTTTTGTAGTTTAGTAGTTACAACATTATGTAAAAGTAGTGTTTTTCAAATAAACAACGCGATAAAATTCGTATAAAATAGTTTAAAACCAATGTACAACATTCGCGTAAACCTAAGACAATATTATTATAAAATCTTATTTGCCTAAATGGTCTCGTGGCTTGTTTGAGCTTATGATTGCCAATCATAAGGCTGGGTTTGATTACGCGGTGAAGAAAGAGTCTTGTCTATACTAATATTGTAAAGCTGAAGAGTTTGTTTGTTTGTTTGGTTGAACGCGCTCTATAACATCACGCTACGACCAATAGCTAGTCGCTGGCATCAATGAAATAGTTGCGAAAACGGGACAATTCTCTTATGTGACGCAGGCGAAGTTGCGCGGGTCAGCTAGTATACACAATATGTGCTAACAAGAGTGAAATAAAATATTTTCTTTCTTTTCTCTCTCTAAAGTGCAACTGTGGTATTCTATTACGAAGTTCTTAATATCCGCACGGAGTTTGGAAGCGTCCCTTATCAGAGGAGTTCGATATTGTCAACCTTTTTCTAATGCAGTGGGGTGGGCAGTCCGAGGTTGCGTGGTGGGTTCCTCTTCTCCCAATTATTTTATTACCATAGATTTCCGTCAAGTAACGCTTAATTCGATTCAATATATTTATATTTTATAGAAGAAAACAGAAAAGAGAGAAAAAGAGAAGGAATGTTAATTTTTATGAGACGCAATATACAAATAATGTAATATGCTTTCACACATAATAACTGAATATGGATACACAGGAATTGAAGGATATGGCAATGTATCAAGAATAATATATATAAATAGCTGCGCTCGTATTTTGTACAGGGAGATCGCAAAACGCCTGATCGACGTTTCGCGTGATCAGAAGGCTGGTCTTTTCTTGGCCCAAAAGAATCAGCATTGCCATTCAACGTGGCAATGCTGCCAGTCTTCTGGGCACGTTACCAGTCGACAGCGATGCTGAAGAGTTCTACGATGCCTAAACCATTTTTGTAAATATTTAGTATTATAATTATTTGTGTTTTTGTAATTATGTTATCTTTTTTAATACGTTTGTAAATATAAATAGTTGTATATATTTTGTAACAAATAATTTAAGTAATTGTAACAAATAAACAAGTATTTCTATAAATTGCTAAATCCACCAGTGCTTAGCACATAACTTTTATATAAGTACCATGACGTTGGTAAGAAAGCAAACGGCCAGCCTGAGGGTATATAAGCCCATACGCGCTTGCAATGCTAGGAGCAACACATTCACTTTTCCGGTGTCATTATTGTCGATTGTTGTGGGTTTGAATCCTACTCAGGACAAAAATGTGTGTGGTCCACAAATAGTTATACCGAGTTTGGATGTTCTTTGTGTCTGTTATTTGAATGTTTGTAGAGTACCCGGTGACACAGGAATTATGCCTAGTGCGGTAGTTATCACTTTAATCAAAGGTAAAGAAATTCTAGCCTAACCCTTCTCACACTGAGAGGATGCCACGTGCCTGGCAGTGGGATCTATATAGGTACACAGGGATGGTATTATATACGTGTACTTTATCAATATTCTGTTACTCTTACTGCGGTCTGATAGTATGAAACTATACAAGACTAGATTGTTATTTAAACATGACATGACCCACGTAAATTTTATAAAGAGAAACTTGCTGACGTGTTTAATCCAGTTATTTTAATTTGACTACATTTCTCGTGACCACGTACCCGCAAAATCTGGCTGAGCGTGTAGCTTCTACCGACGCAGACTATTAAAATATTTATGCAGTATACATTATAATGAAACCTTTGTTCATAAATGAAGTAGGGATAGCAATTTCTGTCTTTTATTACGTTTTTATTTATTTTATGAATATTATCAATTTACACAATTATTTAAATTTAATTTTAATTTATTTACTTTATTTCCTAAACAGATAATTCCCGCATTAAGAATAATTCTTGTATCGCGGGGAATTTTATAAACATTCAAACAACGGACACAAAGTACACCCAGACTCAGAACAACTTTATGTGGATAAAACAAATTTTTGTCCAGTGTTGGGATCGAACCCATAACGGTCGGCGCAGGGGCAGTGGCGAGGCAACCACTTAAAACATTACGCCATCCGTGCAATCTTACTCAATACTATATATAATAACTCAATACTAATAATACAATACTAATACTAATGGTAATAGTAGGTAATAGTTGCGATGCAAAGGTCGACTAGAATCTCACCCATTGGTTTACTGTTTAAATAATGTACATACATATGTATGGAGATTTAAATAAAACATTTTTCTTTCTTCTTTGTTCTTTATACTGACGTGATCCTATTCGTAACAACAATAATTTGTAAATCAAATTGCTAGTAACCTTTAAAAGAACTACGGTATCTAAAGAAATAATAATATTAGCCTTGTATTTAAACTGTCATACTGCTGAGCTCGGGCTTCTTCTCTTATCTTCCAATACATTATGGAGAACTTTAAGACATGCAGGTGTCCTCATAATGTTTTACTTCACCGTTAAAGCGGGTAAAAACTGTTTAATATGCACACAACTTGTAAAAACCGATGTGCGTGCCTTGAACTCGAGAGCACTACGTGGCAGTCCAATATTAAGCTGTTACGCATATAACTCCAAAAAGTCAGAGTCTTAGGCTCAAACTCGAGAGATTTAATCCACGCCAACGACCACAAAAAACTGATAGAATTTGAATAGTAATTATCCCCTGAGCGAAATCAACAGTGCGTCTTAGTGATTTTATTAAAAATAATGTTCAGTATAGGCAGTGCTTTTCGTTTGATATTTACTTATACCTAAGCTAACTATAAGATCTAGATCTATACTATGTAATATTATAAATCTGAAGAGTTTGTTTGTTTGGTTGACGCGATAATCTCAGGAACTGCTGGTTCGAATTAAAAAAATATTTTAGTATTGGATAGCCTATCGAGGAAGGCTATAGCCTTCCTTGATAGGACGTTATATAACATCATGCTACGACCCACGGGGGCGGCAAAGTACCCATAAACGCGGGTGAAACCGCGGGCATAGCTAGTATACGATAAAAGAGGCGCATCTATTCATAACTGTGTCGCGTCGTGAGGCCTGTGGATGACGGCTTGTTATCGAATGAGCGAACACAACCATTCACCTCGTTTAAATAATAATAATAATAATAATAATAATAAATCTTTATTTTCTAAAATGTGTTACAGCTATTCTATCTTAATGTAGCAAGACCTTTCATAATATTAGATTAAGATACTTATAAAGATAGAGTTAAACGATGGTGTCTGAGCTAGTCAGAACTGTGTTACAGACACCAGCGCCCTCCCCTACTACACTCATCAGTTCAAAATTTATATTGTTGTACAAATGATTACATAACTATTTTGTGATGTACTTACATAAAAGATTGTTAAATTTAAATTGAATTAATAAGAAAAGAAAAATAAACTTAAATTTAATTAGACAAATTAAAACATGCAATAGTTCTAGTGTGTGTGCGTGTGTGTGTGTGTGTGTGTGTGCGTGTGTGTGTGTGGGCGTGTGTGTATGTGGGTGGGTGTGTGTGTCTGTGTGTGGTGCGCTCATGTGTGGGTGGAAATATGACATATGTATGCTATGTGTACATGCGGGAACGAGCCTATAGTTCACTGACTAGAAGTTTTTCTGTTTTATCATAAGATAGTGCTTGAAGCCGTTCTGTGAGCACTTTTTTACATTCATGCATTGTCAAGGGGAATATAGAATGTTTTTTATTAATTCTATTATAAAGGCGACAGCTAAGACTTTGAAAGTGTCGACCCGCTAAGGAAGTCTTGATTTTATTTGTTGGGCATACGTAATAGTTACGACGTTTGTTCGCTGGTGGAGTATATGCAAGTAAGGAGTGTTTACATAGTGTGATATGGAGAATGCAGAGCTGCCTAACAGTTAGTATTGAGACATCTTTGTATAATTGAGATGTGGGATAGCGGTAAGGTTTGTTCGTAAAAACTTTCAATATAGCTCGCTGTGCTCTCTCCAGACGGATCATGGAGGTTCGATATGTGCCTCCCCATACTACAATGCAGTATGTTATCAGGGACTGAACTAAAGCGAAGTATATTGTTTTTAAGAGAGGCATATCAACAACATGCCTTAGTTTTTTTATAGGAAACATAAGTTTACGAACACGAGCTGTAGTTTGGTCTATGTGTTTGCTCCAGCTAAGTGTACAATCTATCTGTACACCCAGATATCTAACATCTGATGCTCGTTGTATCAGTGGACACAGACAGGTGTTGGATGATGTTATTGAGCAACTGTGAGCTTTCAGATTTATTGTTTTTGGTTGAGTTGCTGAATTTGCTGTAAAACTAACGAATCGAGTTTTAGATAAATTGAGTGTGAGCAAATTAGTACTTAGCCATTTCATCACAATTTTAAGCGCATTCTCAGCAGAATGAATTGCACTACTCCAAGACGGACCACTTACAATAAGAGCCGTGTCGTCAGCATAGGCAAATATCTTACAATTAGGAATTGAAAGTTGACAGAGAGTATTAACATAAATGAGAAAAAGGGTAGGGCCCAAGACGCTACCTTGTGGCACCCCAAATGTGAGGTTCTCTTCGTTACTTTCGTAGCAATTCACTTTGACACTTTGACTACGGTTTGTCAAATAGTCCCGGAAGATATTTAGGGCAACGTCTCTCACTCCAAGCGATTCCAACCTATGTAAAAGGATGTGTGTAGAGACCGTGTCAAAAGCCTTGGCTAAATCTAAGAAGATACCTATAGTTTTCGTTCTAGTGTCGAGATTGTCAACAATAGTATTTGTCAATTCTAGTACCGCATCTTCTGTAGATTTACCCTGTCTAAATCCATATTGATTAGGTGCAAGTACATTGTCTTGCTGCAGGTAGCTCACTAATCTTTTATTGAGAATTTTTCTAGGATTTTAGACAAGGAACTTAGAACCGATATCGGCCTAAAGTTTTCGACACGGTCCCTAGCACCACCCTTAAAGATTGGATGCACAAGTGCCTTTTTGAAGACTTTTGGGAAGACCCCTTTGGACAAACAGAGATTACAAACATAAGTTATAACTGGCACTAATATATGCCGAGCGGATTTAATTACAGACACTGGTATTCCATCATATCCAGTAGCACAATCATTTTTTGAGCCAGATATAATAGTATCAATTTCTGAACGATCAGTGTCTAGTAGTACTAATGAGTTTCCCCTTGGATTAATCAAACTGTTCAGCTGAAAGTCATTGCTTAGGTAATTTCGGTTTTGTTGGATACTGTGGGCTAGATTGGGTCCAACATTGGCAAAATAATTATTAATATAATTAACCGAGGACAGCGGATCCCCACGCATGCTTAAAAGATCATCAGAAACATTTTCAGATTTACTATTCAAGTGGCTTATTGATTTAATAGCATTCCAAGTAGCTTTTGGATTACCCTTTGCCTTCTGAAGTTCGTTTTGTTCATATTTAAGCTTTATCTGTTTTATTAAATTATTATAGAAGTTTCGGTATCTTTTGTAGGTCAATTTAGCAATTATATTATTTGGATCTAGATTGGATTTTTTATGCAGTATGTCACGGTTGCGTAAACATTTTAGAAGGCCGGGTGTGATCCACGGTTTTATTATTCTTTTACGAGATGGTATTTTTTTAATGGTGCTATATTTCGTTATAGCGCTCGATAACGTAGAGACAAGAAGTTCGGCACAACGGTTGGGATCTCTTTCACTTAGAATTATTGCAAAATCCGTGTTTTCTAGGTGTCTAACTAAAGCTGGCATTTCTATATGTCTTGTGAAGCTTCTAGGTTTTTTACTGGGCAGAACAGTTTCAATACACAGTAAAACAGGGGCGTGATCTGTTATGTACGAATCAAAAACTATAGTTGTTGAGCTCTTATTTGTTTTTAGTAAGACGTGATCGAGACACTTATTAAGTCGCGTAGGGTAGAGGTGAGCTGGCAATAGACCGTGGTATGCAGTTAGGTTTAGATATTCCTCAGAATTTGTGTCTGTATTATGTGGAAGAATATTTATGTTTAAGTCACCCACTATTGCTACAGTATGAAAGGAGGAAACTGATGAAAGTATATCATTTAAGGAATCTAGGAAATTATGCGTATTTCTTGTTGAGGGAGATCTATATATTGTCACAATTGCTATATCTGTAGAAAACTTCACAATTATGCAGTTTGCATCTTGGAACACCGGCTCAGTGATAGTGTAATTCAGTTCGGAACGTATGTATATAACAATACCGTCATTTTGGTTATTGAATGTAGACTTAGAGGGGGCGTAACCATCCAATGTTGGTATGTTAGTCACTTTGCTTAACCAACACTCAGTGAGGACAATGACATCGCATTTAATATCCATAGAGTATATGAGAATATTTAGATTGTCAAAATTACAGTTAATACTTCTGATATTAACATGGAGAGTATTTAACGTAGGATAGGTATTATGCAAGTTCAGTGAGCATTGGTTAGGGGAACATATAAAAGATTTAGCTACGTTAAAAGATTCTATCGAATCCGCAAACTCATTTATGTTAGCCATTTGTGCAATGATACAGCATAAAGAGGTACAGCTTTTGTGACCTACGTGTAAGTCTTGGGCTTATAGTATTATTATAAGTACTCGTACCAACATACTTTAAAAATATCTTATGTATGGGTATGTTATTATTCTGGACATAGATGTCATATATTGGAATACTAAGGTGTAGTTTGTATGTTATTATGAATATGTAAGTGTGTTTAGATGTATAAGTGAAATTAGTGTTTTTTAGATTGGGTGTGTGAGCGTGTGAGTTATGTAAATTACAAAACAGACATATTAATAAGAAAGCTATACAGTGTTTTAAGTATTTGAGCTGAAGCACTAGTTGCACAATAGAGTTCATGCATGCCGAACACAGATTACTAAATACATGTATACAATACTGGTTAAATACAGTTAAAGCTAGTCACAGTTGCGCCTTTAGTTTGATTAAATCTGCCTCCGAGTTAATGATGACGTGCTGTTGGCCTTCTAATTTACGTAGGAGAACCTTCCCATTCGCTGTCCAGCAGAAATTATATTTATTTGTTTTGGCGAAGTCTCGAGCCAGGTGGAACAGTTTCTTTGCCTTAAAAGTCAAGTTTTCTGAGAAATAGACAGGTTGTTTACGATCACTGATTTTCAGGTGGGACGTATTAAATTTGTCATCTCTGTTTGTTGAGTTATATTTTTTTACAGCCCGTAGCATGTTCTCTTTCTTTAATACACTGGCGAATTCTACGACGATCGGCTTACACGAGTCAGATTTTGTATTTGTTCGAAATACATCGCGGATGTCAGACTTATCAATTGGAATCTTGAGTGCTTTTCCAGCGCATATAACTATTTCCGATAGGTCTTCCTTGGTTTCTTTCAGTTTTTGAGGTACATTTCTCACTTCCAAACTTGCAGTTTTCTGCTGACGTTCAAGATATTCTACCTTGTTTTCTAAATTAACTATATAGTTATAATTTAGCTTTCTTTCATTCTCAAGTTCATTCATCCGTTTCACCATTTCATCGTATTTTACAGATATGAACTCAATTGTTTCATGAATACATTCATTTTGTTTGGTTATAGTGGAAATGCTGTCATGTAAAGCAGTTAATTTTTTATTTTGGTCAGTTTTAAAATCGTCAAACGTCTGCAAAAATTCCTGCTTAAAGGCGCTTAGGTCATCCTCTCTCTTACGCTTTGGTCGCCTTGTTACGTTAAGGGTAGATGCATTTACATCGCATTCGGTTGATGCGCTGTTTGGTTCAGAATCATCAATGTCGAGATGCGTCGGTGATTTAATTTTAGGTGGTGTGCGTTTCAACGGCATATTGCGAGCAATTTATGCGTAGGCGCTTCCAATAATATTCTTCGGTACAGTTGATCGGCGCTACTAGGAGCGCAAGCGCTACAAGAAGTAGTTAAGTAACGTACCTCCCACTTGACCTTGACGGCCGTAGCAGTCGATGTTGTCGTCGTGTGCGTGCGCGTTGTGGTTGGCGGAGGGATGTCACCACCCCTTGTCGCAGGTCGCAGCAGCAGTGGGCGTTACGTCGGTTGTGATGTCAACTCGTGGGGTTAGCGATGAGTCACAGGTTGCTTCGCCGGTGCAGTACAACAGTTGTAGAACTCTTAGTAACTTATGCGATCCTATTTTTGTAACTGATTTAAATTGTAACTTTTATTTAAAATTTGTAAGAAATGAATTAACGCGAATACTTTAAATACGTCTGAACACCTCAGAGGTCCGGGGGAAGGGGGCTATAAGAAAATGGCTATAAATAAGCTCCTTAAGATTAGAATAATAAGAAATACACGGATGGCGTAGTGGTTTAAGTGGTCACCTCGCCACTGTCACTGCGCTAAGTTCCCCATACTGGATAAATATTTGTGTGATATACAAATAACTGTTCCGAGTCATAGTGTTATGGGTTTGATCCTCATACGGGACAAAAATGTGCGTTTCACGAATAGTTGTTCCAAGTCTGGGTGTTCTTTGTGTCTGTTGTTTGAATGTTTGTAAAGTCCCCCGGGATACAGGCTTTATTCCTTGCGTAGAAGTTGTCTTTCCAAATAAAAATATTTTTGTTAGTAATCTCTCCAAACACAAGATTTATTCTAGTGCGGGAGATACCTATAAAAAACAAAAAGAAACGGGTGATCGGATCGTATATTGATATAAAAATTGTGATGGGATCTATATTGGCATAAAAAGTGTCTTATGTTTTAAGCCAGGACATATTCGATCGGTGTGTCAAGTTTCTTCTAAATACGTGCAATGGTTACGCGTGATTAAGCACAAATTTTTGTCCCTTATGGGTATTGGTGCATCCACACTGCAGTTACACTTTTTGTGGAGAAACATGATGCAACATGATAACATTAGGTAACATTGGCTTTATGTTGAATGTTTCTTTCACATCCATACCGCCAACAACATATTTATATCAACACAATATAACAAAGAGTAACATTTAGTTACAAGCGCCATGGTAACAATAAGTAATGTTAGGAAACGTTTTGTAACAAATGTTGTCGATTGTTACCATTTTTTGGCGGCCTTGATGGCGTAGTGGTTAATGTAACCGACTGCCGCGCCTGATGTCGCGAGTTTGATTCCCACACAAGTCAAACATTTGTGTGCATGAATATGGATGTTTGTCTTAGTCTGAGTGTTTCTATGTTTAATATGTGTGTATTAACAAAAAAAGTATATATGTATGTATATTTATTATCTAATATCCATAGTACAAGCTCCGCTTAGTTTGGGGTAGTTTTATCAGAAGTTAGGCAACGTTACTTAATACGGCAACATATACTAACAAATCCGATGCTAAAATATTTTTTATTATCGGATGCTGTCCACTAACATTTGGAAACGTAGCTCCACAAAAAGAAACTGCGATGTAGATGCATCATATCGAACCCACTACACTCAGCACACCACAACAGCGAAGCGACCACTTTAACCACAACGCTATCCGTGCACCTAAATACGCGTAAAACTGGCTAGGAAATTGTGTAAATTAATTATAAAATACATTATATTTAATCATCATTTAATAGACAAAGCATTTTGTTATCTTTGAAGCATTGATTCGACAATCTTACAGAGAAAATTACTCAGAAGCTTTCAAAGCTCTCGAAACTAATGTAGACCCGAGTTTCGGCACTCGGTGCTATTAAGGCCCAATAATGTCCTGAACAGAAAATATTCTTCTTGAACATTCAACTGTATAAATAACGCTCACTTCACATTACTATTGAATTATGCTTCGGATCGAAGTATTAGAGTGTAATGGAAATTATTAGAAGCGAAGCAGACTTATATTTAAATATCAAAGTTTTGACTAAATAGTTATAATTTCGTAAAATTAATAGTCGGTATAATGTTTGATGATAAATATTATATTAGAATCGGCAATTGAGTTTTTGATACAGAATTGATTGCTAACGTTTACATTTAGATATACTACTAATATACAAAATTTGTAGTAGTGAATGCGACTGGTTTCGGGTTCGATTCCCGGGTAGAACAGGGTGTTTATCGGTTTAAATGTTTAAAAGTTTTACGTTATGGCTCAGTCGGATTCCTGTGGGAACTTTGGGATAAAAATATATAACAGACTATACACTTATGTTTAAAAATTTGAGATAACCCTATCACTAATTTTAATAGTTCTGCCGACACGATCACTCGGAAGCAACATTTTTATATATAAAGATAACACGTGTTACTATAACTTAGACCGCCTGAACGCAACGGTAATGAATATAACTCCAGAGCATGAGGTTTCGGGTTCGATTTCCTTGTCATACAGAGTTACAGTGTTTTCAATAAGCTTTAATGGTACGGAAAACATTTTTGACGAAATCCATGTATACACGTGCCTACCATTCCGGGGAAGTGCGAGTCAAAAAATGTACCTATTAATGAAGTCAAAACTTGAATTTCTTTTTTTTTAGACTTAACGGTTTAATTATTTATTTGAATAATATAATATTTACAATATATTTACATTATTCATTTTAAACAGAATAAATCTAATACGTATTTATAAATGTATTAAAAAAGATAACATAATAATAAAAGGACTAATAATTATAATACTAAATATTTAGTGTCTAGTAAAGTCAGTTTGTTTAGTCACATTTAATTTTAAATTAAACTTGTATTGTTTTAATTGTCATTGTCATCAGCTTTACTCGCCTCACAAAGCCGACCGGATTGCGTTCCTACCTCTCGTTGATACATTATAGATTAATGTTTCTTAATTAAGGCTAAGGCTTAAGGCAGCAGAAGGAATTACAGCGTCAATTAATATTTTCATTAAAATAATTTAGGTATACCTATATTAATTATGTTTATGCAATCAAAGATTATGTTTGATTATAGTTTACTAGGTTAGCGGCTTTGCTCGTGTAAATGTGGGTTAGGTTAGTAGCAGTGCTTTTTTTCGTGATGAAAGGTACCGTATGTCCTTTTCTGTTTCTCTAACAACGTGTACGCGTGTAAATTTCATGATGATAGGTTGAGTAGTTAATGGATGAAAGGTATTCTTTGTCCTTCTGTACTCCTGACAATGTGTGTGCGAAATTTCATGATGATCAGTCAAGTAGTTAAGGCATGAAAACGTTACAAACAAACAAACTCACATTCGCATTTATAATATTAGTTAGGATTATTGTTGTTAGTTTCGTATATAGAAGCGTGCTGCGCTGTATCCAATTTCTTATCAAACAAATCATTGTCTTTTATCAATGTTTCTGCCAAAAACAACGGAACAGAAACCTTCATTTGTGTTAATAGTTCAATTCAAGGAACAGAAATGATACAATATTTTGATTTGATGAGTTCACGCTGTGACGGATTAGAAGCCTTTAGTACAACCCGAATGATGAATCTTGTGACGTAATAGGTTTTGGCACAAACTAGGTAGGCACAGATGGGCCGATTAATTCAACACACGAGAACAGACGCATTTACAGCAATACGGTGGTTGCCTCACATTTTTTTATAATGTACGAGATTTTGTGGCTTCGCTCGCGTAAAGGTCAGGTTAATTTAGACTAGTAACAGTACTTTTTCTAGATGAAAGGTACCCTATGTCCTATTCTGTTCTCCTGAAAACGTATATGAAAAATTTCACGATGATCGGTCGAGTAGTTAAGGCGTGAAAGCGAAATAAACAAACTCATATTCTGCGCTGCAGCCATTATCCCAACTAATAATAATATTGTGAGACATCAAGACAACAAACTGAGCCCTGTACATATGTATAGTAAAATATTGAAATAATTTTCAATTGGCGCTTTAAAAGGACGTGACTGATTACAATAGCCACGTATTACAGACTATATGAAAAGAAAAACAATGATTTATCAATGTAACTGTAGAAAGTTAGCTCGTGCTAGCAAATGAAATAAAAATACCACTCTTTTTAAACAAGAATAGTTTATTCACCAAGTGCAATTAACGGATAGCATGCGATATGTTCTAACTTTAACTTTTTAGGGTTCCATACCTCAAAAGAAAAAGAAACCATTGTAAAAGAACACTTTGTTGTCCATCACTTGGTACAGACAGATAGACAGACAGATAGTCAGCTGTGTTTCTGTGTGTCTGTCTAGTATAGCTTTTTTCGCGGGCATCAAGTTGAAATTATTATCAAATACTCAAATCTATTTATTTATTTGTACATCTAATAGTTGAAATATTATGTCTACATAACTAAATAAAACTATACAAAGTGGCTAAATGCACAACATTTCAAGACGTTACAAAATGCGTTATTATGATGTAACGTCGGTATCACAACATATAAAAAAAGAGAAAAGCACTGTTATTATTATGAACGTGAAAATTTTAAAATAACAATTAGTCATTAAGTAAAGTATTAACGAACTAAAAAAATAAAAATTAATATTAACGAGAAAATTTTCTAGATAAAAGGTACTCCACGTCCTTTCATGTGTCCCTGACAACATGTATGCGAAATTTTTACTACGATCGGTTCAGTAGTTAAGGCGTGAAAGCGTAACAAACAAACTCACAATCGCATTTATAATATTAAGTTAGGACAAAGAATTTAAAAAAAAATTACAGCATAAAAATAAAAAATAAATAAATAAATAAAATAAAATCAGCAATCTATCAAATGAAAAAACTTCTAAATCAACGCAAGCAAAAGCTACGGCCGTTTATGCCGTATATTTTGACGCTCGCTAGTAAATTAAAATTTTTAGAGTACTTTCCGTTGACCTAGAAACATCAAATTTGGTACAAAGCCATGTCTTATAGCACAAGTAAAGGAAAAAGTCCAGAATCTATAAATTTGTAGATACATACATCACAAAAGAAATTAAAGTTTGTACGGAACCCTCGCGTGGCTCCGCCTCGCACTTGGCCAATTTTTTATTACATGTTTTCACTGACTTGTCTTAAGGTTGAATGTCTTATTCAAAAAGTTTCTTTGTATAAAATTTAAATCGCGTATAACATGTAACATAATTAGTTATACTTAGAAATGAAAACCATTTTTATGTTGCATTGTTATAGTTCATTGTACTTTTATGTCTGTCTTATAAAAGGTAAAATGAAGAAAGTAGCGTTTGTAAAAGTATCTAAGCTCTCCGGTTTAATGCCTTCATCGAGAAAGTGTTATTTACTTGATGTGGCTGTAGTTCTGTGATAATGACGTCGTGATAGACTACAGCAAGCTGGCCCTCTATTACTGCGACCTAAAACTACAGCTGCCAGATGAGAGTGTAATATACCTTTACCTTTGAGCATGCGACTATGCATTAAATACGCCATATAGGTAAACTACTTTCTTTAATTTTTAGAATACTAATGTGGTTTAAGGAATAACACCTGTATCGCGGGGATCTTTACAGACATTTAAACCCAGACTCAGACCAATTATAATGTAGATCACACAAATGATTGTCCCATATGGGTATCGAAATCACAACACTCAGCAAAGCGAGCATTTAAATTACGCCATCTGTGCATCTACATTTCGTACTGGACTTATTAAGTCAAGTAAATAATTTACGAGAAAATAAAGTCGCCGTACATAATTTTACAAATACATATTTCGTTTCAATTGAAAGATAGTAAGATTTTATTTTCACAAGAATGGTCTACAGCCAAACTTAGAGTCGCAATTCGCACAAGTTTTATCAGCCAATGTAAACTTTAGAGACTCTACAGCGCATTGCGACTGTCCGAACTCGCTGTTATACATATGAAAGTGTGTAGTTTAAATTTCTTTAAGATCATTAGCCTTTTTCAGCTTATTACACAAGTGACTCAGAGGTGACTTACTGTCGTATGAATATTGTCCAACGACGAATAGATGTTCGGATGATGAGACCTTTAACTATTGCAGACATAAAATCAAAAAAAATTGTCGAAGAAATTTTCTTTTTTGTTTTATACTAGTTTTTGCCAGCAGCTTACAATGCTGGGCTTTTCTTTTTTTATTTCATAACTTGCTTTTGTCGGCAGTTTTGCTCGCTTGGGAACAGTACTTTTTTCTGGATTAATCGTACCCATGTCCTTTCTAAACCCCAGTGTATGTGAAATTTCATGATGATCGGTCGAGTTGTTAAGGTGTGAAGTAAAATTATATGGGACCTAAATGTAGCCGGCAAAATGTGGGTGTGATACACCTCTACCTAGTCCGTAAGAGAGAAAGGCGTGTTTGTCAGATAATTTACAGCAGCGGTACAAAGTCTGAAACTATGAAAGGCAGTCATCAATAAGGTCGCCCAATTACGTGAGACCTTTATTTTTCCTGTCAAAATGTTAACTTGTAACACCTCTGCCTAACCCTTAGGCGACAACAAACATGAGACTATATATACATCTTCTCTACAGTTAAATACTAGACGTTTGCCCCGTACACCGATGAATGATTAAAGCTGTGTTTTAAAATTACTAAATGCCTTGCTGGTAGTGAATGCGACTTCTGTGTATATGGTCTTAGGTTCGATAGCCGAACCACCCAAAATATTTTTAGAATTTTTCTGTAAATTTTTTTTTTACTTTTAACTCGAAGTCTTTTGCCTCGCCTAGGAGATTTCCTGCCAATATGTGAGCTTCTCATACTCTGACTGCCTCTTTGGTGACAACAGGCGTGATACTATATACAGTGTGACTGGTTAAACATTGTAAATACTTATGGACATGATAACTTATGGTCAGATGTAAGATATAAAAAAAAGAAAACTGTGTAACCTGCAAAGAAAACCTTTATGAAAATTTGTATAAAATATCCATAAAATGTGGACACTGCGCGCGTCGCACACAGCTGTGGGGGCAAATTCAGAAGAGTGCAGGGTGCGGTAGCGGAGTGCGGGGCAGAAGTTTTGTTTAGCTTTGGTATATGCGAAAAAGTGGCCGCATATTCAGTTTTTATTGGATAACCAGGTCTAGTTTTAAGTAGGTATTTAAGTATACCCTAGTTGTTTAAAATGTTATTAGGATTTTCTGAGAAGGAATTTTAAGTAGCAGCACTGAGTCTTGGCTTATATGGCGGCAATAGGCTTGTCCCTTAGTACGTGAGACTTAAAATTTACTGCCAAAATGTGGGCTTGTTGCACCTCTGCCTATCTCCTCAAGAATAACAAGCATGAGACTATAAATGTACAAATTTTCTACAGTTAAATACTAGACGATTGACCCGCACGTCGATGAACGATTAAAGGCTGCGTTTTAAAATGGTTCAGTTAAACAGTTCTTTCTAAAGTCGTTGCATGTTGCACGCTAAACAGTTTTTATCACAGGAGCCCATTCTGATAGGAAAGTGATCAACACGATAAGGCATAACATACCTAAAGAAAATATAAACGTAATACATGTTAATGGAGAATGTGTGACTAATCCTAAATCCATAGCACAACAATTTAATGATTACTTTATTGACCAAGCCCAAGTTAACAATAATAATTTGACTACTAATTACAATATTAACTTCAATTATAATTCATCGAAATCCATATTCATGAAACCATGCACACCAAGTGATATATTAACAATAATAAATAACCTATAAAATACCAATAGTACAGGATACGACGACATTAACACCAGTGTGATCAAGGCAGTAGGTCATATTATAGCGCCAATATTATCTGAAATAACAAACAGTTGCATACAAACGGGCACCTATCCAGAAAAACTAAAATTATCTGTTATCAAGCCATTACATAAAAAAGGAGACAAAACAAATATTAATAACTACAGGCCAGTGGCATTAATACCTGTTTTTTCAAAAATATTAGAAAAATATGTATATACTTGTTTAAATAACTATTTTGAAAAAAATAATATTTATTGCGAAGAACAAATGGGTTTCAGAAAAAACAGAACTATAAATATGGCCATATATAATTTCTTAGAAAAAATACATCATAGTCTTGATAACAGAAAACCGGTCATGTCTCTATACATGGACATGACCAAGGCTTTTGATTACGTAGACCACAAAATATTGTTAAAAAAATTATATCATTATGGCATTCGAGGGAATGTGTTGGATTTGTTATAGTCATACTTAAGAGGCAGGAAACAAATAACTCAAATTAACCGGTTAAACCTTAAAACAAAAACGGAAGTAGCCTATTATTCTAATGCAAGGATAATTACTTACGGCGTGCCGCAAGGGAGCGTCCTAGGACCTCTGCTATTCCTCTGCTACATTAATGATTTCCCGAGTGCGACTGAGCACCATATGTATTTGTTCGCGGATGACAGCACAGTAGTATTTAACAACGAATGCATCAAGGAAATTGAAAAAGACATAAATAATAGCTTGATTTCAATAATTGACTGGCTAAGTGCGAATAATTTAAAAATCAATATATTAAAAACTACAGTGATGGACTTTCAATTACGACAGAAACTCCGCTCATTTGCACGTATAAATTACAAGGGAAAAACAGTAGATAGAACCGATGTAACGAAGTTTTTGGGATTGAATCTCGACAGCAACATGTCATGGCAAACACATATTGAACATGTCTGTAGTAAGCTCAATAAGTTTTCCTATGCACTATATTTACTAGGTAAAATCGCGAATCAAACTGCACTACTAGCGGCATATCACGGTTATGTCACTTCGACCTTAAGATATGGTGTTATATTCTGGGGCAATGCCGTAAATAATGACGATGCATTTATTGCCCAAAAAAAATGCATACGAGCCATCTGCAAACTAAAACGAACGGACACGTGTAAACCACATTTTCAAAAATTGAAACTTTTGACTTTGCCCTCGTTATACAGGGTGTTTGGAGGGTGAGTAGCCATAAGAAAATGGTCGATAGGTGATGGTGTTGGCTACGTGTTGCGCCTACTTAAATAACATTTTGCCTTAAGTTTAATGAGTAATAATTTTTTTTCTATTTTTCTAGAAAATCTCCATTTTTTTGTATAAAAACTATAATTATTTTTTTAATAACCACTGAAATATTAAAAAAATGATGTCATTTGTTAGTGTAGTCTTACCTTATTCAGATTTAATCATAATTTCATACAAACAATTCAAAAAGAAATAACAGTGAACTATCAAACTTTCATAAATAAAAAAAAAAACATCCTTTTTTTTTTTTTTTTTTTTTTTACGTGGGGGAATGCAATGACGCATATCCCTCCGCGGGGGCGGGCGGAGGGATTATGTCGGACTCGCCGGGGTAAAAGAAGATGGAAAAGAAATAATGTACCTCCCGGAATACCGACTAAACCTACCACGGTGTTCCTCAACAAAACCACTATCGGCGGGGCCGCGCGAATCGCTTTCGCATGCGGTCGCGACCCCGCCGAGGTTTCGGCCCGCCGTATGAAACGGCAGGCCACTACCCAAAGAGACCTACCCAAAGGACTCCCTCAAAAATTCCCTACTGTCTCCCCCCTAGAGGGGAGACGGACTCGACACAGAGGCGCGCGTGGGAACACGCACGCCGCCTCTCGGACCTGGTGCTGAACGGATGGCGGGCAGGCCCACAAAGCCCGCCACCCCCAGGTCAAACCTCAGGGTGGCTGGAGGTCGTCTCGCGCCCTCCGGCGCCCGGCTCTGCGGTTGGGGAGAGGGTTTATACGCTCCCTCTCCCGCCCCGCCGCCTCCTTGATGGAAATCACTTCCTCGCAGAAGGAGGCGACGGCGTTCCACGACCTCTCACTCCGGACCATAGACTGAACTACGGCCGGGAGCGAGAGGGCAACCGATCCGACTGCCGCGATCAAATCGTGGCGCTGCGATGCCCAGGCGGGGCAAACCGCCAAAGTGTGCAGCGCCGTGTCCTCAGTAACGTCGCGGCAGTCGCCGCAGTGGTGACAACCGGGCGTCTCTTGCCGGCGTATACGACACAGGAACCGGCCAAAACATCCGTGGCCAGTCAGAACCTGTGTCAGCCGGAAGGTGAGGGCGCCATGCCGCCTCTCCAGCCACTCCTCAAACACGGGACTTACCGCCACGATCGTGGCGTGCCCGGCACTGGGGTGCACAAGTCACTCCTTCCAATTCGCCACTAGGACCTGGCGGAGCTCGGACCTCGCCGCCTTGATAGCGGGAGGATCCGGTCCTTCGCCCCGAGCTAGCGCCTCCTGGCGCCAACGATAGAGCGACGCCAGGAGTGCCGCTTCCAGGTCCCATGGCATCGATCCGGCGAGGAGGCTCGCAGCCTCGAACGAGATCGTGCGGTATCCCCTAATCAACCTGACGGCCATGGCGCGCTGTGGTGCACGTAGCGCCGAAATGTTTCGGGCCGCCAGGTTGTCTGCCCAAACTGGGGCCCCATATAGGGCCATGGACCGCACGACCCCCTCGTAGAGCCTCCGGCAGGAGGTGTTTGGCCCCCCGAGGTTGGGCAGCAGGCGCGCGAGCGCACCTGCAGCGCCCCGAAGAATGGGGGCCAAACGACGAAAGTGGGCTGTAAAGTCCCACCGGCTGTCGAGCAAGAGACCCAAATACTTTAGGGTTGGCTCGACGCCGATGCGGACCCCTCCCACCATGATATGGGCCCCTGGAGGTGGCCGGTTCCGAGGGCCGTAAAAACAAACGGCCTCGGACTTGGACAGGGCCACCTCGAGGCCCAACCGCCGGATACGACCAACGACTTGTGCGACCCCAGCGGTCGCCAGTATGGCCGCCGCCCGGTGCGACTTACCCCTCGCCGTGACAAGCGTGTCGTCGGCGTAACAAATGACGCCGACGCCACGGAGGAGCGCACCTCGCAGCACCCAGTCGTAACCGATGTTCCACAGGAGCGGACCCAGAACCGATCCCTGTGGAACACCGCACGACATCTCTCGCCGACTCCAACCGTCGTGACCCGGGTAGACGACTACCCTCTCCGACAAATATGCCCCGACTATGCGGCGGAGGTAGGTCGGCACTCGATGGAAAATGAGTGCCTCCCTGATGCAACTCCAGGGCAAGGTGTTGAAGGCATTCGCGATGTCCAAAGACACCGCGAAGACGACCTCGCCCCGGGACACCGCATCCTCCGCCAGGCTCCTCACTTGCAGGACTGCATCTATTGTGGAGCGCCCGCGGCGGAAACCATACTGGTTGTCCGCCAGGTCCGGACCCACTGAAGAAAGACGCTGGACGAGGCGCTCCGCGATTATAAACTCGAACAGTTTAGCCACCTCGTCCAGCAACACAATGGGCCGGTAGGCGGACGGACTGTCCGCCGGGCGCCCTTCCTTCCTGATCAGGACCAGTTTCCCCACCTTCCACTGGCGCGGAAACTGGCCCTGCTGCAAACATTCACTGAGGAGCCCCTTGAGTCGGGGCGCGAGCTCCTCGAGGACCAGGGCCAATGCACGACCCGGAATGCCGTCGGGCCCTGGGGCGGTGATTTTCGAGCGAAGTCTCGACACCGCCGCTCGCAACTCTACCTGGGTCACTTCGGGAACCACGTCGTCGTCAAAGTCCGCGCTGGACGCCATGGAAGGCGGAACCATCGGCGGAGGAGTGTGCTCCGCCCGTGAAGGGAACAGAGCGGCCACCACCTCCTCAACCAATTGTGGCCGGAGACTCTGGGACAAGGGGGGCGCCCAGGGGCGAAGCTTGCCTCTTACCATAAGGTATGGACGCCCCCAGGGATTAAGGTCCAGAGTCCCCAGCAGCTCTTGGCGGGCCAAATCCTTGGCCCGCTTGATGGCGATTTTCAAAATCTTCTTGGCCGCTCTGTAAACCTCGTACAATTCCGCCTCCCTGGCGTCGAAATCGGGAGGGCGGCGACGCCGCCTACGAAGCCGGATGTACTGGCGTCTGGCCACCACGCAAGAATGGCGTAGTTCGCCAATGTGGTCAGACCACCAGTACACCCGGCGCCTAGCTGGGAAATTTAAAGGCACTCTAGGCATCGCCGCATCACAAATTTGAGTTACGGCCTCCCGGAACCACTCGGCCTCCATCTCGATATTGTCAGGCCTGGCCGGTGCTGGCACCCAGGCCTGAACGATGGAGGCTTCCAGGAGGACCTCCCGATTTAGCTTCTTCAAAGCCCAACGCGGACCGCCCCCAATCGGGGCCCTTGGGGCTGGGGGGTCGGAGGTCTGGGCGGAGACGTCGAACCGAATATAGCGGTGGTCTGACAACGTCTCCACCTCCTCGACGACGCGCCAGCCTTGCACACGGCATGCTAGTGCGGGGCTAGCGAAAGAAACATCGATGACGGAGCCGCCCCGCTGACGCACACACGTGTGCACTGACCCACGATTGAGGACTAGCAGGCCGTTTTCTACGGCCCACTCCTCGAGCAATTCACCCCTCGCGTCCGTGGCCGCGGAACCCCAAGCCGAGGATTTGGCATTGAGGTCCCCGACGACGAGCACGGGCCGAGGGTGGCTTCGAGCGACGACGACGTTCAGTTCGAGGAGATACTCCTCGAAGTCGGCGAGAGGTCGGTTGGGTGAGAAGTAACCGCCCACCACAACCGCTTCTCCTACGAGTGCTGCGACGTAGCCCCGTCCTCGGACGATGTTCTCGAAGGACGGGGCGCCGGCGGCGGCCGGCGAAATTAACGCAACCGAGCCATCGAGGTCCCCTACCCAGTCAGCCCTGGGAGGGACGAAATAGGGCTCGGCTACGATGGCGACATGAATTGACCACTGCGCCATGCTCTGGAGGAGAAGGTCCTGAGCCCTGGCGCAGTGGTTTATATTAGCCTGGAGGAGACGGAGGCGTGGAGGAATTACGTCTCCATACTAACCTCCGCCCCTCCAGCCGCGGGAGCGGCGACCTTCGACGTCGCCGACGAAGAGGCAGGCGGCCTTGGCGGTAGCTTCTTCTGGGTGGCGGCGCACCCCTTGGCACCCGCCCGGTGCTCCGCTGGTTTGCCCACCACAACGGAAATTAAAAAGAGATGTTACGCATGTATCAGAAATAATGGACATCAATTTGAACAAGATTTGTAATAAATGATTTAAAAAATACTTTTTTGTTTTAATTGCCCCAAAATAAAGTACAATAGAAGACAAAAAAGTGCAACAGCTAAACCTATTGCACTTTTTCGTTGCGTCATCCAAAACAAAACATTTTACCTGCTCAATTGAATAGTTTAGGTTTTCACCTTTTTAATCCATTCGTGACGACAAACCGGTTTTTGTTGAGTTACCTGGTTAGTTATGATACATGTTACATACCGTTCGAAAGAGTATTAACTAGAAAAGTTTTTAAAAACATTTGTAAATGCCATACACCGTAAGATTTTTTTATTTTACCATGTGAAGTTGACATAAGGATGTTTTTTTGTTTATTTATGAAAATTTGATACTTCACTGTTATTTCTTTTTGAATTGTTTGTATGAAATTATGATTAAATCTGAATAAGGTAAGACTACACTAACAAATGACATAATTTTTTTAACATTTCAGCGGTTATTAAAAAAGTAATTAAAGATTTTATACAAAAAAATAGAGATTTTCTAGAAAAATAGAAGAAAAGTTATTACTCATTAAACTTAAGGCAAAATGTTATTTAAGTAGGCGCAACACGTAGCCAACACCATCACCTATCGACCATTTTCCTATGGCTACTCACCCTCCAAACACCCTGTATATCTACGAAGTATGCGTCTTTGTAAAAAATAATCTAAAACTGTATAAGTCTATAGAGAGTCAACGTCGTTCTGATAAATTACACATGTTGCCAAGTAAAACAAAGTTTTTACATAGAAGTATATACGCAATGGCACCTAAACTATATAATAAATTACCAAAGGACTTAAAAAATAGTAAAACATTTAACGAATACAAACATAAACTAGCCAACATGTTGAAAGATAAAGCTTATTACTCAGTAAATGAGTTTATTAACGATAAGCTCTAATTTATTATTATTAATTTTAGTAACATATTGACTATTTTAATCTGACATTCTCTTAATTATAATTGTATTTTTTTAATATATTTCACTATATTGTATTTAATTGATTCTTTTTAATTTAATGTTTGTATTGTGTTTTAATTTTTAATGTGTAATTTTATAATATTTACTATTGATTTATTATTGCAATATTTGTTGCAATTAAAATTTTGTATGCCTTTCGGCGGGACATAGATGGTTACTGTATTTTATAACATAACACCTTGTAAAACCTATGGACACAAAATAAAAAACTTGAACTTGAACTTGATACTATATTTTTAGCATGTTTAATTTATTAGTTGAAACGTCAAGTACAAACATACATGCACGTAATAATAATAATATGTTATTAATGTTTATTACTGTAAAGTTATAACGTCTGGTGTTATTTTTATCTTTATTTAATAGGGAACTTTATTCAATTGAACATACCAGCCACATTGTGAACTAAACTTAACATTTACTAGACAATAAAAAAATAGCTTTATATGTAATTGAAACGTTCAACATTACCTTTCTTTCTTTCTTTAAAAAAGACAACTGTCGCGCTATAAATAATGAAGCAGACACAAATAACACAGACTCGCAACAACTTTTTGTAGAACCGGAACAAACAGCCAAGTGTTGTCAGCGAAGTGGCAATGGTGGCACAATCACTTAAACCCCTACGCCATCCGAGGAATCTAATATAGGAATATAATTAGTTACAGCCCGTTGTTTAGTTTACAATCTCGATAATCATACGCAATCAATTACGAAAGGCGTGTGATTCATGCTGTCTCGAACTTGGCACCTCTGCATGGTAGTCCAATAGTCACTAATTATACGCTCATATATATAGTTGTCTAGCGATGGCCTAGTGGGAGACCGATGGACTGCCACACAGAGGTCTCGAGTTCGATTCCAAAGCGCGCATCTTTGACTTTGCAAAGGTAAATGCGTATTAAATAGTTAATTATCGCTCGCTTTAACGGCGAAAGAAAATATTGTGGAAACCTCTTATGTCTCATCACATGTCTGAGAGCTCTCCATAATGTTCTCAAAGATATGTGTAGTCTGCCAGCCCGCAATGGGCCATCGTGGTTGACTGTGGCCTAACCCTTCTCACACTACGAAGAGGCCCGTGCCCAGCAGTGGGACAGTTTAATACAGGGCTGATATTATATTACTATATATATATCATGATATTATCTACAATATCTTACCGATAGCCTTGAAAACTACGGACTAACTACTAGTGGAGTAATACAAGCCTATTTCAACACGCTTATAAAATACGTAACCGCGTTAATAGCACTCAAGGTGTAACGCTAAGTGAACGTTTTTGACGTAAACATCACTTTATATATTACGATAAAGAGGTAAAATACGCAAAAAGTCGGAGTAACTAGTAAAACATCTGCTTCGGAGCTTTAATACGACAAATGATATTTTATAGCATAAGTCTTCTTCTCGAGTCGATAGTACAATTATTTTAAATATATCCTGCCCAATGCGAAGCCACGGCAATCGCATCAGCAGTTGCGTTCATCAAGTCCTCCATGGTGCACCTACAGGGTAAATTTCGGCATTTCAACAGATGTGACATAGTTTAATTAGGATCACCACATTCACACTGAGCTTTGTGAGGCTCCCTGATTCCTCATTTTACCAGGTTGCAACCACAGTGGCCGATTTGAGTACGAATTCGATTTAGATATTTCCATATTGGTCATGGTAATTTCGACCCAGGTGGTAGATTTTCCCTAAGTTAACTAAATAGTCAATTGGCGGAGGAACTTTATAATAAGTGATTTTGTGTTTTAGCCTGACAAATATTAGAATGCCAGATAATTTAAAACCTATTGTGTCTGGCCAACGGTAGCTGCGTCTCAATAGGTTAAGGCCAGCTACAGAGTTGGCTTAAATGCTTGTACTTAATGGAGTAAATGTCTCATTATTTTATAAAAATCTAGGTTTAAATATTATAATATTCTATTACATACACACAACACTATCTTGCCCAAACTAAGCAGAGCTTGTACTATGGGCACTAGACAATGGACAAACATACCTACATATATACATTTTTTTGTAAATACATACCTATTATACATAGAAAGACCAAGACAAACATCAATGTCCAAGTACACAAATGTTTGACTTGTGCGGGCATCGTACCCATGACCTCAGGCATGGCAGTTGGTTATACTAACCACTACGCCATCGAGGCCATAGAAAACATAGTTTAAGAATGACCAGACTCATCTAAAATCCGAATTTATCAGTCACACAAGGTGAGAGCCAATTCTAGTAATGAAACCTAATATAGTATATATTACGTTTATGCGAATGATTTTGAAACTAAACCACTTTATACGGACTATAAAGCCTTTCAAAACTGTGTTCCAGTGTGGTCTCAGTATCATAAATATAACAAATTGTGTTCTCCTAAATTAAAACAAATTTTAAATGAGAACATAAATTGGATTTCAGTTCATATTTGGCATTTATTGAACTAGATCGGAACTCAACACAAATCTTACTTATTACAGATCCGAATGAAATGTTGCTTCTTGAAACATTTAATCAAGAACTGAAGTTACTAGTACTCTTGGTAGGTTTAGTTTTTGTCAATTCGCTAATTCCAAATCGCCAATTGGTGTTCTTATGTATTTCCCCATTTAACTGTAACGTACATAATCCACTTTTAGCTGAACAACCTATATTCGATTACACCACACGCTTTGACGAAGATTGAATTGAAAGAAATTTTCGCCACAATTTGCTTTTCAATTATCGCTTTGTTGATAACGATTAAGGCAAACATCACGAGGAAACCTAAACGTTTGAGAGGTCTTTGTAATTTTTCCAAAGCTGTATGAAGTTTCGCGATCCGCACTGGGACAGTTGGACTATGGCCTAACTTGTTTCACACTGAGAAGAGCTATGCCCAACAATGGGATCTACAAGGTTTAAGAAGCTTCTTTCTCTGTATCCCAATTATGTGATTAAGTAAACATTAATAACTTTTTTAAATGTCTTGCCCAGTATTTACAAGTTTTCAACTATAAGGCCGATTTCCTATTAGATAGTGATGCTTGCTCGGTAACAGGTTCATTTATTATGCTGACACCAAGCGGGCTCTTACATTTACATAAACATAATTTTCTAAATATTGCATGCCTTTAAATTGAAGCTAAGACCTTCTGAGAAACTTCATACAAAATCACAAACGTACGCCACAAATGAACAACCTAGTCAATATAATAAAGACATATTAATGCCGAGAAACTGCGTCCAGCGTCAATAACAATTGATTGAGAGACTCATAACGATATTTTTATCGTCCGAACTTTATTAGCAGAAATCTAGATTAGGTGCGTATTGATTCTGACAATAGGTTGTGACGTGACTTAATATAAGGTGAATTAAGCCAACATTTATTGTAACGTTTACTGTTTAAGTAAACGCATGGTAAGCGGTTACGATAACCTTTGACTGTAGGAATGACACGCGTGTGTAAAAAAATAAACCATCATGTAATTAGGGCGAATTGGATCGCTTAGTGTCTGCCCGTATTCGTTATTGCAATTCGCCATATTTATAATGATGGTTAATATTTCTGTTGATGTTAGATATACCATAGTGTCCTAAATACAAGCAACTATGCATGGCAAATTTAAACACATAGAATTCGTTGCCATTCAAAAAATATTGATGAAATAATCAGTATGAAAACCACAACGTTACCGATTTTCTTCATACAAAGCGGCAACTTCATATTCAAAACTCTCTTATAATGCGGGCTACTTAAACTACTCATAAGTTTAATAAAATCATCCTAACCTGGTCTTTTACGCTCACATACACCTCACTGGAGCAACGAGGCGAATAAATACAATATATTATGTAACATTCGCAGCCAATACACTCTCAGCCCTCTATCACCCTTTTACATCTATGGTGTAGTAAAATTTTACTCACTCTGATTATTTTTCCACAATTACCTTTTAATGACGGCTGCTACGATTCGAATGCTACGTGCTATGTTAGAAGCTACGGTGTGCTACGATGCTACGGAATATCGTAGACATTATTTGAGCAGTGCCTGCACGGATGGCGTAGTGGTTTAAGTGGTGGCTTAGCCGCTGCCTTTGCACCGAGTATTGTGGGTTCGAATCCCACACGAGACAAAAATTTGTGTGATTTACAAATGGTTGTCCCGAGTCTGGGTATTCTTGTCGCTGTTGTTTAAATTTTTGTAAAGTCCCCCGCGACACAGGAATTACAAATAGTGTGGGTGATGTCTTTAAAAAAAAACAGTGTGATGTTTGTATCCCATTGGGTTAATACGGTGACCTTTACTAACAATATTATTAAAGCGACTGACCCAGTTGAATAAAAGTTTATACAACGTTTTAACTCGTTGGATAAAACATTAAACGCTGGATAATACTACCTATGACGGTAAAATAATATATAATTTTATAACATAACATTCTGACTAATATTATAAATGTGAATGTGGGTTTGTTTGTTACGCCTCCACGCCGTAATTACTCGACCAATCGTCACGAAATTTCGCATATATGTTGATTTTATTGACATGTCATGATTTCTTATTTTCGTTAATAATTCAACTGGCAACACAGCCAACCGTCATTTTTAAATAGTGGGGTTTTTGTGGAAGGAGAAAAAGTAACTCGGCTCTCGGCGAAAGATCGCTGAGTAGTGAGGAACTAGTATTCAACTTAGGAAGACGTTCTCAACAGTCCGTGTTATTGCTGTGAATTTGGAAATATAGTCACATAATATATTACACAAATGAGTTTAATTACAGGGTAAAAGCTAATATCTTTATAAACCTTCGATTTGTTACGGGCCCTATTCCCTTACTTACTTACGAGCTAGACTATTTTCCATTGCCCTGGTCTAATATACTACTAGGTCATTTCTACGAGTCATACTAAGATTCCTAAGATTTAAATGGCCATTGGATCAATACCCATCCAATGGCCAAAGGAAAATACTTTCCTTCTAATAGTATAGCGCCACACAACATAACGTTCTTAGCCTGTAATTTTCCGTAGTATCGTACAGTATACATAGATCAGTACTACTTCCATGTATAGGTTAAAGTTCAATTTAATGTGAAGATTGAGCGGCCGAGGTTATACTATTATGAAATAAATTATGTATTTATTTATTTTTAGCCTGTACCGGCCACTGCTGAGCAAAGGCCTCACTTCGATTTTTCCACTCCTTTCTGTCCAGCACCAATTGTCTCCAATCCCGGTTGAACGCATCCAATTCATCCCGCCATCTCATTCATTATTTATATATAAATAAAATACAATCATGATAGAGAGTAATAATCAAAATAACCGAACACAAGTAACACAAATATAAAGCAAAACGGAACGAATCGATAAAAACCGTAGGAAATATAAATGAAAGGTTTTCTGTAAAAACATCTGTTAGGTAACTTCAATAAAAATAATCTCTCCGCTATATCACCGAATCGAAACTAATCAACAATACAAATCTAGAAAATGCTACGCCACAATATTTATCTCTGACGCTACGAAGTGCTACGCAGCTACAACATTACGTAGATGTCTTTTACATAGCAAGCTTGTCTTCAATTAAGCTCTAAATTGACTTGGCGGTTTGTTGTGAAGGCTTCGCGCGGAATTTTAATATGCCTTTGTAAAGATGTCGACTGAATGTAGAATGTGATTAATTACTTACAATTTGATTGTAAAGTTACTATCTAAATAATAGAGCCAGTTTAAGTGACTTTGGAGTTATTAGGGATGCTTTCGTTGTGTATTTTGGAAGTGTACTAAGTTTTACTTTTGGGTTAAGTTTATTTTAGTAGGTTGGTGTAACTTGATTTTGTAACCCAAGTTGGTATGATATTGGTAAAAAAAAAAAAAAGAATTTAACTACATGAATAGCGTATTTTAGTTAAAGTTGTCTTTTGGCGTACGGATATCAAAGTTCAGGCAATGCTTTTATCAATATCTTTTCATATAGTTAATCTAAGATGTGGATAGAACAGCCGGAAGGGAAATACTAAGGCTGTTATCCTTATCAGCCTTCATCCGATTAGATCAGAGTCATTTTAATGAAAGACCGGGTAACAGTACAACATAAGTCGACTTACGATTGCCTCTATCTTTCAAAATTATAAAGTTTTAGCTTTTATAGCAGTAATTGTTGGAATATAGGTGATATAATCAGATATAAGTAACACAGAATAATAATTAAGATATTTATATCAAAACACTTCAATAAATTTGTTAAATGTTCAGCTACTTATATTACTGTCTATACCTTAAACCAACAAGTGTGCAAGAAGAATTTAATTAGAGCAAATAATGCAAAAGACAAGCAAGTGGTATCCGTAGTCTCAATCCACCCACTCTGAGAAACAAGCGTATGCCTTAGTCTTCATATATATCAATTTCTCTTTTTTTTAAAAGAATTCTCTCGCACTATGAATAATTCCTGTGTCGTGAAGGACTTTACAAACATTAAAACAACGGACACAAAGAACGCCCAGACTCGTAACAACTATTTGTGATCACATAAATTTTTGTCCCGTGTGGTATTCGAACCCACTACACTCGGCGCGGCGGCCGCGGCAGTGGCGAGGTGACCACTTAAACCACTACGCCATCCATGCAGTCAAATACGAGCATACATGAAGAATGTTATTACACTGAAATCATTCATCAGCAAGCAATCAACCAAATGCATCAGCAAAAGACGTATGTCAAGCAAATGGCAATCCGTAGTCTCTATCTAACCCTCCAGGAAACAGGCGTGAGCCTATGTATGCATCATAAAATAGGGTCATTTAAATTTAATGCAATCAGTTGATTTCACATTCACACATAATAATATATTATTTTAATTGCAAGTTTAATATAGTTATAGTGAGGTTTTGAGCTATCTCTTGTTTGTACATTTTACGGTACTTTGAACGCTGTTTGATTGCCGCGTACTATTACGACGGATAGACATTGATAGGCTACAATGTTATTATACACGTAGGTAAAACAATTGCCACACTTTGTTTCTGGACGTTAAGTTGTCATCTGACACAAAATGCCAACATGATATCTGAATTATAAATACAGTACACTCATTGATATTGAACTGCTACCGTTCTCTATGATGTAAACGTAATTTGTGAGCTTACTTTTCTCAGTATGGATATTTTTTCGATTGACCTATGTAAGTTGGTAAGGGCACATCTATGATTTCAAACTTTGCGTTGAACGCAAATATAACATTTCAAATATTATAGGGCCTTCTTGGTCTTGTGGTATATGTTAGCTTTTAAATGTGATTTCAGATTCGCTTCCCCGGTTGACAAAGTATTTACTGATTGATAAATTATTAAGTAAAGTCCTGAAGTCGATTTCCGTATCATCATCTTAGACAAAAGACTTCGCTGGACATAGGGCTTCACCAAGGTTTTCCACACAGACCAGTCTTGAGCTACCCGCATCTAACCGCTTCCCACAACCCTTACCAGGTCGTCGGTCCACCTTGTTCCAGTATTCTCAGTAATAATGAGTAAAAAACGTGCTCTGTGGTCAATACATATTATCGTCTAAAGGATAAATGATCAGACTGTCGTCCCCAAAACGGCACCTTTTAGGTGGGCACAGACATGTTTATGTAACCCCTAGTTTTCAGAACTATATTATTCAAGACATGTTCTAATTAATTGGACCTTTCTAATTGTAAGTCAGTGAATGTATCCTTTCTACGTCAGAACGAGTTTGGTAGCTATTAGTAAATTGATGAGAGATAGCAATAATTAATTAATTAACAAGAGTGAGAGAGACAGCCTTTCAACTGAATTCTTTTTTTTTAGCAAAGATTTTTGTTTTTATTATTTTACTTACTAGCTTTTGCCCCTGGCTTCGCTCGCGTAAAAGTAGGTTAAGTAATGTTAATAAAAGTACTTTTTTAAAATAAGGTATAGCCTAAGTCACTCAGTGATAATAAAGCTTTCTAATGGCTAAGAATTTTTAAAAGCGGTTGTTTAGTTTTTGTGTTAAATCGTTACAAACAAACAAAAAATCAAATGTTTCCTCTTTGTAATATTAGTATACATATACGGTGATATTTTTGGTAGCATAACAGTAATAGAACGAAAATACTGAGCACTATGTCTAGAGTTCGTTTTGTAAATCGAGAAAAGTATTACCAATGATACTATTCTCGAACTGAAAATCGAACTCAAAAGAAAGAATTTCAGTAGCACCATTTGTGGGACTAGGTTTTGTTGATGGCAATAGGCTTGCTCCTTATTGCGTGGTACCTAAAGTATAACTGTTCAAGAGCAGGTGTAATCAACTTCTCCCTACCCGATAGGATATAGATGTCAGAATATGTAGCAATATTTTTTTGTATATGTAGTGTAATCTATGTAGTGCTCAATGATTCTCGTATTAATATTAGGATTAACCCAAATATAATGACGTATCAAAGTCAATAAATAAGTATTAAACGAGATCTGAGAAACCTTAACTAATATTATAAATGAGAATGTGAGTTGTTGGTTTATTTGTTTGCTACTCGACTGATCATCGTAATATTTCGTATACACGTTGTCAGGGTTACAAAACAGAATATAAGGTTCCTTTCATCTAGAAAAAGTACTGTACCTGAGGGATACAAATTTATCGTCATAACCTGCATTAACGTGATCGAAGTCGCGGGCAAAATCTAGTAATATTATAAATGCAAATGTGACTTTTTTACTCTTTCAAACTTTAACTACTTGACCGATCATCATGACATTTCGCGTAAACGTTGCCCGAGGTACAAATAAGGACATAGGGTACTATTCATCCAAAAAAAACAAACCGAAGTCGTGGGCAAAAACTAGTTAATATACAGATTAACCCAAGAATTATGTTTTTAGTGGAACTGTGATATTGCCAGACGAATTTAGAAATAATCCTTAATAACCTACACACATTACAGACTTGTGGAGTATACGAAAAGATATAATTTAGAATTATCTTAGCGAAATTATAAATTATTTAGTGTAACTACACTGAAACATTGAGACAACTACCATCTTAGTCTCCCCGTGACCAGCGCTGCTGAAAAGCAACCGAAACGTCGGGGAAAGTGTAAAACTAAATATAAATATATTTAATAGTTTAAATAATTTTATTAGCTTATAAATTAGTAAAATTCAATAGTAATAGTTTCAAAAATTTGTAAACAATGATAAATAAACAACGCGATAAAATCCGTATATAGTAGTTTAATTTAAATAATTTTAATAATTCTTTCACTATTGGAGAGCCCACGAGCCGTAAATGTGGCTGATACCGTGTCGACAGATTCTATCGCAAATACTTGGATGTGACTAAATCACATAAACCCATGAGTGATTTGGATGAAACTTGCCACACAAGTAGTGTTTTGGATCAACAAAAAAGATATATTGAATCAAAGTAGGCATTACGGTGGCAGACCATTGTAACGAAATTATTAGAGAAGAACCAACCACGCACCCTCGGATAGCAATCCGACGGTGTGTGACGGGTTCCTCTCTACCCAATATTTTGTTTTATAACACATAGGAGTCTTTTCACACTTTTTATCCCGGAATGTTTGACGTGGGACATAGGTGCGCAGAAACTAGTATCGAAAAACCAATGAATCCATCGATTGTTGGAGTGAGAACTTTCGGGTCAATCACCGCGGCCTAAACTTTTATGCCGTCGTGATCCCCGTGAAACGTCTCATACCGATATCCCCAAAAGAGAAGGAGTATAGGTGTATTAGATCCACATTTCACCAACTATGGCTTTGACTGCGCGGATGGCGTAGTGGATCAGGAGGCGACCCTCGCCGCTACCCATACGCCGTGTGTGGGTTCGAATCCCACACGGGACAAAAAATTGTGTGATCCACAAATGGTCGTTTCGAGTCTGGGTGTTTTTTGTGTCCGCTGTTTGAATATATGCACATAAAGTCCCCTGCGACATAGGGAATAATAACAAAACCTATTGCAAAAGTTGTCTTCTTAAAAAGAAAAACCACGTAATATGAAACGAGCTCATTGATTCCTACTAGGCACAGGTTTATACTCCGATAAGTAACTAGAAATTTCTTGACATAAGAACCTAATAAACCACATCATCCGAACCCGAGACCGTATGCTAATTTATGAATCACTCCAATTAATTATCCCGCGTGGGATTCAATCCCAAGCGGTAGCGGCGAAGGTACCGCTTGCCTGCTATGATTAACAATGCTTTTATATTACACAAAGTAATTACAGTAACCATTTATCGGCAACGAGGTTTTATTCGTTTTCGTATCTGTCTCCGGCAAGCACGGCACGATATCACGACGTAATTTGAATGACATTTTTCATGTTTTATGTAAATTTAAAGGCCGTGATAGCCCAGTGGGAAACCGTTGCACTGCCCCACAGAGGTCTCGAGTTCTATCCCACAACAAGCACCTGTTACTTCTCGAAGCTATATGCGTAATAATAGGATCTTTTTTTTTAATACGTCACCTGTTTTATGTAAAAATCCTGTATCGCGGCAAACTATACAAAAATTCAAACAACGAACGTAACGAACACTCAGACTGGCTCCTGTATTGGGATCGAACCCACGACACTAGGCGCAGTGGCAGTGGTGAGGCGACAACCTGAACAGTCAGAAGTTAAGAATCGCTCGCTTTAACGGTGAAAGAAAATCTGCTGTCCTCCGCGGTTTCACCCACGTTTATGATGACTGCCCTGCTCCCGTGGCTTGCAGCGTGATAGTAAATAGCTTATGTTACTCAGTTATAATAAAGCATTCGACTGTTGAAAGAATTTTAA
The DNA here is from genome assembly GCA_963675205.1 of Catocala nupta. Lineage (NCBI taxonomy): Eukaryota > Metazoa > Arthropoda > Insecta > Lepidoptera > Erebidae > Catocala > Catocala nupta. The sequence continues at coordinate 3,930,241 of OY776105.1, forward strand.
AACCGGTCCTGTAGTTTTTGAGTAAATTAATAATAAATGAAAATATTTATCTATATATCTCGTTATAATTTTAGTATCGATTCGAATTAGACATTATTAGATCACGCATATCGTTTACCTAAACCATAGCTAGCGAAACGTAGGTATAATACACCTATGTCCACACCGTCCAGGGCATAACCATGAGAGTACATATGATGTATAACATTCTTGTTTATATAATAACATCAGTCCTGTATATAAACTGTTCCACTGCTAGGCACAGGCCTCTTCTCAGTACGGGAAGGTTATACAATAGTCCACCATGCTGGTCAAGTGCCGTTTGGTACCCTTTACATATCTACGAGAACATTACATAGAACTGTCACTTCTCCTCATAAGTTTTTGCTTCATCGTTAAAGCGTTAAATATCTGAGATGCATGCCTTGAGATCAAACTCGCGACCTCTACGTTTCAGTCTAACGGCTTCCCACTGCGTTATCGCTGCTTTTGACTCGTTTTTTATTTATAGCATATTACCATACTCCGCGCAGCTACTGCCTATCATTACACATTATCCAATACGAGAATTAAACCTGGGAACACACAATCTGTCGCACACTATGCCACAGGACCAGTGAGGCAATAAAATAAAAACGTACACAATAAATAAATAAGTTAATAAAAGTAAATCTTACTGGCGGTATTAATGTCTGAGGTCGAAATTAGTCTCAACTCCCCGTAGACAGCGGATTTTTCACTTAAATAAATGGGATATGCTTGAAATGTTACCTGTAAAAGAAAAAAGATATCGTTAATAACCAGCGTAAAATATAAAAGGTGGTTATGTATCCTAAATGCGGTAGGCAGAGGTGTATTATATCCACTATTAGCTAGATCTATTATTAACCTCTGAGTCTTCTTCGAAGAGATTAATGAAAACACTACGTGGGTCTGTGTGTCTGTCTGTTAGTGACAGGCATAACTCCGGAGCCACTAAACCGATTGACTTGTAACTTGGTGTGCAGACACCTTGGGGTATACCTCGGTCGAGTTTGAATATGGGCCCTGTGGGTCAAAAGACCCCCGAGATATAGGGGACATTTATTTTTATTACTTTTACATTTAAGACGAAGAGGTTGATTCCGGGGCTTTTATACCCATCTCGTTAATTCTACAGTAATTTTACAAACATTCGCGATTTAAAGTATCCTAATTACTGTTATAAATGGGAATATAAGTTTGTTTTTTACGCTTTCATGCCTTCACTAATCAACCGATCATCCTGAAATTGCGTAAACACGTTGTCAGAGGTACAGAAAAGGACATAGGGTACCTTTCATTCAGAAAATAGTACGTTTAGTGTAGTACTTTTTCCGACGACCGAAGCCGTGGGTAAAAGCTTGTGTTAAATAAATTTATTTATTGACTTTATTTTGTCCGCGGCTTCGCTCGCGGAAATGTATGTTGTAACCCAACATACATTAGTTTAGTATCAGTTAGTTTAGTAATAGTACTTTTTCAGGATGAAAATACCACCTTTAATATTCACCTTTAACTATTGTAGACATAAATTAAAAAGAAAGGGACCTTTTTAATTTTTGTTTTATGCTAGTTTTTGCTCGCGGCGTTGCTTGCTTAGAAATAGTTTTTTTTCTCGATGCTAGGTAGCCTATGTCCTTTTCTGTTCACCTGACAACGTATACAAAATTTCATGATGATCGATAGAGTAGTTAAGGCGTGAAAGAGTAACAAACAAACTCTGATACTTCAAGTTAGGATAAACTATGATATTTCAAGTTAGGATTTAGAATACAATGTTTCGTTTACTACATCAAAGACTCTCACAGAATACAATAGGTGGACTGTTTATGATTTTATTGTTGTCAGCTTTTAAACACACAACGTCAAATCAACATTAGTTTCATACATAATACATATAATCTGTCTGTTCCGTAAAGTTCTAAAATCCTTTGAGGGACTAAAACAGTCATTTTTAAGTCCAAAAGAAACCTCAAATGCTGTCCAGTTCGCTTAAAACTAGCATTAAGTAATACTCACGTATTAAACATTGAAAAGCCTAACGTTAGTACTTTGATGCTATGTCATATAATCTGATTATTTTGAAGTAACTCTTAGTAAAATTAGTAATATTATAAAGTTAGAAGATTGTGAAGATTTTTTTCTCTACAACTCTGGCACACAAGCATACGGCCCACCTGACGGTAAGTGGTCACCGTAGCCTATAGACGCCTGCAATACCAGAGGCGTCACTTGCGCGTTACCGACCCTTTAGGAAAGGAAGTGGGAAGGAGAAGGAGCGGAAAGGAGGAAAGAGGGTGATTGGGCCTCTGGCACTCTCACTCACCGAACGAAACACAACAGTAGGACTACTGCTATTTCACGCCGATATTCTGTGAGAGAGTAGTCCTTCCCCGGTCGAGGCGGTCCATTCATGCTGAAATCAGCGATTCGGATGACACGTGTTTCGCCTCAACGCGAGGCATCTTCAGGAGCGTTTGGCACTGAAAGGCTCACTCGTGCCTCTCTTTCCAAAAAATTTATTACCGTGTGTGTCTTCCGCCAACTAACGCCTACATCGATTCAATAAAACAATAAATAGCCTAATATTCTAAACATTCATCTCATTTTAATTGTCATTGTTCTAAAATGTCTTCATCATTGCCTTTGTATAATCGCGTACATTTCTACTCCATTGTCTTTGAGTATCTTTTAAATAGTATTAAATATCTTTTGAAACAAAACAGTTTTAAAGGTGCAGATATCAAAGTGGAAAGTTTAGAAATATTAAATAACTTAGAAAATGTTTTGTTATAAAATACTAATTATTGTTTAAAACTAGGCCATGCTTGATACGCGTTATAATAATAATATCAGTACTGTATTTAACTGTCCCACTGCTGGGCACGGGCATCGTCATAGTGTTAGAAGGGTTAGGCCATAGTCCACCACACTGGCCCAATGCGGATTGGCAGACTTCACGTATCTTCGAGAACTGACGATGTTTTGCATCACCGTTAAATTATTTGATGCGCATTTAATTTCGTTACAAAGTCTTTTAATTGTAATACTGTGTGGATGGTCTAGTGGGTTAAGTGGTCGCCTTGCCACTGCCACTACGCTAAGTATTGTGGGTTCGATACCCTGACAGGACAAAGATTTGTGTGATCCACAAATAGTTATTCCGTGTCTGGATGTATTTTGTGTCCGTTGTTTACATGCTTGTAAAGTCCCCCGCAACACATGAATTATTTCTGGTGCGAAAACTGTATACTTAACCAAACAGAAATAAAATAAATGCGCTCAGTAGATCACAGCCGACTCGCCCTCTATTGCGTGCCACCTTAAACGTACGTACGAATTGTGGGTGTATTACACCTCTGCCTACAACACAAGATATACAGTCGTGAAGCTATGTATGTATGTACTTGTTTTCAACCTACAAACACAGTCTCGCGCCTATATCCCTGAATCGACAGACAGCGGACTCTCATATTTCGTCTGCTGTGGTTTTAGGTATCACATAATAGGAGGCAAGCCTGTTGCTGACAATGGACACACCTACAGACACCGAGCCGCCATTTTTTTTTTAAGAAATGTCTATTGAATCATATTTTCTTCGATCCAGGAATCAAAACCGGCTCCTGGCACGACGAGGCAATCTAAAGCTTCAGCTAATCCACAAAATCGTTATAAATACGGATGAAAATAAACACTCGGTTCAAAAACGATGCTTACAAAATTAATTCGTTTAATTAATAACTTTATTTACATAATCCAACTGAGTTTGTTTCCAAACCCGAAATAATATATCCATATTATTATTTGTTGAAGCTTAACACGAGCGATCGTCTATATGTATAGGTACATGTACACCTATATAGTACTGTCGAGTACACCGATATAATATTTTATTTAATAAGAATGTTCGTGGTAACGCAGAGGTAGTGCATGCAAAATAATATTTTAGTACAAGAAGTTCTCAGTTGCAGCCCGGCGTTAGGCAGTTTATGGTGGTACGCACCCTCGTGCCTCAGAAAGCACGTAAAGCCGATCGATCTGATCTCTCTTCGATCGTGTCAGATTGCCGCCCAATTGGATTATGAGAGTTAGGGAACAAAGCCTGCATTTGTGTTAGCGCACACTCTTGTGCACTATAATAGTTATCTCCTGCGCGGGTGGCCAATCTTAGATCTTTACAAACATTCAAACATTGGACTTAAAGAACTTCTAAACGAAACTACTAAGAATTAATGGAGGATTAAATTTTTCTCAGGTCAAATTGAGAGGAACCAACTATAAACCCGCCTTATATCACGTGGAACCCAAACCGTACCTAGCAGAATGTGATTGTCATACCTCTGCGTACCCGTTCAGGAATATAAATGTAAGACTATGTAAGTATGTAGGCACCTTGGTTTACAAAATCAGGTGTTCAAAAAAATTTAATTAGATTATGGCTAGAGTCTCTAACATACTCGGTTCACACCGCTAAAGCTTTAGAGAGAATTTCAATCGAGTTTCGGAAGAACTATAATCCCTTTGAATCCGACGTTTTACAAAGTTTACCGGTCGCCGAGTACCCGCGAAGATCTCGCGGTAAAAGTAGGGCGTTTGGTGGAGGAAATGTACTGTAATATAAACGAGGATTAAATTAAACCCTTTCACTTTAACATAGGGTATATGCCATATACGCTTCCCTCTTCGCGGGAATAGGAGATTGAAGAGGCTGTCAGGCTCATCCGGAGAAAGATGGAAAGTCCCGGGTCCTACCAACTAAACATATCACGCTGTGCATCTTCTGCCTTGATTGGCTGGTGGAACTGAAACTACATCAGTGAAAATAAAAGTGTGTCCTAAACCAAATAGTAACAAGAACGCAAAAGTCTCGAGTCCGATTCCTGTTTGTATTAAATAGTTAAATACGAAGATAAGACATTCAAGTTGCGATAGAGATGCCGCGGGTTCGAATCTCACCCATTGCACTACCGATGTGAGCCTACTTTTAATTCAAGCATTTTAGCTTACACGGAGCGGTTAGACAGAATGCTAGTTTTTTAATTTAAAGTAATCTCTCCTGCACTACGACTCAAGCTCTGTGTCATTACGGGGGAAGATGGCGGTAACCCGCATGTCTCAAACTTCTCCATAATGTTCTAGAAAATATGGGAAGTCTGCCAACGAGTACTGGGCCGGCGTAGTAGTGGAGCAATTCTTCTGATACTGAGAAGCGGCCTGTGCCCGCAGTGGGATAGATTATAAATAAGGCAAACGTGCATAAAGCATATCTATATTGAGAGTAAATGACGCAAGAATGATCTGCCAATATCGTAGTAAGTGGAAACCCATAGATTAGCCTACCCTTCTGAAAAACAAGCGTAAGTCTGATATGTGTATAATATTATAACTTTCCTTTTTTTTTAGGCTTCTCGCATTAGGTTTAATTCCTATGTCACGGGGGACGCTACAAACATACAAACAATGGACACAAATAACACTCAGAATTAGAAGAACCATTTGTATCAGCGAACCCACACTACTTGGCGCAGTGGCAGTGGTGAGGGGACCATTTAAACCACTGTGTCAACCGTGCAGTTAATTTCTATTCAAACTTTCTACATGACAGCCGTTGTTTAATTCCAGTGCCGATTATTCACGCTTTAAGAGCAAAGAGGCCGACAGCTTTGTATAAATAATACACTTACGTTATATAAAAGTATAATGTCATCGTAAAAAGATAACTGCATAAACCATAATGTGCGATGGTAGAATGTTTTATTCATGTACGTTATCTAGTAGCTAGAAGCAGCGATAGCCTAGTGGGCAACTATAGGACTGCCGCGCAGAGGACTAAAGTCCGATCATAATGTGCGCATCTTTGACTTTTCGAAGTTATGTGCGTATTAAATAGTTAATTATCGATCGCTTTAACGGTGAAGGAAAACATCGTGAGGAAATCTGCATACACTGGAACATTGAGACAACTACCATCTTAGTCTCCCCGTGATCATGGCTGCTGAAAAGCAACCGAAACGTCGGGGAAAGTGTAAATTTAAATACAAATAGATTTGATAGTTTTAATAATTTAATTAGCTTAAAATTAGTAAAGTTTAATAGTATAGTATAGTAGTTTAACAGTTTCTACATTATGTAATAGAGTGTTAAATAAACAACGCGATAAAATCCGTATATAGTAGTTTAATTTCAACTTTACAAATATTCAAACAACGAACACAAAGAACACCCAGACTCCGAACAACGATTTGGGGATTACACAAATTATTGGATGGGATTGAACCCACAACACTCGATGCGTGACAGTGGCAAGGCAAACACTTAAACAACTACGCCATTCGTGCACTCACATAGTACACTCAACCCTATCTATATCAAGCGAAATGTGGCTGTATTACCTACCTCTTCGGGGAAGCCAGCATTATGAAGACTGCCTTCAAAGCCAACATGATTCTCTACATAAATCAATTTATAGTGACAATACGGTTACGACCAGGTACTTGGTTGATTGGCTACCGAGAGGCGCTCAAAACCTTTGAAGTTTACACAAGAAGTCATCAGGCGAGTGCAAACTTAAGATAAAGCAATCGATTTACGTAACATCTAATTCAATTTTGTCTTAAACTATGCAGAGATAGGTCTTTTAGACCGAATTTCGGTCATAACGTCTTAATCGAGACTAACCATCGGCGTAGTTGATAATATTATAGTGTTCAAGTGTGCGCTCTGTTCCCTAACCATCATAGTTCTTTGGAACAGCAATCATACCGGATATACATGTCCAACAGAACTACTAGAGTGACGGAGAGATGAGAATGAAGACGGAGAGATATCAAGCGCAGGAACAATGGCTTTAAGTGCTTACCGAGGTACGGGATGTGCAACAGTCAGATTCCTTTGGTTTTTTGCCATGAAATTCTCAGTAGCAGTATTGAGTTTGAAAGAGTGTCCGGTAGGTGGTAATAGGTGTGGGACTTACTTGCGACCTTAAATATAACTGATGGATGAAATATACCCCTGCCTATGCCTTCGGGAATATAGACGTGAGACTGTGTAATGTAATGATGTTGTTGAACAATAATAGCAGCCTTAACTGTCCCACTGCCAAGCACGGGCTTTTTATTATAAGAGACTAAAACCGTAGTCCACCACGCAGACTCCATTGTGGGTTGAAAGAACTCCAAACATATTCAAAAATATCATGTAAAATTCTCAGACCTGCACATTTCCTAACAACTTTTTTTCTTCACCGCTAAAGCGAGCGATAATTAAATATTTAATATGCATATTACTTTAAACGGCCGGCCAGTTTATATACAGGCCTGATATTATTATACACACAGTTCATATATACTAAACGGTCGCCTAGTGGTCAATATTCGACCATAATTGAGTCTATAACTTTACCCTTATAATCGCATTTCGTTTAGATTTCGCCAAGGCTATACAGGTTAATTTACCTATCTTTTTCAAAGAAATTATTATTATTATTTACTTAACCATATAATATTTTCTTTCATTGACGATATTCCTAAGCTTGCTACTTTGATTCCTTTTTTTCTTTATTACATATAAATAAGGTATATGTAACCATAGTTACGAAGGATTGTACGGAGTCAGACGAACGTCAAATGCGTGGTTGTGTGCGTGTAGTTTTTTTTCATTAATGTGATGTATTTCTAATGCATATTTTATAAAAATATTAGGATTTCTCCATTTAAACCATAACTGTACCAAATTTAATACTCGTCCGTCCGCGCAATTTTCTTATAAAGGGGTACAAATTTTTTGCTTCAAGTATTAATATATATATATATTTATATCATCTTCCTCTATATATCTTTATAAACAATTCTACGTTTGAGGAATACCCCCGCATCTCAGTCAATGCTCGTAAACCCATAGAAATCACATAATGAAGTCTGCAGCTGAACAAATACGTCCGCAATGTTGGCTTGTGCGTAATTGGGTGCGCTTGTCAAAATATCAAGACGTTGACTTTGCTTTACAGAGCGCATATCGCAAGGTTTACATTAATTTACTAATCAAAATATTTCGTCACGTTGTTTCTTAGAATCCATATCTAAACTTTACATAGGTCAAAGGTACTTACGTCTAAATTAAACTACTTCATATGGACTTCAACTTTGACTGCACGGATGGCGTAGTGGTCTAAGTGGTTGCCTCGCCGCTGCCACTGTGCCGAGCGTTGTGGGTTCGAATCCCATACGGGACAAAAATTTGTGTGATACACAAATGGTTATTCCGCGTCTGGATGTTCTTTGTGTCTGTTGTTTGAATGTTTGTAAAGTCACCCATGATATAGAATTTAAACAATATATTTCAAAGAAAAAATCTTTATTGCGATTTATTTGAAAAACACAAATCCTAACTAATATTATAAATGCTTATGTGTGTTTGTTATACTTTAATGCCTCAACTAGTCGACCGATCATCATGAATCGCGAAAAAGAACTATTTCTAATCTAAGCTAACCTACATTTACGCGAGCGAAGCCGGAGGCAAAATCTAGTATTAGATCATTTTGAATCTATTGTTTAACTGAACTTGACGCGCCGATCGGCGGGTGACGGTGTATGTTCAGACTAATCTAATATTCTTATTTAGCTGTCCCTATCACACAGTTTTACAGCAGCAAAATGATTTAAAAATGTTCTGACTGCATGTACAATTAACCGCAATCTTCTAAGTCTATAAATGAGATTGAATTTAATATAATTCCGCGGTGCTATATCGGAAGAAAATAGACGGAGTCCCTCGGGTCCATGCCCTATTTACGTAGAATTTCCTTCGGGAGGGATGGCGGTTCATAACACAGTTCTGAAAGTGACTCCATGGCCCATTGACCACTGATTATGGGGACGGAATATATAGGAAGGACAATATAGTATATACATATATGGACTTATGTATGTTTATATGAAGGGAACGGATGGCGTAGTTTTGAATGTTTGTAGATTTTCCTGTGGTATAGAAGGCGGATAGTGCGGGAGTAAGTCCAGATCAAAGTCAAAAAATATTTATATATTTAGAATTATTTATTAATTTAGTTCACAACACACAAAGTAACACTTGTGATTGTCAATATATAATATTTTATTATTTAAATATATAAGCCCAAATTTCGAAATTTGGGCTTATTTACCCACGTAGCCCTCACAAGTAGCTTTCACATGTAGGCATAGGCTATGCATGTAGCCCGTGCGCGTAGCTTACGTAAGTAGCTGTCACTTTTAAATGTAACCAGCGCGCGTAGCACGCACGTAGCTCATACAGTAGCTGCCCCTATAAGTGTAGCTTTAACCTGTAGGCGTAGCTTTTGTATGTAGCCAGTTTGTAGGTTACACAATAGGCGGTACGCTTACGTCATATACAAGCCCCATTAAATTGCACTGCGTTCATAACTTGAACCTTCTTGAGTTCAAACATGAATTATTCCACATGAAACGTTACGTAAATATGACTTCACTCATAATAATATGTTGCGAGAATAAAATGCATGCACTGCTTCAAAAGTATATAAATTTAACCATGTCCTTACACAGTACAGTGCTCTTAAGATTATATGAAATATTCATTGTTGACTTTAATAAGTTTTAGAATTTCTGTGCAGAGTAGTGCGGTTCTGAGTACATACATATATCTATGTACAACTCCAGTACTCTGCTTCAGCTCTCTATATTTGAATATAATGACTGTAAGGGGTAGACAGAGGTGTATTACAATAAACACATTTCTGAAGCCACGATTTAAGGTTCCAAGTAATAGAGGATGTTAGACTACGTGCTAGAATTCATGATTCTAGGTCAACGAGAAATGCCTAAAGGTTTTGATTCCCGTTTAAGCTAGCGTAATGGTTTAAGGGGTCGCCTCGCCACTGCCACTCTGCCATGTGTTGCCGGTTCGATTCCCACACGGGATAAAAATCTGTGTGATCCACAAATAGTTGTTCCGAGTCTGGGTGTTCTTTGTGTCCGTTGTTTGGATGTTTGTGAAGTCACCCGCGACACAGGAATTAATTCTAGTGTGGAATAGTACCATGAAATAAGGCATTATAGGCTAACAGACAGACGGATAACAAAGTGGCCTACAAGGGCTCAACAATGATTTTTCCATTTTCTAATTTCATTTCCTTTCGAGGTACGGATCTCTAAAATACATTTTCAGTGCAAAAACAGCGGAATCCGTTTGTATAGACTAAACGCTAGCCGATTTTCCTTTAAACATTTATACAAATTTAATTGGCAATTGATTCAACAAATGGTATTTTCGTTATAAATGTAAGCTTCAAATATAAATTATGTGTATTCTATTAAAAAGGTACTTTGTGTAATTGGCAAGTCATTCTAACCACTGGGCTAATTTTATTAATATCATAATGGAACTCTCTTAAAGTTGGTGTTGCCGTTTGAAATGTGATTAACATTTCTGGTTAACTGGATAAAGGGTACCTTCTGTCCTTTTTTGAACAAAAAAGGACATAGGTTTGCTTTCATCCAGAAAAAAAGACTGTTACTATCCTAACCTAACCTATATTTACGCGAGCAAAGCTGCGGGCAAGATCTAGTAAATAAATAATAGTTCTATAGTTATATTTAGTATTAGTGTTTTAGTTAAGACAGTACCATATACACATAATTTAGTCATATTCATACAAACAATATAATATGTTTACTTACCTTAAATACTTTTCTATAAGTTTCCAAAAGTAGTAAGACGCTTACCTGAAAAGAAAGAGTAAATATTGTTAAATGATTAAGAAACATTGTAAAAAAGAAAGCACACAGCGGCAACCATACTCTAATTTAAAGCAGACATCGCGAACTTAAATCCTACTCACTTTCCACAAAGTACAAAAATGTATGGTATTAAAAGTGCATGCTTAAAAAACCCAAGAACTAAGCCGTTTAAAGATTAGTATTAACATGCGGCAGAGATCTTTAAATAGCTAGGTTTTGATGATTATCTTCAATGATCAAGCCCTGTGTCGATCGGAACTTTACAAACGTATAATTAACGGATACAAAGTTCACCCAAACTCAGAATTGTCATTCACGATCCTACCTATTATCGCCTCATATAGGATTCGAACACACAACACGGCGAGGTGACCGTTTTCCCAACACGACACCCCTGCAGTCACTTAAAGTATATCTACTCAACAAAATTGTAACAGTGCTTATTTAAATAGTCTAGAACCATACTCACGCTGAAACTTTACACAGTTGACTGTGCGGATGGCTTACTAGTTTAAGTGCTCGCCTTGCCACGGCCACTACGTCCAGTGTTATGGGTTCGAACTCCACACGGGACACAAATTATGTAATCCATAATTAGTTGTTACTATACAGTATTCTTTGTGTCTGTTATTTGAATGTTTTGTAAAGTCCCTCGTAATACAGGAAATATTCGTATTGCAGGAGTTGGCTTACTTCTAATAGAGAATCACGCTTAACCTGTTTAGCAGCGGAACACCGGCAGTCAGATACAATAGATTTTAATTATGTCTGGTATTTCAACAATTGACAGGTTAACTAGTAGTTAGAAGCTTATTACACCCACAATACGCCAGCTACATATTAATTCTCAGTCTGTTTGACAGGCAAGTTTTATCCAAATCTGTCTTAAGATTGACGCGTGCTTGAGTCACAAACAACTTCACAAACTTTCACATTCGCAATATTAATAAGATACCCACTTTCAGAATCTCATACAATTCAAATGTCTCATACCTGTTTCCTTCAGAAAACACACAAAGAACTGTATGTAGGTCGATTCTATTGGATTACGTGAATAGTACCTAGAGTGTAATAAAGAGCAGTAGAGTAGTAAGTCCTAAAGTGGGTTCTGCGGAACATACCGGTTTCTTAGAAACGCCACTAGTGCTACGAAATTTCATTTATAATTTAAACGTTTGATTTTTTTACACTGTTAAGAGGAAATGTGGAGAAAAAGGGCAATATGAAATTATGAATTTGTCAATTTTGCGTAGTCAGAGTCTTTCTCTCTCTCCCTTACGCAAATTGATATTTTTTTTTTTCCCAGCGTACAATAATGTTTATTAGAAATATTTCTAAGTGAGCTCCATTATCTATCATAGACAACATTTTAAAACAAATTCTGTGCTCGTGTTCCAAGTAAAAAATAAAAATGTGACATTCATACGTAGTAAAGAAAAGAATTTAACTAATCTATTGCTGTTAAAATGCCGTCTATGGTAAAAAAAGGAGCTGTATTATTAAAAAGCATTTCTAGTGAGAGTTATTTTTCGTATGTTAATTTTTTTTTTATTTCCTTTGGTTTCAGACGAGCAAGTGGCCCACCTGATGGAAAGTTGTAACCGCTGCTCATGGACTTCAGCAATGTCAGGACACAGCAAAGCCGCTGCCTACCGTGAAAGAAGAACTCTCTTTAAACCTCGTTTGAAGAAGGACATATCATAGCGCTCGGGAAACATCGAAGCAGGCAGTTCATTCCAGAGCTTGCACGTACGTGGGAGAAATGATCGCTGAAATCGTACCGTCTTAGATTTGAACGCTACCAGGTGATATGGATGAAACCTGCTTCGTTGTCGAGTGGTACGGTGATAGAAAGGGGCCGCTGGTACCAAATCAAACAGTTTTTCAGAGCACTCCCCGTGAAAGAGTCGGTAAAACACGCAGCGAGACCCATAGTCTCTCCGTTGCTCCAATGACTCCAATCTATCCGTGAGATTGGCATTTTCGACGATTCGAACTGCCCGTCTTTGTAGGGAGTCAAGTGGGTTGAGCTGGTATTTAGGGGCCCCTGCCCAGAGATGTGAGCAGTACTCCACGTGCGGTCGGACCTGTACTTTGTAAAGCACAAGACGTTGACCTGGAGTGAAGTACCGCCTCGCCCTGTTCAGTACACCCATCTTTTTGATCGCTAATTCAGCTTTGTCCTCCAAGTACCTCCCAAACTGGACTTTATTCGAAATCTTCACGCCGAGGATCCCAATACTTTCGCAGATACGGAGAGTAACTCCTTGGAACAGTAAATCACAGTGTCTTTCATTTATAATCATTTGATGTTAGGTACTATAAAAGAGAGGGGCTTTTGTTGTGTGTTCTATTGGCTTAGTTTAGAACCACAGCAGTAAAGTAGAGTATTTCAGATCAACTTAGTTTACAAATGTAGAACTTTTTTTGTTATTGAGATAAATCCGAGCGAAAATTAGGGCGATTTGAAGTCTCACTTGAAGCGAAAACTCAATTTTAATCAACTTTCACCAAATAATGTACAAAAATCAGACTAGCTAAACTAAAATTTGCTGCAACGAACACCAGACCCCAATAAAACAAGTTCGACAACCAAACTTGTACGGAGCCATTGGCGATGCCGGTCGCTATCTACCCCAAGTTAACAAATTAGTTTAAAATTGAAATTCATACGCTGGAAATCGGGTCTCTGATGACGCCGATTGGAAATATTGTCGATGGCTAGACAGATGATATTTAATCTGTTATATCAATCTTTAATATGTATGGTTAATTATGGGTAGTATAATATAGTTTTGAACCAAAGCTTAGACTTAAATCATAGATATGACTGTATGTATGTATAATTTTTTGTAAGCGATCTACGTGCAGTGAGACATCACTGCACGTAGATCGCTTACAAAAAAATCCACACTAAGAAAAGTAAGTTGACACATTACATTTACATGATAGAAAACGATAGTGTACAATTGTCAGTATGAGTGAGCGTGATAAAACTATATTTAAAATTCGTATGTCATGTTGACGTTGTGTGGCAGATGACAAACTTAACGTCTAGAAAGGCCATATTTAAACATCGTAGGACGTCAACATTTAGGTCTCAAAGTAACACTTGCGAATGTCAAAGATTCTGTATTATTAATTAAAAATGACTACTCCTACACTAAGGATAATTCCTATGTCGCGGGAGACTTTACAATCATTCAAACAACGGACACAAAGAACATCAAACACACACACACCACATTTTATACTTGTCCGATCCTGTACCATTTCCTATCTTTCCCACACTATCTCTGTCTTTTCGATTGTTTAATATTTATTTTAGTACCAAGAGACATTTGCGATATATTATATTAAACGTTATAACACTAATTAATTTAATATATATTCACAAACGTATTAACAAAGACAAAGTAATTATCAAAATACTAATAATTATAATACTAAATATTTCGAAAAATGGTTTAGGCGTCGTAGAATTTGTCAGTGTTACTTTCAATTGGCAACGTACTCAGAAGATTGGCAGCATTAAATAACAGTAAAATAGTTGTCTATAAACTAATATGGCGAAATTAAAAGCACTCCACGTCACTACAGCAACTACATAATCAAACAACATATCACACACACAGCTCTTGTCTAGTACCACTCATTAATCCTAGGATGATCGATATATCACCGTACTACTGATAGCAGACGATACTTGACATGGTACGCTCTATCGATATATTTGTTTAAACTGAAATAGTAACGAAACCGAAACCAAAACCGTAAAGCAACAGGAATGTAACAACGTCATTGTTACATTCCTGTTGCTTAAAAAAACAAAAAAATGTGTTTGCAAAATAACGAGAACGTACTAATACCGTTACAGTAACGTAAAATAACTTTTTAAAGGTAACGTACAGTACTTTTTTAACTAAAATATAGCTTACGTTACTCGGTGATAATATAGTTTCTAATGGTGAAAGATTTCTTTAAATTTGAGGAGTTGTTTTTTTTAAACCCTTACAAACAAAAAATCGTATCTTTCCTCTTTATAATATTAGTATAGATAAATAAATAACCGAATAACGCTTTGCCCACCTGAAAATCTAACCCGAGATGTTAACCACAGCATTACAGTATTCCTACACCACCGAGCTCAATAAATACCATTTATTTCGAAATTTCAATCAGACAGTAATTTTATTTGTAATATATTTAAAGATGGAGTTTAAAGTTTATGCATATTGAGCTTATGCTACGTCAGTATGACAAATTACAATTTCGATTGGGTATTTAAAGGGTAAGTTAATCAATCAAACGTTCTATCATTTCGTATTATAAATCTATAATCAAATAAACACCTTAATACCTTTGTCAATGGTACATATTTCCTTGCATGGTGGAAAGCCTGAACGGAGCTATTCTTGATATCGCATCAAGCAAAAATGTTCCGTAAATTGTGTTACCAAGGTCTAAAGTTGCTTGTTATTATTGCTGACTTTCGTATAAATTGTTTTAGTTCCGAGTATATTAATAATAAAGGGTTTAAGTAATATCTTAGATAATGGTTACAAATAACACATATTTTCCCTTTATTTTAGAATTTAGTTTTTTGTAGACAGTAAAATATGACATAATGACTGCAATGCCTGGTACATAAATGAGTTGCAAAATACTGAAATTATAATTGATAGCGATTTAAAAAAGTAGCCCTTCAGTTTGTTGTAGTATATTCTCATAGGCTCAACCTTTTGCCTAAACCTAGCAACTAACATAAATGCAAATTCAGTTAATTTAGTAAACTCACTAACCGCTTTGACATTTGTATGTGTTACTTTGTGACCTAAATTAATAAATGATTTTTGACTTTTATGGTGGCAGTGTAGCCAATATCAGTGGGAACCGAGTAGTTTGATAAAAACGAGACGTTAAGTTACACGAATGTTACAGATGCAATTCAATACGTAATATATATGTAAGCTATTGCCAATCCTAGCTAATATTATAATCTCCAAAATTATTTTGTTTGTTTCTTTGTTACACTTTCACGCCTTAACTTCTTGACCGATCATCATGGCATTTTGCAGACACATTGTTATAGGTACAGAAAAGGACATCGGGTACTATACATCCAGACAAAATACTGTTCCCGTGCGAACGAAGCCGCAAAAGCTAGTACGTACATAACATTTAAACGCCAGATTCCGTGCCATGGCATCAAATTCGTGACTTCTACGTGGCAGTCCAACGATCTCTGCACTCGTTGATATTATAAAATAAACTTCACTTATAAATATTAGGCCTAACTTGCCGCATAACATACAGATTCATATTTATACGCATAAAATATTTATTCGCTGGTTCATGGCCAAAAAAATAAATACATGTCATAATAAATAGAACATCACAGACTAATCGTATCTACGACCTAAATAAATACGAACATCCGGCCTTATACACGTAACGTCCGTGGCGTCGCATAACATCATTGTGTCTTTGTAGATGGGTACTAAGTTTTGACTGTATGAATCCCGTCGTGGTTTAAATAGTCGCTTCGCCACTGTCGCTAGGCCGAGTGTCGTGGGTTCGAATTGAACACGGCACAAACATTTGTGTGGTCTACGAATGGTTGTTCCGAGACTGGATATTCTTTGTGTCAGTTGTTTGAATGTTTGTAAAGTCCCCCGCGTCACAGGATCGGAGGTATAATCGTCAAAGTAGAGACCTCAACATCGCCTCAGCTGATATGAGGACGGTGTGGAAGCCGCTGCTTTTAGACCACATGACTGCTTACCATCAGACAGAATGTAGTTATTTTGATAAGCAACATAAAAAATAATATCACCCATGTGCAAGCGAAATCACTAGCTTTGATTTAAGGTCTCGTAGTAATATCGTCGTAATCTCGTAATAGAGATCGCATCTATTGGTGATGCCAGACATAGTTGTAGACTCCATTCTCCTACTGAGAATAACAATATATAACACATTGTCCAACTCGGCAATCGAACCCGAGACCTCAAGCGCAGCAGTTGTATTCATCACCGCTCCACTGCTGAGCTTAGTATAGTAATAATAATATCAGCCCTGTGTATCAATTGTCCCACTGCTGGACACGGACCTCTGCTTAGTGTCCGAAGGTTTAGATCATAGTCCAACATGCCCAGTGCGGGTCGGTAAACTTCACATACCTTCGAAAACATTATGTAGAACTCTCAGATATGTAGGTTTCCTCAAAATGTTTTCTTATAGCGATAATTAACTATTTAATAGAAAGAAAGAAGAAGAAAGAAGAAAAATATTTATTTTGGCACACAAGGGTACACGTAAAACAGCAAGAAATAAAAAAAAACAAGAAGTATACAAAATAAAAATAAAAACAGAACAACAATAAAACTAGAAAATTAAAACAAATACTAACACTATAATTTAAATTTCTGCTCACCGGCAACACCACACCTTCCGCTTAACTACGCACATAACTTAGAAAGGTCAGAGATGCGTGCATTAAATCGAACTTAAGACCTTTGCATGGCAGTTGAGAAGTTTCCTACTCGACTATCGCTGTTTAAATAACAATATTTCACTTTTAATATTAAGCTTACCAATTAAATCTAAGTAAGCAAAGAATGTTTGTTATTTACAAAAGGTGTTGCATCTGGCATTCTACAAAGGATTACAGTTAACTCCCAAATATGTATTATGCAAATGAGATATATCGTTCTTATGAGTAAATATTTGCACATCTTTGTTATTTAACGATGTATACTCATTAATTTCAAAGGTTTATCTATGTGAGTCAATATTATGAGTCAATAATAAAGAAGGCTGCAGAGGTAATTACATTTAAAAATAACTTATGTTTACGCGAATGTTAAACATTGAAATTAAACGACTTGGAATCTTAATTTTGCCCGCGGCTTCGCTTGCTTACCTATATGTAGGTTAGATTAATCTAACCTACTTTCTTCCAGAAAAACTACTGTTACTAATCTAGTAACAGTAATTTTTCTGGAAGAAAGTTACACTACTTCCTTTTCTGTTCCTCTGACAATGTGTATGCGAAATTTCATGATGATCGGACGAGTAGTTAAGGCGTGAAAGCGCAACAAACAAACAAACTTATATTCGCATTTATAATATTAGTTGAGAAAATCTCCCTTAAGACTTTACCACGCCTCAAAACTATTGTGTTACTCTTAACCATGGAGTAATCTTTGCCTAAAGATACTTTATTATATGAAACTAGCTAGCAAAATGAGAATTGTGGTCGGAAGGTATTAAGCACAAATAGAACAACAAACTATTTTACCAGTGGCCGCGATAGCTTAGTGGGAGACCGCTGGACTGTCATGCAGAGGTCTCGGGTTCGAAGTTATATGTGTATTAATTAGTTATTTATCGCCTGCTTTAACGGTAAAGGAAAACATCGTGAGGAAACCTGAACGTCTGAGAGTTCTTCATAATGTCCTGGAAGATATGTAAAGTCTACCAACCCGCACTAGACCAGTGAGGTGGACAATGACCTTTCTCGCGCTGAGAAGAGGCCCGTGCCAGCAGATGAACAGTTTATATACAGGGTTGATATTATTATGCAGCGTGTAACATAATGGTGTGGTCATATTAACACTTTCACAGACGCTACGGCCAGACGTGTGCTTTTCTGGTAGCTTGATACGACGTCACGTCCATAGCCGGTCAATTATGCTCAGTTATAATTGACGAGCTGCCTACAACAGCCTTAGTTTGCGTAAATTACTTAGGAGTCACGTGTTTACCACCGCTACCAGCCGGTGGTATCACTACCAACCACCACACGACACAGCTCTGAACCTTGAACCAGTAACGTTCTCTGATGAGTGCTGTTGGCGAATTTCTGACTTCAGAAAAATGTTTTATGTGATAAAATGAGGAAATACTTGGTGTTTTTGGTGTATGTAGTTTAGTAGTTTAGGTTCGAAGCTTTGCTTGACTATGTCTGTGTCTGAATAAAGGTCTATATGTTATTTATATACTTATGAAACACCTGTTATGTTAGAACCTGATTTGACCACTTAAGGCTGAGTATATTGAAAATGGTAATATATGAATGTGAAAGAAATATATTGAATTTGAAGATAAATCCTGTGCAACGAGGCACTTACAATCATTATTCAAACAACTGACACTAAGAACACCCAGACTTGAAACAACTATTTGTGGATTACAGATTTTTGTCCCTACGCGGAAATCGAATCTACAACACCGGCGCGGTGGCAGTGGCGAGGCAATCACTACGCAATACGTGCAATCATTAGTAATATTTGCTGTATGTGCAATATAAAGATCTAAGACACAATCGTTTTACACAATATTGTCTTATGTTTACGCGAATGTTATACATTGAAATTATACTACTTTATGCGGTTTTTGTCGCGTTGTTTATTTCAAAACACTTTTATCGCATATCTAATTTTGAACTATAGCACTACTACTATTGAACTCTACTACAATTTAAGCTATTTAAATTAATTAAAACTATTTATATTTAAGTTTACACTTTTCCCCGACGATCCGGTTGCTGTACAGCAGCCATGTTCACGGGGAGACTAAGAGGGTAGTTGTCTCAATGTTCTAAAGTGTAGTAATTTCAAAGTACCCGATCATAATTAAATCGTTGGTGTTTGTATTTACGCAGAATAAGCTCAAAGTCTAGCTGTGTTTTGCTTCTTCTTGGGTTTGAATATTTAAATTAATGGATCCCAAGCTGGTGGTACATTCCAACGAACGTTTTATACAAATATTCATTATCACACGCTTAAATCCCTGAAGGAAAAGGCAGAGGTGGAGGTGTATAATTCGACTCTGCCTACCCCTTCAGAGATATTGGCGTGAGACTTATGTGTGTATAAAATTACTACCAGCTAATATTACCATCATATAACCACTCTCTACCATCACACCTTGGATAGACACTCTAATCTGGGACAACCAAATCAGTATAATAAATGCATAATTATCGCACCAAAATACATACAACGATAATAATCCGGTAAATTCCACCACATAAATATAGAAATAATTGATTAATAAATTAGCTATAATTATCCAAGTTATTAGCACTTACTTGTGTGGTATCGTGCTTGTCTAAATTAATTAATAATTAACTCTAATTGGTTAACGTTGTGCCGCACTTTGATATACGGGAAAAGGTTGTTCACACTATCAGACATAAACGTCGTTAGTGTGAACTTACTTTATAATAAACTGCTTCGATCGTCATGGGGTATAAGTATGGGGTCGACCTTGAAGTCTTGAGTTAGGTTTATAGGTCGAACAAAATGTTAGTAGAAATGTTGTTTGCTCAGATATTCTTGATTGGTAAGGAGTATGGAAATGCGTTATTATTTATTAAGACTGGGACTTTAAAACATTACATAACATTAACACAAAGTACACCAGACCCGAAACAACAATTTGCAAATCACAATTATTGTTGTGTCGTCCGATATCGAACCCTGTGGCAATTGCGTCGCTTACTATTTATGCCCTTGAAGAATATAGGTGTGAAACTATGTATATATGTATGTAGCAGTTACATATTTTCATTATGTAGTACCTCCATTCCAGTAACCAGATTTTTATGAACCCTTTTGTGCCTACATTAGTAAAGAATAAACAAAGTTGAACTACATCGAAACCAAACATGTGCACGAAACATAAAACATAGATTATTTTGGTTAAACATATATCCGCTATAAAGAAGTAATATACCTAATTTCTAGTAAGAAGTTTAAATTTCATATTATCTAGTTTGATATAAATTTCTTTAGATATTTGCATGTCACGAACTACCAACGGCAATCATAGTGGATGGGTAAATATATATTTAGAAAAAGTATTTAAATAATAAAAACTATTTACAACAATATTAACTAAAGTAGTATAATACTAATTCAAGACCAATTTATACCTTACTAGCGTCCCCCGGGGTTTCACTCGCGTTTATGATTATTGCTTGCTCCCGTGGCTTGTAGCATAATGTTATACATATAGCCTACAGCCTCTCTAAAATTGGGCAAATGCTAAAATCCAGATCCGAATAGTAGTTCCAGAGATTAGCGCGTTATAAAAACAAATGACTTTAGCTTCATTACTCTTTATAAATAATTTTAATGTGCGTGTACGTCACTGAACTCCTCTTAAACGGCTGAACCGATTTCGATAATTTTTGTGTGGATTTATGTGGATACCTGCATAGTTCATTATTTTAGCGCAGCGTTCAGATTCTAGGATATTATTTTCGTAAGTGTGAAACAACGTCTGGCGAATTTGATAGCTTTAGTATAGATATGCGCAAATAAGTGATTTAAATGTAAATATATTACGTTTTATATAACTTCAAAAGCCACTTCAAAAGTCCAACCTCATAATTATTACAAAGTTTGTAACTACTAAAGAGATAACTTAACTCTAAGTTTGTTAAAAGCGAAAATATTTGTTCCAAACATCACAAGTTACGTTTTTATGGAGTGTGATGATGACATCCAGTTTCTGAACACTATTATTAGTTTGTTTATCAGTAATATACTACGGTAATCTTTTTTATTGGTAGCTATTGTTTTGATAAAACGTTCTTACTAGATTATTTTTAAAAAGACTATCGCCCTATAAATAATTTCTGTGCTGCAGGGGACTTTACAAATATTCAAACAACAGACACATATAACATCCAGACTCAGAACAACCATTTAGATCACACATATTTTTCCTGTGTGGGATTCGAACCCACAATACTCGGCGCAGTAGCAGTGGCGAGGCAACCACTACGTCGACCGTGCAGTCAAAACCACGCTTTTATATCTGCCTCCGTGATGCAGCAGTAGGGAATACGACTGCTGTGCATGAGGTCTCGGGTTCGAATCCCGGGTCGGGCTAACATAAAATAATTAGATTTTTCTGTAAAAAAATCTCAATACCCGGAGTTAGGAAGTTGTCAGTGCTAGACACCCCTTGCCTCGGAAAGCACATACACAAAGCCCGTTGTTTATTCGCCTGATCTCTCTCAGGCCCTGTCGGTTTGACGTCCTATCGGATAGTGAGATTTTGAGAACAGAGACTGCACTTGTGTTTGCGCACACTTGTGCACTATAATATCTTCTGCTACCTACCGAAACAGTGTGCCATATTCGTTTTATAAAAATAAATCGTCTCGTAATAGGTCTAGTTTACAATACCAATAAAGGCATCAATAAATAGTAACTATTATCCTCAGTAAACACATAAAACGAATTAAATTGGCTTTAAAAACAAATTTACCGAAGCGATCAATTTTGCTCAAATATTTTCTTTCTCCCTTTAGCTAGAATGGAAACCAATTTATTTAGTGAAGAGCCGTTTATACGAACACTCTCACACAGATAATATGTAATCAAAATTCTGTATTCCTACAACGTATTAGGATTCGGTTATACTTAACTTTTAGAACCAAAAAATATCATGATAAAATAAATGCCATTAAATATTGAAATTAAACTAATATATACGGATTTTATTGCATTGTTTATTTAGCACTGTATTACAAAATTTTGAAAATATTACACTACTACTGATTTTATTTTACTAATTTATAAGCTAATAAAATTATTTAAACTATTAAATCTATTTATTTTTGGTTTACACTTTCCCCGACGTTTCGGTTGCTTTTCAGCAGCCATGGTCACGGGGAGACTAAGATGGTAGTTTTCTCAATGTTCCAGTGTAGTTATTTCAAAGTACCCGAACATAATTTAATTATTGGTGTTTCTATTTACGCAGAATGAGCTCAAAGTATCATGAAAGCTAGCTGTGGTTTGTTTCTTCTTGGGTTTGACTATTTGAATATGCGTAATCACAAGTGCTACCTATTCCCTCACCCTCGAGTCCGATGGTATGAAAATCCGACACAACTGGAGAGAGATAATGCGCAGGACCAACGGCGTTACGTGCGATTCAAGCGCGAGCTTGGGTAGTCAACACCCCGTGCACAGCTTCTTAATTCTAAAATATAACAATATCACAATACTCGACCTGAAAATCGAACTTGGGACCAAAAGGTGTGCAAGAGCGCAAGTGCAAGAGCACTGCAGTCGCATTTATTATCGCTAAGCCACGGAGGTAATCCTTTTTATTAAGAGATTCTTAATAGCAGCCGGGAGCTAAATAGTTAGTGGTGTTGGACTTTTACGTGTTTTGCAAAGTTCGTAAAATCACGATAGGAGAGAGATCAGTCACAGAATCAACATTCTGGGCCTGATTTCTCTCTGGTTGTATCAGATTGTCGTCTTATCGGACTATAAGAGGGAGGGAATATACATCGTACTTGTATTTGCGCACACACTTGTGCACTGTATGTAATATTTTCCAATTAGAGTGTCCGTTTCGGTCACGGCAATTAAATAGGTAGGTACTATTGTAGTTCCATGGCGTCAATTCTATCAATGAAGCTTACAAGTTTACAATAAAATAAAATTGAAGAGCCTGTTTGTAATGTCAAAATAAAAGCTTATGAAAGTATATAAGGTACTTACATAAAAAAACATTGCTGTCTTTCTGTTCCGGCTAATCTCTGAAATGGCTGGACCGATTTTGACGGGACTTTCATTGGCAGATAGCTGATGTTGTAATGAGTAACTTAGGCATATTAAAGATATACTTTATAAAAAAAATTAAACCTTTGTTAAATTCCACGTAGACGAAATCGTGCGTAACAGCTAGTGACAATATATGTATATTCGACACTTTTCTTCATTTACCATACCCATTTCTTTACAGACAACAATGTCCCATATTATTCAATGCATTAATTTATAGGTATTTGTTTACATTACAACAATTTGTTTAAAGAAAGTGTTTTAACATCTTTTGTAGTAATGTAGGCTGGCGGGTTGTTGTTACGACATATTGGATAGTTCCGGAGAGTGGCACGAATGGAGCTAAACTATTTGTAACAGCTCGTAAAGTATTTGGTCGCGTGAGTGCAATTTTCGACTGTGATGGATGCCCGGCTTATGTTACTCAAATGCTAATAGTTTTAAATATGCATGGCGATGTGTAATTGTTACACAATAAGAAATTCAAATATTCGAACAATTTATGATATAGGTCTATATGTTAATTAGTTCAACGTAATTTTCACTGATTATAATTTTAATTTAAATCGAATTTAAATTTCCTTTATTTAATTTTTAAAAATGACGTCTCCCGCACTTGGAAAGTTTCCTGTATCGCGGGAGACTTTACATACATTCAAACAACGGACACAAAGAACAACCAGACTCCGAATAACCATTTGTGGATCACACAAATATTTGTCCCGTGTGGGATTCGAACCCACAACACTCGCAGTGGCAGTGGCGAGGCGACCATTTGAACCACTACGCTATCCCGCACGTTAATCAATATCACTAATAATATAAATTTTGTTTTGATGATGGCTCGATTATTAAATCATTATTACCGTTTATAATTTTATTTTTTGTATTATGTTTTGTTAACTTTTTGTTTTTGTAGTATAATATATTAAAATTTTATATTTATATAATGTTGCTTTGTTTAACGCTTACTTTAGAAAAACTAGTATAGCATAGCATAGCATAGAAGTGGTTTGGTTTATCTGTAAGCTAAATTGTTTAATTGATTAATAAATAAAACTAGATCTTGCCCGCGGCTACGCTCGCGTAAATGTAGGTTAGGTTATCATAGTAACGGTACCTTTTTCTGAATGAAAGGTACGCTATGTTCTTATATATATACAATTTCATGATAATCGATCAAGTAGTTAGGGCGTGAAGACGTAACAAACCCACATTCGCATTTATAATATTAGTTAGGATTTAAATCAAATACTGAACTATGACGACAGTGAGTTGAGTGACATTTAAAGGCATTCTCTATATATTCTGTTTATATAAAGTTGTTGTACACTGTCGTGTCACCACTGCGCCGAGTGTTGTGATTACGATTTCCACACGACAAGTGCATTTGTATGATCCACAAATATTTGTTCCGAGTCTAAGTGCTATAAATTATCCATTGCTTGACTGTAAGTTAGGTCCTCAACACAGGATTCACGCCAGTGCGGGCCTTTTTATTTTAAACTAATGATATATCTATCACCTATATCACCTATTTGTACGTAAAAATCTCGTGTCACGGTAATTGTTGTTACATTCTTCCGAAACGGCTCGACCGATATTTGTGCATATTTGGTAGGTATGAGAATATGTCGTAAAGTATGTTTCATACCGCTAGGTGATTAGGGTGTCCCTATCCAGAATAATTGATATGGCAGAACAACATTTGACGGGTCAGCTAGTTTTACATGTTAATTAG
Source organism: Catocala nupta (assembly GCA_963675205.1). Lineage (NCBI taxonomy): Eukaryota > Metazoa > Arthropoda > Insecta > Lepidoptera > Erebidae > Catocala > Catocala nupta. Next base: position 3,955,359 of record OY776105.1, read on the forward strand.
GTTTAAATATTTGTATTGTATAATTCACCAGGTAAGTTTAAAGGGCTGAAAGGACGCGTATAAGTGTCTACTATCAGACCCATGATAGGATATTGCTGTAAAAAATAATTAAGGTAGGATGTAAGCTGTGGGAGGTAGCTATGACGTCAACCTCTCGGAACTCTTAATAACCTGACAAAACGCAGTAAGTATTATTACATACAGCGTTTGCCTGTGAAACGGTTATACATTCCCGGGAATACCGGCTCATTCGTAGCGCCCGTATATATAGATAGATACCGGTTTACTCAAGATATATGTATAAGATTCTCGAGCTTAAAGTGGCGCTTCACGACCGTTTTAACAGTGCCAACTCAATCAGCTTACACAAATAAAACCAAATCGCAATCAGCTCATCCGACAGACAGACAAAGGCTTCAAATATACACCCCTCTTCTACGGAGTGGCGGAAAATGTCGTCCAAACGAGTTTAATAATGTCCCCTTTTCTGAAAATCTTCAAATGATCCTTCGCTCGAAGCGATTTATTTTAAACATCTTTATCGATATATCCTCAGCAATGGGGATATGTGTTACGCTATCATAACAGTCATAGCTAACACTAGCTACATAAAAAGAAATATTGCATACTTGAGAATCTGGCCATATTTTATTTAATTTTAATACTCGTATATTTGTTTTTAAAAGCAACTCCTGCACTACGTCGTGCTATCCCGCACTATATTACTGTGTCGCGAGGGACTTTACAAACATTCCAACAACGGACACAAAGAACACCCAGACTTGGTACAACTATTTGTAGAGTACTGCCGTGTTCCCCACACAGAAAAAAAAAGTGTGATGGATGACCCACAACACTCAGCGCAGTACCAGTGCCAAGGCGACCATTTAAACCACTACGCTACACGTGCAATCTAATAAAATGGACGTTCTTTATCAATTACATTTTTCCAGGTCACTACTACTGGTTAAATAATAATAACCTACTGGGTATTCTAAGAAAAAGCAACCCTCATCAAATTGGTAGTGATTACATTAACTACAGCTGCGGCAACGAGGCAATCCTAACCAGAATGGTAGTAATCTTTTAAACAGAATATTCTGGCGAAACTCCAATTAAAAATACCCAGTTCTTCGAGCATACATGAAGAATAAAAGTAAACGAAGCAAAAGAGATATCAGTGGACTTCGCTTGCTAATTTACGCTTCCTCGGAGCTAGCGTATTACTAAGTATGTAGTAAAAGAACACTCATAATTGAATTTCAAACCTTAGCTACACTAATATTATAAAAGGAAAAGATTTGTATTTTTGTTTGTAATGAACAAACCGTTTTTTTAGGAATGCTTCTCTAAGAAGCTAAGAAGTTAGCTATAACATAAAATGTATTTATTAACTAGCTACACTTGGCAACGGTTCACTGTAGTTCAGACTGATATTTTAAATTACCTGTACCCATGGAAACTTTGGTATAAAAAGTATATACATATATATAAAAACATTAAAACAGAAATGCAACGCTGTGTAAGGATTTCACGTCAATCCATCGACGAATTTTTTAGTTTTGCGGACACAAACATAGAAGGGGTATCTACCCTAAGTGATATTATAAATGCCAATGTGAGTCTCTTTGTTTACTATACTATCAAGCCATAACTATCATCATGAAATTTCGCATACACCTTGTCAGAGGTGCAGAAAAAGACACAAGGTTAATAAAAAAAAGTGCTGTTCCCGAGCGGTGACCAAAGTCTAGTACTAATAGAAAATAGCTAAAGAGTTTGTTAGTTTTATAGAATTTGACATTTTAATTCCTTTCAACTGGTATTTCTAGAGATCTACAGAAATCTTTAGAGAGAATCTTCAGTCGGTTTTGAAAAATCATCTATTTGTATTTGATAGCCTATTTCTCGTAGAAGGTTAAGGTTACATAACATCACACTACGACCCACGAGCGCGGAGCAGTAATCATAAACGTGAGTGAAACCGCGGGGGACAGCTAGTTTCTCTTCAAGGCAATTTCGTTTTAATTTATTGGCTGTCTCTGACTGAGTCCTAAATAAGTAGTGATCGATACTTGGACATCAATTTTATAGGATTCGTCTAGCCATCTGTGTCTCTAGTTGTGTAGGTACAGGCAACTCAATACTTTTAAGGTTATAGAAGTATAAATCCTAATTTATATATTCTTACTTTATATTAAAAATGTAACTGTGAGTTTGTTTGTTTACCCCTGTATCACGCACGGATGGCGTAGTGGTTTAAGTGGTCTCCTCGTCCCTGCCACTGCGCCGAGTGTTGTAGGTTCGAATCCCACACGGGACAAGAGTTTATGTGATCTACAAATGGTTGTTCCGAGTCTGGGTGTTCTTTGTGACTGTTATTTTGAATATTTGTTAAGTCGCCCGCAACACAGAAATTATAAACAGTTGTCTTTTAAAAAAAAATCTCTATGAAATTTAGCAACATTAAAAGATCAGACACAGTTAACAGACAGACTCGGAACAACTATTTGTGGATCCCACCAATTTTGTCCCGTTATCAAACCCACAACAGTCGCCGTAATATGACCACTTAAATCACTACGCCTCTCCTGCCATCAAGTAACCGATATGTAGGTATTCATTTAAATTATATAACACACTACTTGTGTTTACATCTGTCCTTGAAACAGATCGTTGGGAGTGTGCGCCCCGACCTCATTTACGTAAACAATATCACGTGATTGTATGAATGGTTTCATCATACAATTTATATTGTTAGAAATTAATTTATAGAAACTAATTAAAACTGGTAGGATTTGTTTTTGATTAAATAATAATAGAATTCAAATATTTATATTCGTACTAAATTTTGTACCTACGCGTTAATGTAGATTTTGTCCATTCATTTGTATCCTCAGAAAATGTACTTTTTTTCTGGATGAAACGTAAGTTATATCCTTTTCTGCATCCCTGACAACGTGTGCATAATTTCATGATCGTCGGTCGAGTAGTTAAGGCGTCATAAAGCGTTAATAATCTAACATTTCTTTTACATATGTTATATTTGAGAACGTAGATTTCTTTGTTTGTTGCCCTTTCACCCTTTAACTACTAGACCGACCATCACGGAATTCTGCATACACTTTGTTAGGGATACAGAAAAGGACATATTGTACCTTTCGTCCAGAAAAAGTACTAAGATACTCCTGAGCGAATAAAGCCGAGTGGAAAAGCTAGTAAAATCATAAATATACGATTTATATGCACGTACTTCCGAACTATAAAACTTTTAAACCAGGTCAAATCTTTTCGAACTTGCTAGGTTGTTGCATACATTGCCTCCATAAATATGTACGGTAGCGAAACGAAATTATTGCTTTTGTAGTGAAAGAAAATATCGTGATGTGACGTGAACGAAATACATGAAATTTGTATGTTTTTGTACCTACCTAATAGATAATATAATTGGTAAGTCATTTTTCAAAATATTCTATAGTCAATCACGTGGGCTAGCGTACGTAATAGAGATACCGATGGTATAGTGTGTGGTACAGCAGTACAACTATACTAGATAAAATTATAAAGAGGAAATATATGATTTTATCTTTGTTTGTTTGTAAGATCAAAATCAAAATCAAAATAAATTTATTCAAGTTAGGTTACAAGGTAACACTTATGAATGTCAAAGTTACACGTAAATTTATTTTTGTGAATTTACATTTACTGCCACGTTCAGCAAAGCAAGGGGCTCATGAGAAGAACGGGCAAGAAACTCATAGCCACTCTTTTTAATCGCCAAGTGTACAATAATATTTCGTTTACAAATCATAACTGTAAGGTGCTGCAACCATTTCTCCATGAACTACTACTCAACATACTCAAGCATTTGATAAAATTTGATGGTAGCCTCTAAAGCAGCAGTATGGTTAATAGGAGCATCCACTTACATGTACATAAATAATCAAGACAAGACATGATTGTAGTCCGTAGTTTAATCTAACTGTTTAAATAAAATGTAGTAAGTAAATTATCGAATTCCACGAAACCAAGGTCGACCAGTCACCACAAGTAGCACCCGTTCACGAGTACGACGCATGGGCCAGCCATCGCCTCCTTCGCCATAAGGGTTTAACTAAAAAAATTACTCAATTGATTTTAATTCTTTCACCATTAGAAAGCTATATTATCAGCGAGTAACATAGGCTATAATATATTATTTAAAAAAAGACTGTTACTATCATAACTTTTACGCGAGCTAAGCCGCGAGCAAAAGCAATGACCTATAAAAATATATGAAAAGTGAGGTTGGATCAACATTATTTTGCCTCACAAACGGAGACATGACACCACTAAACCAGTCAGCGTGTGACCCCGGCCGGTGTAGCCTAGTCGAAGAACCATAATATGTATGCATTTACAAAAAAGTATATATATGTATGTTTATCCATTGTCTAGTACCCATAGTACAAGCTCTGCTTAGTTTGGGCTAGACGGTGTTGTGTGTATCTATGCAGTATGTGGTAGAATATGATTTCTATCCCTCAGGAACAGCTCTTTTTCTGTACCCCCGACAACATGTATGCAAAATTTCATAATTATCGGTTAAGTAGTTAAGGCATGAAAACGTAACAAACAATCAAACAAACTCACATTCGCATTCATAATGTTAGGATAAGATCTTAGGGCTGCCTACGTCATCTTAGCATAGCTGGTGTTTTATAATAAATGTGCACTGTTTACTTCTTTACAGAAGTACTAGTATTTTGTACAAGAATACACGCTGCTGAAAGTAAGGCGAAAACAAACAAAAACCTTCCTACTTTTTAAAACTCAGTCATTCATTAATTATATGCAAAAAAATTACCATAATTTTCCATTAACTCAGTGGCCATTAAGTAGAAAAAGAGAAAATAAATACTCGCAGTTCTTAAGATGTAAAAGCGCTTTCACATTAACCGGTTTAGTCGAGCGACAGTAACGTTGCACTAACAGTCATCTTAGCGCATTTACAACCCTGCTTCATCATGAAGTGAAACAGCCACACATTAATGTCTTTAACTATGAAATTTGCCGTTTATGTCCTACATCTAATTTCGTGATTACTGTACAAAAAGCAATGGTTAATTTAAAATACATTTTATTTCGAGAATAGACTATATATATATACTTAACTAGTTTTTTTTCCGCGTCTTCGCTCACGTTAACATAGTATTTTCCAGAAATTTCTATCCCTTGGGAACAGTACTTTCTGGATGAAAGGTACGCTATATTATTTTGTGTAGCCCTGAAAACGTGTATGCAAAATTTAACATTCGAAAGCCGAATAATTAAATTATAGAACATTCGAATTTTACCTAAAAATTGCACATAGCTACTACTAAGCAATGCGGCGACAACGCTGTTCAGTCGTGCGACTAAATAGTTTAATAGGTAAACGCTGTAAGACCGCATTCTAAAACCACTTAAGCAAGGACAGATAGCGTCCATCGAGATGAAGATGGAAGGTAATGTGCTGTGAGGTTTCCGAACCAGCGAGCCCGAGACTGATTCGATATAAATATAGTTCGGGGAAAGGGCGCCCGATGCCTGCGACGTCTATGCATATATACAGAACTAGAAAACATAATTTTAATGTTTTGGTCTGATATTTCTGCTATCTACAGACTCTGCTCTCCTTTTGTGCAATGCATAAATAGCGTAGTAGTTTAAGTGGTGACTTCGCCACTACCATTATGCCGAGTGTTGTGGTTTCGAATCCCACACGGGACACCTATCCTCAAGAACATTATGGAGAACTAAATCTAATACATGCGGGTCCCCTCGTGATGTTTTCCTTGACCGTTAAAGCTAGCGATAATTAAATACTTAATACGTACATAACTTCGAAAAGTATAAGAGATGTGAGCCTTTGGATCGAACTTGAGACTTCTACGTGGCAATCCAATGATCACTCTATATCTGCGCTACGCTATATCCGCTTCAGTTATTCAACATTCAATGAAAAGAAGACAGTCAGCAGTGGATGCTTGGTCGCTCCATAACTTCAAATGTTGATAGCATAGTCACACAGCATCACATCTACTGCCTAAAGATCTCTTTGACCCAAATTTAGTTCAGACAGATTAAACATCGCACTATGTTACAACATGTGTCACACATAAAGTGTGAACGGTGAATTTGCACGAGCGCAAAATTGTGTCAAAATCAAACGCATGGCAAGTGATTTGATTGACTGTTCGCCCTGCCAATTATAGGAATTAACATGCGTTTGACATTTCAACTCCTGTGATAAGGGCTTGTCTATCAAATGCATGTCAACTCCGCATTCAAAATATTTGTGTAAATTCGTCTTTTAAAAACTTGTGTCTAAATGTAAAAGACTTGGTCTGTAATGAAACAGTAGTATGGCTGTTGTGCATGAGATATTTGTTTTATTTCCTCGGGAAAGTGTTGCTGGGTTTTTCTGTTCCAACATTTTCACAAACAGCACACCATCTGAAATAGTAGACATCAAAAAGCCATACGTGGAAACTAATTTGTTTAAGAAAAGCCAATGCACTAAGAGTAATTCCTACATTGCAAGAAACATTACCATCATTCAAACAACGGACACAAAGAACGCTCAGACAGGGAACAACCATTTGTGGATCACACAAACTTGTCCCGTGCCCGAACCCACAACACTCGGTGCACTGACAGTACCGATGCGACTATTGAAACCACTTTGTGCAGTCAAACCTATAACATCTCTTGACAAAATATGGGTATAATACACTTCTGTCTATCTCTATATGTATTCTATTCAGTTACAGTCTGAGTACTAATGAGGACTTAACTTGGCATAAAGCTATGTATGAAAATCAATAGCGCGTTATCTATTTCATTCATGATCCGGCTGTTTTCGGAGCTTATCTGTGACGTCATGCTGTGGGTGGACTACGAACACCATATTATTCAAATATTACAGGACAATGTAAAAACTATCTCGTTGGTCTTTATTTCGAATATCGGGTCGTACATTGTTTTTTTGAAAGAAGTGTTCCCTTTTTACATAGCTCATGAACAAAAATGTTGTAAAAACTGTTATTCGACAAGCAATCGGTCCGCACGATGGTAGTTTGTGGCTGAAACCTTTAAAGAATAGACCTAGTGGTTAAAACAGTCGCTTCACCAGTGCCACTGCGCTGAGTATTAAAGGAGGCTCGATCTTCAAACGGGACAAACGAGTGTGTGATCCATAACTGTACCAATTTTAGATTTTTTGTGTCCATTGTTTAAATAATGTTACTTACGAGTCAGGATCTATTCCTACTGCGAGTTTTTGTTTTCTTTGTATAAATTAGCAGCTGACCTATACCGTTTTATCCATATTTATGCATACTACTCAGGTCTCGTATCTCGTAGCGTAATGTTATATCCTCTCAATAAAGAATGTCTAAATCCGCCTGGTAATTTCAGATATTAGCGCGTTCAAACAAAAAAATCAATCATATTCTTTAGCTTTATAATATTGGTGTAAACACTGTAAAGGAAGATGTTAAAATAAATAGAATGCCGGGAACTACATTTTGAAATAAAAATATTGCTTTTCCAAATTCTACATCCTACAAAATCTAAAACTGCTGGTTTCCCTACTCTGTCCAAATATACCGGTAAAAATATCGTGATCTCGATCAGATAACTATTCGAACCAGAGAACCTATCCATTGTTCTGTTAAAAAGAGATCTGGGTACAAACAAATATTTTCTGTTTGGAAAACATTTTTATCTCTTGTTTTGTAGTCAACAATCGTCAAAAACCTTTTGTGTTGAAAGGAATTTTGTAAAACAATAAGGCCGACTAGTTGTATTTTAATTTTTTTATGAAAAAGTCTGACTTAGTAACTTGTTGGTAGTGAATGTGACTGCTGTGCCTGAGGTTTCGGGTTCGATGCTTGGGTCGGCAAAATGTTTTTAAACTGTGCCAGGTGAACAGCGATAAGATGACCTATAATAACGTGGAACCTATACCCAATGCTAATGAATGGGTGGGTGAAGTACACCACCTCCTCTTTCAAAGATACAGGTATGAGAATTTTTCTTTCTTCTTCTTTCTTCTTCTATGTGTTTTGTTTAAGACTGCGCCGAGCGGAAGACGCGGTTGGACTGAATGACATAGTTCAATATTCAAATCGGCGCGCGGCCGCCATAGTAAAATTTTATGGAGGATTTGAAGTGCTTTTTTGATAAATATGTATCTTTATTTTCAACCAATAACTTAAATATTTTGGATGGACAAATTGTGATATAACTATTTATGTTTCGTTAAAGTTGTAAAATAGGATAGATTTCTACTGTTATAATCTAAAAATCACGTAACACTAGCTTACGTTTTTGCAGTTTTCTTGCACATTTACGTAATTTTGCAGGCGAGAATATTAATTATTGTAAGTTTTTTACACGGAGTAATTGTAAACACGTTCAGTGTTATGGTAAATGTATATTTTATACTTGTATTAAACAAAAAGTGTTGATTTTATCAACTTAACTGTGACCGCCTGTTTTGGCACATTTCGCTCGGCGTAGTCTTAACAACTATAAACAAATCATGTGTCGCGAGGGACTTTACAAAGATTCAAACGATGGACAAACAACACTCCAGATTCGGAACAACTATTTGTGGACCACACAAAGTTTTTGTCTCGTTTAGGAAGGCGCAGTGGCAGAGGCGACGTGCCCACTTAAACTACTACCTACGCCATCCGGGTAGTTAAATTGTATAATCAATTAATTCCACTATCGAATATCAAATGCACAAAAAATTCTATCGCCTATAACATAACGGCTTACTAACAGACAGACCATCTTAGACCCGGTTTCTATATCAAAAAACGAGTTGCTTTACCTACAGACTGTTAACTTTTGACACATATTCTACACATAAAAATATGACAATATTTAACTGTCAAATCGATGTTATGTAAAACGCTTTTATTAGCTTGGTATGTATGTACCTATGTGGCTATGTATCTATGAATCTTTGAACGTGATTTTCACCTCTTTCAAACCAACGGATTGATTTAAAACTTTGCACACTTATCGAGGACCGATGACAATACAATAATTTAGAAAAATATAAAGGAAAAGAAAAGTAAATAATAATTTAAATAAACTAAAAAACACGCTTTATTAAAAATCCAAACTAAAAGTAGAAATTAATTTAATAATTTTAATGTAATAATACGTGGGGTGCTTTCTAAGATATTTTAATAGCCCCCACCCCACGCTTTTTTACATTAAATCTACTTTTTAGTAAAAGTTTGTTTGCCAACATGATTAGTTACTAACTTTAATATCTGTCTAGAAGTTAATTAAGTTTATGTAAAGGATTTAAATATCAAATAGCAACGATATACTGGGAGAACGTTGGACTGCTATGCAGAGTTCTCGAGTTCGATACTCAAGCTTATCTGACTTTTCATAGTTTCGTGCGATTTTTTTTTACCTCTTTCTTACTAGAAATAATTCCTGTGTCGCGGTGCACTTTACAAACATACAAACAAAAGACATAAAGAATACCCAGACTCAGAACAATCATTTGTAGATTACACAAAGTTTTGTCCCGTGTGGGAATCGAACCCACAACATTCGGCGCAGTGGCAGTGGCGAGGCGACTACTTAAACCACTTCGCCATCAGTCAGCCATTACATCAATCTTAAATGTTATAGTCATTGAAGTCACAATGTAACACTTATGAACGTCAAAGGTTTGTAGTCAGTGAGTTTACTATTAACCGCTTGAGCTAAACTGAATACCAGTGTGAGGAATGTGTTCATCTCAATAATGTGATGGGTAGTAATGTAACCCTCTCAATAGTAAGTATGCGTTTAATTATAGACAGTTCAGGTCTAAGGTTAACGATTGAAATTAATAATTAATTTAATGAAGTCCAAAATTTATCGATTACCTACTAGAATTTGCCCGCGGGTTCGCTCGCGTAATTTAAATTTCGTTAATAAATGTGTATCTCTCGGAAACAGTAGTTTTTCTGGATGAAATGTCCTATGTCTTTTTCTGTACCCCTGACAACGTGTAAGCGAAATTTTATATATAGAAGAAAGCATAACAAACAAACCTAAAGTATAAAAATACATTATGCTGACTTAAAATATAAATATAAATAGATTGAACCTATTGTGTCACAGCGGCACACAGGCAGTCAGACACTACGTTGTTAAATTATGTCTATCATTCCAACAATTGACAGGTTAACAATGTATGTAGTATTTTTAAATTAAACTACTTTATACATATTTTCAATATTTTATTATAGTAGTTTCATTTCAATGTATAAGTTCAGCAAATGTTAGACAATATTCAAGTAGCATTTCTTTAAATAAGCCGCGATACAATCCGTACAAAGCAGTTTAATATTCAAAATAAATAATATTTCCCCGCGTCGGTACAACTTCCAATCTCACATACAAACATATACATTTAAAGTCTTTTCGAACTTACGATAAATTTTTTAATATTTGTCATTCTATAATATTCATATGATGATGATTATAAACATCGACAGTAAAACGTTCTAAGTAATTGTGCGAAATTATTTTTTGATCTACAAATTGTTGTAGATCAAAAAATAGCTTTTCATTTTTTCGAAGAGATCGCCTCTTGAATAATAATGTTATTCAATTTGTGTATCACTTTAACAGAGAGCAAGTCTTTTCAAGCTAAGCTTTTTTATACTGAATGAATGTACAGCAGCGATAGCCTAGTAGGAAATCGTTAGACTGCTACGCAGAGGCCTCGAGTTCGTTCCCAAGACAACTCTGACTTTTCGAAGTTATGTGGTTATTAAATACATAATTAGCTTTCTTTAACGTTGAAGGTAAACATCGTTAGGAAACCTGCATATCTGAGAGTTTTAATAATGTTCTCGAAGATGTGTGAAGTTTACCCATCCTCAAACGCAGCTGACGAAAACATTTAAAAATTATAAGAGGCGTATATAATTGAAACGCACAGATATACAAACAAACTTATAATTTGGGTACATGAGAATGAGAAATATATACAATACACATCGTTTTACAATTAACAAGAGAGGATTATTGTTTACAAGCACGGCGCGACGCGTGACTCACTCCCGGACATCGCGCCATTCTTATTTCACCGCGAGTCGCTGTGCTGTAGCGTGCGGCCAACGCGCGCTCCTATTGGTCGTTATCACAACACGTCTGGAGTGATAGGTGCGGATTATCACTAACATGCCAAACGATTTCCCGCGCGTTTAAATAATTGGCATAACGTCGGGGACACTGGCGGATATTAAAACTGAAAGTTCGCCTTATAATATTTAAATTATTGTACGCTTTAATGCCTTAACTACTTGACCGATCATCATGAAATTTCGCATACACGTTGTCCCGGGTAAAGAAAACTACTATTCCCGAGCAAATAAAGTCACGAGCAAAATATAGTGATACAATAGTGTTGCTACTTGGAAAGCGTAGTGGTTAAGTGGTCGTCTTTTCACTGTTACAGCTCCAAGTTTTGTGGGTTCGACCCCAACATTTAAAAATTATATCATCCACAAATAATTGTTCTAAACTGGGTGTTGTTTTTTGTGTCCTTTGTTTGAATAAGTTTAAAGACCCCGCGACACAGGATTCATAGCTAGTTCGGGAAATATATTTTCTAAAATAAAAAAGGCCGTATATTTAAATCCTTTGTTTTATTTTTGTATCGATTGCGCATCGCTGTAATGTTGCCTTATAGTCCCGTATATTTCGTAAACACAGTGACCTCAAGGTCACGAAGACACATGACCTTTCACTATGTGACGCATAGATCGACCGTTACGCCGCTATTTATGGGTTATGAAGTATAAGAGCTTTCAGTGATAGTAAACATGAAATTACTAACTAGTTATACCTATATAATAATGTTGAAGAGTTTGTTTGTTTGAACATGTTAATCCCTGGGACTACCAGTCAGTATTAAATATTTTTAGATACATATTTATTTTTTATTCTGACTGGATACATATACATACATAATAACTAGATAACATGTGACCTCGGCTTCACTCGCGTTAATCTAGATTTTTTTAAATATATTTTTCCCTCAGGCACAGTACATTTTTTGGATTCAAGGTACTTTATTTCCTTTCTATAGTAGTTAAGGCATGAAAGCGTGACAAACAAAGAAACAAACTCAAAATAATAATTGCTAAGAAAAAACAACTGTTGCAATAGAAAAAGGTTGACAATACCGAACTCTTTTGATGTTGGAGAGCCACGTCGTAGGATCCAGCATTACCCTGCTATATTCCCAAAAGGGTAGGTAGGCTAAGACACCTTAATTTACTTATATAACTAAAACCTGATATTCCCTTAGGCAGGCTAAGACACATTATCTCTTATGTTTCAAAGCTAACATTCTCTAAAGAAAATGAACAAAAAATACAATCATCTGAGCTTGCTTAGTAAAATATATCTTATAAATCTAGAAAAAGAAATATACTGGAATATTTTCTTAGCATATTAATTATTAAAAGAGGTTATATTATATATATTGAGAGAAGGAATAATTTGTACGATTTATGATACGACCACGACTTTCAGTGAACTCTCGTAAAATACATTTTTATTATACTACTTTCTGTCCATGGTTTTTGCCCGCGTGAATACATAATATGACAAGTTTTAGTCAGCGTAGAAATCTATACTAATATTAAATAGAGGAAATATTTGTTTTTGTTAGTAATTAATGAACACTAAAACTAAAAGCGAATTAATATATAACTTTCAACATTATAAAGTACTTTCTCCAGAAGTAACATAGGATATATAACATCACGCTACGAGCCACGGGAGCGGCGCAGTAATCGTAAACGTGACTGAAGCCACGAGGTACAGTTAGTGCTATATAATTTGAATGCCCTGTATTACTTTAGTTAAAAAACACAAGTAGTATTAAACCCACATTTAGCTAGCTATGTTTTAGATCACATAACTGCACAGACTAATACTAACTAATATTATAAATTCGAATGAGATTTTGTTTGTTCGTTTGTTTATTTGTTACGCTTTCATGCCTTAGCTACTAGACCGATCATCATGAAATTTCGCATACACGTTCTCAGGGGAACAGAAAAGGACATAGTGTACCTTTCATCCAGATAAAACGTTTGTTACTAATCTAACCTAACCTAAATTTACTCGAGCGAAGCCGCGGGCATAATCTAATATCTATATAAAGTATCAAAAAAGAAAATTACAAGCGTATCGTTTTTCCATCTGTTGACTGGCTCCAATAACAGGTCTCGTTTAATCATTCATTTCAACTGACATTAAAGGAGGTGAGAATGTCTTCCTTTGATTAATATTCCTGATACTGCGGCTACGGGTGCTCTAATATACGAATATTAACGACTGCGAAAAGATGGCCGATCTACAAACTTGTGGGCGAACATTGCATTTAACTTCAATATGAGTTGGCGGATTTATTACATATCTTCAGGATTGAGGGGAAAATACTTGAGAATAAATCGGATTTTCTTAACATATGTATTTTATAAGTATAGTCTCACTTCTCCAATGTCATATAATGTCTATATTCCCGAAAAGAATGGCAGAATTTATTCATAAATACATCAATATTTAGACAGATGATGTGTAGTCAATAAGTACTTATTATTGATTGTCCTAGTTGTCCCACGGTAACAGTATCTACTTTTTCTGGATGAATGGACCCTATGTCCTTTTCTGTACCCCTGACAACGTGTATGCGAAATTTAATGATGATTGGTCGACTGGTTAAGACGTGAAAACGTAACAAACAAACAAAGAAATTTGCATTTATAATATTAGTAAGGATCTTCAGAATTGAGAGCGAAAATTACTTGAGAAGAAATCGAATTGTGTTTACATACATACTACTTCTTCTATATTAAATTACGCGTATATTTCTGGAGGGGTAGGCAATTATACATTTATAGTTAGTCTGTTCGTTTGTGGTCTAGGGTAGCGATAGGTACCTAAAGTGGGTTCTGTGGAAACTAGGAGTAGAAAAATCACCAGGGTACCGCACATAATTTATTTTTGGCTGTTAAATTATTATTTTATTTTGAAATAGCGCATATATATGTGAAGCGTGAACTTTTTGTTCTTATTTAAACAACAGTGTCTTTGATTTGTAATCATTTGATATGGAGGAGTTTCATAAAATAAAAGGTATTTGGTGAGCTTTCCGTTATCTTAAAAGCTTAGGAAACCCTCGTCTAGAGCATTAAACTGTTACATGTTAAGCGTTTTGAATAATTAATACCTATTATTATTACCAGCTATATCTTGGGCACAGTATTTTGTTCTGGGTAAACGATACCTTACTTCCTTTTTTGTACCTCTGATAAAGTGACATGATGATCGGTCGAGTAGTTAAGTTGTGAAAGAGTAACAAATAATAAAGAAACAAACTCACATTTGCATTTATAATATTAGTTAGGATTCGAATTATCTCTATAGATGTTCTTTTTTCTTTTTCGTTGCAATTACCTATCGCTTCTACAAATATAAATAATTTTATAGCAATCGTTAGGGTAGGCAATCCGAGGGTGCGTGGCGGGTTCCTCTCTTCTCAATAATTTTATCGAAACTTTATTGTTAAAAAACCTAATCTAAATAAATATACAAACACAATTCTAAAATAAATATCTTAATTTTAAGGGTTATAATGTACATGCCTGCTCTTTATATTTGGTGTATCAAGTTTTTTTTTATTATTTGTAAAATAAATAGTTCGAATTTAAATCCAAAATTTAACTGCTACGCATTTGCAAGTTCCATCTTTTTACGGTGTTTGCCAAATCCTTCAATTATGTCTCTAGATTTATATGTTTAGGAGCGTAGTATAGTGTTACGGCCGCGATATCATACAAGTGCACAAATAAAATGGCTTATCACACATCAGCGATAAGGGTTTTCATAACGGTGAACTTAGTTAATAAAAGCACTGATAGATTATCGGCACGCTCGCTGCAGTTATACGTATAGTAACATCGAACTACTCTAACGGTTTAAGATAAATAATTCTTCCAAAGACCGACGGAAACCCTCAAACGGCACAAATACTGCAATAGGTAATTGCGTTTTTGAGCCGTTTGGGGGAAAACCTCTAGGCTCATGGTATCCTCGAATGTTGTGTTAAGAGCTTCTTAAAAACCCTATCGGTGTTTCGCGTGATTAAAAGGGTGGTTCTTAGCTTAAAGAATCCCCATGGCACATTGAATGGCAATGTTGCAAGCCTTCTGGGCACGTTGCCAGTTGACAACGATGCTGACTAATTCTACGACGCCTAAACTAGTTTAAGAAACATTGAAACAACGGAGTCAAAGAACACCCAGACTCGGAACAAGTATAATAACAAGTGGAACACACAAATTTTTGTACCGTATGGCGATCGAAACTACAAAACTCAGTGCAATGACAAGGCGACCGCTTAAACTACCTCGCCATTCGTGCATTCAAAAAGTTCCCAGTAGATAGCAAAAAACTCATCCTCCATAACGTAGAACGTAAATACTCAAACTCAAACTCAAACTCAAACTCATTTATTGCGAAAATGGGTAATTCAGATAACATACAAATAAATTAGTCTCTCCATAATCCGCCTGCAGGCATGCAATTTTACAGGTATTTTGTCTCTAATGATTGTACATTACTAATAATCACATAAGATTCATAAATTAAATACAATAATAACTAAATTAAAAATAATAAATGTCAGGCAATGTTATTGAGGTATATGTCAAATAAGAATATATTATATGTCAAACAATAATTAAAAATTAAAATATGTCAAGTCAATAAATAAATAATAATAATTATTTAATGTCAGCCATTGCATTACATTAGTAAGAGTGTTTAGAATGTCATATTCAATAAATGATTTATTTTTTCTTGTAAATACAATTGTGCTATCGTCAGCAAACAAAATAGTCGGGTGTTTTGTGATTTTTGGGAGGTCGTTAATATAAATATTAAATAAAAGAGGCACTAATACACTTCCTTGCGGTATACCTAGGTTAGTTTCTCTATATTCTGATATGAAATGTGTTTCTGTTTTGAGTTTAGGACATAAGTGTGTTATTTGGGTACATTGTTTTCTCCTAGTAAGATAGGATGTAATTAGCTCTAAGACCTTACCCCTTATTCCATAAGCATTCAATTTTTACGACAATAGCTGATGATCCACACAGTCAAACGCTTTTGTAAGATCCATGTATAGTGCACAGACGGGAACCTTTTTATCTACGCTGTCTATAACTACATTTAAAAAGTTATAAATAGCCATATTTATGCTTTTGCTTTGTCTAAAACCGACTTGTTCTTTTGCAAAAAGATTGTGTTTTCCTATAAATTTGTAAATTCTGCCGTTTATGACCTTTTAAAAGATTTTTGATATGGTGGGTATCAAAGCAATTGGTCGATAACAGGTCATGCAACACGGATCACCTTTTTTAAATAATGGTTTGATTATAATCAGTTTCAATTTGTCGGGAAATATGCCACAGCTAATACATAAGTTAAAAACGTGACTTAATACATTACATATTGTTGTCGAGACTCGTTTCAGTATTAATGTAGATATGTCATCGTATAACTCTACCTTATCCTCAGGGGGATAAGAAAGCATCTATATATATTTTTAGCCTTAATATTAATAAAGAAGATACCAGACTCGGAACAATTTAGGGCCTACTGTCTGTCTAAGAAAAAAAAAAAGACATATTCACTAGTTTGAATATTGAGCCAGAATAAAGATTAGTCATAAAATTCTTTATTGTGTAATCATATAATATGCCCAGTAGACAGCTAAAATTTGTACGTAAATATCTCTCTTACATCTCTGCTAATCCCTTTAAGAGATATACAAGCATCTTTATGTAATTCCAACCTTAACCATTATAGGGACTTCACAGTCGTTATGTGACCACATTTATTTGTTACACAACGTATGATTTGAGTCTCAAGAAACATTGAACTACCTGCGGCGAACAAAAACCAATATGTTACGGAGTTAGCTCTCGTGGGCACAATTTTAAACGGAATAGAATTCTTAGTTAATAGAGCATAGTTCGACAAATTCAGGCAATCCGACTTTGTAAATTTTTGGGAATTATTCTGAATTAACTACTGTGTCTACCATATTTCAGAAGTATAAAGAATTTAGTCTTTTATTTTTTGATACGTATTTTTTTACTATTAAAACCCTCTTTATATGCGGGCAACGATAATCATATGCAAAAGTATACTCCTAAAAATAATAATCACAGAGCAAAAAAAAATTATATAATTTATACCGTCTAATGCTATGTAACTATTTTTCCTATTTTTATAATAGTTCAGTTACTATTAAAAGCCAAGGAGTAGAGCTTTCAGGAGAAGAAGCAGGCAAGAAACAAAAATACAGCTGTGCGAGGGAGATAGCGAGACATCCCCACTAACCCCTACTTTTTCTTTCATATCCAAATTTAAAATATTAATCTTCCCTTACTTTGCAATAAATGTTGATACGAGTTGCACAAAAAGATTTATTTTGATTGCTATTTAATCTTGTGTGTACAAATAATGTACAAAATCAAACATAGGCAACTACCCTATTTAATTATTAATTAGATTTAATTTAATCCTTTGCATGAACTTAATTAACTTGTAGACAGATATTTAAGTTGGTTACTAATCATGTTGGCTCAGACAGAGAAGTCAGTCGCAGCATTATTGAAGTTCTAAAGTTGGGATAGCACGAACTATTAAACAACTTGTCGAAGCGATCGGATTGAACTAGAGAGTTGAGGGACTAGTTCGAAGTTAAATGTTTATGTACTATATGTATATGTAGGTACTATATTTGTCTGCACGGATGGTGTAGTGGTGTAAGTGGTCGCCGCGCCACTGTCACAGTGCTCAGTGTTGTGGGTTCTAACCCTAAACTAAACAAATATTATTTACGAGACGTTCCTAGTCTGGGTGTTCTTTGTGTCCGTTGTTTGAGTGTTTGTAATACCTAACCTCCGTGACACAGGACGTTTAAATAGTACGGAAGCAATCTTGAAAAAAATTCATGTGCCCCTAACTCTTATTACCTCCAACAACAATTTGTGGATCTAACGAATTTTGTCTCGTGTGGAAATCGAATCGACAACATTCGCGCACTTAAATTACTACGCCATTGCAGCATGCAGTCATACAGGTAATTATGCATAAATAGAAACAGCAATAACATAAATTTCAATTATTGCATTTGACTCCATACCTACTTTGTGTAAAGTACATATCACCCTACTCCATTTTAATATCACAAAAATATTTAACACGGATTGGCGCGAAAATAAAAAAAACACAATTAATATTCATATATAAAGGACAGATTCCAAATTCAAATGTAATATTATGTATTTTATTATTATTTTAATTGTAACAGTATTTATGGCCAGACTTGAAAATTGGTTGTGACAGAAGGGTGTAATAAATATTTTAAATTTGGATATAAGAAGAATTTGGATCAGATTGGGGATGACTGGCTATCTGCATCACACCACATATTAAATAGGGGTCACGTCTTTTCCTGTGATTTGATAATGACCTGTACTACCAGATTTGAAACGTTTGTATCCTATTTATTATAGAATAGATTTAAAATTCTTTGTATTTTATAGGTTGTAATAGAAACTATTTCACTTATATAATGAAAAATTGTAAGTCAACGATCCT
The DNA here is from genome assembly GCA_963675205.1 of Catocala nupta. Classification (NCBI taxonomy): domain Eukaryota; kingdom Metazoa; phylum Arthropoda; class Insecta; order Lepidoptera; family Erebidae; genus Catocala; species Catocala nupta. Next base: position 3,974,103 of record OY776105.1, read on the forward strand.
ATTGTCCCAGTCGTCAAAGCGCTCGCCTCTAATACGCGGGACCAAAAATAATAGCTGGCTAAATTTGGGTGACATACGCCATCTATTTCAGGCATATAAGCGTAACACTATGTATATATATGTACATATGTTTATTTATTTACTATAAATAAGCTTCAAGCCTACTTTCTGATAAATAGTAAAGTCAAATTGCTTTTGAAATTTAGTTACGATAACATTTGAAACGAGAAAAGTTTACTTGTTATATAAACTATCGGTTATTTGTTTGTTTGGGATTGATGGCGGAAGTTAATTTACATCGTGTAACACTTAAGTGTGGTCATAACTAAGGATCGTCAAGCAGTCTTTATTTTAAAATTTATATTAATCTATCTTTATATCAAACAAATAATCAATTCAGCTTGAAGTCCGATTAAAATTTATTTTGCTCAAACTTTTAGTTGGCTTCGTTTTTGTCAATTATTTTATATTTTAATTATAATTTATATTATAATTTCTCGGGAATAATCCGGATAGTATCCCTATGTCTTTTTCTGGTCCCCTGACAAAGTTTATACGGACTTTTTCAAACATTTAAATAACGGACACAAAGAAAGGAAAGGCTCGGAGCAACCATCTGTGGATCACACGAAGTTTTGTCTCGTGTAGGATTCGAACCCACAACACTCGGCGCAGTGGCAGTGGCGAGGCGACTACTTAAACCACTACACCATCCGTGCAGTGTGTATTAATTGGCATTTGGTCGTTTGTTTATTGTAGAATATTATATATATAATATTAGAGTATCACGCCATGAGCCACAGAAGTGGTATTCATAAACGTATGTGTACAAGTTTATAAAATTACTAGGTACTATAAAATATTATATTATAAAATTTAAAATACCGCTACCTTGATACTAAATATACTTGTCTAAGTTCTTGTTTGACTTAAGTCATATATAATTATCTTAAAATAATCTTTACGAACAGAAGCCAACCACAATACACATAAATATAATTGGTTCGTAAAACTTTTGAAGTTCCCTGAACCTCAATGGCGCCCCCTACCGCTCATTTGTGTGCATGAACATGAATGTTTGTCTTGGTCTGGGTGTTTCTATGTATAATATGTATGTATTTACAAAAAAAAAGTATATATGTATGTTTATCCATTGTCTAGTATCCATAGTACAAGCTCTGCTTAGTTTGGGCTAGATGATGTTGTGTGTATGTAGTACAATATTATTATATTATTATTATTATAATAAGGCAAAGTTTCACAGAAAATAATTTTGTGTACTTTGACTTGAATAAAGAGTATTATAGACAGTCGACATTTTATATTAAATTTTGACTCTGTCTCCATTTCCAGATCGGACCAAGTGTTTTATCCTAACTAATCATAAAATAATATTATAAATGCGAAAGGAGGTACTTTCGCATTTATAATATTATCTGTCTGTCTGTAACGCTTTCACGCCTAAACCACTGAACCGATTTTGATGCATTTAGGTACAGAGATAGACTAGACATAGGTTTCCTTTTGTTGTAAAATGGAAAGGATTGAAATAAGGGATGAGGGATTGTATGGGTTTTCGTCGTTATAGAAGATAAAACCATGAAACTTTGTATTTAGGCACTTGATAAGAAGTAATTTAACATTTGTTCTACTTTAACCACCTCGATGCCATCCATTTACATAGTCATTACTCATACAAATCAAGTGCTAATGATATAACTATATCAACAGAACAGTTTCCTTTCTAGTTACCTTATTCTTATGCAGTGACCAGGATCTGTTTGTTGTTTAAACTTTGATCTTTACCTGAAAGAGAAAGAATATTACGATAAGTCTTTGAAATACACAATATAAGAAAATACTAGATACTATAATAGCCTAACATTATAAATGCGAAAGTGAGTTCGTTTGTTACGCTTTCAGGCTTTAACTACTCGACCAATCATCATGAAATTTCGCATTCATGTTGTTAGGGGAACAGAAATGGATATAGGGTACCTATCATCTAGAAAAAACTACTATTACACTCTAACCTTTTTCTTTCTTTTTTCAATATGGGGAAATGCTTCTGATGCATACTTCCTCGCCACAAGGGAAGGGTTATTTCGGACTCTCCCGAGACTTCAGGCCTACCGACAAAAACCACCAAGGTGTGCCAACTCGCTGCTTTGTATAGTGGGTGGGTCGCTGGAACTGAAACTACAACAGCGACCCGCCCAGCAGTACCTCACACTCGCAGTGGTGGCAGATGGGAGTCGGTTCCCTCCTAGCGAACTTGTGCAGGTATTGGCCAAAGCAGCCGCGGACATAATCTTGTCTTATATATAACTAGCTTTTGCTCGCGGCTTCGCTAGCGTAAAAGTAGGTTATGTTAGGTTAGTAACAGTACTTACGGCGAGGTCGCGATTGCATGTAAAAGTGATTCGCGCGGCCCCACCGATTGCGGTTATGTCACAGTACATATATATATACAGTAACCTATCTTCATACAAACGGTCGGAACTCGAGTCATACCTACGCGCCTCGGCGTTGGTATGCGCTCGACACGCAACCAGTCGCGAATGCGCCGTAGTTACGACCGTAACCGCGCGATTATTTTAACAAAAATAAGTATAAGTATAGCCTATTTATTATGACAAGTAGAATATACTGTGCTGTTTTTGGTTGCATGAATTCCTCAATAACGCACCCAGAGATAACTTTTTTTAGATTACCTGGGAACTCCGAAAGGTAACACTATAAAATGATTATACTTACTAGTAGGTAGGTACGTAATTTAAGTATTTTTAAAGGATTTTTTCCCTCCCGAAAACGAAATGCTTGGACTAATAAATAAAGTGAACAAGTAAATAAAAGTGATTGACACGAGTGAACTAGGTAGTTATAAGCGGTTCATGAATACGGTAAGTACGCTTGTATTAAAACCTTGGGGCGTGTATGCGTGATCTCTGGTCGCTGGTCGCGTACGTGGTATTTTATTATGTATAATAGTTGTTTATTGTACTGTGTGTATGAATAAAACTAGAAAAATATATTTGACCGTCTGTCTGTCACCAGGCTGTATCTCATGAACCACGATAGCTAGATAGTTGAAATTATCTCTATAATAATATAATAACAATAATAATATTCTACCACATACACACAACACCATCTAGCCCAAAGTAAGCAGAGCTTGTACTATGGGTACTAGACAATAGATAAACATACATATACTTTTTTTTTGTAAATACATACATATTATATATAGAAACAAAGTATTTTATGTGTTTAAATAAAATAAAACATATTTACAATCACAAAAATAGATAGAAACTCAAAGTAGGCAGATTTAATTAAAATGCTGTAGGTGGGCAGCCCTATCGCATGTTTACGTACCGCACGGCTGTAGGCATTTATTTCAAGGATACGGCCGAGTTACAATACTGTATATATTTATATATACTGTGGTTATGTCGAGGGACACCGTGGTAGGTTTAGTCGATATTACCGGGATGTCGCTCACTATCTTTCTCCGGTGAATCCGACATAACATCTGCGTCACCTCGCGGAGAAAAACATGTTAATGCATTCCCAGACGTATTAAAAAAAGTAATAGTACTTTCCTTTTTATTTCAAAAATCCCTTCTCTATTAGAGTTTGGGTAATGTAACAATTTGGCTTAAATGATATAAAATTGTAAGTCAACTACCCTATTTTTGACAAAGGTGTTACGGTCACTGAGTAAGATATAATTAGATAATGTAACACAACGGGGCTGTGGATCGATATTATGTGGGCGAGGTGATTACATATTATGTGGGACAACACATTACATAGGTACATATTGAAATTAAACACTTTATACGGATTTTGTCAAGTCAAATAAACAACGCGACTAAATCCGTATAAAGTGTTTAATTTCAATGTATAACATTCACGTAAATTTAAGACAATATTATTACATACATAATTATAAAGTGTTTAACAAAAAGATGAATGCATAAAATGGATTCCAGTAATAATATAGCTACATCGGTATATCGCCATAGAGGGGGAGAGGGGTTAGTGCCCATTACAGGACGAGCCTATTGTCTTCTACCGTGCCCGGTAATAACAAACACAAAAAGTACACAGGTACATAGTTCCAGGCCCATATCTCCGAGGAAAACTCATAGGTATACTATGGTCACATTTCGCCAACTATGGTTTTTGTAACCACTTATTAAGGGGCTAGCACATTGCCATCTACTGGCTACCGTACTGGTACGGTAGGACTCTGAGCTACCAGTGAAAATTGCCTAACCGAAAAAAATTACATCACTTTGTCCAACGCGGGAATCGAACCTGAGACCTCATGACCTTACAGTCGCATTACGGCAAAGGTGTAGGTATCACACCCATATTCCGCCCTCTTGATTTAGGTTCAATGTAATAGGAGCCTATTGTCTTCTGCCAGCCTGTCCTAACAGAAAAACCGAATAAAACTTTATTCGCCCCGAAAATCGAAACCGAGACCACACATACAGCAATCGCTATTATTACCTCTGCGCCAAGAAAACATGGCAGAATTTATAAAAGGTATTAGTAAGGAGATGTAGATAGTCAAATGTGATATAACATTTCGACTGTCAAGTTACTCTAACTTGACAGTCAGCCTTCAGTCAACCTTAACGTTCATGAGTGTTACTTTGTGACCAGATTAAAGATATTTTGATTTGTTTGACTTGTATTGCCATAACGACAATTCGAAATAAATAGACAATAGTGATAGCACTGTAACCACTTAAACCATTGCACTAAATATTATTTTGTTTAATACTAATAACAAGCGCCATCTCTTCTAACTTGACTCCTTTAGCTACCAACCGCACAAAAAAAACATCAGGAATAGGTACTGCCAACATTTAAAAACCAACTTCGGTGTAACGTTCCCTTCTTATTGTTATTCGAGGAACACTCCAAACTAGTCAGTATAAGCGCGACTTGGTCGCTCAAGTAAACAAAAGCAAGCTTAATGTCATTACTCGCTAATGGCGAACGTATAGCTTGAGCTTGATGGCTTTAGTGGAGACAAATGCGTTGTGAAATCGACAATACGTATTACCGACAAGCAGGAAAGTTCTAATGGCAGTAAGATACCTTAACTAATATTATAAATGCGAATGTGAGTTTTTTTGTTTGTTACGCTTTCAAGCATTAACTACCCGGCAGATCAACCTGAAATTTACGCGTACAAGTTATCAGGGGTACGCATAAGGAAGAAGGATACCTCTCATCCAGAAAAAGTACTATTTTCAAACGAAGCCGCTTGCAAAAGCTAGTTGTAAATAAAAACTCAGTCAATATTCGTAATACAGTGTCATCGTATTTAAAAACTGTTACGCTAGTGACTTGTATATTATACATTAATAAAACAATTGCTGCCTGCAATCCCTAGAGGGCGTGTCTGTTTGTACGTCCTTATGACATCGACCTTACGTGTACAACGTAGCTATTAGTTTTAATTAATAAAACTGTTGTTAACATGGCTGCGATATGACAGTTATCTAATTGATTATGCAGATTAGAAGCCTTAGATATGTACTTGTAATATAATATCAGTATTGTGTAAGGAAACTCCAGAATCAGTTCTCAAGTATTTATTTCCTTTAATATTATTGTAACTTAATTATATTTTATATTATAGTTTACATAGTTACACAATATGCATACCTGATTTAATTCAATGCAATATCCGCCACTTAATATACTTTTACTTCACAAACTTATCCGATCGCCACACAACGCACGACTGCCCGTTATAGTTCCGCGCGTTAGTTTTATACTATCAAGCATAGTGGGGCAGTCGAGAAAAATCAGTGTTGCCAACAGAAAATAAAGGATACAATTAAACATATTCAAATAATGCTTCTACATTGCTACATTTAACTAAATATTTCTATATAATAATTATATTCTACCTATAATTGCTAACAGCTCGGCCATCCTGATGTTAAAGCGAGACCCTTCGCTTTAGATTATGTTTAACAACAACAGGTCAAGCGATTCGTGCACAAAATTGTGGCCATGAATCGCTTGAAGTACCGTCGTTTATATTCGTAATAAGTATAATTTAATGTATTTCATTTATGTACTTCTTAAGAAATTATTATGTATATCCTGTTACATAGAGACAATGCTTATTTTTATCAATACACATACACATTTATAACTTATTATTAAAGATAAATTTATTTGACTCAACATGTGTACGATCAGGTGTTACAGATAGGTATTTTTTGTCTCAACATGCTCTGTCTTGTCAGACATGCAAATGTATATGCTTAAGAATTTTAAATTTATGCTGGATCTAATATTATAATTAACATGTCAATTAAGCGTCTCTTAACAATGAAGTGAGATATATTATAAATAGGTTAGTTCAAATCCGTACAATAAATATAAAAATTAATTAATTAATAATTCATTTCCAATAATAGAATAGTAATAGATAAGTCAATAATTAAGAACATGCCAAATTAAATTAGATCATGATAGACGATTATTAAAACAAAGAAAACAAATTATATAAGATTATCACATAGGAGATCATTAATATTATAGTAGCATTTATGCAATAAATAATAAATTTCTTAAATTACGTTAACATTAAGGTCCTTAAATTTATTTGGTACTTTATTGTATATTTTGGGTGCCATGCAGAAAATGCTATTATAATTGTTTTACATAATATGTATGGCATTCATACATTTATTTTAAATCACTGAAATATTATATAATTATTGAAAACAACCAGTGAGAATCACTGTTACAACTATTATGTTATCAATTCATTATTTTAGAAATATCATCACATTCTTTCTCTGAATTTACTTAACTAGAATCATGATTTCTATCGTATACCAAACATGGTTTTAGTTTATCTATTGATACAATATTCTCATAGCGAGGTCGATGCGCCTTTAACATTACTTAATACATCTAAAACTGTCGAGACGCGGTTATTAATTAATTGACTTAGTTTATTTAACGGTGCCGAGTTTTGATGTCGCGACTTCCCGTGTTATCCACGTTGTCGCGACACCTCCCTCCTCGGACTTTTACGATTGTGCCGAGTTTTGATGTTACGACTCCCGGTGTTATCCACGTTGTCGCAACACCTCCCTCCTCGGACTTTTATTATTATGCCGAGTTTTGATGTTACGACTCCCCGTGTTATCCACGTTGTCGCAACACCTCCCTCCTCGGACTTTGTGACTTACGATTAAAAGAGTGTTTGTAGATTTGCCTCTCTCGCCGGCTCCCTTCCACTCCCTCACTCTGTATTTGTTTTGAAGTCTACCCTTTTCCGCTTTCATTATCGCGGTTACTTATCATCAGACTCATCCATTAATCTGAAAATTAAGGAATGATCGGCAGTTTAAATTCATTAATTAAATATTTATCACAGTTAATCTGTCAGGTATATCAGACGTAATAAAATATATCGAGTCATGCCACCAGTATGTCACTGAGACTCAATAGGTTAACTTTAATATTACCGCTGAAACCTGTCAGCTGTTTGTGATTTGGAGTCAGTCAACAGTAATACCATCTCCTCCCCTGATCATGAAGTTATGCCTGTGTCTAATTTGGTTGATAACAATAACAAAAACACATTCATGCCTTGAGACCAAACACCTATTTGGTCTGAAAACATGAATACATCTTTGTAACCCACACCTGTAGGTTTCAGTAGAAGTTAAAAACGACTACATTAAACGCTCAGTCAACAGTCATTTCTTTATGGTGACAGCCTATCTGTCACTAAAAAAGATGCAATCTATTTAACAGAAGTATAATCATTACATTATAAGGTAAGGTGTAACTTTATTCTGTGTGCATTACCATAGTCCTATGTATTAACAAAAGAACAAAAATAGGAATATTGAAAAACTTAATTTACTTCTTTAAATGCAGTTGTATTTGTTATAACAATTTTATTTCATTCTTCGACACTAACAAGTTTATTAGTAGATTTTTATTGACTAAATATACATCGTTTCTACCTTATTTTTATAAAAAGCAACTTGCTAAACTATTAGCATTTAATATATTATGCAGGGACCCAGTTACCAGTAGAGTAGTGAAGGTTATAGAACATAGTAGTATTATTACTACAAATCTTAGTGATACATCTAGAAGTTTAAACTGTTAAACGAGACAAAGGACAGGCATACACAGTATTAAACTAATTCATTAAAATATTCAGGGTCTATCCGGCAAGGAGTTAGAATTAGATTTATTTTTAAACATAATATTCAAGTATGTTGCATAACGGAACATTGGTTAAAAAGTATTCAATTAAAATTTATAAAGAGTATTATTCAATTGTAAGTGCATTTTTAAGAGAATTCTATATATGGTGGCTCTATAATATATTTATGTAATGATGTAAAACGTAAAGAACTTAAAGATATAGTAAATCTTTCTATCGTACTGATGAATTATCCTGTGTGGAACAAGAGCAACATACCATAGTTTGTGTGTATTGTCCACCGCAGAGTGACTTTAGTGTATTCGAAACAGTAGTACAGGATATTTTAAATCGTTTGAGTTTTAATTACTAAAACTCAAAGAATATAGTAATATAGTAGTATGTGGTGATTTTAATATTAATTTCCTTGAGCAGTCAGCTCTTTCTGTGAAACTAATTAGTTCATTAGAGTCATTTAATTAAAGTATCTATTTTTGGAACCAACCAGGATTATATCACATTCTGCTATCTGCTTAGATAATGTATTTTGTGACTCAATTTCTAAATACGGCCGGGCCATATTAAGTGAACCGACATCTGACCATTGTGGTCAAAGGGTAGATTTTTCTGTAAATACAATGCTTAAAGAGAATAAGATCACATGTAGACCAATGACCTCTAATCGCTTAAAGAAATTTAATAATAAAGTAAGTGTCAAGGTTCTCAATATGGAAGGATATCCTTTCTCAGACGAAGTATATGAGTCTTTACTTAACATAATTATTTTAGAATATAAAAATATTATTAAATGTAAGACCTTTACTAAGAATAATAAGATTATGTTTTGTGATCTAAATTATATGAATTATATGATATGAAAAACATTCAATTTTGATCCTAATTTTATTCAATATGTTAAAAATTATTTAAAATGATTTGTGCCACTGCCAAGTCCCTTTATCTAAAAACTAAAATACGAAATTCTAGTAATAAAATCAAAACTACTTGGAATATTAATAACAATGAAACAGGACGCAGCAAGGTGCGTGATAATTACCTTTGAATAAATATAGTCTTCTGTTTACGCGAATGAAACACCAATAACTAAATTATGTTCGGGTACTTTGAAATAACTACACTGGAACATTGAGACAACTACCATCTTAGTCTCCCCGTGACCATGGCTGCTGAAAAGCAACCGAAACGTCGGGGAAAGTGTAGACTTAAAAACAAATAGATTTGGTAGCCCCAACAATCCAATCAGCCTAAAATTAGCAAAATTTTATAGTATAGTAGTGTAACAGTTTCTAAATTATGTAATAGAGTGTTAAATAAACAACGCGATAAAATCCGTATATAGTAGTTTAATTTCAATGAATACCTTTGAACTTAATACAAATAATAATAGGAATTCTATGACGCCTATTAGAGGGTTTTAGTTTTCTTCTTTTTTATTTCTGTTTATAATATTTTAGGTATAAGTTAGTTTTATAGAATTGTGTTTATATTATATATATAATTAATAATTTGTATTGTGGAAAATAATAACATAATTACAAATAATTTGGAAATAGCCGACACCTTTAATAACTACTTCGCAAAAATAACTTTAAATACAACTAGTACCCTAAGGTCTTGCCCAGCTCGAGCAGAATACTTGGTTATCGACAACGTGGAAGAGTAAGATACTATTCAGTTTTGAACGTGTACATCCATATCATATAAAAACGTATTTAAGTAACTTAATTAAAAAATATCTGCTAAATTCAGGGATTCCTATCTTGTAAAATTTGTTGAAAATATTATTGTCAATATAGCGCCACACCTAGCTGCTATAATCAACGGGGCATTTTAATGAATATGGGCATTTTTCTTAACTTAATTAAATGTAGTAAAATACTACCTTAATTTAAAACTGGATACCAAAGCGACCCCAATAATTTTAGGCCAATTTCAATCAGTAAAGTATTTGGGAAGATTATATTACAGCAATTAAAGAGCCACTTTAGTGTAAATGATTTATTTCATACAAATCAATATGGTTTCAGGATTTGTGTGAAATTGTTTTATTCGTGGATGACAAATCCCTTATTTTTAAAGTAGACTGAAAAGCACCGAATTTATGTGCTGTTAACGATTTACTCGCGCAAGTCCTAGACTGGTTTACGACGAATAATTTACTACTAAACTTTACACTGCCAAATGTAAAGAGTCCTAACGTAAATATAAATTTAAAAACTTTAGATGATAAAGTTAAGTGAGGTGCTCAAATATCGTGTCTTGCAGGTTTCTTCTCATAGGGCCAACCCTTTTCCTGAACCTAGCAACTAACCTAAATGTAGCATCAGTAATTGTATTGACCTTTACTAATTTTCAAGCTAACAAAACTATTAAGACTATCAAAGCTATTCAAATTTATTATAGTTTATTTATATAATGCTTATTTTTTATATAATACATTATATATTACCATAAACAAAATTCATATAAATACCAAATCATGTCTGCATTGACATAAACTTTATATTTTATCAATTACATTATTTTAAAATAGTTTAACTATGCTTAACAATCGTTCTTCAAAATTATCTGTTATTTGTAGATATACAACCTGTTTACACCAAACTCATTAGTAGATATCGTGCGTGTTTTGTTCGCTTAAATATTACAATCAATATTACAAAACTGTCCTTACTCAATTAACTTACAGTTGGTATTTCTAGAGTGAGAATCCTTACCTCGCCGTAACACAATTTGACTAGCACGGGAGCTAAAGAATTTTTATCGGATTACCGCCAATTTTATATGTTGAAGTTAAACAGAATATTTTTCTTCTTATTTATACATTAATTTGCTAATGTTCTAAGTTAATATAGTCAAATATGATTAATAGTGTAAATATGTTTAACTGTACTATATTGTATCTGTTTTAAACATGCTGTGCACACATATTTAGAACATATATTAAAACAGAACAACATTGTAAACCTAGGCTAACTTTATCTATGAATAAAGTTTTATCTTATCTTATCTTATCTTGGTGAACTAAATGAATAAATGATATTGACTTTGACCATGAATTCAGCTCATCCATGAAAGCTTTAATCTTTAAGATAGTATATAGTTTCATTGTGTTTTAATATTGTAGGTATCGATTGAAAATAAAAGTAATAATATATTAATAATGATACCTTCAATCTGTATGTCAGTATAGTGCATATAAACATAGCGCATCAATATGGGCAAAAGCATTAACAAGTCATTCCTCTTCCCAATACCATTTTTGATGGACATATAGCAGATTGCACCTGATAACACATCCCCAGAGAGTAGCTCTGGCTGGATATAAACAGTGCCGAGAGGAGAAATACCGAGGAGTGCCCCAGCCAAATTCAACCTCATTAACCGCAATAATGCTACATATCCATAAGTACACAGTACATTATCAAGTAAATACGTCGCTTTCCAATAGTTAGCTACCAGGGAGTGCCTTGGCCAAGCCAAACTACGACGCCGATACAACGAGTCCACCTAGCATCCAACACACTTATCTGTAAGTCTCATAATCGAGACGAAAAAACAAACAAACACGAGTGTCGTAGTTGACTTCAACCCATCAGGACGGAAATATAAACAAACCAAATTGATGTTAAATCTGTTAAATTTATCACAATTACTCACTACATGGAATAAGTAACAATTATCCATATTTTCAACGTTTTCACACGATACCTTAATATTTTTTAAAGCATTTGGCGTTCGATTAATAAATAATCGTTTGATTTAAAAAATCTTAGACGAAAAGTGAGGTTATTTGTCAGATGCCAAAATATCTATAATTTGGAGGAATTTAAATTAATCTGTCAGTTATAATTACTAATCCTATCCCTTAGGTTATTCTTTAACAATTTAAAATTATGTACCTACCCTGCATTTTTTTTTACTGTATGTATCGATCTACTATATTCTGTTTGGTCAAAAGCGGATATCAAATTTTTTTAAATTCAAATAATTAATTAATTGTTTTACAATTGATGCTACACTTGGACATCACTAAAATGTCTATGGTCATGTCAATGAACCGTTTGTATACCTTTTGATTTTGTTGTATTGAAATCGACTATATCGCAATACCCCATACAATGCGTGACAAGTCAAATGTTGAGAACCAATTCTGAACGAAATGTATATATTTTCTTTTATTTGTTCATAAAAGTTAAATTTGCACGTGGGCTGGGATAAACAAGTGCCTTTTAAAAAAAAATGACCCGTCTATCCCACTTCTGAATTGTAAGGAAACTCCAGAATCAGTTCTCAAGTATTTATTTCCTTTAATATTATTGTAACTTAATTATATTTTATATTATAGTTTACATAGTTACACAATATGCATACCTGATTTAATTCAATGCAATATCCGCCACTTAATATACTTTTACTTCACAAACTTATCCGATCGCCACACAACGCACGACTGCCCGTTATAGTTCCGCGCGTTAGTTTTATACTATCAAGCATAGTGGGGCAGTCGAGAAAAATCAGTGTTGCCAACAGAAAATAAAGGATACAATTAAACATATTCAAATAATGCTTCTACATTGCTACATTTAACTAAATATTTCTATATAATAATTATATTCTACCTATAATTGCTAACAATTGTATATAAACTGTTCCACTGCTAAGCACGAGCCTCTTTTCAGAGTGGAAAGGTTAGGCCATACTGGACCACGCTGGCCTAGTGCGTGTCGGCAGACTGCACATATTTTATTATGGAGAACTTTGAGATACGGAGATGTCCTCATGATGTTTCCCTTCACTGTTAAATCGAGCATTAAATAATGATTTAATACCCGCATAATTCCTAAAAGCCCGAACTAAGTGCGAACTTGAGACCTCTGCGTGGCGGTCTAATGCTCTCCCACTGGACTAAACACATTTCATTATTAAAACATTGATTAAGAATTTATATTGATTGACATTATTCGCGCTAAACAATGTATAGCGCTAAGCACGTATTGCGATTTAACGTAAGCCTTTTTAATCTTCGGCATGTTTATCATATAGTTTTCTATTCAAGTACACGACAAGAAACTATTAGCGATGTTTTTTTCAGTGGCATTAAAATAGTAATTACAAAAACGAAATTACAATTAAAGTTTAAATTACTAAATAAATCAGGTCCTATAAGAAAATTACTTTTTCAGTGGCATTAAAATAGTAATTACAAAAACAAAATTACAATTAAAGTTTAAATTACTAAATAAATCAGGTCCTATAAGAAAATTACACTGGCCTACACTATGTTTGTAACGATATTTAACACAAAGATATGTTTTATTAACAATAATTAACAAACAAAAACGCCGATATAAATGAAATAAAGGTAATAGCGAAGACACCTTACCTTACGATTTCTGTCATCTTATAAAATGTTGCTTAAAATGGTGGCACCATCACAAACCACAACAACACACTGATCACACACAAATACATAATTATTTCACAAAAATCACTCGCGATTTCGATGTATCAAGCTCAAGATGGCCGCGGCATCACCCACAAGTTACGCACATAACACAACAGTTCACATATCATACACGAATACATAATTAGTAATACAAAAATCACTCGCGATTACTTCCAATCCTGAAGGAAAGTACGTGCGAAGTCAACGACGCGTCGAAACTGAATGAACTGATGTACTTGTTGAGTTGTTGCTACTTGTTGTTACATAGTTGCACGACGCTCACTAAATCAGATTGAGATGAAATACTGGTCAATAAGGCAAATTTAAAATATTGATTTGTACACATTCAAATTCAAATATTATGGCATATAATGTTTACACAATTGTTATAAAATTAAAGGTTTTGTAGGGCGTTAGGGCTGTTAGGGCGCAGTAAACAATTTTATGATTATTGCCTAGTTCTTAATCCTGACTAATATCATAATAAAAAAAACACCAATCACTTTTAAATCGGTGCGCTTATAAGCTTAACCCTAGAGTTACGCAGTTCGCATAAGGCTTTAATTCGCAACTGAAGTCTTAAAAACTAAAAGTTTTTATATAACCCAGTTTTCTGTGAGCTAGTTAAACGTTAAACAACTTAAATGTTATGAGAAAACTTTTCCATTAACGTGACGCACGTATGGCATAATTGTTTAGGTGATCGCCTCGTCGCTGTTATTGCGCCGAGTCATGGGGTACCAATTAGAACAAAAAGTAAACAGTTTCAAAAATAGATCATAGATGGCACTATGAGTTCCAATGTTAATATTAAGATCAATCAAAATGCTTTATTGGAAGAAAAAGAAAATTGACCATAAATGTTATTATAAATAAATATTGTACATATTTAATTAACGAGCATCAAGATAAATGCATTTGTTTTATGATTTAAAGATATCGATATATCAGTACTTTTTACATCACACATAGGTAATCTACCTATCATTTTATTTTACCTAGAGGGCTAGATGAGACGCTAGATGGCTCTTTTATATGTTTATACAAGTCTACAAAAACATTGTGTTTTTATTTCATACCCTTCTTTTGGTTTACTTCAATATTTGTTTATTACCTACTGATACTAATTAATAAGAAATTACTTATAATATGCAAAATATGTATGCTTAACAAATGTCAATGTATTAGACAAAACGTTTTGTTGTACTACATGGCATTATATTCAAATACCTGGTCGGTTCTCGAAACTTCTATTGTCAAATTTCATTTGCTTGTGCGGCAGTAGATATAGCGAGTCCAACGACTGGTTGGACTCGTCGGCGTTATAATAATCATTATCTCTGTGCTACCTACTTATTCTGAATTGAATTACAAACTTACGATAGACATGCCGATAGAAATGGAGTTTTAGTTAATCATAGCAACATTTTACTAAAAATAGTTAGGTAAATATTAAGTAACCTATCATAATAATTATTCTATAAAATTAAAGACTTATTTGTTTATACCGCTTTGTTAGTTTAGTTTTTACGCAATTTCTAGTATTATTTGATCACTAGACGCAACTTGACTAAATCTGTTTCAAAGGGCCTGAAAGCTAGTTAGGCACAGTTGTGATTAGGATTGCCACCTTTATTTTGAACAAATAGAGTATGTTTACTATCTTAGGTAAAAAAGTACCTACATGGTCTGAAAATAAAGTATTACTTATTTAACCTGCCTTTTGGTTACCATATTTTTGATGATGCTAGTTAAATCTAACAAATATTTATTAATAAGGAAAGTCGTAATCGGATTTTTACAAAATATGTCTATATTAAGATAGATAAACAATTGATTTTATTCAATTTAGGGAATCTTTATAGCGTTGCTTTAAGTTAACAATTAAATAAAACCTGAAAAAGCGGACATAGGTAAAATAAAGTATCTTCACGTCCTTTATTTTCTACTAAAGTGTAAATTACGTTTACCCGAAATCACGTACAATACTTTACTATAAAGTACCTACGGTTGGCAACCCCAGTTGTACTTGTTGTGAATTTCATACCTTTGATGAAATACGCGACGATCAAGTAAATCGTGCTAACTATCGTTTAAAGGAAGGTAGTTCGTAATAAACGTTTTTTTAATCAACCCGTGACCACGATCCATGCATGTCGGTCGAAACGTCGCATCGGGCAATTAATATAGGTATATATTACCTTTTAAATACTTTATCGCGAGTAAGACCCGTTAACTAGCATTATATTAAGTACCTAGTTCATAATAGCCTGATAATGTCTTAGTTTATCGAAATCTTTTGGAACAGGATACACTCATCGCACGCGCTGGTGCGGGCGCGGGGGTGGGCAGGGTAAGACTCGCCCACCCCCGCGCTACAAGGCCAAGTATGAAACGATGCTTACTATTTATTTTGCTTCGAAAAATATAAATTATGACTACTGAGCAATATTTTTAAAAATTGGTTGTGGTTTGTTTCTTCCTGTTGTCGACGTCACGTGACGATATTATGACATCACATTTCGTTTCGAATATTATCATTTACTATTTTACTCACATCACTCACTCTCCATATCACACTCATAATTTTTTAACTAGTTACTATTAATGTGTTCATATCTGGTTTGGTTGACATTGTAATAAATATTCGGATGTAATAGTAATATTACATGAGATAAATATTTCTTGGACGTCGTCGTCACCATATATCCTTATAATTATTATTTAGACACGAATATTTAAATAAATCATACCAAAGCATGAATAGTGTTTTAGGATTAGTAACATCGCATTTATCATGGTATATTAATGTGATCTTTACTTACATAAGTACCCCAATATTCATTAAGTAGTTTAGTGTTTTGTTACTTGACTTTAAACTATTATTACATATTAATTATTGATTTCCCTACAAAATCAATAATTAATATGGATATAAAAGTAAAAGAATACAATGTCAATAATTATTATGACATAGTTAAAAGATTACGAGCCATGACTAATAAGCGTAAAGCATACCTACTAACTCAGTTGTTTTTTAATCTATTAATACATCTATTGGTACATTGTATTTTATAGGAGGTATATCAATAATTATATTATTAGCTTTAACTTCTGTTAAAGTATTAAGCAGGTCCAGATAATTAATATTTCATAACAAAACTTCAGTTGACAATCAAACTTCGACTCTCTATTGAGAATCGACGCGGCAGGCAGGCGCGCTACTCGACGCCGCGGCTACCGGCAGCGCTCATACACGATATTCACGAAAATTCATGAAGCTGACCGTAACCTGTCAAATGCCGCTAAAAAAACCGGACTTCGGACTTGTACACGTCAAACCCCGGTGACCCTATATGGGGTCGAGCACACTCGATAGTGTATTGTTTACGTTTGCATTAGTTATTTGAGCTAACGTAAACATTTCACGATCAAGTGTGCTCGACGCCATATGGGGTCACCGGGGTTTGACGTGTACAAGTCCGAAGTCCGGTTTTGACGCCGATCGGCGTCAACGGTATTTGAGCGGGTAATAACCCGAACGCCGCCGCCGAGCGATACTCGCGCGTGCGTGTGATTTGATTTCAAGTATGGCGTAGTGGTTTAATCGCTTAAACCGGGTACTTATCGACGTGCGGAGTGTTATGGGTTCGATTCCCACACAGAAAATAAATTATGTTCAACAGATTTTTTGTGTTGAGTCTGTTATACGGCAAAAGAGTAAACGTATGTCTTTAAAAAAAAAGTGCTGGTTATTATATTTATTTTTCGATAGTTAAATTCAAAATAATCTATGTGATGTATTTTATAAATAGTCATAACTCAGTAAATTTCAACAGAGACTAAATACTAGGCATTGCACAGTTGTTTTCAAAAATCTGAGCGCAATATTTTATGTTATTTTATATTTATAATTATAGTGAAACTAACTGCCAAAGTAGAATTCTATACGTCAATAAGTTATTTTCAAAGTACCCGAACATCAATTACAATCGCATACATAATGAAATATATTGTTGTATTAATACTTTTAAAACGCATTCATTAAAATTATATGAAAATAATATATACAAGGTCAAATTTTGACAGCAACACGATATATTCACGAAAATCCGACCGAGTAAATGAGAATCACCAAAGTGTGATCGTACTATTACGCGCTCTGACCAAATTTAGGTTTTAAAAAAAAGATTTTATTTGTCCTTCAAATAGAATTATATTAATTAAAGAAATAGAAAATAACAAATACAGCAGTGAACAGCTCGGAGATCGGACAGAGACTGGTGCTGGAAAGTTCCTAGGGCATAGGAATATGGTTGTTATGGTTCAAAAGTGCTGAGTAAGGCGAAAGTCGAGTCTGGTAAGCGTTAGGCATAGAGAGGACCGGGCATAACACCTCCCCGGCCAAGAATAAACTTACCCTTACAGGTAAGTTTACTGAAAAATAGGGACATGGCAGGATAGGTAGAGCATTTTTGGGAAAGCAAAGGTTACATAATAATAATCTAGCCGAGCTACTACATTAAAGAACTTAACTTAGATAACTCTTATTCTAGGACGAGTAGTTTGTACTTCTATCTCGTCAGGTTCTACTGGATTTATATCCAGTTTATTACATTTTTTACAAACTAGATTACGATATTGAAATGCTAATAATGAAATTACTAGGATTAATATAATCGTTGAAAGAGATAAACTAGTGTGAGATATTACATTAGTTGTAAAATTATTATTTAAATCATCAAGGGTTTTATCCGTAACATCGGTGAGGCTTTTGAGATGTTTTAAGCCTTGTAAATCGATGTTTGTAATAGTAGACGTAGAAACATTAACTTTCAGTTCATTAAATTTACTTAATGTACAACACTTATCTTGTATTAGGTTAAAATCTAAATTAATTTCATTACTTCTCATATTATATGTTAATTCTGACATAGATAATAGTCTAACATTTTTGCAGAATGCAGTACATTGTGGTTTCAGGTTTAACAGACCTGTACCGCTTATAGTTATTTCAGTCATATTAGACAAACATTGAATAGACAACTTCGTCATTCGAGATTGTACAAAAATCCATTTATTAGAGCCAAGATTTTGCCAAATGTTAACATTACCATAAATAAATTTAGTTTCACATTGAGACGGCAAGTCTTTTACAAATTTAGTTAATAATTCTATTTCACATATAGGTTCCGAACTAACTGATAATATATTAGAGATGTCACAAATCATCACATGTTTATCTAAAGATTTACAATGTGTTGTGTCTGTAAGAGTGCAATAAGCCGACTTTTCTTTATTAAGAGCAATAAAATTGGTTGTCGGTACAATCATTGCATAAGAATTAGGCGAATTGGTATCATGAGGTACAGGTATGGGTATTACTTGATAAAGATCAAAATCAGACTGGTAAACAAGAGGTATTCTTACAACAAATATTATCTTCTTACTACTGTAGTAAGGGACTATTTCAGATATTCTTAAAAGTAAGATTATATTATTTATATCTAATCCTAACGGCAATTCTCTAAATTTAGGTAAGTGCCTAAAGTTTATTTCTAATTCATGAAATAATTGTTTCGGCGTTACGACAGCAGGATGTAGAGTATTACTATTAGCAGAAATTACAGAGTTAATAATATCTTCAACCTTAAATGATAAGGTAAGTAAACTTGCGTGTAATGCGTTAATTACTTCATTAATTTTATTTCTAAGCATTAATTCGTTAGTAGTTATAGTTACATTCTTTAGACTTAAGGTTAATTGGTCAATGACATCATTCAAATAAGCTTCATTTTTTGAAATAGTATAGAGAGTATCATTGAAGTTAATGATTGCAGATTTAGAAAGAATTATATTGTATTTCATTAAAAGCGTTAATTGCTTTTCGTTTGAATATAATTTTTGAATGGCGTCATTGTACATTTCAGAGTCTTCCTCATCCATTACTCCAAATACTTTTTTCATAATTGAACCTATCCCAGAAATCCAGGCTGATCGTTTTGACTTAGGCGACATTAGATGTGATATAGCATTGTAATCACGAGCAATATCATCGTAGAGTGAAGAGAGAGGTTGTAACATATTATAACATTGAAAATCTTTGATAGCCTCGTTTTGGTGACACATAAACCTAGATGTTCCTAAAATAGTATTTATATTATCCAAATGTGGTTTAATAAAACTTAAATCTACTGGAATAACAAAGTAAGCGTGATCACTAACTATCTTCATAGTACTTATAGGATTAAAATATATCCCAGGGCTTTTATCCAGTTGTTGAACATGCTCTTGGGTGGAGAATGACGCGGGAATGAATAGTAGAGTAGTCCTGAAAAATTTTGAATATGATAATAATGTTACCGATTACGCCGAACGAGGTGTTGCTAATTTTATTTGATCATAATGGTGTACGACATGGCGCCTATTAATGAGCAATGTTACTGTATTATTATCGTGAACTTTAATTACTTTATAAGGCCCTTTCCATTGTGGTGATAAGGCTTTTCTAAGTCTCAGGTGATTACGAAGGTATACAAGATCACCGATTTGATATCGTTTAGGTCTCGTTTGAACATCGTAGTATTTCTTTGATTTATCCTTAGAGTTATTGATGTTTTCGATTGCTTTTTGCCGTGTATGTTTAAATCTGTGAATAAGCATTTTCAAGTATTCGGGATAGGTAGGATCAGATGAAGAATCATAGACGGAATCTGGAATGAAGGGTTTTTGACCAAAGAGTAGTTCGTATGGCGTATAATTAGTAGTGCAATGAACGGTAGTATTATAGGTTAAAATGCCAGTATAGACATAGCGATGCCAATCGTCCTGATCGTCGCTCACAAACGACTTGAGATACTCCTTTAGAGTCGAGTGACTGCGCTCAAGAGCGCCTTGCGTTTGAGGGTGATATGGGCTAGACCACAACTGCTTAATTTTTAGAAAGCTGCAGGTTCTTTTAAAAAGATCGGAAGTGAAATTTGTACCTTGATCGGTAAGTATAGTTTTTGGTATGCCAAATAAGGATATAAAGTGAATTAAACAGTCACTAGTTTCTTCTGCAGTTGTTGATCGTATAGGGTAAGCTACAGAAAATTTAGTTAAGTCATCCTGGAGCGTTAATATGTACTTTAGCTTTGCAAGACCTGCTTCAGGTAATGGTCCCACTATATCCAGGGCGACACGTTGAAATGGGGTTGTAGAAGTTGTAGTGATTTTCATGGGTTCGCGATTAACTTTTCGAAGTGCTTTATTTTCCTGACAAAGTTTACATGACCTGACATAATTTTCTACATCGTTACGCATGCCTTTCCAATGATATCTTGCCTGAATTCTTTTTAACATTCTAACTGTTCCTAAATGACCTGCAATGGGTATGTCATGATTTTCTCTTAGAATCTTTTTTATTTCACTTAATGATGGAAAGATAATAGCGTTACGATAAATGGTTACGAATATCTCTATATTATGGAATAAATATAATATGATATTATATAGTTTAGTGTATGAATGAGATTCAAAGGGATTCTTGAAATCTGTAATGCTTATATTAATTAGTGAATTTACAATTAGTTCATTACGTAGATTTTTCAGACTAGTGTATAGATCTTCGTAAGTAGCATTATCAAAATGGTTAACTTTAGTAAAGAGTAGATACACGACTTTATTTTTGTATTCGAGTTTTAGAAATGAATACAACACTCTTTCCTTATTAAGAATTTCCTCTCTGTTTGTTAAATCATTTAAAATATCTTCAACGTGTAGGTTACTTTCATCAAGGTCAATAGATGTGGGGATAACAAGTACTTTATCAGAACTAGTAAGTACACTAGAATTAGATTCTAAGATTTTGGCATTTGACACAAAATTTCTACAGTTCATTGCTCTTAGGAATTGAGAATAATTATCGTCGTTGATGTCAAGAATTTCTAGAGGATCGTTGGTAGGAGTTTGAGAGTTTGGAATGATTCTAGGCGAATCGGATGTTGGAGACAGTGGAGGGTCCATGTGAGATATTGAAGGTAAGTTATGATTGTCATCTATTTCAGGATTTCCACTTGGGATGGAGTTAGGACCCGGAGCAGTTTGAAACTCAGTTAAAGGATTTTGTGTTAAATCAGGTAAATTTGGCGGGCTGAAGTCAAGGTTGAGGTTGTCATTAAATGGACTGATGTTGTCATCGAGGTTAAGGGTTTCTTCGTTAATAAGATTAACAGGATAGCGGGATAATGCGTCAGCTGCTGCATTGAGTTTACCTTTCTGGTAGGCGATTTCATACTCGAACTCCTCTAATTTTAACCGCCATCTCTGCAACTTGCTACTGGGGTCTTTGTGGTTGAAGAGCCATTTTAAAGGCCTGTGATCAGTGATAATTTGAAATTTCCGCCCATAGAGATACGGGCGGAAGGTTTTGCATCCAAAAATTATAGCTAAGAGTTCTTTTTCTGTGGTGCTATAATTTGATTCACTTTTGTTAAGGGTGCGAGAGGCAAAGGCTATTGGTCTATCTTTGCCAATCGAACCTTGACTCAGAACGGCACCAATTGCATGGTTAGAAGCATCGCATGTTAAAATGAAAGGTGAAGAGAAATCCGGGTATATAAGCACGGGAGCAGAGGTGAGTTTGTATTTTAATTCATCAAAAGATAGCTGTTGTTGGTTCTCCCACAAGAAAGGGGTATCCTTTTTTAGGAGATGCGTTAGTGGCTTAGCAATTTTGGAAAAGTTTGGTATGAAACGGCGGTAATAAGAGACGAGGCCAAGGAAGGACTTTATATCCTTTGGACTATTAGGTTTTGGAAACTGGGTTACAGCCTTGACTTTATCAGGGTTTGGTTTTACGCCATTTTCAGTTATTAGATGGCCAAGATAAGCGACTTCACGTCGGAGAAACTCGCATTTATCTGGCTGGAGTTTGAGGTTAAAATCTCGAAGTCTTTGAAAGGTTAATGAGAGGTTTTCTACATGTGTACTAAGGTCATATGAATAGATTACAATGTCGTCAAGGTATACAAAACAGCGCACACCTTGAAGGCCTGATAAAGCTGTATTCATCAACCGCTGAAAAGTAGCGGGAGCGTTTTTCAAGCCAAATGGCATTCTTGTAAACTCGAAATGGCCCCGAGGTACACTGAAGGCAGTTTTAGGTGCATCTTCTTGGTCAATTAGGATCTGATGGAATCCAGACGCAAGGTCAAGAGTGGAAAAGTATTTGCTCCGACCTAGCTGATCTAGAATTTCGGAAATTTGCGGGATTGGGTAGCTGTCACCAATGGTTACGTCATTTAATTTCCGGTAATCAATTACTATTCGCCACTTGCGTTCACCAGAAGCGTCTAACTTTTTGGGTACTATCCAGATTGGGGATGACCATGGGGATGTGGAATGTCTAATAATATTTTGGCCAAGCATTTGATCAATTTGTTTATTCACTTCTTGCTTGTGTACCTCTGGGAATCGATAAGATTTGACATTTATGGGATTTTGAGCGGTTGTTATTATTTTATGTTTTAATGCATCTGTATGCGAAAGTTTGTCACCAGGTATATGAAAAATGTCTGAGAATTCGGAACAAACATCGTAAAGAGCATTAGCTTCTTCAGTGTTAAGGTGAGAAATTCTAAGAAGATTAAGGACTTCTTGGGTCCTAGCATAGGCATTAACCTCGTTACTTACGGTGGAAGTGACACAATACGACTTAATCGAGGGACTTATTGGAATGAGATTTATATTTAAATTAGAAGATAAGGTCACAGGTGATTCAGAAAGATTAACAACTGAAATATTTATTCTTTTGTTTTCTTTTACAGAAACTAAGCAATTTGCAATTAATAAATCTTTATGGATATATTGATCCATTACAACACCCTCTGTTATTTCGGGATTAGCAACAGAACATTCGATTATAGTTTCTGATCTTGGCTGAATAGTATATACAGAATGACTAAAAATGAGATCAAACTTAGTATCTTTAATTTTTAAAATATGTTCATTGTAATCGATTGTGCAGTCAAGATCATTTAGTAAATCACTTCCAATAATTCCATCGTATGATAGGCTAATTTCGTTAACGACGTGAAATTCGTATGTTATTTTTGGATCTGGTAAAATAATTAATCGAACATTACCTACAGTTCGTATTGTGTCATCACCGGCATCTATACCCTTTAGTAGTATTTGTTTTTCTCCTAGTGAGGGCATTCTGTCGATAGAAGATTGTTTAATAAGACAAACCATTGAACCAGAGTCGATAAGAAATTTTAACGGGGAATTAGCAATATCATTTTCTATTACAATATGTGGTAGGGATCGTTTAGTGGCGTTAGACATTACCTCATAAATGTTATTATCATTTTGAATTCGGTGGTTGACATTTGAAGTAGAAGGTTTCGTTTCAGATACAGTGTCAGAGAATGAAATAGTATGTTTATTGTTATCGATTGATATCATAGAGGTAGTTTGGGAAACAGCGGGTTTAGAATTGGAAATAGTATATTTTGATTTAGTAGCGTGAGCGTAGGATTTAGCAAGTGATGTAGCAGGCTTTGCGGTTGAAACAGTGGATTCAGCGAATGACTCAGTGCATTGAGTACGAGAAACAGTGGATTTAGAACTTAAACAAGGAGCAGCGCGTTTGGTACCGGAAACAGTGGTTATGAATTTAGGAGACGCAGTGGTATTGGTACCAGAAACAGTGGATTTAATAACGGAGACAGTGGAGTTAGAACGCATTGTGTCGGCTTTTGTCATTACATTTCCCGTGCGACACTCGTCGGGAAATTTTAATAGTTTAAATTATTATCAGATTGTTCGCTAGGCTGATTGTCATCGCGATTTATACACGAGTACGTCTCGTGCATATATTTTACATCACGGGGACGGTCAGTATTATTACTGTTACGAGAGCCAGGTTGATATTCGTTAAAATTTCGGTTACGGTTATTATTAAACTGTCGCTTTCTACAGTTTTCGATGTTGTGCCCAATATTTTTACAATATCTACAAATGATGGCATCTTTATTTACTAGGCTGCCACCTTGAAATTTGGAGGTTTGAGGGCCACCTTGATTCTGAGTTGAGTATCTAGTGTTATTACGGCTGTATTTTACATTGTCACGATTTTGAAATGTCATCAAATGTTTTCGAGAGCTCAAAAATATTTTTTCTTCTTCGCAAGCGTAACTGATGGCGTCCGATAAAGATTCGGGTTCTCGACAGCGTACTATTGTTGACACTGATGGGTGAAGTCCGGTTACAAAAGTATGAAGAGCTAGGTCTTCCATTGCAGCGGCACGGCCAGCCAGTTCTCCTTTCTTTTCTATCTTTCTCTTTGAAGTTGGCACCGTTAAATTAATTTCAGACAGTAATTTAGATAAACAAGTTTCGACTCGTAAGGCGAACTGGTTAACCGTCTCTTTTTGTTCTTGTCTACATTCTTGTAATTCCGTGAGCAAGTAGGTGTAGTGTTTTCGGTCTCCATATAGATTTTTTTAAAAACTTTCGAGTTGTTCAAAGTCATCAAACTCTTTCAAAGAGCACGCGGTTTGCGCTCTGCCTTCTAACTGGCTGAGTATAAATTTGAATAAAATTGGTTTTTGAACGGCGGTGGCTAACTCTATGGCGTTTCTACAGTTGTTTAAAAATGGGTTAAGTAATTCTCGAGTGCCGTCAAATTTCGAGATAAATTTAATCAAGAAGTTTATATTTACTTCAAAAGTTTCGCCAGACGCAGAGGCATTCTCTTCCTTTGGGTTTGATTGTTTACTCATATTTAAATAATATAAAAATTATTAAATACTGCCAATGGTAAAAGGTTGCTAATTATTTAACGTATGTCTCAAGGTTATAACTTACGTTATAAGATGAGCTTAAACTGTGCACTGTACTACACCGTTATCTATTCTCTAAAGCTCGGCCACCTAATACGTGGGCGACGGGCGATAACACTGCTCACGGTAACTTGTAAGTTTATAACAAGGGTTTTAATATGAAATAGAAATTAGTAATCGTTATTAGGATGATAAGACGATGAAATGTATACAAGAATTCACAAAAATTAGCAATATAAACAAAACTGGCTTGTTTTAAACTTAGTTTTTATCGTATATCATATGTGTTTCAGGCTTGAAACACGGTGAAAACTAAAGTTATTTGTCAATCACGGCCTAACACAGTCCAAAGATGTAGAAATAAATTAACTCACAGGATCGGCAGGAACATTATTAAATAATTTCGGGTCACAGGAGGTCCTTTCATTTATTGTAGCGGAGACTCGGCACGACGGCGGCGGTACGGCGACTGGTAAGCAAAGTTGTCCTTGGCTACCGTGACCGTGAAAGGATTTTGGTGATTGTGATTACGTTTCGTCAACTGGATACAAGGGTAAGTACTCAAGGTCTTCTTCTTACAGGTTTTCGCGTCTTCTCTCTATTTTCGCTTATTTATTCAAAGTGGTTGGTAAGTACTTAATATTTATTTTCGGCTGTTGGATTTGGCACAGAGGTGAACCATAGGATTTATAGCACTGCTGATAACTTCACACGAGCGATAGAATCGTTATATTTATATTAGACCACTTTTCTGGCTTACAGTCACTTTTCATTACGGCGCCACCATCGAACAAAGTACGATTTGAGACGGCTCTTTGTTTAAAATCATTTTAAAATACATTATGTTATTAATTAGTGCTTTAATGTGTGTTTAAATAATTATTACAGTGTAAATGTGAAGTACAAACGTTATCTTTAGTGTCTTGTTGATACTAAGTAAAATAAAAATTGATCAGAACTAATATCAATAAACAAACATTACAAAGTGATTAAAGTGTAAACAAAACTAAGAATATAACTATAAGTGACATCAGTGCTTTATTAGTGAATACACAATTGATTTAGAACAAATAAAAGACAAAAGTAATCGAAACAATTTGTTACAAGTTAAAAGTGACGGTCATTCACACACAAACGATTCATATAAATTTTTGCAGCATGAATCATCACAACAAAAATTTTTCTATGGTCTTAAGAAGCGAACTCTAATTATAATCTGTTGTCAACAAGTCGCCGTGGCGTGGTTGGTAACGTACCGACTTGAGACGTAGTAGGTGTCGAGTTCAAATCCTTGTATCAGCCGTCATCCGCTTTTTGTGATTAATATAAATTATTTACATCACAAAAATGAATTTCCTTGATAACATCACATTTCGGAGAGCTAGAACACATTCAGTTTCAAATGATCTAAATAAACATATAAATACTACTCTTGAGGAAACAGATTTCGACGAAAGCTTAGCTAGCAGTTTGCCAGATCTATCAAAACAACACGAAACTGATTTAATTAATAGCTTAAAAGAGCAAATTGAGAAATTAAAATTGGAATTAGGCAGTGCACATGAGGAAATTGAATCTCTGTCACTAGAAAACGCAAACTTAAGAGAAACAAACCAAAAACTAATTACGAAAAATGACTTATACAAAACTATAACTAGCAGCCCGAGTAATTTACAGAAAAAGACTACACCAAAGAAAGGAAATAAGAAAAATAACAAACAGACACAGACACAAACGGAAACAGAATCATTATCCACAGAAGCCAAAGGTAAAGCCGCGGAATCTACACCTGAGTCTCAACTAGTAGCACCTTCGGTAGAACACCAATTAAAATCAAATGGAACGTCGGGCAAAAAGAACAAGATATGTATCATCAGTAGTAACAAAACCTGTAACATTACATCAATAGCCGAAAAGAGCTTTCCTGACTTCAATATATGCCACTACCTGTCAACTAACTGTGGCCTGCGCCAGCTTCTGTACAATCTCCATGTTAAACTATCTAACTACACATTGAGAGATTATTGTATAATATTTATTGGCGAAAATGATTTCAAAACATCATCTAATTACTCAGAACTTGTCGCTTACGTACGCAAAACCCTGATGAGCTTAAATCATACCAATATAATACTTTGTTTGCCGACATATAAATGTAATAATTACTCTGTATTGCATAATTGGCGAATAGAAATGTTCAACTATTTACTCTATCATGACATACAAATGTATAACTATGCAATATTTTTTGACTCAAATTCAAATTTAGCTTACGACTATAGCATGTTTTCAGAACATAGCGGTTCAATTAATAAACACGGAATGTCCATTATTTTTGCCGATCTTATATATTATATTACTAGCTTTTCCACATGCATAGATGACGAATGCAACGAATGCAACGATTACGTAAAAAACAAATTAAGGACAACACCTCCAACGGATTGTATTTTGACAGAAACGACGAATCTTTTTCGTTAATAATGTTTGTAACCGTAGTATAACAGAAACTGAACTCAAAAACCAGATTATCCTAAGAACTAAGCGGAACCACCACAGCACCTTAAATTTCGCCAGTAACCTAGAAATAATATACCAGAACATATGTAGTTTTAGAAATAAAATCCATCTTCTTCAGTCTGTCATAGAGGAAAGACACCAGACAGATGTAATATGTCTATCAGAAACCTGGATCACCAAAAATAAAAGAGATCTATTATGCCTGGATGGGTATAACTTAGCATCTAGTTATAGCCGAGAGAACTATGAGGGAGGAGGAGTTTGTATTTTTGTACAGCAGCATTTAGAAACTATAGACAGAAATGACATTACATCAATGACTGTTGAATTTGTTATAGAAATAAGTGCGATTGAAGTTGTTAAGCAAAATCTAGTAATTGTTGTTATGTATTGGCCACAACGAAATAGGCAAGCTGAAATATTTTTTAGCACACTCAAAAAGCTTTTGCATCTTCTAGTGGTAAAGGATAATAAAAAGAATATAATCATCGGCGGTGACTTCAATGTCAATGTTTTGGAAAATTCTGTCTCCACCATGGAGCTGCTAAACATCATGAAAAGCTATAATTTTCATCAATGCATCAGGGAACCAACTCGTATAACTAATAAAAGCTCTACATGCTTAGACTTGGTATTCATAAATTTTGACATTGAAGCGTTCACTAATAGCGTAAACGAATTTGGACTCTCTGACCACAAAGGAATAATAATAAAAATGCCTAAAATTACACGCACAAATGAGAAGCAGACATGGTTAATTAATAAACGGTTATACAATGAAACTAATGTAGAATACTTCAAATCAGCCCTAACAAAATTAAATTGGAACTCAGTCATTATAAAGGACAGGGACGTTAACTCTAATTTTGAATCATTCCACAATGCTATCGTAGACGTGTTAAATATTTGTATCCCAAAAATCCGAATTAAATTAAGAAATAATGTAAAAAAATCGTGGTTAACAAGGGGCTTGAAAATATCATGTAAACAAAAACGTACTCTCAAAACATTTATTGTAAAATATAATCACCCTATACTAGTTAATCACTATAAAACATATACAAAGATATTAAAGAAAACCGTTGCACAATCAAAAAAAATACAGTATATACAGAGAATTAAAAAATGTGAAAATATATCAAAAACTATGTGGCAGATAATAAAGGAACGCACCAATAAAACTACTAAAAAAACTAAAACTAATATTAAACTACTCATCCATAAAAATATAACGGAAGATCCTACTACTGTTGCTGACACCTTCAATGACTTCTTCCTGTCTGTAGGTGGTGAACCAGGCAAACAGATCGGACAACCTGTCATAACGCAGGCCGATCAATCCTTTTACATTAGACCCGTAGATCCCTATGAGATCCTTACTATTATAAATAATTTAAAAAATAAAAACAGTTTTGGATTCGACGAACTCCCGCCAAAATTGATAAAAAGATGTGCATCCGAATTAGCTGTACCACTTGCTTACCTTATCAACCAATCATTCTCCGAAGGTGCTGTGCCAGATCTGCTGAAAATGTCCGTAACCAAACCAATTCATAAAACGGGCTCCAAGACCGATTGCGCTAACTACCGCCCCATATCACTTCTAACTACCTTTTCTAAAATATTTGAGACTGCTATGACCACGCGTTTATACTCATATTGCGAGAAATTTAAGATATTTCACGAAAGTCAAAACGGTTTCAGAAGAAATAGATCAACAACTCATTCGGTATTCACCTATATTAATCAAATACTTAATATAATAAATGATAAAAAATATGCTATTGGTATACTATTAGACATGAGCAAGGCATATGATCGAGTTCAATATAACATTTTATTAACTAAATTAGAGGGAGTGGGTGTGCGTGGTATTGCACTTGAATGGTTTACGTCATATCTTACCAACCGTATGCAATATGTAGAACTTGAACATTATAATTACAATACCGGTGAGATTTCTAACGTTCAATCTATTAAATCTAAAATAAGCAAATCAATTCCCCAGGGCAGTGTGCTCGGGTGCATTCTGTTCTTGATCTATATTAATGACTTGCCTAAAATTATAAATGACGTCAGTGTTTTGTTCGCCGATGACATATCGGTGGTATTCCCGTGCTCTAATAAGGCTCAAGTAGATGAACATGTCCACTCAATTTTATCTGATATATCTGGTTGGCTAACAGAACATAACCTGGAATTAAATATTTCTAAAACTAAACTTATGCAATTTAAACCTTACCAGAAACGGCCCTTAAACATTGAATATTCATTTAAAAATAATAGATTAGAATGCGTGGATAGTTTTAAGTTGCTTGGCCTCAATATTGACACAAGTCTTAATTGGAAATCTCACATACAAAAGATCGCAAGCAAACTTTCTTCATTTATATACGCCTTATACGAATTAAAAAAGACCACTGACATAAAATCATCTAAGGCTGCATATTACGCGTACGCACATTCCTGGCTTCGATATGGCATCATGCTGTGGGGCAACAGTGTAGACGCAAAGAAACTGTTCAAATTACAGAAAAAGTGCATACGAATCCTATCAAATATAGATGTCATGGAGAGCTGTAGATCGCATTTTGTTAAGCATGGAATCCTAACTCTTACGTCACTCTACATTCTGGAAATATGTATATTCGTAAGAAAACATATGTCAATCTACTCCATCAATAGAGATCATTACACCCAATCACGCAACTTGAGACACCACAACAGATTAGCTTTACCATCATCCAGTCTATCTATCTTCCATTCTGGTCCGTATGTCATGTCCATTAAAATCTACAACAAAATACCACAGACACTAAAAGATTGTAATAGCGATAGTATTTTCAAAAGTAGACTACAAAAGTATTTATTAAATAAATGTTACTACAATTTGCAAGAGTTTTTTGAGGATAAGAGCAAGTCATAAGAAATGGAACAATTTTATTGTTTAAATAAAACAACAGTATTATATAAATTATAGCTACTATATATTATATAAATAAATATCAGTAAAACCTTGTGAAATTTATAAAATGTTATCCCTCCAAAAATACATAGTTTTTAAGTTGTTTATAAGAAATGTATTATGTTATCAATAACAACATTGAGATGTGCAATGTAATTACTAAAGCAGTTATGTATCTACATAGATAAATAAGTTGCTACGCCCTAACAGGGTTTCATGTTGAGACTATTCCTAATTTTTAATAACTTGTATGTACACATGAACGCAATAAACGATTTGATTTGATTTGATTTGATTCACTTCACAAGGTCAAGCACGATTTTGGTAATTATTCGTAATAGAACTTTAATTTTAACACGGAAGGGAGACGTTTCCGAGGGACTTTTACTAATCCCTTTACCGCTGCCACCAAATATTACGCGCTCTGACCAAATTTAGGTTTTAAAAAAAAGATTTTATTTGTCCTTCAAATAGAATTATATTAATTAAAGAAATAGAAAATAACAAATAAGTGAACAGCTCGGAGATCGGACAGAGACTGGTGCTGGAAAGTTCCTAGGGCATAGGAATATGGTTGTTATGGTTCAAAAGTGCTGAGTAAGGCGAAAGTCGAGTCTGGTAAGCGTTAGGCATAGAGAGGACCGGGCATAACAGTACGCATTTCGGCACACAACACTATAGGTAGATAACTTTTATTTTCAAGGTTGCGCACATTTTGCATCGGCTCGTTTAAATATGTTCTATCCGTGGTAAACAGTCAAGTACCTATTTTACTGTCACAACGCCATCTCTTATGAGCTGTTATCAAATAGGATTCGGAACTTGTGTACTTGTTATGGGTAGATGGCAGCAGTGGCGATAGTTTTGTGCTGCCATCTAGTGTAAAAAAAAGGTACCAAAATAGCAAGTAGAATAGCCAGAGTTAGGCGTGTCCAAATTTTTTGTATGGGATTAAGTATCTGTACTAGTATAGTATTATATTATCTGTGGCCGAGTGTTGTCTGTGTAATCCCGTCACGTGACAAACTTTTGTCTGATCCATAAATGGTTGTTCTGTGTTTACGTGTTCTTTGTTTTACGTGTTGTACACAAGAATCGATACTAATAGTGATAGTTGTGTCTTCAAAAAAGAATCAAGAAGAAGTATATTCATTCATCATTCATTTATATTATATAAACTTAAATTACCACTGACTTAGAGAAATAGAAGTCATACAAGGGGGAGTCGTAGAAAATAAGTAAATATGGCGTCGTATAGAGAATCGTTCACAAGGCCCGGGAAAAATGCCTAACCTTCGGAAGGTCAGCTCTTGGTGGTGGTACCCCATCGGATCTTGGAAACGTTGATATCTACGGGAGTCGTCCTCGAACAAAATTTAAGTTTTTGATTCCTTCCCTCTTCGCTGTCAACCACGCGAAATACTAGTAGGTATATGTATAAGCACGCATGGCGTAGTGGTTTAAGTTGTTGCCTCGCGACTGCTACTGCGCCGAGTGTTCGAATCCCGCACGAGACAAAAGTTTGTGTGATCCACAAATGGTTGTTCCAAGTCTGCATGTTCTTTGTGTCCGTTGTTTGAATGTTTGTAAGGTTACCAGCGACACAGGAAAAAGGATAAGAAGAAGTATATGTTTAATTATGTATGTAAGCAGTTGGGGCCGTGCTTACTTCAGAATTAATGTCTGGTGTCACACCCCGAATATTAGTTTCAACTCGAACCTCGAACCCCGAAGCCTAGAAAATATTCCGAGACACGCCAATTATTCCCTACCTATTTTAATAGCCTCGCTGGCGCAGCGGTTCTGAAAGCAACTGTTGTGCTGAAGTCTCGAGTGCGACTACCGGGTCAGACAACATAATGTTATTGAGTTTTCTGTCAAGAAATGATCAAGCAAAAAGCAAAGTAAAAAGCAGCTCGCAGTAAAGAAGTTGGCGGTGTGCATACTCCCATGTCTCGGTACAAACGTACAGTCGTTGGTCCTGCGCCTGATCTCTCTCTGGTGGTGTTGGATTGCCGTCCTATCGGACTATGCGAGGTAGGTAACAGAGAGTGCACTTGTGTTTGCGCACACACTTATGTACTATAATATCTTTTGCACAGAATCACCGCCGTGATCACAATTCGAAGAATGACATTATAACACTACTGAAGTTACTCTAACATTAGCATTAAGCTTAGCGAATAATGCTTAAACTTTACTTCAGTGTACCATGTATCCGTAAATTTGCAGTTTAACTTAAAGCGAGTGTGATTGCTTACGAATGGGATTCGTATATACCCCGACATCTAAACTGAACGTCGATATTGCTACTTATTTACTTACTTTACCTATAAACCTGCATTTATTTTGTGAAGATTTTGATAGCCTTGGCAACGGTAGTGTATGACTGCTGTACAAGGGCCCGGTTTCGGTCGACAAATTCTCGACAAAAAAATGAAGTAAAGTAAGCATCATGCAGTTAAGAATTGTTTACGGTAAACGTACTGCTGGTTGAACTGTTACGTGAGTGTGTCGCTTCGCTATGTAGTGAGAGATTTTATTATTATTTGCTGGAACTGTACCCGGTATACGATAACAGGCTTGTTTCCGCGACGTGGGAACTAAAACGACGTTACAGTTGCCTTTCAGTAGCTATGTTCACGGGGACACTAATATGGTGGTCATCTCACTATCTTTATGTTACAAAGTAC
Source organism: Catocala nupta (assembly GCA_963675205.1). Lineage (NCBI taxonomy): Eukaryota > Metazoa > Arthropoda > Insecta > Lepidoptera > Erebidae > Catocala > Catocala nupta. The sequence goes on from OY776105.1 coordinate 4,007,797, forward strand.
CTGGACATAATTTAATTACTAGCTGTCTTCCGCGGTTTCCGCCACGTTCATGACCACTGCTCCGATCCTATAGCTCATAGCGTTAAGTTATATAGACTATGTAACATCTGGGATAAAGTAGCATTCTAAAGAAGAAAAAATGATTAAAATCAGTGGAGTAGTTTTGATTTTATTCATTAAACGCAAAATGAGCTCAATGTGCGTATTGACATTAACGAGAATTATTTTGTGAACTACATTTTAATGAGTATATTATGTGTAAAACCAGTTCAAACAGTGCAACACGCGAGCGAGTATGTCAGTACTAATTATAGGAAACTTAGCTACCGGGAAGCTAGCGCATAATTGTCAGGAATTCGTTAGATCGTGACAGCTTTAAACGATTCATAGTAATTTAGTATGTTTCATTTAGTATGCCCGCTGCAATGTGTGTTAAAACAACACCACCTCGATGACATACTTAATAATATTATAAATGCGAATGTGAGTTTGTTTATTAAGCTTTAGCGCTTTCAGTACTCGACCAATCATCATGACATTTCGTATACACGTCGTCAGAGGTACAGAAAAGGACAAGGGTTCATGCAGAAAATAGTACTGTTTCCGAGGGTTATAAATATATTGATAAAATCTACATTAATGCGAGCGAAGCCACGGGCAAAATCTAGTTTACTGTATTACATTTAATATTTTCGAAGCGACTTTTCAAAGCAGGAATTTCTTACTTTAACGCCGAAAAATATTAGCTAATACTGTGTTGCCTTGACATTGAACTCAAGACCTCTCAATCCAGCGGTCTTCCACTACACCATATTGTATAGGTATCATGAAATTTGATGTGAGAAACTGAATAAAGAATGACATCATATATAATCACAGGAATTAAACCCATTATCAGTAAAGAAAACAGAACTGAGCAACAAACTTGGAAAACAAACAACTGCGGAACAACATAAATTTATTTTCTCACTCTTGTCACCCCACTGTATTATGTGCTGCCAAGCTTTGTAAGAATTGAATTTTTAACAAAGGATTATTTTCGTAAGCCTTCGTTATGCAGAGACAACCTATTCGGTTTTATAAATAGGAATAGATATACCTTTGTTTTAAGTCCCGTGGTTAGGTCGATCGGGTTCGATTCCTAGATCCGGTAAAATATTAGAAAATCCAAAATAGCAGTACTTATTTAGTCTACTAGATTCTTTCCGCGGCTTCGCTTGCGTAAATGTTATGTTAAGGTAATGTTATGTCAATTTTCAATCCGTCGAAACCAGTATTTTTTTCTGGATGTGTGGATGAAAAGACATAAGGTACTTTTCATAAAGAAAGAGTACTACTGAGATGAAAGGTACCCTACATTATGTCCTTTCCTGTACTTGTGACAACGTGTATGCAAAATTGCGTGATGATCAGTTGAGGAGTTAAGGCGTGAAAGCGTAACAATAAAAATCTATGCGCATTTATAATATTAGTTAGCAAATGTGAGTTTGTTTGTTACGCATTCGCGCTTTAACTACTAAACCGATCATCATGAAATTTCGCATGCACGTTTTCAGAGGTACAGAAAAAGACATGGATTACCATTCATTCAGAAAACCAGTACTGTTTCCGAGGTATATCTAGTGAAAAATATATAACCGTATCTATGTATGTCCTTAACTATTAATGGTGAAGGGTCCAAATGTGATTACGGCTCTCGAAGACAACGGTCCAGTACGTTGATACGACATGGCTTAATTTAACTGACCCTTTGTGCTCGATTCAAACTCTTAGGTACTTGGGAGCAGTATTTAGAACCTTATACCTATAAGTGCAATGTAGTATCATCCATTGCCTCGGTATGTCGGTCGGCTGCATTACTAGTACTTCTTCATTATAGTCATATTGCAATCAATTTACTCAAAACCTTAGCGAATTATACACCTAAACTTGCCTCATGAATATAGTCTATAGGTAAAAACCCACATGAAAATCCGTTCAGTAGTTTTTGAGTTTATCGCAAACAGATAGACAGAAAGACGCGGCGGAGAACTTTGTTTTATAAGTGTAATAATAGTAATACAGAATTATTTGACGACCCGTACTTATCAGAAAATTCATTTATGGGACATGTATACTTACTCCTTTAGTTATAAACAAGCGTGATACGTGTGTCATATTTGTGCAAGCTTATTGATTCTATGAAGCTTAACGTAAATAAATAATGAATCGATAAATATCACCGAACCATAATTGTCCGCTGCACGATAAAATCTCTATAGTTGTTGTAAGTATGTGTATATGATAAGTATGGATCATCAAATAATATAGTATTGCTATTAAATTGTGCTCTCAAGCCTTGCGTGAGTTGCCCCAAAGAGGCGCCTAACAATTGCAGTAACTGCACGCTTGCAACACACGAGCAGCTCGCGAGCAGCTCGCGAGCGGGTTCCGAGCGGCGCATTCGCCAGATGTGGACACACCCTTGAAGCCAAGCTTATCTCTTTAGTCACGTACTCCGTATGTGCCTTTCGATCTGACATTGCCTAGCTTTAGAACATCGAGGCACACGACCTTTGTACCGTGGAACATGCAATCTAAATGGCGGCAACCATTTTGTCTAGGATTGCCATAGCAATAAAATGCGACGATTCGAGTTCCTGGTAACAATAAATAAAAAAGGTTTTTTATGTGAGGTTGATAGAAAAATGTAAGTAATAGGGCTGAGTATAATGTTTTATTGAAGTAAAAAGATATCACTACTAACATTTCTCTGCCTCACTGGCACAACGGTAGTAGGTAAACACGACTGCTGCTGTGCGTGAGCTTTCGAGTTCAATTCTCGAGTCGGGCAGTTTATTGATATTTTTTGTCAAGAAATTTTAAAAATCAGCGTTTACTCTGGAACTGTTTTCGGTAAACGGCGATTGACTCGCTCCTATGACGTTTAACCGAAAACCGTATATAGCCAAATATTGGTATCTCTGCTACCTATACAAAGATAAACACGCGGATGTCTATGTAGATTACAGTCGCAGATCAACGGTTATGAATACTAACTAATATTATAAATGCGTATGTGAATTTGTTTGTTACGATTTGGCGCCTTAATTGCGCCTTGCTTACTATTGCGGAAATCTACATTAACGCGAGCTCAACTGTAGGCAAAATCCAGTAATATTATGTAAAAAAACCCTCCAATAGCTGCCTATTAAAGTATAATTTCTCATTCTTCAAAAATTTTATATAAGGCACAAAGGCACGGTAACAATCCACAATATCTCTCTATGGGTAGCTACAGACTAGTTTAGCTTGGCATAATGCTAATCCAAAGTAATTTGAATTAATATTGATCATATGCTACGCTCAATCAATCAATCAGTCCATTACATTTCACTGCTGTACATAGACCTCTCCCATGTTACGCCACAACATCGGTTCTTGTGCCTTCCGCATCCAGTCTAGAGTAAATGCTTATAATTATGAGCCGATATGTTAGTTTGTCACTCACATAATTTAAAAAACGCAGAATCCTGACTAATAATTTAAATGCGAATGTGAGTTTGTTTTTGTCTCGCTTTCACCACTTTGCACCTTAACTACTCGACTGATCATCATGAAATGCAGCATACACATTGTCAGGGGTTCAGAATAGGATAAAAGATACCTTCCGACCAGAAAAAAAATTCTCATGGCAGAATAGGAGCGTCTACTCACATGTACATAATTACATACATTTCGCGCTTAGTTGTGCGTATTTATCAGCATCATTAATATCGTTTAGGTCCATTTCGCCGAGCGGTATGTTTGTTGAATATGTTACTACACATATTCGGTTCTGCTGCCTGGCTATACTGATCCGAACATATGTATATCGGCCCTAACATACGTTAACATAACAAAGGAGTGCTGATTTTTAATGTTAGAAATAAGCTTTATAAAGAAATAGGTCCGTTATGAATAAATTAGACGAGGCGTATGGTGTTTGTCAAATATATACTTTGGGGTGGATTTTTTATAATATGTAACTAAGGTAGGTATATGTACCTGCAGTCCTATATTATAAATATGAATGTGACTACTAGATTTACGCGAGCGGCGCCGCGGGCAAAATCTAATATAATTATATTCCACCTATGATACGTTATTACCTTATTCTGCAAAGTATTTAAAATCATTCTGAAAATAAAAATCAAGAATAAAAAATTACTATTAAAATCTCAAAATACAAATGCTTTTAACATACTAGGGTTAACTTAATAGATGGAATATAATTATATTCCATCTATGATACGTTATTACCTTATTCTGCAAAGTACTTATTTAAAATATTTCTGAAAAAAAAATTACTGTTAAGACCTCAAAATATAAACGCTCTTAACACACTAGAGGTAACTGATAAGAGCCACTTCTTAACTATATAATAATATCAGCCCTGTATTAAACTGTCCCACTGTTGGGCACGGACCTCTTCTCAGTGTGAAAAGGGTTAGGCCATAGTCCACCATGCTGGCTCCCCCACTAGGCTATCACCACATATTGCAGTTAAAATAATGCCCGACAGAAGCAACTTTCACATTTTATATGTAAAGTACATTCTCATTGAGGTGAACTATCCTACTTAGGGTAACATCGAACGACCGTTCGTGTCATTAGAGGCACACATCAATGTTCAATACCTCATTAGCCTGAGTGTGCTAGAAAAGTACATACATAGGTATAAAGATATGTTTTGTTTTGACAGAAAAACAGCAAGATATTTAAAAAAAAAAAAAAAAACTGTTGATATTTAAAATGCTTCGAGCAAACCGAGTATATTATTGTAGGTGAAATTTTTCACTATTTATCCTTCTATAAGAATATCAATGACTGTAACCATTTTTGAGGTTTATATATGTGTAAATGTAACAATCAGAAGGTAGAACTGACTCTGGTCTAGTCTCCAGTTTGTAAATCTATACTTCAAGCCTTGAGGTAACTACAAATTCACAAAGGTCAGCTCGAAAACTCTAAATCTCTTATATTTAATCTGGGATTTTTACTATTTATACATGGAATACTTATTAAAAAAAAAGAATTTATATATATATTTTCTGCTTGTGATGTGCTATAAAGAAATTAAGCATTCTTAACTTGTTTGAACCCCATCTGAATTATGGTTAATCGTCATTGATTACGATTTTAATCATAATTAAATAATATAGACTTGAGTTGATAAATTAACTAATTTTTAATTCATCTCGTAATATTTCGATACGTACTAAGGCTAACATTTTTTATTTATCAAATAGCATTTTTATCAAAGGTACGATTATTTCAATTTGCTTGAACATTCGCATACTTAATTATTTTCGAGAACATTATGGAGAACTCTCAGACATACAGGTTTCCTCACGATGTTTCTTTTGCCATTAAAGCGACCCATAATTAACCATTTAATACACCCATAATTTCAAAAAGTCAATGATGCGCGCCTTGGGTTCAAAATCAAGACCACTGCGTAGCAGTCCAACAGTCTCTCACGAGGATATCACTGCTTATCTTGACGTAGAATTTTAATTATCGCACATTTCTAGAAATGCTTACATAAATATATATATAATACGTAACGGGTATTAACGCGATCATGTATAATTTTTACCTTTTAATGCTTGACGTTTTGACCAGGTTATACCGGCCGTGGTCGCAAGCTGACTGGTATGGCGATGGCATGGCTCCGTTTATAAGGCAGAATAATCTTCAACCACCCTCACATTTTGTATAATTTATTTGTCCATATTCCGTCACACACGTCACTCAGAAATGACGTCATAGACGTGCTATACACCCACCCAGAAACTAATAATAAAAAGCAAAACCACAATCGCAAGTAAATGCTAGTTCTACATAAAACGGGGATAACAAAACATGCCCTTAGAAGGTCAGTCAGTCGAGTGCGCCCTTTGATGCCAAAACACGTTTAGATAACACCCGTTTGCATATCTTTTGTGAGCCGCCTTAGTTATTATAAGATTAGATTGGGAGCTCTGAGGCTTGGAAATTTGTTTGGGTTTTCAGCTTGTTCTTAAAACTTAGGACGCTATTTCATTGCCGGCTTGTTTTGAAGCTCTAGTCTTAAGCTTGTCTCTAGGGGCACTCTTAAATGTAGGGTTTCAATTATATAATAAAACTATCTTTGCTTTTAAGTCACGGACAAAAGCTATTTTTATTTATTTAGCTTCACTTGGTAACAGTACTTTTCTGTAACGAAAATACCCTATGTTCCTATGTCCTTATTTGTACCCCGGACAACGTGTACGCGAAAGTGGCGAGTAGACAAGTCGTGAAAATGTGACAAACAAGCAGGTTTTTGTCTGTCTGTGCGTTTGTGCAGATTTCTCTTCACAATGACAGAACCAAATTATATGTATTCGGTGACGTATTCCTTTTTTTAAAGGCATCTCCCGTACTGGTACTCTCCCGTATTCCTGTGTCGCGGAAGACTTTACAAATATTCCAACAACGGACACAAAGAACAATCTCTGACTCAGAACATATATTTATGGATCTCACAATTTTTGTCCATGTGGGCATCGAACCACAACACTCATCGCACTGGCAGCGGCGAGGCTGCCACTTAAACCACTACGCTATCCTGAGGATTTCTTTACAGGAAAACTCTTAAACACTTCACCGGGAATTGAACGTAGACCTCGAGATCGGTCGCAAGTATAAACCCAAACAAATTCTGCACAAGAACGAGGTACTCGCTAATTTTACGAAGCTGCTCAATAATACATAAAAAGAACGGACGTGTAACGTTGTGTGTACAAAACCTCTATTTGTTCTGCCGAAGTTTGCCAATTACGTTTTCGCATTGGACTTATTTCGGAATGAAAGTTTATTATTAGAAAATTGCAAGTCTTAAAACGGTATAGCGTAGAATGTAGGTTAAGCAATTTTAAACGAGGTCAATATTAAGATTGATTACCGTGAAAAGCAAAGGTTTCTTCTCCAAAATGAAGATTAATTAAGCTGTTTTGGTTAAGGTTAATATTTGGATGGGTGGTAATTTAATGCAAGTTGAATAATTGAGCATTATGTTGTCTTGGATGTGTTTAAATATTATGCTCGACTTTGGTCCGTATTTGATAAGTGGGAAGTAAAACATGGCCAGTGAAATGTGGGTATAATGTGCCTGTGTATTCCTTCAGGAATAATAATATAGGTGTGAATCTATAATATTTCATTTTTGTTAAGGAAGAGATCACTAGGAGTAATTCTTGGGAGTTTACAAATATGCTAATAACAGACAAAAAGCACGCGACTTGCCTATTCAAAACTATGTACAGTCAATAAAATGAAGTAAAAATAACTATACAAAAATACACACTCATTATCGAGATATATAACGATACGTATTTTTGTCTCCTATAACATAACCGAGGAGTATTTCTCTTGAATATATCTTGACTTCTTCTCAAAACCTTTTTAAAAATACATTCGTTTTATCTCTACGAAAGACATTTGCGATGATTGACTTTTGCCCTAATTGCTTACCCAAGGAAATATCAGTTCATTCAAGCGTACACTCACGCGATCGCAAATGGATTTCGAAAATTAATCGAATGGAACAGGTCATGTATGAAATTACACTTACAAGATAACTTTGTTTTAAATTATTTCTTTTATTACGAAATGTCGTTTTGGTATGATTTAGAACTAATAATAATATGAACCCTTTATATAAACTGTATAGTTACCACTGGAAAGACGAAATAGCTAAAGACCTGAAAGAGATGAATGTGTCCGATTGAATCTGAATTGGAACAAAATATGAAGAACTGGTATAATTTAATGTCTGAGGCCAAGATCGACTTTGGGTCGTTGAGCGAGCGAAGTAAGTAAGTAATAATATAATCTATCTCACTACGAGACGTGCCTTTCTCAGTATGGAAAGAATTAGTTCACCGCTCGCCCAATGCGGATTAGCAGACTTCACATATCCTCGAGAACGTTATGGAGAACTCTCAGATATGTAGATTTCCGCACGATGTTTTCCTTCGCCGTGAAAGAGAGCGATAATTAACTATTTAATACGCACATGACTTCGAAAACTCAGAGATGCGTGCATTGGAATCGAACTCGAAACCTCTGCGTTGCAGTATAACGGTCTCCAACTAGGCTATATTTTGGTATAAGTAAAAAGATCGAGAAAAATGAATAGGGCAAGTGTGAGTGTGTTGGGTGGATGTGGAAAATTTCTTACGTTATCCCTTTTTTATATAATAATGGCGGCAAAGAAGCATATGTTTCGCCTGATGGTAACTAGTTACCGTAAACTATGATCGCTTGTAATACCAGAGTATTCATATGTTGCCCATCCTTAGAGAAGAATGAAGAGACGATAAAAGGAAATAAATGAACATAGACAATATTGTCATGCGTTCACGCGAATGTTATACATATGTATATAGTCTAACGCCTCTATCACCAAAGAGGTAGGCAGAGGTGTATTATACCCAGATCTCGCCTTTTATTGTTATAGATCACACGTAATAGGTGGTGAGTCTATTATTGTCTATTGGGCACCGTTCCATACTCCGGACTGCTAAGAATTTATTTTAAATAAAGCTAATAAAATTATGCGTCTAGCCACGGCAGTAGATCAGTTATCATAAACGCGGATGACAACCAGATTCCATTTACAAAAAAAAAAACAAAACTTCGTCACCTATTATCTTGTTTTAAAAAGACAACTCTCACACTAGAAATAGCCACCGCAGGGTACTTATCGCACACAAGCAATACCCAGACTCGGAACAACTATTTATGGATCACACATTTTGTCTCGTGTGGAGATCGAACCCACTACACTTTGCGTAGTGGCATCTGCGAGGCGACTACTTAAACCACAACGCCATCTGCACTCATAATTGTCAACGAACTCTTCCGCTCTAATTCTGTAACCCAATATCTTACAGGTCACGGCAACTTTATGAGCAAATTGTATTCGTTTACGTTTTTCAACTTAGCGTTGTGTCTCCATTCAACAATTACACAATTCAATTTAAATTTTCTTTATTTATTTCTCTCACCAGGTACAAATAGTTGACTTTATTACATATTTTGACAATATACAGAGGAGTAAATTAAATAATGCTATATAATGATAAAAGACGTAACAATTAAGATTGATTGAATTCGAGACTTATGTCAACAATCCTAACAAATATTATAAATGCGATTATCAGTTTGTTTGTTTCGCTTTCACGCCTCAACTACTCGACTGATCATTATTACATTTTGCATAATAAATTGTCAGGGATACAGAAAAGAACACAAGGACCTTTCATCCAGAAAAAAAAGCAGAACAAGAGCTGGTTATGAATAATTCTCACAATGTATTCTTTTAGAGTGAAGTTTAGTTTAGCAATTCACAAATCACTTCTAGAGTTGTATACTATGTGGATCTTGTGTCACGTACATCGAGTGTTTGTGCCCTTAGGTATATGTTTGTACATTGTTATTACTAGAACCAAGTTTAGCTCACAAATCAAAACTTTTAATTCCGTATCCGTGGAGTTGATACTTTATATACTTCGATTTTTATAAATATATTTAAATACTAGCTTTTACCCACGACTTCAGACGCGTGGAATTTATAAAAACAAAAAGAAATTTAAGTAAAAGTAGCCTATGTTATTCCTTATAACATCAGCTATCTGTTAGTGATAATAGTCAATATCGTCAATTTTAGTCCAGAGATTAGCCGGAACAAATAGACAGAAGAACTTAAAAAAATGATTTTTTGATATAAGTAGGTACCGTATGTACTTTCATATGCATTTAGTAAAAGCTGTTATTTTGACATTACAAACAGACACTTCAATTTTATTTATTTGTATAGTAAAAATATAGAATCATGAATTGATTGATTCTTGATTCTCAATATTACGTCTATGTAATTTATAAAAAAAAAACTCAAATTACTTGAAAGATCATTACTTTCTGGTACATTTATAGTAATAGTAGTAGAATTTTACTTCTAGAAAATGTGTTCATAGTTGTGATTCAAATGCAAAGAAGGATAGAGCCAGCCGTAGACGTCTAATTTGTAATAGAGAAACGTAGCTCAAATGGAACTCGGCGAAGTGATTTATATCAAATTGAAAACGTGTGCAAGGTATTTACATTTATTACGTTCTTCTATTCAAATGAAATACGAGCTACAGCCTGGTAGGCGACTGTTGAACTGCCGTGCGGAGGAGGGTTTGAGTTTGATTCCAAAGCACGCTGCTCTGACTTTTCAAAGTTATTAAATAGTTAATTATCATTCAATCACTTGCTTTAACGGTGAAGGAAATCTTCGTGATGAAAGCTGTATGTCTGAGAGCTATAGTCCATAATGTTTTCGAAGATATGTGAAGTCTGCCAACGCGCATTGGGCCACCACGGTAACTATGGCCTAACTCTTCCTGCACTAAGAAGAGGCATGTCCCAGTAGTGGAACAGTTTATATACAGGGCTAATGTTATTAATAGGTATACAGTTTTCTATTAAAAGCAAATAGCAGCAATTGTCTAGGAGAAGACTTTTGGACTACCATGCGGAGGTCTTGAGTTCGACCACAATACACGCACTACTGACTTCTTGCAAATACGTGCGAGCGACAGGGTACAAAACTATGTAAGGATACCTGCTTATCTAAAATCTTCACGAAGATATGTAAAGTCTGCCACGACCCACTAGCCCAGCGTGGAGGACTATGGTCTAACTCTTCTTGCATTGGAAAGAGTGTCGTGCCTAGCGATGGGCCGCTGGTATTTTTATTTGTATTTTTATATTATAAGAGTCAATTTCTTTGTGCTATGTGTTAAGTATCGTTGTACCGTTAGTAGTTCGACTTACCGCTAAATAGGTGGCGCTACTGGCAAAATTAAAAGTCGCAAGCGTTTGTTGCACGGGCTACCTATATAAGGTCCATGAACTTTATGTTTTGAGTGTGATTATAGGCACGTTTTAGAACAGACTCAGTGGTTTTATTTAATTCCCTAGTCGTCAGTGCAGTTTCGTGTACCTATTTACGCCACAATACAAGTACCATAAGGGTGCTTGTTCATTGGTCCTACCGAGCCGGAGGATTGTTTTTTGGAGATCAACGGTCCAAGCTTGGACCGTCGCCCGTACTCGCAGCGGATTGCTGTGGCAACGGTACGAGGCCCCGCATACTGAGGTGTGCAGATAGCAACGCCGTCAGTGCACCAACGCGGCAGCAACACAAGCGGATAGAAGAATCCGCTTGAAGCGGTCAAGCGCGGCGCAGCGGTTACGAGTGACAGCTGGCTGAGAGGAGGGCTGAGAGGAGTTGTCAATTGGTACGGACAGTTCAACACAGAGGGCATCAGCGACATAGAGCGTATCGTTAGTGAGTGTGAAGTGAAAACCGTGAGTACAATATATTTGATTAATTTCTACTAGTTAATTCAAGTTCATCGTAAAGTAAATAGTGAACATTTTGAACTTTATTACTATCAAGAAAATAACTTAAAGCTTTGGAGTAGTTTATCTGGATGTTTAGTTTGTATTAGTAGTAATGTTAATATTAGTTTGTGACTTGTTATGTGTTTCGAGTTAGAACTTAGAATAATTTTATAGAAAACGGGGGAACGGGGACTCTATGCCCGATTTCCACCGACAGTAAAAATATTTTAAAACACTTGTAAAATTTTTGAAACTGTTCTTAGCACTTAGAGTATTCTCAAGTGTTTTGGGGACTTTGCAAATTTTGTTTGTATTTTAATTTTTTGGGTTAGTCCTGTTTATTAGTTAAACACTTATAATAGCTTATTAAAGATAAACTTAGAAATATTTTGTTGAGTTTATTGTTGGCTTTTGGGTATATTTATACACATTATATTTTATTTGAGTTTACTTAGGACATTTTAGTTTATGTGAACGTTTATTATTATTTTTTGTTTGTGTTTTCTTGAGTGTTTGGTTTATAAGGTTGGCTATTCGTGTTTTATACTTATTTAATTATATTTGTAGGTGTTTAAAAGTAGTGCAGTCGTAGTAGGCATAGTTTTTATAATTGCTTTACTGTAATTATATTAAGAAAGTTATTAATTGAATAATTTAATTAAAATGGAAGGAATAATCAACGTTTTAAGTAACATACAAAACATAATACAAAAAGGATTAATTAATCTTAAAAAGAGTCCGAGAGAAAGGCTAACATTTGAATATTTAGAATCAAGAAAAGAGCTTTTAGAACAAAATTGGAATAAATTTGATAAATTACATTCTAAGATGTATGAAGATTATAGTAGTAAAGAAATTGATAAGACTGTAACGGACATTTATGATAATACTGAAGACAACTATATAACTTACAAAGCGTTACTTAAAACGATGATAAATAAACTTTCAGCAAATGTATCAGTTCAAGATAAGGCTAGTGATAATCCATCTAAAAAATCATCAGGAACTTTAGTGAAACTGCCGAAAATTACCATTCCTACCTTTTCAGGTAAATATAGCGAATGGATTACTTTTAATGATTTGTTTACCGCTTTAGTACATAAAAATGAATCTTTAAATGATTGTCAAAAGTTACATTACTTGAAAAATCATTTGACCGGTGAAGCCGAACAACTAATCAGGCATACACCTATCAGCGATGCTAATTATGCGCAATGTTGGTCGGTCTTAGAGAAACGATACAATAATAAAAAATATCAAGCTGACTGTATTCTTAAGCGACTGTTCGACCAAAAACGTGTGTATACTGAATCAGGTTCAGCTTTGAAAGAATTACTTGATACAACCAACGACTGTTTAAACGCACTCAAAAATTTAAATGTAGACGTGACTACATGGGACATTATTATTATCCATATCGTCGTATATAAATTAGACTTCGAAACCAGGAAACAGTGGGAATTGAGCGTCAGTCCAACTGATAGTAATGAGTTACCCACTCTTAATCAATTTAGGTTGTTTCTTGAGACTCGTTTCCGCGCGTTAGAGTTTATAGAGCCTAAAAGGAATAATGTTCACCATGGTCTAAGTACAAAGGTTTCCAGTACAAAGGCTATGTTGGTCACGAATTCATCAGCAATGCGGTGCGAATATTGTTCAGATGTTCATAAGCTTTGCTTTTGCAAGAAGTTTGCTAACCAGTCCATCGACAGTAGACGGGAGTTCGTTGCAAAAAATAAGATTTGCTTCAACTGTTTAGGCAGCAATCACACTAAGTACACCTGCAAAAACCCAACTTCTTGCAAAATATGTAAGAGACGTCATCACTCATTGCTTCATATGAATGAAAACTCCAACAACAAGAATAATGAAACTTTGGAAGCTTCAACCTCAGGTCAGTCCAGCTCCACTAATGTGACTGATAAACATATAGTATCTTGTCTGTCAACGGATACACTACCCAAACCTAGGCAGGTTTTGTTAGCGACAGCGTTAATAAAAGCCGAGTCGAGAATGGGTAATTATCAAGTAGTTCGGGCCTTGTTAGATCAAGGTTCACAGGCATGTTTTATAACGGAATCCACCGTACAATTGCTTAACCTAAAGAAAATTCCTATGCAAGGAATTATCTCAGGTCTAGGGAATGATAGTTCAAAAATAGCCAAGCATGTGGTACATTTGTCGATTCAGTCAAGAGTAGATTTTAATTTTAAAATTCAATTTAAGGCCTATGTGCTGAATAAAATAACGTCTTACTTACCCGATCAGAGTATAAACATAGAAAACTTTGACTGGATTCGATCTAAGGGTCTTTGTCTCGCCGATCCAGAGTTCAATGTACCCCATAAAATTGATGTGCTTTTAGGTGCTGATATTTACAGCTATATTATAAAAGATGGCATAGTTAAAAACCACACAGGTACACTTATGGCCCAGAACACTTCCTTAGGATGGATTCTGTCGGGTACGGTATGTTCTGAGAACAACGGCCAGTTCAATGCAAGAAATATTAGTGTCCTACACACGCATATCAAAGAAGATGATATTCTGAAAAGGTTTTGGGAGATAGAAGAGCAGATTAATAACAAGAAAATATATACAGAAGAGGAAGAAAAATGTGAAAAATTATACAAACAAACAACTAAAAGAGACCAAGATGGTAGGTATATTGTCAAGCTTCCATTTAGAGAAGTAGAGCCACCTTGTAAGGCTGGCAATTCGAGGAGCATAGCCGAAGCGAGATTCCGGTCATTAGAAAAAAGATTGCAAAAGAATACAGTATTAAAAGAAGAATACTCTAAGGTGATAAATGAATATTTACGTTTAGGACATATGAGAGAAGTAAAAAGAAATGATGACAATCGGCTAGAAGCAGTTTATCTTCCCCATCACGCGGTTGTAAGAACTGATAAAATCACAACGAAAGTTCGCGTTGTATTCAACGCTTCTGAGAAAAACAATAAGGGCATATCTTTAAACGACACTCTTATGGTTGGGCCAACGCTACAAGCAGATCTGCGACATACTGTAACGAAGTGGCGGCGTCATGCAATTGGTCTGGTAGCTGATGTGGTAAAAATGTATCGTCAGGTGAGAATTGCCGAAGAAGATACGATATATCAGCGCATTCTATGGCGAGATACACCTGAAACAACAATAAAGGATTACGAACTATTGACAGTCACCTTCGGAACAGCCTCGGCACCGTATCAGGCAGTAAAAACGTTGCATCAGATTGCGTACGATGAGGGTGAGCAATATCCAGTAGCTGCAGCTAAGGTATTAAACTCATTCTATATGGATGACTTAATGACGGGCTGTGACACAGTAGTGGAAGGCTCTGAAATTTATAGACAAATGACGAAATTATTAAGTAAAGGAGGGTTTACGTTACAAAAGTGGAATAGTAACGATAAGAAAATGTTAGAAGCAATAAGTTCAATTGAAAGCGATAATAGGAAAGAACAAATAAGTGCAACAAATACAAGTAAAAATAAAGAGAACACAGGACAAAACAATATAGAATATAATAGTACAAGAATACAAGAGCAAAGGAACATAGAAATTAAGCTAGATAGTACAATAAAAATTTTAGGACTTACCTGGGATCGCAGCGAAGATATGTTTCAGTACTCAGTAAACGTTCCGTCAGAGCGATCACATACGTTAACCAAGAGAGTTATCATATCTGACATCGCAAGATTATTCGACCCTTTAGGATGGTTAGCTCCATGTGTAGTACTGTCGAAAATCTTCATTCAGAAGTTATGGCTCGCAGGCTTGGGATGGGATGAAGAATTACCTACTGATCTGATTAAAGAGTGGAATACTTACCGTTCAGAACTTTCGATGGTCTCTAAAGTTAGAATTCCTCGCTGGCTTGGAACTACATCAAATGACGATTTAGAACTCCGTGGTTTTAGTGATGCCTCAAAGGTAGCCTATTCTGCTGTAGTTTATCTGCGCAGAAGGGATGCTTCCAATCATCTACATGTTTCACTGTTGGTGGCAAAAACTAGAGTTGCGCCAATAAAACAAGTAAGCATTCCTCGTTTGGAATTGTGTGGAGCACTACTGCTAGCAAAGTTATTGCAAGAAACCTCAGAGGTCTTGAGCATACCACAAGAGAACATTAGAGCATGGACCGATTCCACTGTTGTTTTGGCTTGGATAAACAGCCACCCAAGTAGATGGAAGACTTTTGTAGCCAACCGTACATCAGAAATCTTAACCATAATGAACGCCGCTCAGTGGTTTCACGTCTCGACTGCAAACAACCCAGCAGACTGTGCCTCGCGAGGATTGTTGCCAAGCTCATTCATAGAAAATGATACATGGTTTGCGGGTCCAGAATTTCTACAAAGTGAAATTGTATATAGGAAACCAAAGGATTTAAAGGTCAATTTAGAAGAATCGATCAAGGTATGCATAGCATTAATTCCTCCCGATTCAATATTAAATAGATTTTCTTCTTTGTCGAGGTTACTCAGGGTAATAGCATACTGTCGACGATTTTTAAATAAAAGGCAAAATCAAAAAGGCTATTTACAGGTGAAAGAAATAGAAGAAGCAAAGGACACATGCATAAAAATAGTTCAAAAGGATATATTTATAAAAGAATATAATCAACTAAAGGACAAAGGATTTTTGCAAGGTAAAACAAGCATTCTAACATCTTTATGCCCTTACATCGATAATAAGGGTATCATGAGAGTTAGTGGCAGGCTAGAAAAATCGCAATTAGAAGAACAAACAAAGCATCCTATAATTTTGCCAAAGAGTCATTTGACAAACCTCATTATAGCAGACGCACACAGTAAGACGCTACATGGAGGGCCACAACTTATGCTAAATTATTTAAGAACAGCATATTGGATAATCGGAGCCAGGAATTTAGTCAAGTACTATGTACGCAAATGTGTAACTTGTGCCAGACAGAGAGCGGACACTAAAAACCAATTTATGGGATCTTTACCATCTGTTCGTTGTACGCCCGCACGCCCTTTCTTGCACAGTGGGGTTGACTACGCTGGTCCGATTAATATTAGGACGACAAAAGGACGCGGACATAAGTCTTATAAAGGCTACATTTGTCTGTTTGTGTGTATGTGCACTCGAGCTATCCATTTAGAAATAGTCAGCGACATGAGCACTCAGGCATTTCTTGCAGCATTTCGACGTTTCGTCTCTCGAAGGGGTCACTGTGCAAAACTTTGGAGCGACAATGCTACTACATTTGTCGGTGCTGACAAAGAATTGCAACAATTGACTTCTTTCCAATCAACGATCGCCGAACATCTAGAAGCACTTGGTACTGAGTGGCATTTTATTCCCCCCCATGCACCAAATTTCGGGGGCTTATGGGAAGCTGGGGTGAAATCGACCAAGTTTCATCTCAAACGCGTTATTGGAGAATCGACACTTACATATGAGGAAATGAGTACTCTGTTAATGCAAGTAGAAGCTTGCCTGAATTCGCGACCAATGAGCGTTATCAGTACAAATGATCCAGGGGAACCTTTGCCTTTGACACCGGGACATTTTTTGGTAGGGGAACCAATCATAAGTGTTCCAGACTACAACCACGATAACACTAATGTCGGCTGCTTATCGCGTTGGCAGATGATTCAAAAAATGGTACAATGTTTTTGGAAAAGATGGTCTTCCGAATACTTGTCTCATTTGATGAACCGATACAAGTGGTCAGCCCAAGTACCAGAGCCCAAGGTGGGCGATATCGTCTTAATTAAAGAGGATGATTTGCCTCCAAGTAGGTGGTTGCTAGGTCTAGTAGAACAGAAACACCCTGGTGACGATAATGTTACCCGTGTAGTCACTGTGCGTACAAAATCAAGTATTTTGAAAAGGCCAACCTCTAAGCTTTGTATTTTACCGATTGCCAAGGAATGAATTTGTTTATTTACATGTATTACATTTTAAATATTTACAATTAAGAAAAGGTATGATGCGAGCTATTTGCATGTTGTTACAATTGTTATACATATTGTTATATTTAAGATTTTATTGCCATTTTTATGTTATTTCAAGATGCTATGTAGTTTATATGTATTGTGAGCTATCGATTAATTGTTAAAACATGTTTAAGTTCATGTTAATCCTCTGTAGTTCATTAAGGACATTTCTTCACTAAATGTCCTTGGTGGGCGGTATGTTAAGTATCGTTGTACCGTTAGTAGTTCGACTTACCGCTAAATAGGTGGCGCTACTGGCAAAATTAAAAGTCGCAAGCGTTTGTTGCACGGGCTACCTATATAAGGTCCATGAACTTTATGTTTTGAGTGTGATTATAGGCACGTTTTAGAACAGACTCAGTGGTTTTATTTAATTCCCTAGTCATCAGTGCAGTTTCGTGTACCTATTTACGCCACAATACAAGTACCATAAGGGTGCTTGTTCACTATGTTTTAAAATTCGCACTGTACACAATTTGTTGGCGAAAGAGGCGCTCTAATGATAACATAGATTATTATTACAAAATTATAAATCTCTACTTAAAATTACCGTTAACGCTTCATCCTCCTGCCCTCATCCCAAACTATTTGGGGTCGGCGCAACATGTCTCTCTCTTCCATAAATCTCTATCGCTCGTTATCTCAGCACTCACACCCTTCCTGGCCATATCATCTTTTATGCAGTCCATCCATCTTTTCTTGGGTCTTCCTCTACTGGATAATCCTTGCACCTCCATACTCAGAGCTCTCCTAACATTTCTTTCATCTCTTCTCATCACGTGTCCATACCATGACAAACGTTCACTCCTCAATTTTTCCGTCACAGGTGCCACTTTCAAACTTCCTCTAATATACTCATTCCTTAGTTTATCCATCCTGGTTACACCACACATCCATCTTAACAGTCGCATCTCTGCTACATGCAAACGTCTCTCATCCATCACTCTTGTAGCCCAACATGACGATCCATACATGACGGCAGGCCTTATCATGGTCTTATAGATTTTCCCTTGAGCTTAAGGGGGACTTGGGGGTCGCAAATTGTCCCCGTGAACTACGAGGTAAGGACTGGTAGACTACGTACATTTTCTTTTCTTTTTTCTTATATTTGAGTGCCGTTTCGTATCGATTTGGCTGCTTATAATTAGTATAATATATTCAACTGTACTAATATGAAACAGACCTTGTTCATTTTAGCTCTGAGCTTTCAGTCTATGACACTTATATATTACTAACTTTTATCCGCGGCTTCGCTCACTCAGGATGTAATAATAAAACCAACATATTTATATAAATTCTCATACAAACGGGGCGCATAGTATGACATGCTCCATGTATTTAAGTATACTTAATAGGTTTCAACTGCAAGTCGTCATTTTATGTGCCTGTTAACGACGCACAAATCGTAATATGAATCGTAAAACTGAACACTCGTACGAAAGGCTTGGAAAATATCGCTATAAATGTTTTATGTGTTTATGATACTATGTTTAAGTAAACCAAATTACTGCACGTACTTGATGTTTTAAGTCAAAGGATTCTTATTCTATAGTTTTCAAAGAGAACTAGGAACAATATCTGTGTCACGGGCCACTTTACATACATTCATACAACGGACACAAAGAACATCACACACATTTTTGTTCCGTATGGGGATCGAACCTACAACACTTGGCGCAGTGGCAATGTTACGAAGACCACTTCAACCACTACGCCCTTCGCAGTCAAAAGACATGGTAGTAAAAGTGGAAAATTAAAATCTGTTACTCTATGTGACAGATTTTTCCAGTTTTACTTACTGAACATATATTTGAAGATGTAGGCAGAAAGGTATTACAACCACATTTCGCCAATTATGGTTCCAGATCACACGTATTAGACGAGGAGCGAATTGCCGTCCACCGTAGTTCTAGACTCCGTGCTGCTAATAAGTCTTATATCGTTTTCCGTTCCCCTGACAACGCGAATGCGAAATTTCATGATGATCGGTTGAGTAGTCACGGCGTGAAAGTGTAACAAACATACAAACTCACATTTGCATTTATAATATTAGTTAGGAGGTACAGACATTTGGTACCAGTAACAATTTTATTATAAATATAAGCTTATATAATCTTCTATTGTGAAATGAAAGAATTTAACACGTTAAACGCCGATAGAAAAAAATAAAAATCGTAAAAATACTTTTGGTCGTAATTTGTTTATTATATTACGATACGTATAGAAAATAAGTTTTATTGAATTCTGTACATGGGTTACATAGTTACAGTCAAATACATAGCTGAGGTCACCGGTGCACCCCATGGCGCACAAATACAGAAAATATATTTTCAGGAACAGAAAAGGACATAGGGTACCTGTCATCCAAAAAAAGGACTGTTACTAATCTAAGTCAACCTACTCGTACAATTTCACGAAAGAAGCCACGGCCAAAATCTAGTAGGTAAGTATATATTCTAACAAGTATTGTTAATAATAATGCATAAAAATGCTAGCTTGCCTAATAACGATGCTGTATATAATAAAGGTTCACAGAACATTTATTGATTTAAGTTTTTTTATATTGCATTTATTAGACACTATCGTTTGCTCGCGGCTTTATCCATTAGTATCAAAGTCTGTATATTATCTTATCATGTGTGGGGGCCAGTCAGTACAGACCGGCGACACTTCGACCCAGTGGGATCTTTTGTGTCGACTTCCCCAATAACGACTGCCATAGATGTTCATGGCAGTCGGTATCGACGGCTTAACGTGCTCTCCGAGGCACAGAGCAGGCGATAATTGTCAATCAATACGCACATAATTTCGAAAAGTCATGTAACTTCCAAAAGTCAGAGGTGCGCGACGTGGGTTCGAACCCGAAACCCTCTGCATTGCAGTCTGTTGGTCTCTCCACTGAGCTATCGCTGCTCTTACAGTCTAGTAATAATAATAGTAGTCTCTTTAGTCTGCATATTACTGCATACTTAAGAGGCAGAGAGACGAGTTTCACTGCTATATAATTATATTGGTTGTAATATTTTGAGATTCAACGTAATAGAGTGTGAATCCAGCAAATTAAGCACAGTGTCAGAATGTGCGCTACTCAGAAATTCTTAACAGGAAAATCAAGCAACAGTTATCTTAAACCGGCAATCGAAACGAAACGTAAGGGCCGGCGCTGACTGATGTCGTGGCATGGCACGGCACGGCTAGGCATGTTTCGGTAGCCCGAAGGACGCTTTGGTATGAAGTGATTTGGTATGACGTGCCAAGGCATGTTGGAGTATGCCGTAAAGTAATATGAATTCTAAACTCCAAAAGCTATGCAGGCTCTATACAGAGCCTGCATAGCTTTTGGATACATTCCAAAGATATGGAGGCGAGTTAAAGTCATCTACATACCGAAGCCGGGCAAAGAAGACTACGAAGAAGCCAAGGCATACCGACCTATTAGCCTTGAGTCGTTCTTCTTGAAAGCCCTGGAGAAGTTAGTAGATAGACATATCAGGGAGGGAGCATTGAGAAAATTTCCCCTCCACGGGCTACAATGTGCCTACCAGTCGGGAAAATCCACTGAGACGGCACTGCATTTTGTGGTAAATAAGGCAGAACATGCATTAGATAACCGGGAAGTATGCATTGCTGCATTCCTGGATATTGAGGGAGCTTTCGATCGGACCACCTTTGATGCCATTAGTGTGGCATCAGCAAATCACGGCATAGAGCCAACCATTTGCAAGTGGATCGATTGTATGCTCAGAGGAAGAATTATTAGGTCTGAGTTGTTAGGGGATGAAATGACTGCAATGACCACCAAAGGCTGCCCTCAGGGTGGAGTACTCTCACCGCTCTTATGGTGCTTGGTGGTTAATTCACTCTTAGAACAACTCAACAAAGGTCCGTACTTAACGGTCGGATATGCGGATGACTTGGTGATACTTGTCAATGGAAAATTTCTGAGCACAGTATCCAGTCTCATGCAGAGGGCCCTGAGTATGGTAGAAAAATGGTGCAGTAGTAACCATTTATCGATCAACCCAGGGAAAACTACTGTCGTGCCGTTTACTAGGATGAGAGATCCGACTGGCTTGGGAACTCTATCCATGTATGGTACACAGCTACAATGGTCCACGGAGGTGAAGTATCTAGGCATGACCTTAGATAACAAGCTAACGTGGAAACCTCATGTAGACAAAGTCATAATGAAGGCCCAGCGGGTCTTCGGTATGATTCGTTCTACTTATGGGAAGACCTGGGGCCTGAAGCCCAAGGTCATCAAGTGGCTATACACGATGATGATAAGACCCATAATCACATATGGAAGCGTTGTCTGGTGGCCAAGAACCAAACTAGCAACATGCAGGAAAGCGCTGTCGAAGGTGCAGCGATTAGCCTGCATGGCTATAACAGGGGCGTTCCCTACTACGCCAACGGCTGCGTTAGAGATCCTGCTGGACCTAACGCCGCTACACATTGTTGTGGAGTTAGAGGCGATGAAGGCGCTACATAGACTATCTATACATGGGCTGTGGAGCGTCAACATGCCAGTAACTCGACACACAAAACTGGAGATCTCGAAGGATCTTAAAGAGATTATGAGCATGGGATGTGACAAAATGCAACCAATGCACATATTCAAAAAGAATTTTAAAATAAAGGTCCCCACAAGGGACGAATGGAGACGAGGTCTACGATCCCCTGACAAGGGTTGTCTCATCTGGTACACCGATGGTTCCAAAATGGAAACAGGATCAGGCGCTGGTATTTATGCCAACGACTGCAAGGTGAACCAAAGCATGGGCAAATATGCAACGGTCTTCCAGGCGGAAACCTATGCTATAATTGCCTGTGCGCAGGAGAATATTAACAACAATGTCACTGACAAGATTGTTTATATACTCAGTGACAGTCAAGCTGCTCTTAAGGCTCTGAACTCCTGTAGGGTGGACTCAGCACTAGTCCTGAACTGTGTTAAAGCCCTTAACAAACTTGGCAGGAAAAACACAGTCAGGCTGGTGTGGGTTCCGGGGCATGCAGGGGTGCAGGGTAATGAGGAGGCTGATGTATTAGCCAAAAAGGGCTCGGAGCAACAATTTGTGGGCCCCGAGCCATTCGTAGGTCTCTCTGAGAGTACCGTCAAGGCAGCTTTGAATGCACATGGCAATGATAAACACAGGCTGGAGTGGATGGCCCTTAGGGGTCTGGAACACTCCAAGAAATTCATTGCAAACAGAGCCACGGGCTTTACCCAGAAGTTCTGCGGGTACAACAAGGGCCAAATACGCCTACTCACAGGAGCGTTTACTGGTCATTTTGGCACCAATGACTTCCTGTGCAGATTGAGATTGTCAAACAATTCGATCTGCAGAGCCTGTGGTGAACAGGACGAGTCCATATCACACCTACTGTGTGAATGTGACGCGTTGGCCGGACTAAGGATGGGTCTGATGGGATTGGCATATCCGAACCCTGAAGACTTCAGGCTTCTTCCTCTGAGGTGTACGCTGCGACTGATGCAGTACATTCATAGGGAGATAGCTCAAGGATAAACCTCGGGGCCGACACAAAAGATCCCACTGGGTCGAAGTGTCGCCGGTCTACAATGACTGGCCCCCGGATCAAGATAAGATAAGATAAACTCATTGAAATAAGAATAAAAATAACTTGATCAGTGATAAAATCCTTTACCGTGCCGTGCCGTGCCGCGACGTCAATCAGCGCCGGCCCTTACTCAGCAATCTGATACCATGGTACCAATGAAGCATTCCCTCTAAACTTATATAACCAATACCTTTAATATATTTGACTGCACGCATGGTGTAGCGGCTTAGGTGATCGCCTCGCCACCGTCGCCGCGCCGAGTGTTGTGGTAAAAGTTTTTAGACTATCGCGATTTGTACACATACTTAACATAATGTTAGACAACGGGTCTTACTCGCGATAAAGTATTTAAAAGGTAATAAATACCTATTAATTTCCCGACGTTTCGACCGACTTGCATCGATCGTGGTCACGGGTTGACTAATGTGAGCTCAGCGGCGCCTTCGTGAAGTGCGGGTTTCGGCAACTACCCTCACTTGGTCACTATTATTTATATTCACACTGTCGGTATTTCGACACACAACACTAACGACGTCTACACACTGGCTACCTAAGTCACTACGGCGACGTTTACATTTGCTGATGACTGGATTCCAAGATGTAGACAAACGGTATCCATCCTCCCGGTTGAAATTGCGATATTTCTTAATTTCAACCGCTTCACGTACTATCCTGGAGTAATAGTGACGATCGGTGGATAAAACCTGTGGTTTATGTAACTCGATCCAGTGGTTTGGTCCAGACTCCAGCAAATGCTCGGCTATAGCGGACTTGTTTACTACCCGGTTCTTGACAGCTGTGATATGTTCCTTGACCCTTTCAGCGATTGTACGTTTGGTCTGTCCGATATACGAACTACCACAACTGCAATCCACCTTGTAGACGCCAGGTGTTTGAAAAGGGATAACATCCTTTGGAGTGCGTAGATAGCTTTCTACTTTGGAGAACGGACTATATACAGTCTTTAAGGAGTATTTCTTCAGTGCTGTTCCAACTTTGTCCGTTACTCCTTTTATATACTTTATCGCGAGTAAGACCCGTTGTCTAACATTATGTTAAGTACGAGTGTTGTGGGTTCGAATCCCACACGGAACTAAGCATGGTGTGATCCACAAATGGTTGTTTCCAGTCTCGGTGTTCTTTGTGTCCGTTGTTTGAATATTTGTAAAGTCCTCCGCGATACAGGAATTATATCTAGTTCGGTAGTTTTTAAAAGAAAGAATTGTACGTAACCATTACAAGAATATTATTTGAAGTACAATAAAGCACAAGTTTCTGCCCGCAAAAATCCCATACTGGAATAAAATGTCCTATGTGTTAAGTCAGGATATGGCCAAGACTTTTCAAATCCGCTTAACGGTTTACGCGTGATGGAGAAACAAATACATTTTACATTTTACACTAATATTATAAATTGGACAGATTTGATTTTTGTTTGTTTATGTGTCTGTAAGGATTAACTTAAAAACAAAAATTCTTTCACCATTAAAAAGCGATATTATCACCGAGTAACATAGGCTATATTTATTTTTTTTAAAAGTACTGTTCTATATACCCAAAGTGTAGACAAATATATATTATGTAAAAATCCCATTTAGGCAGTAACACGTTAAAGAGGTCTTATTGCGGTCTACGAGGCAGAGTTGCAAACTGCGAATTGCTAATGACAATTTTTGTAACAAAATCTCAAAACACAACATAAACTGTTACTTACCTACACATACATAATATATTTACGTAAAATTACTTGAACACATTTGCGAGCAATACAAAGCATTTAACAAAGGAGAATAATGTCACATATAACTAACGTATACCCCGGCGACGTTCGCAGTCGCCGGCATCTGTCACCTCAAGCATTCGAGCTAGAATTTATTTAACGTAATACTTGCTCTCAAGTTTTCTTGCTGAAAATGTTATTTATTTGCAAAAGAATTTCCTTTACAAAATATTTGAAGATACTTTTGCTGTTATTGTTTTCTGTCAAAGCATTTATTTTGTTGTATTTGGAATTATGGTTGTCTGTCTTGTACTGGAATTTGGATTGACTCACATTCTTTACTGCTGCGACATCTAACGCAGAAGTAGTAAAAAATGCGATTGTATGAGATCTCGGGTTCAATGCGGGGATTTTCTGTCAAGACATTCTTAATAAAAGTTTGGAGTTAGGAAGTGACTGGTATTGAGCAGCCCTGGGCCTCGGAAAGCTAAAAAAGGTATTGGTCGAATCTACAAAACCTAACTATTGATTATTCTGTTAAAAAATTCTCAATAAATCTCAGGCGTTCCTTGTGTACGCACTATATTTACTGAGAATGTCTCATGATTGTTAGAACGTTTGTAAAGTCAGCCACGACACATGAATTATTCCTACAGTTGTCTTATGAAATGAAGAGAAAATGTGCGATCTAAAGTCATCATACACACATACATATTAAATAACAAAGTCCCCCGCCGCGTCTGTCTATTCGCGATAAACTCAAAAACTACTGAACGGATTTTATGCGCTGTTCGACAATAGATAGAGTGATTCATGAGGAAGGTTTAGGTGTATAATGTGCGAAGCCAGGGCGGATCGCTAGTAGTTGATAAGATGTTGCTGTAATACACCTCTGCCCACCCTTTCAGAGATAGAGACATCATTCATCATTATAAATAATGTCAACACTGTATATAAAATGTCCCACTGCTGGGCACGGGCCTCTTCTCAGTATATGGAGCATTAGATCATAGTCCACCAGGTTGGCTTAATGCGGGTTGGCAGACTTCAAACATCTTCGATCACATTATGTAGAACTCCCAGACAGATTCCCTTACGATGTTTTCCTCCGTCGTTAAAGTGAACGATAATTAACTATTTAAAACGCACATTACTTCAAAAAGTCACGAGGTGCGTTCCTTGGGATTGAACTTGATATCTCTGCGTGGTAGTCCAACATTTTCCAAGAAGCCTACTACTACTACACTAGACGAGCTTGTTGTCATTTATAAATACACATATTATAGTTTTTTCCGTGTCTAGTTGACCTTTGTTTCTGTTGTTTGAAAGTCGGAAAAACCCGTCATAAAGCCACCCGCGACACAGGCAGGGTTCTAAATGCAGAAGGTTATTTAAAAAAAATTAATTTCAATCTTTTTGTTTAAATTGACAACTTCGGGGGACTCGATGGCGTAGTGGTTAATGTAACCGACTGCCACGCCTGAGGTCACGGTTTCGATTCCCGCACAAATCAAACATTTGTGTGCATGAACACGGATGTTTGTCTTGGTCTGGGTGTTTCTATGTATAATATGTATTTACAAAAAAAAATTATATATATATGTTTATCCATTGTCTAGTAACCATAGTACAAGCTCTGCTTAGTTTGGGCTAGATGGTTTTGTGTGTACATGTGATAGAATATTATTATTATTATAGAATATTATTATTATTATAGAATATTATTATTCAAACAACGTACACAAAGAACACCTAGAACCAGAACAACCATTCGCGGATTACACAATTTTTTGTCCTGTGTGGGATTCGAACCCACAACACTCGAAGCAGTGGCTGTGGGGAGGTGACCATTTAAACCACTGCAGTGTATAGTTAATAAAATTTTGATGTAATACATGTCTGCCTACCTCTTCAAGAATCGAGACATCAGACAATGAATATGTCGTTCTATAAACAGTTACTCCAAGCCAATATGTCACATGTCAACAAACATTGGCTATCAGTTTTCCAACGAAGCTTCGTACAAAATGTTTGTGTAAGCTTTAACGGTGTAATGTAGCTCGATGTCAAACATCACCTACTTTATATTACACGTTATATCGCGTACTACGTCATTACTACAAAGATTGATAGCTTTGTTCCACTAACATAATGTGATACGTTTGTTCTAGAATGTTTTAGAGTTAACGAATGTTCTTGCACTTGCACTGCTACTGCGTCGAGTGTAGTAGGTTGGATTAACAGGCAAACATTTAAGTATTCTATAAATACTTATTCTCAGTCTAGGTGTTCTTTCTGTTCGTTGTCTGAATATTTGTAAAGTCTTTTAGAAATACAGAATATTGCTGCGACTAAGAATATTTAAATATTGGTGTATTTGAATACCGCTGCCTCACTGAGGGAGTCAGTTACATAAAGTATTGTTTAAATTATTTTTACAGATGTTGCCCGAGGCTTCGCTCGTGTAAAAGTAGATTTTGTCAATGAATTTCAATTACCAGGGAACAGTACTTTTTCTGGATAAAGGGTAAGAGTAGGGATGATCTTTTGCACCTCTGACAACGTATATGCGACATTTCATGATAATCGGTCAAGTAGTTAAAGCGTGAAAGCGTACAAACACAAACTCACATTCACATTTATAATATTAAGTTAGGATTCGTATATACAAGGTTTCACCGTACTTCGTATTATTATACCAGAAGAATAATCGTTATAGCGACACTGATTAATGGTATAATTACAAAGTGCTAGTTTCATAGCTCGCTACATTAGTTGTTTTATGAGTACTTTGACCGACGACGCCGGTAAATAATCGCTTGTTGAGGCTAAAAGCAAGCTAATTATTGCATACTAGCTTTTGCCCGCGGCTTCGCTCACGTATAAGAAGGTTAGGTTATGTTAGTAAGAGTACTTTTATTTTAATGAAAATATAGTCTATGTTACTCGGTGATATTAAAGCTTTCCAATGGCGAAATTATGTTTAAAACAAGCGGCGGCAGTCCACTGAATAAGGCATTGGACTTGCGATCGAGAGGTCACGGGTTCGAAACCCAATGCACTACTGACGTGAACCCACTCCTAACACAAACATTTTAGCTTAGCTGTAGGGGTTAAAGAGAATACTAGAAATTGGAAAAACAAATTTCAAAAAATCTGTTATGTAGTTTTTGAGGTAAATTCTTAAAAACTAATAAACAAAAATCAAATCTTTCCTCTTTATAATATTAGTATATAAAAAGAGCTAAACATTAAAGAACATACATAGTCTTACGTCTATATCCCCGAAGAGGTAGGCAGAGGTGTATAACACACGCAGGTCTAGTCACGTATGTTCTTTGGGTCCCACGTAATAGGGAGCAAGCCTTTTAACATGAAGTTTCATGCTCTATACTGCTACTAAAAAATCTTGAAAGAAAACTCTTCCTTTTTTTTTGTAATTATATCTTTCGCACTAGAATTAGTTACTGTGTCTCTACAATCATTCAAACAACGGACACAGAGAATACCAGACTCGAAAGAGCTATTTGTGGATCACACATATATTATCTCGAACCTGAGCCCTCAAAACTGCATGTCCAGAAACCCTTCTTACAGGTGAGCTTCGAAAACATACTCGTAATTTATATTAGAGTCATTCATTAACGTAAGATATTTGTTTGAGGACGTAAAACCATTTGAACTCTTTAAAACTTAATATCGTTTTCTGCAATCGCTTTGAATAAGGTGGAAAATAGATAATGAAATTAGCACCCGCAGGTCTCGAAACATCTGTATGTCAGAATGAATTTAGACGCAAGTAGGTATATTACTTAAGAATTACAAGAACTTTGGAACAATTTGCATTGCTTAGTTAGAAAACTATTGGGATAACTACAATTTGAATAATAATTATATTACGCGATAGTTTGCATAACTAACTAAGTAACTAACTAACTAATATTATACATACGAATGTGAGTTTGTTTGTTACAGTAAAATGGTCTTACTTTGCTCCCCTATGGGTAATTATGCTCCAATATGTTTTATCGCATAATATGTTATTATGGAATATACAATTAGGAAAGCGTAAATTTGCTCCAAATATTTTCACAGTTGAGATTGGTTGACAATTGTATCTAGAAGCAAAGATACCCATGTCAATGAGTAACTTTGCTCCGTAATCATTGTTTTATATATATAATAAAATACTTTATAATGTTGATTTACCAAGAAAAATGTGCTAGATAAAATGTTCTTCTTTATATAAATACTTCTGAGTATATTTTATAATTAATAGTTTAAAAAATATTCATAATTTCCTGAATTTGGAGCAAATTTTGGAGCAAAGTATGACCATTTTACGGTACGCTTTCACACCTAAATTTCTTGACTGATCATCATTGAATTTCGCATACACGTTATCAGTGGTACAGAAAAGTACATACGACCGAAGAAACGAAGTTTATTGACAAATTATACACTAACGTGAGCGAAGCCGTGGGCAACATCTAGTGTTATATAAGTTGGATTTGGAGTTTTCCGTTATATACGCCATAAATTCCCATTAACCGGATTGCCATTAAAAAGTGCAGACAATACGTTTAATTACTCGCTAAAATGTTTACGACTCGCGCCATTAACTAAAAAGTTATGATTGAACCCGACGCGCTGGTCTCAAGTACTTTATTCCAGATCATAAAGTTACAGGTAACGGGTTACTTAAAGCTCTGAGTTATTTGTTGTTGGTTGTCGGGCTATATATATTTG
Organism: Catocala nupta; assembly: GCA_963675205.1. NCBI lineage: Eukaryota > Metazoa > Arthropoda > Insecta > Lepidoptera > Erebidae > Catocala > Catocala nupta. The sequence continues at coordinate 4,037,266 of OY776105.1, forward strand.
AGTATTAAATAATAATGGCGAATAGTAAAGTTGTTATAATTAACGATTTCACTAGAATTGCCCGCAGCTTCGCTTGCGTTAAAGAATTTTTATCCAATAAACTTCTGTCCGTCAATGTAGACTTTTCAAAAAACATCTATCCCATGGGAATAGTCTTTTTTAGGATCAAAGTTAAGGGGCGTTGCCTACTACGCCAACGGCTGCGTTAGAGATCCTGCTGAACCTAACGCCGCTACACATTGTTGTGGAGTTAGAGGCGATGAAGGCGCTACATAGACTATCTATACATGGGTTGAGGAGCGTCAACATGCCAGTAACTCGACACACAAAACTGGAGTTTCGAAGGATCTTAAAGAGATTATGAGCATGGGATGTGACAAAATGCAACCAATGCACATATTCAAAAAGAATTTTAAAATACAGGTCCCCACAAGGGACAAATGGAGACGAGGTCTACGATCCCCTGACAAGGGTTGTCTCATCTGGTACACCGATGGTTCCAAAATGGAAACAGGATCAGGCGCTGGTATTTATGCCAACGAATGCAAGGTGAACCAAAGCATGGGCAAATATGCAACGGTCTTTCAGGCGGAAACCTATGCTATAATTGCCTGTGCGCAGGAGAATATTAACAACAATGTCACTGACAAGATTGTTTATATTCTCAGTGACAGTCAAGCTGCTCTTAAGGCTCTGAACTCCTGTAGGGTGGACTCAGCACTGGTCCTGAACTGTGTTAAAGCCCTTAACAAACTTGGCAGGAAAAACACAGTCAGGCTGGTGTGGGTTCCGGGGCATGCAGGGGTGCAGGGTAAGGAGGAGGCTGATGTATTAGCCAAAAAGGGGCTCGGAGCAACAATTTGTGGGCCCTGAGCCATTCGTAGGTCTCTCTGAGAGTACCGTCAAGGCAGCTTTAAATGCACATGGCAATGATAAACACAGGCTGGAGTGGATGGCCCTTAGGGGTCTGGAACACTCCAAGAAATTCATTGCAAACAGAGCCACGGGCTTTACCCGGAAGTTCTGCGAGTACAACAAGGGCCAAATACGCCTACTCACAGGAGCGTTTACTGGTCATTTTGGCACCAACGACTTCCTGTGCAGATTGAGATTGTCAAACAATTCGATCTGCAGAGCCTGTGGTGAACAGGACGAGTCGATATCACACCTACTGTGTGAATGTGACGCGTTGACCGGACTAAGGATTGGTCTGATGGGATTGGCATATCCGAACTCTGAAGACTTCAGGCTTCTCCCTCTGAAGTGTACGCTGCGACTGATGCAGTACATTCATAGGGAGATAGCTCAGGGATAAACCTCGGGGCCGACACAAAAGATCCCACTGGGTCGAAGTGTCGGCGGTCTACAATGACTGGCCCCCGGTTCAAGATAAGATAAGATAGGATCAAAGTTATCTGTCCACCTTACAAAGTGTACCTATGCGAAATTTCACGATGATCGGTCAAATAGTTTAGGCGTGAGAGCGTAACAAATAAAAAAACTCACATCCGTATTTATAATATTAGTCAGGATATTTAAATGTGTCCCTCAGTATTATGTACCAGTATATATTGAGTGCACGAATGGCGAAATTGTTTAAGTAGTCGCCTCCACACTGTCGCTACGTCAAGTGTTGTGGATTCAAATCCGAAAGGACGAACATTTGTATGTATGTATGTATGTATGTATTTACAAAAAAAAAAAGTATATATGTATGTTTATCCATTGTCTAGTACCCATAGTACAAGCTCTGCTTAGTTTGGGCTAGATGTTGTTGTGTGTATGTGGTAGAATATTATTATTATTCACATTTATTTACTATTTATCAATAAAAATTACATTTTTAAATATATAATTATAAAAAAAACACATTTAAAAATATAAAAATTATGGATGCCCACCGACATCGAGACAAGGTCCAAGCTGTCGGTGGTTAGGGGTCCAGAGAGAGGAATCTCCTCACTATGCGTGCCGTATCGAGGAGGACCGCCTTCTGCATCTGACCCTTGACCCAAGCACCTAACGCGAGCCTCCTAAGATGTTGGTCGAGGCTCTTGGCTATTAGACCGTTTACCGTAACGAATATCGGTACAATGATTGCCGAGTCCACATCCCACATATCGACAACCTCGTGTGCTAAGTCCAGGTATTTTAGTTCTTTTTCCTTTTTTCATTTCTTCTTATAATAATAATAATAATAATAAATCTTTATTTGCATAAAACATGGTTTTAAAGTTGATCGATACATGGTTTGTGTTTCACATGCTTTGCCATACAATAGGCGTGCAAATTTTTACAAAAGTTACATGAGTTATATCTACCTATACACTAAATCTAAATTAAATACCATATTATTACCACTATATCTCTATTTACATATCCTCCTAACCTTTATGAGACATATATTCGGCTACTGTGTAAAAACACTTATCTGTTAGCCATTTCTTAAAAGTGTTTACAAATCTTGAAAGAGTTAATTCTCGCATGGACTTTGGAATTTTATTGTATATTTGTATACACATACAACTGCTATTTTTTTGATGTAGGCTGGTAGACATCATATGGACTTGTAATTTACTGGGATCTCTAGAACAATATTTTTTATTTTTGTCGGCCTTTTCAAAAATATCCGGATGTTTTTTGACAAAGACACCGATTTCATAAATGTATATAGATATTAATGTTAACAATTTTAACCGCTTAAATAAAGGCCTGCATGACTCTAATGGACCAGCGCCACATATTGCTCTAACACATTTTTTTTGGGATATAAACGCTTTATTTATGTCTGTCGAATTGCCCCATAGTAAAATTCCATATCTAAGGACTGAGCCGACATGTCCATGGTATGCTATTAGAGCAGTATTTTCACACGATATCTGTTTTAATTTTTTTAAAGCATACACAAATCTGTTTACTCGGTTACAAACGTATTTTACATGAGCTTTCCAGTTACAGTGATTATCGAGTGTTATGCCCAAGAATTTTGTTTCGTTTACACACGATATTTCTTGACCGCGGTAACTTATTTTTAAATCACTAGTAATGGTTTTGTAATTTTTAAACTGAATTATTTTCGTTTTATCCAAGTTTGCAGATAGATTATTTTCTTTTAACCATTTGGATATTGATTCTATCGTTTCTATTAAACTTTCTTTATAGTTGGATTTATAATTGGTTTGAGGAACAACTATAGAAATATCGTCTGCAAATAAAGTACAATTGTGGCGTGTACACTGTGGCACATCATTCACGTATATCAAAAATAACAAGGGCCCTAATATACTGCCCTGGGGAACTCCAAATCTGTTATATCTATACGTGGATTGATATGAGGTAGACATTAGTTTTGAGTTGACACGAGTAATCTCAACACATTGTTGGCGGTTACTTAAATAGCTTTCTAGCCACTGTAGGGCTTTACCTCGTATGCCATAAAGATTACATTTATTAAGTAGAATTTGGTGATCGACAAAATCGAAAGCACTGGACATGTCGAAAAATATCGCTGAAACACATTTTTTTTTGTCTAGTGACTCTGTTACATTTTTTATAAGAGAATAAGCCGCTAGTGTAGTTGATTTATTTTTTTGGAACCCATTTTGTTCCTTCGCTAGAACCTTATATTTATTTAGGAAATTAGTAATCCGAGAGTGCATTATCTTTTCAAATATTTTTGAAATTATAGGTACTAGCGTAATAGGCCGATAATTACTAATTATTTCTCTTTCATTTCTTTTGTGCAAGGGCTTGACGATTGAAAATTTAAGCTTATTGGGGAAAACACCTTGACAGAGTGAAAGATTCACAATATGGCAGAGTACTGATCCTATGTTACTATAACATCGTTTCACAATTCTTGTCGATATAGAATCGTAACCTACAGCGTTGGTGTCATTTAATGATTTAATAATCTTTATAATTTCAGTTTCAGTACAAGGAGTTAAAAATATGGTTGAATCTACAGTATTTACTAGTTTGTAATCTGGTCTATTTTTGACGGGTTTGTTTGTTTTTGAGATATAATAGTCATTAAAAATATTTGCAATTTCTATGGGGTCAGATACTGTATTTGCGTTATGTATTATATGTTTTATATCATGATTAACCTTCGCCCTATCTAGTTTATCACCGATGACATCCCAGGTTGCCTTACATTTGTTTAATGAATTTGAAATGTATTTGTTATTAATAAACCTTTTGGAATCTGAGATACATTTTTTAAACATTTTGTTGTATTTTAGATAATTTAATTTTGTGCTCTCTTTTTTATCTTTATAATATAGGTACCTTAGCTTTCTTTTAGTAATTGACGATATTTTAATACCTTTTGTTAACCACTTTGGAGTTGTTATGTTAGTCTTTACTCTTATTTTTTTCAACGGAAAGCATAAATTATAAAACAATTTAAACGTTTCGTAGAATAGATCATAGGCTCGATTACAATCATTTTCATCAAATATTTCCTGCCATAACAAACTTGACAAACAGCTTTGAAATTTTAATATATTGTCATCACTATAATCTCTTCTAGTTACATATAAAGACAATGGCTTAGGTTTTTCATACTTAGTAGGTAAGGTTAGACTTTGACCAGTATTATGGTCAGATAAATAAAGATGGTGAATTTGACCCACAGCACTTTTTACATTACTGATTATGTGGTCTATACAAGTTTCCTGTCGGGTGGGTTCAGTGATGTGTGACATTAAATTATGTGTAAGAAGAAAATCGTAAAGTTTACTAGATGCGTCGTCATTCTTCAAGGTATTTATATTTAAATCTCCTGCTATTATAATTCTTCTATTTTCTTTTAACTTTAAAGTATGCATAATTATTTCTAATTTTTCAAAAAAGATTGACAGGCTAGACCTTGGTATTCTATAAACACAAATTACTATACATTGAAATGTTGGTATTTCGACACCACAGCATTCGAATACTTTCTCACACGATAGAGAATTACATATTGGTATAGTTCTGTATTCTATATTTTCATCCACTAAAATACAAACACCACCACGTTTCTCATTGTTTCTTGAATATTGACTAGCAACATTAAACCCGCGAAAAATAATATTAGGCTTGTCGCCTGATCGGATAAACGTTTCACTAAAACAAAGTATTTGAATCGGATTATTTTTTAACTGAAAGTCATTAATACATATTTCTACCTGTTCTAATTTATTTATTAACCCAGCTATATTTTGGTGAAATAAAGTGATGGTATTCATCTCAATGTGAGCAGTATGTTTACTTTTGTTAGCATTAAGATTACTTTCTACATTGTTAACGAAAAAATGCATTTACCTCTCCTGTAGTACACACGGTGTCTCTGTTTAATTGATCATTATTTATAATATTTTTCGTCAACAAGGCCTTTTTAATGACGGGAAAGTAGTAAGGAATGGTCCCTTTTTTGTGTGAATTAAGCAACTTATAATTTTTATTTGGAAAACTTAAGTATTTGTTTTCATAATCCGTGGAGTCAATTAGAAAATTAACTTGTTTGATTATACTATATAAATATAACTTTTGCTTCAGATTGTTGTGTGGTACACAGAGGAATTTACATTTTTTTACATTATTACAGATCTGTTGTAAGATATTGTTTAATTTCCATTCATTTAAATGGGGATTATGCTTGACACCTAATACTAATATGTTTATATGCTGTAATTTGTTTAACGCTGCTGCTAACTCTATGGTCAAACAAGTTGGATTAGTGTCATTTTCACCTACTCCCAAGATCATATAGTTTTCGGATGAGTCCTCTACATCATTGCACGATCGAAGTATTTCTTGTGTAGGAGCGTATGGTTTTATCACAGAAAACACTCTGTATGGTTCGTACTTCGTATTCAATCTTGATTTAATAATTCCTTCAGCTAATCCTTTTGTTTGTGCTCCTCCAAATACGTATATAAATCGTTGCTTCTCTTGCTTGCCATTTTGAGTAGAATGTGTAGATGTAGAAGAGTGCTCTGATACATTCGATTCAGCTAAACAGCCACTGCCGCCATCTGTTGTCACTACTTTGGAAGTTTCAGCGACAGATAAGCCTAAATCGGTGCAACTTGTGTTTTTTTGATATTCATGAGCGTTTGGTGGAAGTGCCAAATCTGTACTGCTTGCCTCCGTAAATAGTAGTCGTGACTTACGTTTACTTTTTGTTGTTTTAAGTTGTTTATTTGTTGTACTTATAGGCGAACTACATATAGTTTTTAGATTTTGAATAACTTTTTCCTGGTTATAGGTCCTCTCTTTCAGTTCTTTAATTTCTAAAGTTAAATTGTCGATTTCATTATTTGCCGACAGTAGTTTTAATTTTAATCCTTCAATCTCCAACTTCAAACTGTAGCTCTCAGGGTCTTCTATGTGAGCCGTTGATAAATCAGTTAAGCTTTTTGCAAGATAGTTTGTAGTAGTTGACGAAAACGATGCATTGAAAGATTCTTCCAAGTTTATTCTATTTCTCCTTATAGTAACGTTTTCATCATATAATTGATCCATATTTTAATTATTTTATTAATAGAATAAATTTTATACATCAAAAATCTCTCATATAAGGTGAGGCTCGATCCGCAAACTTTTGAAGCGGTAGTCGACCGCTTTAACCACTCGTCCACAGAAACAATTACTTCGTATATCCAATTTATCAATTAGTTGTGACGCTGTGACGTATGCGTCAGGTAGTTGCATATATATATAAGATAGATGGCACTGCCCTTAGTTACAAACTCGAAGTTTTAAATCTGCCAACACCTTATTTAGTATAGCAACATTTAGTAACAGATGTAGCACTTAGTTGCAATGTATGTTATTAGATGGCGTTAGTATCTTCGTGATTGCAGTGTTTTTAAATAAAAAACGGAATTTGTCGGAATAAGAAAATTGAATATAGCAATTTCATCACATATTTACAGGAGTCAGTCACTTTTATATTGTTTTGTTGCACTAGAAATGTTTGAGTATACAATTACTTGCGTTTTAGCACTTAGATGTATAGATTTAATGTCATTGCTTCGATTGTTGGAATTTCACAACATCTTGGTTTTAAATATTTAAAAAGCGTCAATAACACTGTCACTATTTGTTTATGTGTCTATTATCACTTGTATGCACAATAAATCTTATTATTATGTTTCTCTTATCACAGGTACTTTCTAACATATTATATTAGAAAATACCTGGCCCTTTGGGAGGCTTACACGGAGACATGGGTCCAACGTGAAGAGGCCCTTCGAGAGTTTTAATCAAAGGTGTGATGGAACACCTACAGCGGCACTAGCCGCAGCAGGCGTAGGACTATTGCTACGTATAGATTCTAATATATGGGCTATAGGTATGGGTGTTTGGTGGACCGGTATATTGCTAACTATGGATGAAAAACGGCGTCTGCCCTGAATACTCTAATAGCATCAATGCAATGGGCAGACGGTGACTCGCCAACTCACTAGATGGGCCCCCTGATAAGCCACTATAGGCATACAAGCCAGCAGCAGAGGGCAACACCGGTGCGAGTGGCTAGGGGTGTCGAGCGGTGCGGCGCCGGTTTCACCATCACGGGTCTCGTGACAACGGAGACCCGGAGCGGGTTTCCCCGTAGTTATGCCCTTGAAAATGACACTTCCACCCCCAAGCATATAGCTCTAGCGGCCCCCCTCTGACCGGCCGACCAAGGCAAGCCAGAGTTGAGAGTCCTACGGGCGCTCTTGAAGTTCCACCCCAGCCAACCAGTAACGGCAAGCCGGGGACGAGGCCCTAACCAACTCTCTGAGGCATTCAGGACCGCAGTGTCGCCACTCACATTCAGCCCGCCACAAGCTGCCCTGCGGTTTGTGCGCTTTAATTTAACCTGGTGATACATTTTTTGTTTATATCACAAGGCGAAGGTGATAGTTTTAAAGCTAGTGTACTGTGCCCTCCGATATCGCGTTAGTCTCATGATGAGATAACGACTGTCCCAGAGGGGTTTATTATTATTATTATTATTATTTGTGTGATCCACAATTGCATGTGCCGAGTCTGGGTGTTATCTGTGTCTATTGTTTCAATATTTGTGAAGTCTCTCGCAATAAAGGACGTATTCCTATTTCTGGCATTGCCTTTTTCAAGTCAACTCAAAGTCAGTTTCACAATTTAATCTGTCAAGTCTTGGAGAAACAGACATAATTAAAAACCTACCGTGTCCAACTGTTGGTGTGCCACTGCGACTCATTAGGTAAAGTATCATATTTTTATCGTGTGTGTAGTTTTCACTGACACGTGAACATTGTTTACAACAGAGAACCGAGGATTCTATAGTAAGTATTTATTATAGTATGTGCCAAGCTTAGTCAAAGTCAAAATCAAATGTTATTCATTTAAGTCACAAAGTAACACTTATGAACGTCAAAATAAAGGGGTTAGTGATTTCATACCAGGTCAACGTCTTGTGCTTTACAAAGTACAGGTCCGGCCGCACTTGGAGTACTGCTCACATCTCTGGGCAGGGGTCTCTAAATACCAACTCGACCCACTTGACTCCCTACAAAGACGGGCAGTTCGAATCGTCGATGATCCCAATCTGACGGATAGATTGGAGTCATTAGAGCAACGGTTAGACTTTGGGACTCTCTGCGTGTTCTACCGACTCTTTCACGGGGAGTGCTCTGAAGAACTGTTTGATTTGGTACCAGCGGCCTCTTTCTATCACCGTACCACTCGACAACGTAGCAGAGTTCATTTATATCACCTGGAAGCGTTCAAATCCAAGACTGTACGCTTTCAGCGATCATTTCTCTCTCGCTCTGGAATGAACTGCCTGCTTCGGTGTTTCTCGAGCGCTATGATATGTCCTTTTTTAAACGAGGTTTAAAGAGAGATCTTCTTTCATGGTAGGCAGCGGCTTTGCTGTGTCCTGACATTTTGAAGTCCATGAGCACCAGTTACAACTTTCCATCAGGTGGGCCACTTGCTCGAATGCCACAAAAGCCACTACAAAAAGGAAAAAAAATACTGAAGCTACATTTAGGTCAGTTGTTAGGTTGAGCCTATGAGAAGAAACCTGCAAGAAACTCACAGCCATTCTTTTAAATGTGTAAGAAGTTAAAAGCAGAGATGTACCCACTTTACGCCTAATATACTTGTAGTGCCTTTATTATAGGGACCAAGTCTATTGCCATCTACCGAACACAGTTCCCCATTCCAAATTACTACTGAACATTTCTTGTAATAAAAACCCAATAACAGTTTGCTTAACCCTTGAATGGAACCTGACATCTCATGCACAGCAGGCACATCCGCTACGACTTCATCGCCGAAGCAGTCATCAGTTTACAATATTTAATCTGAACAAGTCTAGGGCGAGCCCGTTACCATTTATCAAACAATAGATTTGCCCGCGGCTGCGCTCGCATAAATGTAGTTTAGGTTAGTAACAGTACTTTTTCTGGGTGACAGGTATCCTATATCCTTTTCTGTTTGCCTGACGACGTGTATACGAAATTTCATGATGATCGGTCGAATAGTTAAGGCGTGATAGATAACAAATAAAGAATCAAACAGAATTTTTCGACATTCAGTGCTGCTACTAATAATTTCGCGACAGAAAATCCCAATTACACTATTAACCCGTGTATCACAGTCACTACCATTGCGCTACATAGGCAGTCAAAATTTAATCTAAATAAGTCCATCCATTATGGTCTTTCTTTACATTCCGCCAAAAAGTTACTTGAAAAATAACTGAAGCCAAAAATAATTAATTATTCTTTTATTGTAGATTCCTTATGTACTCACTAGTATATTAAAATCAAATAATGCTCACAAAATCGCTTATATTACAACAAAAGAAAATTCCAATTGTTGAAGCCCCTTCGACAAAATCTCGACCAATTTCTTGCGACAGTTTTTCAATTTCTGTAATAAAAGAATTATGAATTTGTGAAGTGCGGCTCGGAAGCTATAACAAACGGTCAACAAATTTTCTATGCAAAATGATTGACAACTTGGGCCCGGTTTTGGTATCAAGAAACGAGTCGTTTTATGTACTGACAATATTTGTTGAAACATATTCTATGGAAAATACATAAAAAATAATAAGTTTCACTATTAAGAAGATACTTCATCCAGAAGTAACATAGAACATGGTACAAATCAAGATTTCCAGATATTTGTGTTACAAATTACTATTATTGCTACCCCTTCAACTAAGCTAGATCCTAAATTAAATTGTTGGGTTTATTTTATATGTTTGAAATTCGAATACACTCCCTCTCGCCCATACAATACCTTATCCATTAGTCCGTTGTTTGTTTGCTGCGATCTCTCTCCAAAAACATTGAATTATCCACACCATTGTTCTAAGTCTGGGTGTTCTTTGAGTCCATTGTTCCAACATTTGCAAAAAGGCCGCGACCCAGAGATTACCTCAAGCGCGAAAGTTCTAAAAGCAGCATATTAAAAGACTTGTTAAAATAATTAATTAAATTCTCGTTAATTAGACTGAATATATCAGTTGCTAATTATTATTAAGACAACTAATACTATTCGCCGTCAAAGCATTGTAGCTTTAGTTTCAACTCACATTGAGCGGCAATATGCCCGCGCATGCACGAAAATCGCACTCTTAATAAAATTCCTATTAGAGTATTTTGGATTAAACAAATTTAAACTCTGTTGACTCTGCAATTACTTAAAACAGTTTCGCGGAGCCGCTTAGATAGATTTCTCGTCATTTTACGTTTACCCGAATGTTATACATTGTAATAAAGTATTTTGATTTCATATATACGGATTTTATCGCGTTGTTAATTAACACTTTTATTACTCTGTTTTGAAAATATTACACTACTACTGAACCTTGACTACTACATATTTCAAATAACCTTTTTTAATCTCCTCGTGAATATGGCTGTGACTTGAACCTTAGTAAAATCAGACGATTTTTACTAATTTCATTTTTGTTTTAAATCTCGAAATATTAAGATAAGTACTATACTCATTAGCAATTCTTTGATTTAACTTAGTACTCTTCAGAGTTTGGGAAAGACTAATTGATTTTCTTTTAGAAGTTTTACTCGTAGTAGCCAGCTGCCATAATAGAAACTCTTCGGAGTCAAAGAGAATTATTGAGAAGTAAGCTTGGGTAGCTTCTTTGTTGCTCTATGATAAAACTAGATTCTCCCTGCGGCTTTGCTCGCTTGCTCAATTTAGATTATGTCAATCATTGAAATAAACGGGCAATTATAAAAGGTTTACACTTCTATAGTGTAGTATAGTATAGCGGCCTTTATTTAAAACAATAAAAAGAGCTTTTTGGAAATACTACATTAAGATAATGAATATTATTTTAACTATTGTAATTTACACTTTGCCTGATATTTCGGTTGATTTTCAGCAGTTTAAATTATTTTATAGTAGATTTTATTTTAAATTAACTGCGATGAAATATATGAACAGTAGGTTCTTTAATTAAAATGTATAACATTCGCGTAAACCAAAGACAATATTATATAAAGTGACCTTATAAAATTTAGTAATATCTAACTTAAACCAAGACGTGTATCAATATGTATCAAAATAAATACCCACCTTGTCACACAGTATAAAGGTTTTATTAATTGCTACTTTAAGCTTAATGCATTGAGATAAATTTTCTGAGCAAAGATTATTAATTTTCTTTTATTTTACTACGTTATTTGCAACGTTTGAAAGTTTTAACAGTCCTTGATCCCTTGGGCCTCGTAGCCGTCTATGTTGAGAAGTATCCAAGTTGAAATACGAAAATAATAAAGATAAAATATTGAAACAGACGCTCTATTATAGAAGCTAATAGCAGTGTAACAGCAGATTATAGAAGTGTTATAACAGTATTATAGGAGCGTATAGCAGTATTATAGCTGTTTTATCGTAGTATTATAAAAGCTTATAGTAGCTTATAGCAGTGTAACAGTAGGTTATAGCAGTATTATAGGAGCGTATAGCAGTATAATAGCTATATTATAGCAATATTATAAAAGCTTGTAGCTCTATTATAGCAGTGTTATAGCAGTTTAATAAAAGTATAAAAAATAAGCTGTTTTATCGCAGTTTTATAAAAGCTTATAGTAGTATAATAGTAGCTTATAGCAGTATGACAGTAGGTTATAGCAGTGTTATACCAGTATTATAGGAGCGTATAGCAGTAAAATAGCCTCCGTGGCGCAGCGGTAGTGAATGCGACTGTTGTGTATGAGGTCTCGGGTTCGAATCCCGGGTCGAGCCAACAAAAAGTTATTGGGTTTTTCTGTTAAGAAACCTAAATACGAGCCTGGAGTTAGGCAGTTGACGCTGTTAAACACCCCCGTGCCTCGGAAACCACGTAAAGCCTTTGGTCCTGCGCCTGATCTCTCTCCGGTCGTATTGGATTATTCGTCCCATCGGATCATGAGAATTAGGGAACAGAGAGTGCACTTATAATTGCGCACACGCTTGTGCACTATAATATGTCCTGCGCCGATAGCCAGTCTCCGTTAAGATTGGCCGCCGTGACCGAAATTCGGTCAGGAGGACATCATTATTATTATTATTATTATTATAGCTGTATTTCAAAGTATTATAAAAGCTTATAGTAGTGTAATAATAATCATTTATTTTCTTTCACAAACAAAAAAAACATATAATACAAAATTAACACCTACAGATACAGTTTATAAATGAGTAAATATCTTTTCATTTGTGAAGGACTGGTGCCTGAAATAGGTTTCGAAAACCTGTGCCACAGGTCACCAGGCCCCCCCTATGGAAAAGTAAATACATACTATTTTAACATTTATATCTATATGTCCATACATATACATACACATATACATACACATATATATATATATATATACATATACACATATACATACACACACAGACACATATATATATATATATATCTAAATCAATTTTTACTAGACTAACTAGAACAGAGATAACAAGTATGTGTGTATAATAGAGTGTGTATGGATGGGTGTGAGTATGTGTGTAAGCGAGGTGTATTGTGTAGGGTCAGTGTATTGTGTAGTATTGTGTAGCGTGTTATCTCGTAGGTAGGTTCGTGTTTGGTATAGTATATGTGAGAGTGGCAAAAGGTGGGCGTATAGATCGCTAGGTATATACGATATCAGTGTATATGATAGTGGTGTTATTCATTACTCAAGCGGGTGTAAAGATTTTTCTATGTTCTCATAGTTTTGCTGTTTGAGGTGCTGAATGACCACTTGCTTGCACTTGTATTTGACAAGATGATAAATGTTATGGGTTGCATTAATCTTGTTGTATAGGTAGTCGCCAAGAAAGCAGTAGAAATGCTGTGAGAAGGCTGTTCTTCTGGGTTGGTATGTGCAGACCGTGCCCTTACGACGTTTACCTTTATTCTTGTTGGGGTCATACTCAGTTTCAGTATGCTTCATTAGGATGACTCTGAGGATGAAGGTTTGCCTGATGGAGAGTATGTCCCAGTCATGATAGAGCGTATCTGTCGGGTGTCGGTAGGGCAGGCCAGCAGCGACTTTAAGGAGTACACGTTGGGCTCTTTCTACTACTATCATGTTTGTCTTGGCGGCTCCTCCCCAAGAGGTAATACAGTATTCTATGAGGGAGTGACATAAAGCATAGTAAATGTTTTTGATAATTGCACGCGTGGTAATATTTCTTATGGTTTTAAATACGTAAATTAATTTACGTATTCTTGCAGTCAGTAGATCAATATGGGGTTTGAATGTGAGTGTCTGATCCAGTGTTACTCCTAGGTATTTTATAGTATTGGTCCTTTCGAGGGAAGTACAGGTGCACGGTACTGTTGGTAGGAGCTTTGAGCACGTATGGGCTATGATTGTGCAATTTTGTGGAGGGAGTTGATTGGCTCTTATAGCGAATGGTATGTATTTGGTTTTTGCTACGTTGAGAGATAGAAGATTGCCTTTCATCCACTCGTTTATTCTATCAAAGCCCATCTGTGCGTTAGAGAACGTTTCTTCCCAAGTGTTTCCCCGAAAGAATAGGGCCGTGTCGTCGGCAAATGTGTAGATCTTTCCTTCATTTAGCTGGATCTGGCAAAGGTCATTGATGTAGACGAGGAATAGGGTAGGCGAGATCACGCTACCTTGGGGAAATCCATAGGTAACCTCAGTTTCATCACTGACCCAATCGCCGATTTTTACCATCTGTCGTCTGTTGCTCAGGTAGTCTCTAAAGAGTGATAGGGGGAGGCCTCTCACACCGACCCTTTCTAACTTGTCGAGGAGGCGCGGAATTGGTACAGTGTCAAACGCCTTTGTAATGTCTAGAAATGCTACTACACATTTCTTTTTGTCATCCAGTTCAGTAACAATAGTGTTGGTAAGGTTATGCACTGCAAGAGAGGTCGAGGTTCCACTGCGGAAGCCATACTGGGACGGAGCTAGTGTCTTGTTACGTTCCAGGTATGCAGTTAACCTCTCGTTCATAACTCTCTCTAAAACTTTCGACAGTGTGGGCAGTATGGAAATCGGCCTGAAGTTGTTTGCGTCCCCCTTGTCTCCGCTCTTATGAATTGGTTTAATAAGAGCGGTTTTGAAGGCACTGGGAAACACTCCGGTTTCGAAGGCAAGGTTGCAAATGTGTGTGATAGGAGCGACTAAGTAATCAGCGTATCTTTTGACCATGCTGTTAGATATATGGTCAGTTCCCGCTGAGCTTTTATCTTTTAATTTGGCAATGATCCGAGCGATCTCACTTTCGGCTAGAGGAGCCATAACGAGAGAACCTAAGGGAAGGGAGTTGTTCTGGGGTGTTGAAATACTATTGTTTAAGGTGGGCGATAAATCAGTATTTGGACAATTGATCTTTTCGGCTATTTCTTTGCCGATATTTGCAAAGAAATTGTTGATTTCATTAATCCGGTGATGTGGCTCGTAGTTAGTAAGCAGCGATATAGAGTGGTCAGGAGAGAAGCTGGATTCAGTTACGTCTTTGATGGTTTTCCAGAGAAGCTTTTTGTCTTTGCCCGCTTTGTCAAATTTTTGTTTATTGTAAGCTTGTTTGGCGTTCCTTAATATGTTTGAACAAAAACTTCGGTACCTTTTGTACGTTATCTGTAGGACTTCATTATCTGGTGCTTTCTTAAGCTTTTTGTGCAGATTATCCCGGTTTCGCATACAGCGTAGTAGGCCTTTCGTGATCCACGGTTTGAATATGATATTTCTTTTTGGGCACTTGATGGGTACAGTACTTGTCTTTATGGCAACCGACAGAGACATAATTAGAGTATTCGTAGCCTGGTTAATGTCGGTACTATCTATGACAGCTCGGAAGTCGATTTTTTGTACTGCCGCGTCTAGGAGAAGAAAGTCAACTCTAGTGCGTTTATTATTATTGTGTAATGATTTGTGTCTGACATGTATGTTTAATGCAATAGAGTCATGGTCTGTTATTGAGGAGGGGAGCACGAAACATGTAGCTTCAAGCTTCGTTTTTATAATTACGTGGTCGAGGCATGTACGTCCATGTGTGGGTATGGTATGCCCAGGGAGCATGGAGTGTAACAGCAGGTTATAGCAGTATTATAGGAGTGTATAGCAGTATATTAGCTGTATTAAAGTAGTATTATAAAAGCTTGTAGCACTACTATAGCAGTGTAACATCAGGTTATAGCAGTTTTATAACAGTATTATAGGAGCGTATAGTAATATAATAGCTGTATTATAGCAGTATTATAAAAGCTTGTAGCACCATTATAGCAGTGTAACAGCAGGTTATAACAATGTATAGCAGAAAAGCTTATAGCAGTATTATAGCAGATTGTAGCCGTATTCAATAACACACCACACATTAGGATTCAATCGATGATATGAAAATTATTACTGCCCCGGTGGCGGAGCAGTAGTGACTACGACTGTTGTGTTGGATAGCAGAGAATTTACTTGAAGCAGGGACTAATTCCTGGATAAAGTATTATCACTCGCAAGTTCTCATCACAGTTCGTTAATACTATCCCAGGATTGTGCATGAAGCGATTGATATAAGTATGCACTAGATTTTCAATTGATCTGCGATATGGAATCTAGTGATTGCAGATCTGCAGTCGGTTAAGTTTCAGAATACAGACTCGCTTACTATTGGTGTGAATGAGGTCTCAGGTTTGAATCCCGGGTCAGGCCAACAACAACTTAAGTAGCAGCCGTGAGTTAGGCGAGTTGCTCTGTTACACAACCCCGTGCCTCGGAAAGCAAACAAAGCCGGTCCTGCGCCTAGTCTATCCGGTCGTGTCGGATTGTCGTCCCATTGGATTACAAGAGTTTAGGAACAGAGAGCGCACTAGCGTTTGCACACACCCTTGTTCACTATTATATTTACTGATCAGATGGCGATTCTCCATTAAAATTGGCTGTGATTTCTAAAGATCGGTCTGCAGGATTTTAGTGCAAGGACATGGAAGGACAAAATTTGCAGGTGGATTTAGAAAAATCTACTTCATAAACAGAAGACTACGTAGAAACAACAAGCCTTTAAAAAGCATGTGAATAATGGCAGTCTAGGCCACTTTGCTCTAATCTGACGGTCTACTTAACAGGTTATAACTTCTTCTCCCTAGCCTTTATTATTCCCAAGTCACTTGGGGTCGGCTTTTCTAGTCTAACCGGATTTGACTGGATATCAGTTTTTACACGGAGCGGCTGCCACCTGACCTCCGCAACCATGGACCCATACGATTATGTAGTATTCATGGCAGCCGGGACCAACCGCTTAACGTGCTCTCAGAGGCACGGAGCAGGCGATAATTGTCAATCAATACGCACATAATTTCTAAAAGTAATATAACTTCCGAAAGTCAGAGGTGCGCAACATGGGTTCGAACTCGAGACCCTCTGCATTGCAGTCTGTTGGTCTCCCCACAGAGCTATCGCTGCAATCTTAACAGGTTATAACTGCTCTCCAATAAAAAGATACAATCCTATTGACAAACTGAAGATCTACTCGCTTCAGTGCTTCGCTTTTTAACAATAACTGGCTTGGAGCCAAACGTAAGTGTTTTTCTACATGTACCAACATGGCATCACACAATTTTTGTCCCGTGTGGATATCAATTCACTACATTCAGCGTCGTAACAATAGCCAGGTGACCACTTAAACCAGTACTATTCATTTTTATAACTAAATGGGGAGCTTCATTCATAAAAATTAATGTATAGATATACCTAAGACCAGTCTGTGTGGAAAACTTTGGGGGAGGCCTATGTCCAGCAGTAGACGTCTTTCGGCTGAGATGATGTTGATGATGATACTTAACTTTATTTTTTGTGACTACAAGTAGCCTAAGCTAGTATAGCAGTTAGGACAAAAGCTTTCAGAATTAGCATACAGGTGCTTATGTAAACAGAATATGAACACTGGGATTAGTATTCCGCTCGCCTCGTCGACGTCTGATGTTATCGGATTTAAAGTTTAGTGCAGCGCCATCTGTTCCATTTTAGATAAAAGTTGTGACACAGAATGGTGTATACACGTTTCTTTAACAAAATCTTTTCAATACTAGCTTTTGACCGCGGCTTCTATCGTTTGGGAATAGTACCTTTTCCTGAATTTAAGTTACTTTATGTCCTTTTCTGTTCCGTTATCTACGTTTCGGCACAGTTTCATGATGTTCGGTCGCGCGAGTTAAGGCGTGAAATGATACAAACTCACATTCTCAATGTAATTTTAAAAGTAAGAATTATCCAAACAAACAATAAAACGCACATTTGTAACTTTTACTTTATATACCTATATATTATGTAATTGCTCCGCGGGTATTAAACTTATAAAAATAAATAAAATTTAGCTTCCTAATTTCATGTTGACGTATCATTGTAATATGTCCTAAATATAATTAATAAATTATACTATGTGGGATTTGAAACCACAACCCCTCACCACTAATAGCACCGGTGCTACCGCTTGCCTGCCATCCCATTAATGTATAAAAACCAATCTTAAAGCCCAGCCTCAAATAATAAAGTAGCCAACCAATAGACTTCAAATAAAACTCTCCCAAAAAATACTGCAATCGGAAACTTTTAAAGATTCGCCTGAAGTACTAATATACTATCCTTGCTAAATTTCAGAAGTCTCGTACACAGTTGGTAGAACTGGCGATATGCCAAGAGCCAGGTTGTAAGGAGCCAACACACTAGTGACTGGGAAGGCAGTGAAATGTCAACGAATATTATGATGTATCTTTTCGTTTATTGATTTGGTGATGTATTTATTGGTGTTAGGTGGAAGCCAAGATTGATAAAGAAGTTGATATAAGACGGTCATGTTGACAACACGGATGGCGAAGTGGTTTAAATGGTCACTTCGGCACTGCCACTGCTCTAAATGTTAAGGGTCATGGGACTAAAACATGAGTGATCCGCACATAGGTGTGCTTGGGTTTAAATGTTCTTCGTGTCCGTTGTGTGAATGTTTGTAGTCCCCGACCACCCGTGGATTTACGTAATGTTGTGCCTTTTAAACATATCGCGCGTACAAACTAGTGTCAGAATAAAAAAGTGCAGAAAGTTAAAACTGTAAAGAAATTGAATCGAAATTAAATAATGATGATGATCTTTTCTATGATATTTTTGTATCATTATTTATTTAACAGTTTTTAAATGTAGTGCGTAACTGATTTAAATAATTGATTTAGTTACTCACTTATCCACTCAGCTGCTACATAAAAAATTATGTGTTATGCTTATAACCACAATTGAAGATTGCAAGATTTGAAACTAGTTCCATACAAATATTCACCATAATTGTTTCTGCTATTAAATTTAATCAAAAGTCTTATAGACGAAGCTATTTTCGCTTTTAATACAATTGAATGAGAAAGAATAAAGCAAGAGAGATAAACCAGAATCGTAGCAATGGGCAATCTGTAGTTACTGCCTACCCCTCCTACAACAACCCCTCGATCACCCCTAAACAAGCGTGAGCCTATATATGTAATTGCAAAAAGACTGCATGGATGGCGAGCGCAGTGGGCAAGTAGTTGCCTCATCGCTACTGCCTCAATGAGTGTTGCGCATTCGAACCCCACACGAAACAATATATGATTTACACGTTATTGGTTTAAATCTGAATATACTTTAATTCTATATTTCTAAAGTCCTCCACAACACTAAGCAATCCTCAGTGACCTTATTTAGAAGTAGAAAAATTGATACAGATTTACTATACAAAGAAAAAGTTACTTGAAGATTTATTCACAATCTTATTTATGCACAAGGCTCTTTGCATTGACTTTAAGAAAATATTTCGTTAGTTTCGTCAGGTCACCTTAGCTATAGGAATTGTTAGGTGACAAATAAATTGAATTTATTGAGGAGCTCAGCCTTGGCTTATATACTTATATAAAGTGATGTCATGTTTTTGTTTGTGTCGTTCTGGAGGTTACAAAATTATTATTTTCGGATCTGTCATATCACAGAATGGAGTTCTATGTTTTGTTTTAAATGGAGTTGCTGAATTGGGTTTATATCTATTTTTAGGGGCGGTAGCTTAATGGATAAGCTATGGGATTTGCGATCGAGAGGTTGTTGGTTCAATTACCATCCATTTGATTATATCAATATGAACCCATTCACACAAGCATATTAGGTTAGCTGGTAAGGTTAATAAGAATACTAGTCAATCGTATCAAAATTTACTAGAAATCTTTAAAAAAGATATATCATTTTCCTTTTTTTTAGAAAAGCAACATAATTCGTTGGTCTCATGGCGTGAGTTAGCAGTTATGTTACGAATCGAACCCAAGACCCTTTGACTCTATGTCTTAAGTCCAATATCTGGATTGGTTTAAGCGTTATCAGTACCTACGGAGTTGTATAATTATATGTACAATTGTGCACATTAAATAATAGCCTTTTGCCAAAAGCAAAATATCAACACTATAGCTTGGAATTGCAGTTTTAATATACCTGTTTCTTCGGGGATATAGGTATGAGATTATGACACCGTTATTGTTTGTGTTATATAATATATACTCGTATATATGTGTGAGATTATGTATGTATGTAGGTACATTTTATTGGGAGAGATAAATGGGACGGTACTGGTAATAAACCCTTTTTAGTATGCACGAGAGAACGGTGTCCGTTGATTGTGATTGCTTGTGAAATTTGCACGTACAAGAATATTCAATATACAAAATTTAAAAAGCCGGTGACCATTACAATGTTTTTCTCGCCTCACTGCCCTCACTATACTTATTTTTCTGTAACCACACGAATAAATTGTCCTACATTTCAAATTGCATGTTCAATACCACCGTCCTTCTAAGAATTTATGTTACCGAGGCTCTTAAGCCGGCATGCCTGCATGTTCGCGGCAACATTCAGTGCGGCGACATTATTACTCGGTTTCAGGAAACATGCAATACTCAAATTCGTACTTAAATTACAAATGCCAATGTAGCTTCGTCTATTTGTTACATTAACTGCAAAATGTTTAATCTGTCCATTACTAGAATAGACATACTTTTGTGTTTAGTTTGTCTTTATTAAATCCAAACTTAATATTAAAAATGCGAATGTGAGTTTGTTTGGTACGCTTTCACGCCGTAACTACTCGAACGATCATCATAACATTTCGCTTACACGTTTTCAGGCGGCACCTTTTATCCGGGAAAAGTACTGTTACCGAGCGAATCCATGAATGGTAAGTCTTAGTGTTATGAGACACTTAAAGTATGTCAGTAAACAGACATTAACTCGTCTGGCAATCAAGAATGGTATAAACTCTACGTAATAACTCGAGATATAGATTTGATGGAATGTCTCTATTGATCATACCCGTTTTAAATAAGGCAATTATTAACCTCCGAGTCTTCTTCGAAGAAGTTAATGAAAACACTATGTGGGTCTGTGTGTCTGTCTGTTAGTGACCGGCATAACTCCGGAACCACAGGACCGATTGACTTGTAACTTGGTGTGCAGACACCTTGAGGTCATATCTCGGTCGAGTTTGGATATGGGCCCTGTGGGTCAAAAGACCTCCGAAATATAGAGGTCATTTCTTTTCATTACTTTTACATTTAAGAGGAAGAGGTTGAATTCTGGGTTTTTACACCTATCTCATTATTTTGCCCGGTTTCGTTTGGGAAATGTACTTCTGCCTCGATGTACCCTATGTCCTTTTCTGTTCCCCTGACAACGTGTGTGCGACAACTTCTATTACGTGGGACGTAGCTGGCTAGATGTGGATGTAATACACCTATTACACATATCAGAGGTGTCTACTACCTCAAGGAATATAAGCGCGTAATGTGTATGTACGTGTGTAAATAAATAAATAACACGTTCTGAATGTGTCTCGCATCCTGAGGAGTTCAAGTGGTCGCCTCGCCACAGCCATTGCGCCGAGTGTTGTCGGTTCGAATTCCACACGAGACAAAAGTGTGTGTGATCAATAAAGGGTTGTTCCGAGTCTGGGTGTTCTTAGTGTCCGTTGATTGTACGTTTGTAAAGTCTCGCGCGACACAGGAGTTATTCCTAGTGCGAGAGTTCTCTTTATAATTAAAGAACAAATGTGAGTTTGCTTTTTGCTATTATATTGATAAATCAATTGAAACGCGATAGGTATTCAATATGCTATATCAATTATTGTGAATAGTATACAGGATGGCTTTACCTAACTAGGCTAATCCTCACGATCAGCCACAATGAATAGCAATCTTACATCATTGAGGCAGAATCCTAACTACTATTGTACATGCGAAAGTGAGTTTGTTTGTTTGTTACGCTTTCACGCCTTAACTACTCAACCGATCATCATGAAATTTTGCAAACATGTTTTCATGGGAATAGAAAAGAAAATAAAGTAACTATTATTAAAATAAAAGTACTATTACTAACATAGCCTACATTTACACAAGCGATACCGCGGGCAAAATCTATATATACAAGCGACAAATCTATAAATATCAATCGTTTGAACGACGAAATATGACAATTAATATTTACTAAGGCTCGACGCCTATCCAATGAGAATGTATACAGAGTGAGATAGGAATTTCCTAATAAGTACAAAAACAAAACGATCCGGCGAGGAAGTTATGTCATAACGTAGCGTACAAATTTTCCTGTCATATTTAAATAAAATATTTATATTACAAAGGCAAATTTCGATACACCTTTCCCTTGGGCCAAATAAATTTTTCCAAGGCAAGAATAGCTTAACGAAATTGGAATTGCGAAATTTCTGACATTTCCTTTATTTAGATTATTGGCTGAATGTTAAGTGTGTTTTATGTTATTGGAAATAAGAATTAATGTGATTTTGCTGGATATATAATATATCTTCTATAACTTTCGGCTAAGGCCGAAGTCTTAGCGGCGACCAGTTCAGTTGTAACATATTTCAAATGGAATGTAAGTGAAAATTTAACTGTTCGTAGTTAATACGATTAATTCCTTGATAAAGAAATCCGGGCCTAGGTTGCCCTAGGTAGAATGGCGCGGTCAGACTTTCGTTTAAGGGGCTAATGTTTCTAAATCCAGCATCACATTTTGTTTTCTATCTTTATGACGACTCTCATACTAGAAAAAATTGCTGTGCCGCAGAGGAATTTACAAACATTTAATTAACGGACACAAAGAACACCCAGACTCGGAACAATTATTTGTGTGGGGATCGAACCTACAACACTGCTGACGCAGTTGCAGTGTTGAGGCGACGACCTATACCAGATCCCGCATGCGGGATTTGACATAAATGACGTAGTCACCATCTATATCAAATTCCGCATGAGGGATCTGGCATTGTGTCACATACTTTCAAACTTTATGAACATACATTCAACAGACACAAAGAACAAGATTCGAACCCACAACACTCGGCGCGGTGCCAACCGATTACAGATTATAGAGAGGTTATATTATTGTAGTCACAGCATTAAACAATGAAATTAAACTTTCCGATTGAAAGTCCGCACAATCCTAGAAAAATATTATAACACAACATTAAAGTATCAAAGTACATAAGGTACATAATAATGTAGAAATAGTTTTATTTTAGTGACCAAATAAGGTAGAGCAGAAAATAAGAATTTTTCTTAATTTGAAGTGACCTATGAAATGTCACGACCCGCGCTACTACTGAGAGTTTTCCCAAACCCAGTAACAAAACTTGAGCTGGGAATCAAACTCGTATTCTCATGATTCCACACAAATGTAAGAGCTAAGCAAAGTTTCCAAATTATTTTCGATAGTGTTGATAATTCTGATGACCACGTAAAGTAGTACAATGCCTTAACAAATTGTACATCTAAACCTTCCTCATGAATCACTCTGTGTATTGGTGAAAACCGCTCAGTAGTTTTTGTGTTTATCGTGAACAGACACGACGGAGACTGTTTTATATTATGTAGTGATGCGAATGTGAGTTTGTTTGTTTGTTACGCTTTCACGCCTTAACTACTCGACAGATCATCATGAAATTTCGCAGACACGTTGTCAGGGCAACAAAAAATGGAATAAGATACCTTTTATTCAGAAAAATACTGTTACTGCCCTAACATAACCTACATTCACGCGAGCAAAGCCGCGGGCAAAAGCTAGTAATTAAATTCAGATTGCTATTAGATACAATTTATTCGAAAATTTTCGAATAAATTGTGCACAACGCGATACTATTCGAATACGACTATACATATATGTACGTTACTAAGTGTTATTCAACTTCGGAGACATGCAGACGTGAATAAACATATACTTATATAAGCTATATTATAGGTAATGGTACAAATAAAAACTTCCTCTAACATGTACAACAGAAGTGAAGTTGACACTGACCTCGTTACCCTCACGACCCTCCCAACTGGGCCTGAATGAGAAACAGCTGAGACACACAATTTATGTCTAACCTCAACAAAACATGTTAGTTGTATTAGGTAAGAGGCAAGTTTTGTCGAATTCCAAGCAATATTGGAAACGAGATCGTTGTATTTCTTTGAAGGGTGGCATTGTGGTTTCAGCGGTCGTCTTGCTATTGATACTGCGGCGAGTGTAAGGGTGTTACCAGACCAATCGAACGATCGTTGATCGACGGCATCGGTCGACGTCGATCGAAGTTGTTGACGTTGATTGGTCTGGTAGAAACTATCGATCGACGTTGACTAATACATTGTACCATCGATCGATGCCGCAGATCGACGATCGATCGATTGGTCTCGTAACACCCCAATGGTTTATAGTCTGCGTGTTCTTTGTTTCCGTTGTTTGTATGTTCGTAAAGTCTCCCGCGACACAGAAATTATAACAGGCATGGTAGCTGTTTTAAAAATAATTAATTAATTTACTTTATATGGATTTTGTTGCGTTATTTAGTTTCGTATACTAAAATAAACCGTGCCTAAATCCGTTTAAAGTTATTCAATTTTAAACTATAATATTTGCATAAACGTAAGACAATATTGAAAAAGAAGAAGACACATTTATTTTTATATTTTTTGTGTTTACTTTTCTATCTTTGTTGCACTGATAATTTACGTGCGGTGCAATCGCACGTAAATTATCTGATGGATATAGATGGCACAGTGGTTTTAAGCGGTCACTTCACCGCTGCCACTGCGCCGAGTGTATTGGGTTCAATCCCCGCACCGGACGTGCGTGCGTGCGTGCGTGCGTATGTGTGTGTGTATTAGAGAACATTTATTTATGGTTTTGTTATAATAAATTTAATTTTCGAGAAATAATGTTATTTACTATTATTTAAATATTTTTCTGATTACTTTTATTTTTAAAGTCATCAGCCTAACCAGGAACTAAACCTATCGTGGTGGATCTTACAAGCATATAATTAACGGACAAAGAGAAAACGCAGACACAATAATTTGTGGATCACGAAAATAAATGATCCGTATTCAATTTGAACCTACAACACCACAGCGAGGTAACCGCATAGCCACTGCGCCATCCGTGCTGATATAAGACTACCTTCAAGTCCAATTTACCTATCTATACATATTAAACAAGATAACGATCTGCCTAACATCAAAATGTAACAAAATCTTAAGCTTTAATCCTATTTGTATCGTAACTCGACAGAAGATTGTACAGGAGTAAGCCTATAAGCTTCGGTCCGACGAGCGACAGTGAATTCACAATAAATTTTAACTCAATTATTATAGCCTACACAAAAAGGTTTCTCGATAGGCTTTCATTACTTCTACAGAGGTAGTAACATGTGTGTGATGGTCACGTGATAAGTGAAGTTATTGTTGGTAAATCTGAACTTTTCGAATATTGTCCGGTCTCTAAATAGTTTCCATGTCGTAGTCGAAGACCGTTAGACTGCCACGTAAAGGTCTCGAGTTCGATCCCAAGACTTTTCGAAGTTTTATGCGTATTAATTAGTTAGGTAATTATCGCTGGCTTTAATAGTGTACGAAGTAACATCTATAGGCAATGTAACATCACAGGAATAACCAACTACGAGTGACGCTTACCTCTGCTATCTTAAACCACGCACTACTTGTGTGTACCCTTATCAATTTTTATGACGTGTTCAAACCGTTGAAATAATGTCCGTGCTTTGAACTTCAATATAACATACCTTCTGATGTTGATCCACTGAATGAATGATAAAAATAAGATAAAATGGACGACGCGTTTGAGGTCAGGATATAAAAATATATTCAGTATCTTCATGTAAGCACTTACACATATAAAGCTGTATACAGACAAAGTATATCAAAAATATAAATCTTTATATAAGAAAATTATTACTAGGCTTGGTTACTTGTCCTCTGTATTATTATCTTTATATATATAATTCTTCTGTACGTGTGTTGACAGTGAACTCCTTCTAAACGGCTGGACCGATTTGAATGAATTTTTTTGTGTGTGTTCAAGTGGATTCGAGGATAGTATAGATTAGTTTTTTTTTCTTCTCCTTTACAGGACAACGTCTCTCGGGGACAGCTAGTATTTCTATAATATTATTTCTGCACTAGGACAAATTCGGGTGTTATGTAGGTACCTTTTTAAATGTCATACCTTTAAACAACGGATACTTAATTATAGCTCGCTGTAACGGTGGAGAAAACATCGTGAGGAAACGATACGGGTTTCCTCACGGTGTTTTCTCCATCGTCATACGTCTAAGAGTTTTCCATACTGATCTCGAAAATAATTATGTGAAGTCTGCCAACACGCACTGGGCCAGCATGATAGACTCTGACCTAAACCTACTCACACAGAGAAGAGGCCCATGCCCAGCAGGGAGACAGTTTAATACAGGGCTGATATTATTACCGTTAAAGCGAGTGATATTTAACTTCTAATTAATACGCACATAACTTCGAAAAGTCGGAAAAGCGCGCCTTGGGTTCGACCTCGAGACATCTGCATCCAGTGCAGTCTAGCGGTCTTCGACTAGGCTATCGCTGCTTCTACTCAATTATCTATTATAGGTATGTATATGTATTCATGTGCAAATTTCACAAGCAATCACAATCAACGGACACCGCCCTCATGCATACCAAAACAATTTTAGTACTAACACCATTTCATGTACATATACTTCCCAGTCAAATGTACATACATACATAGTCTCACGCCTATATACCTGAGAGGAAAGGCAGAGGTACGTGATATTACACCCAGATTTCTCTACCTATAGTTTTAGATACCATATTAAAGAATGCGAGAGCTTATTGCCTTCTACCGGACACAGTTCCAAACTCCGTGTTACTACTGAGAATATTAATAGAAATATTGCATCATTTTTATGTAATCTTCATTAACGTATTTTATTCCCTCGTGCATGTAAAAAAGTTTATTACAGGCACGATTCCATTGACTTTTCTATTAAATCTTCCATTTAAATAGGACTTATTTCTTGGAAAAATTCTAGTAAGTTGTAAACTACTTTATTGGGTTTTTCTGCCAAGAAATTCTCAGTAGCAGCACGGAGTCTGGCATTGTGTCTGGCACAAGGATAGGCTCACCGCCTACTACGTGAGACCTAAACTCAAAGTTGGCGTATATATAATACACCTCTACCCCTTTAGTATAAAGGCGTTGGACTATTTAAGTACATACTTTACTTAACCGACCCCGAAATCAAAACCGGGGCCTCAAGTACAACAGTCGCAACACAGCCACTGCGCCACCGAGTCAGCAATTTCTATTTACATGTACTTTCACAAGCAATCGTCATCAACGCATACTATTCTCTTATACATATTAAAAAAGGTTTATGTATTACAAATACGACTCCATTTATTATTCCACTAAAATATATCCGTTTGAACAAGTCTTAAAACAAGCCGTTATTATTTTATAGTGTATAATAAACGCCAGGCAACGATTTATAACTAGCTGTCCCTTGCGGTTTCACTCACGTTTATGATTACTGCTGCTATCAAAGGCAAACATATTTTCAAATCGATTTATAGATCATTTGTCTGCGACTTCGCTCGCTCGAGAACAGTGCTTTTTCCAGTATACAAAGGTACCCTATGTCTAATGTGAGATTGTTTGTTTATTTGTTACGCTTTAACTATTCAACCTATCATCATGAAATTTTGTAAACACGCTGTAATGGGTACAGAAAAGGGCATAGGGTACCTTTCATCCAGAAAAAAGTACTGTTTGCAAACGTTAGAAATTTATTGACAAAATCTAGATTAACGCGAGCGAAGCCGCTGGCAAAATCTACTATTGTAATAATTTTCGCGTTTTTAGCTAAGTAAAAACAGAGCTAGGTATATATTGCGGGTGCGAAACAACAGTTCTCATTAATAACTTGCAAGGATTCGTCGTGAACATTTGTCTGAGTGGGGCCACGAGTTCAATGCCCAAACTGTTATACCCAGACGTATGAAGCGAATCAATTTATACAGATATTGTCACGGTTCATTTTAATTAATTATAGTCTCACGCCTATATCCGCGAAGGGGTGGGCAGAGATGTATAACACCCACATTTCGCCAGCTATGGTTTTAAGTCCCAGTTCCAGACTTCGTGCTGGTAATAAGAATTTCTAGGCAGGTAAACCTAATACTACTCTGTCTGACCTGGCGATTGAACTAGAGATTTGTGCACATCAGTATATGCATGAGTAGGTTCAGGCCATAACCCACTACAATAGAATTCACACATCTTCGAGAACATTATGGAAAACTCTCATACATGTAGTTTTTTTTCCGTATTTCGTAAATATATTACAATTTTGTTCGCAAAATTTACCAAAATAGAGCTACTTATTTCGGGTGCTAAGCAACAGTCCTGATTAATCATTTGCAAGGCTTCGTCGTGAACATCAGTTTCACTGGGGCCACGAGTTCAACGAGCAAACCGTTTAACGCAGACGCATGAAGCGAATTAATTTATACGGATGTTATCACGGCTCATTAATTACATACATACATAGTCTCACGCCTATATATCCAAAGGGGTGGGCAGAGGTGTATTACACCCACATTTTGGCAGCTGTAAGTCCAATGTGTGTGTCCAGTGTGAGTCTCTAAGTCCAATGTTACAGGAAGAGAATCTATTGTTGTTTACTGGTCATTCTCGAAAGGGTAGGCAGAAGAGTAGGCTTTACACACATATTTCTTCAGCTATGGTTTTAAGTGGCACGTAATATAATTGCAAATTTTACCTAAGTAAAAACAGAGCTATATATTTTGGGTGCTAAGCAACAATTCTCATTAATAACTTGCAAGGATTCGTCGTGAACATCTGTTTAACTGGGGCCATGAGTTCAACGAGAAAACCGTTTTATTCAGACGCGGCTAATTTAATTACATACATAGTCTCACGCTTACCTATATCTATGAGGGGATAGACAGAGACCTCGTCATATACCCGTCACTCACTACTGCTACGGCACTGAGGCTCCAAAGACGCTGTTACTATAGCCCCGCGTAGAGCAATAAATTTACATAGCATTGTGCGACTCAGCAAAAATATCTTCACAATTAACATGTTAATTTTACTGCGTCAATAGAAAAACGTGTTTATGCGACTATTGGAGCGTGAACCTAGCAACTAGGTTATATGTCTGATTACTGACAATGACATGTTGATTCATGGGACCAATGTTGCATGTTTGGTCTCATCTTTGGAGTTCTGTAACCACTCCTGGGTCTGGAAAAATAATTAGGTACTAGATTTTGCTTGCGGCTTTTTCCTGCATAAAAGGTACCCTATGTTCTTTTCTGTACCCCTGACAATTACGTGTATAGTAATTTCATGCCGATCGGTCGAGTAGTTCAGGCGTGAAAGCTTTAGAAACAAACAAATATATATTAGTAAAAATTACAGCAGTGAAAAAGGATTTAGATTATAGCTGTAGACGGCAATAGACTGCCCGTCTATTGCCGTCTACTGAGTACAGTTCTACTTCATGTTACTAAAGATCGAATTCCAGACCTTAAGCTCAATAGTCGTATTCGCTAGCCCTGCGCTACTTTACCCTATGTCCTTTTGCAATTATACCCCTAAAGACAAGTATGCGAAATATCTGGATGCTCGTTCGAATAATTAAGGCGTGAAAGTGTAACAAGAAAACAAACTCACATTCGCATTTATATTAAGTTAAAATATCGCCTGTTACAATTCACAGCGTGCCTTTAGAAAGCTAAAGATCTATAGGCGAAAGACAAATATAAATACTCGCATATCGCTAATAAAATACCTGTTGTGTAAACACCTAGTACTATCTAGATGTAGGCAGGCGTTAGAGAACACTATTCGTGACACATTACGGTCATACGCGATGGAGTGCATGTCGTGACGGACAATAGCTTTAACTATTTAGTGCCTAGAAGCGCCTACTACTGGTACAGAAATATGAAGTGATAATACAGTGAGATTTTCTATTTTGGAGTGGAAGACTTAAGTGATTTCAATCTGCAGCTGGTAATTTGCTGTCTCATGTTAAATAATTTAATTAGCTCACAATAATAAACGTTGACGTTCATAATTGTTATTTCGTGTAACATAATTTTTGACATTCGCAACTTTAATTGCAGTGATAATTACTAATTATTTATTAGATTATTTTGTTAACAATCAAAAATTAAATAACTTGCAAATGTTTTTTTTTTACTATACCTATTCTGTTTACTCAACTGCAAACAATTAATTATGGGTATAATTACAGCGCGACAAGAAAAAAAAATTTTGGAATTTTCTATGTGATTTCTAAGTTGCTGCATTAAATCGAATTATTTGATTAGGTAATTAATTTATTTACAATTGACACTACAATCGGACATCACTAAATGTTTATGGTTATGTCAATGAACTGTTTATTTACCTTTATTTATAAAATTATTAACACGTTAATAGTAATTCACATATTTTAAAACGTTCCTAGCCCATGTTAATTTGTTTATTAGTTAGGATGTCCCTTCCCGTTTTACTACCAAATAACACAGCAGTATCGAAAACACGTAGTACCAACGTAACACAATTCTTACAACAATAGACGACAAAGGAATTACAGCGGCTCGTTCTTTTATTAATATAATGCCACCCTTTGCGTATTATACAAACTTTTACATCATGAACGTGTTATATACGTGAATAGTCTCACGCATATGTCTCCGAACGGTTTTAGCAACAGAACATATAATAAAGATATAAAGCCTTGTGGACGAGGCAGGCGCGCCAAACGAAACATGAGCAACGCTCATGCTAAAACTGGTGAATTGTTTTGTTACTTATGTACTATATGATTGTGTGTTTAACAGAGTGTGCGATAACTTAGCGACCTAGCCGACATCTGTAGGGTTCTCTGGTAGCGGGTGCAATTATAGACTTAAGTACAGTAAATAGTTACCGAGTAGAATTATTAGCACTAATTACAATTTGAGCCCAGAGAACCAGCCATCCCGTTTGAATGGTCCGCTCTTCTTCGTAGCATTCGAATGAATGCCTATTGACATTCGTCTCACTTCAAAATATAACTGTCACGGCCGTTCCCCGCTCTTGCTCGTACAATGAAATCAATTGAGTGTATTATTGTCGCAAAATTATCGTAGTCCCCGACATATACATACATAGTCTCACGTTTATATCTCCGATGGAGTAGGTTGGGGTGTATTATGTCAACAGTTCACTAGGAGCGAATTTAGGTATCACGTAATATGGAGCGAGTCTTAAACCATCTATCTACAACACAGTTCCAAATTATGTAAGATTTTCTTGACAAAACTATCTCATAACACTTCGGCTGACCCAGAAATCGAACGTAAGGCATCGTGCACAGTTGTAGCATCTACTATCGTTGCGCCATAGAGACAGTCATGCTGTCGCTACTACGTATAAATAACTCGATTGCTCCTGGAGTTTGATTCTCATGTCATGCATTAGATATTTCTAGCCAGAAATTCTTATTAACTGCACGGGTTTTAGGAGTAGACCCGCCCGTTATCAAGCGATTCCTAAAACCATAGCTAATGAAATGAAGATTTACAACATCTCTGCCTACCCCTTCACGGACATAAGCATAAGACTATGTAAATAACATACAACATCAAACATATAACTACCCTATTCAATGCAGGGTGAACGAGACAATTAGCTACTATGACTGTTCTAAAAGCCAGTAATGTACCTACTGTAGGTAACGACAAAATTGGCCCTAAATGAACTCCATTAAATCATTAAAAGGACATACGATGTCGTGATATTCCAAATTATTAGTGATACATATACGCGTCATAATGACGAGTCGTTTTTGATATGAAAGACATTACGTAGGCGTTACGCAGAAGATAGACAGCGGACCGTAAAATTCGATCGGCGTTGTAGACCACTACCTTTCCCCCACGTTTATGATTACTGCTGTACTCTTGTGGGTCGTAGCGTGATGTTATAATATTATTACTTGATAAAAAAGGTATCTAATGTTATCTAAATTGTAAAAATCGGTGCAGTACTTTCAGAGTTTATCATATTTATTTCAAACAAACAAATCTTGCCTTTTGTTAATATAAGTATTGACTAATATTCTCAGCGGTTTCAAACACGTTTATGATTACTGCTTCACTTCTGTGGTGTTCCGTGTAGCGTGATGCTATATAGCTATAAATATGCTATGAACTTCCTTAAGAATTGCGCTATCAAAAAATATAAGAATTATTGTATCCTACTGTTAGCAGTAGGATGCCATCCAGGTTTAAGCGCGTTCAATCAATAAACAAACAAATTTCTTAGCTATCCAATTGCCGTTTATTTCGTTTATGCCGTTTGTGCCATTTGTGCCGTTTGTGCCGTTTGTGCCATTTGTGCCGTTTGTGCCGTTTGTGCCGTTTATGCCGTTTGTGCCGTTTGTGCCTGGTCAAGTCCGGCTGACGTTGACCGATAAAACAAACCGTGACCGCCGGCCGTGACGACTGTAACAGCGGGCACTCGCGGCCGACAAAGCTAGGATTTTCTGTTTATCGTCTGCGCAACGCGTTAATAGACATTTAACAAACGATTTTATCTACCATGTTGAATTAATGACGTAAGCTTTAATGATTGTGGACCTCGTGTAATTGGTTGATAGTCTCCTCGTCAAGTAAGTCATAGAAATATAACAATCACCAGGCAGACTTCTTTCTTAAATCACTCCCATGCTAGATTTAACGCCTGTGTAGTGGTAGACTTTACAAATATTAAAAAAACAGACGTGATGAATACCCAGACTCAGAAGTACTACATATTTGTGGAGTTCACACATGTTTGTCCCGTGTGGGGATTGAATCCATAACACACGCGGCAGTGGCAAGGCGACTATTTAAGTTAAACCTGCAATCTCTTCAAACCATGTTATTGGTTATAATAGAAGGCCAGGGCAGTATAATAATG
The DNA here is from genome assembly GCA_963675205.1 of Catocala nupta. Taxonomy (NCBI): domain Eukaryota; kingdom Metazoa; phylum Arthropoda; class Insecta; order Lepidoptera; family Erebidae; genus Catocala; species Catocala nupta. Next base: position 4,070,091 of record OY776105.1, read on the forward strand.
TAGTGAAGATTTGTATTTCTTATCTCAGAAAACGATTGCCAGACCAAAATAAAGTTAGGTCTTCGATTTATTGTCGAGTCCCAATCATAGCATACCGAGCCGATATCACATAAAAAACGTATAAATAATATATAGGTCACCCATTTCTCCCAATGGGGACGGTCTGGACTGAGAATATTAGAATTTATGAGGTCCCAATGTCGAGACCCAGTTCGAGGCACGTGATTAAAGTATTTCAATTTGGAAAATCCCTCTTTTAGTGCTTGATACCTACACTCGGGTTCAAACCTATAAATATGAAGATTTTATACCTCGTCTATTACATTATATGCGTCATCCTTGCAAATATTATAAATGCGAATGTTTTTTTGTTTGTTTGTCACGCTTTCAAGCCTTAACTACTCAACCGATCATCGTGAATTTCGCATTTACGTTGTTGAGGTACAGTAAAAGACATAGGGTGCCTTTTATCCAGCAAAAAATACTTTTCGCGAGGGAGCAAAGCCGTGGACAATAGGTAATATCAATATAAAACTGAAGAGAAGATTTTCAGAAATAACTCCATCGTACATAGACATTGGTCATATTTTTGAAAAACGAGGGCCAATTTTTTGCTTTATTATAACCAAAAACAATTGTCATAATATTTTTTTTTTATTTAGGTTAAAATGTAACACGGTTTTCAAAGTCTATCAGTTAGTGAGTCTATTAAACATACTGCGGACTGCAAACGGCCTATGAAAATATAGCCAAAAATCTTATGGCCTCAAATTATTATCATTACCGACACGTTGATTAAATATTTGTAAATTCACTCACGATCTAGAAAATATTCCTATAGCGGACGACGACTTTGGCTAAAAGGTAGTCGCTTTCATATCACTACAGGCAATAAAGGTAATTTTATACCTACCACAGGCACCAGCGATCTTCTACCGAAATACTATTGTTAATGTTTTATATTGCTACTCTGTAACTATGATCCTATGTGTATATCGGTTTTGGTGAGGAGGTGAGGAATAAAAGTTTTTTTTATTAATCCACGCTGCTAGTAGTCGACAGCAAAGTTTGGAATAAATACAATTATAAGAAATCCAGGCTATAAAAGTTCTCACCGAAGAATAATTAATTTTCCTCAGTCGGGTCACGACTCAAGAGCGTTTAGTTGCAATCTTCTGTAGGATGGTAATACTTTCTCAGGCGGATTGCTTAAGTCTTAGCGTAATCTCAGATGTAAGGGTTCCTTAGTTATCTCACCTGATATTTTATTTTGATTAATTATATTCAATTGCTATCCAAACACGGTCGTCTTTATGGTTCTTACCTGAAACAAACAAACAAAACATTAATTTAAATTAAAAAATGTTTTTGATTACATACAAAGACTTAAATATCCAAATATATTTAGATCCAATAACTATAATAGCGCGAGCATATTGCCATCTACCGAGTACAAATCTAAATTCCGTGCTGCTACTAAGGATTTCATAACACAAACATTCTATAACATTATACCCGACCCAGGAAGATTATTCCCAAGTATAAAAGTAACAAGGTAAATCCTAACTAATATTATAAATGCTAATATAAGTCTGTTTGTTATGCTTTAACGCCATAATCCCTGGCCGATCATCATAAAATTTCGCATACACCTTGTCAGGAAAACAGAAAAGGTCATAGGATACCTTTCATCCAGAAAAAAATACTGTTACCGAGTAACAGAAATTTATGGACAAAATCTATATCTGCTCGTGACTTCGCTTGCCTTAGCAAGCGAAGTCACGAGCAAATTTTAGTAATAATATAAATACGAGTGTCAGTTTGTTTGTTACGCTTTCACGCTTTAACTATTCGACTGATTATCATGAAATTTCGCATACACGTTTTCAGGATTACAGAAAAGAACATAGGGTACTTTTCATCCAGAAAGTATTGTTAATAACGTAATCTAACCTACATTTACGCGAGCGAAGCCGCGGGCAAAATCCAATATTTAATAATTTCTATAGACTCCTATAAAACATTCTTTAGTAAGCTAATTTGTGTTAAAATAAAATTATATAGGTACATACAACTCTACCCACCCTCTAATTCAACAGACCTCATCCAAAACGATTTACCTTTGTATTAATATTAAAATTCTTGTTTCTAAAGAATTCTGCACTTCAGACATTCTATTCTGTTTCATTGGAGAAAGTCCATTTCCTTGCGAATGAGGCTGTCATAAAAATAATTAAACGATTTCAATAGTTTCATTGAATAGTAGGAGTGAAATTCATAATTAGAAAAAGAAATGTATTTAATTATACTAAATTTAGATAACAGATATGTGTATGTGGTTTGTATTGAATGATACTGCCTGGAGCTGCATGAGATCTCGGGTTCGAAGCAGTCAGGCTAACAAATACTTAGTTATTGGGCTTTTCTATCGAGAAATACAGTAGCCCGGTGTTATGAACGGTGATGTCGATGTTGCGCACCCGTGCCTCGGAAAGTACGTCAAACAACTGTTTGACGTACTTTCCGAGCTTTACCAACTGGTTCGGAGCGTGCTAGCGTGTATGCTTATATGCGTGCGTGCGTACGTGCATGTGTGCGTGTGTGTGTGTATAGATCACACAACTTCCTCTGCTACGTCAATTTGACAGGAAAACCCAATAATTTTACGACTCGGAAATCGAACCGAAGACCTTATACATAGCAGTTCCAATCACTACCACAGTGTCACTGACGCAGTTATTTCATGGTTCAACTAATAGAAAGACTAACGGAGATAAGTGAAAAACATTTAATACTGTTTCGGTGCTCGATCAAAGTCATGGTTCAGAGAGCCTACTGTTGATAGTACCAAAAACACTATTTTGCACTAAAGCGGTTTTGCACTGTACATTAAACAATTACTGTTATTTATATTGAGTACGCAGTGGACCTCTTTCAACCTCTGGCACTTTTTTAAACAGTGTTAAATAATATATACGAAATCTTGTTGTTGCAATTACCCATCACTAATGTCTAGTGTTGTCGATCCATTCGAACATTATTCAATTGTGCTTCACTAAACTGAAGCTCAAATGATCGCTATATCCATTAACCATAGTTTAGACCTTTAAGAAACATTTGGCACAGCTAAGCGCCGAACGAATGAGAAATGTATGAATATCAGAGACTGCGTTTAGATACAGAGATTTATGATGCCATTTAGTCTATTGTGTAAGCAACTAGACGAAGCAACGGAATGAATTAAATTGAAAAATAATTAATAAATAATTAATTTTTGAATTTTTCCATAAGATTTCGCTACTTACAATTTTCAATTTATAGAATAGCTTATATTAACATAAAAATATAAATTATCAATATGTTAGTTTCGAATCTCGGATAATGGATAATTCAGGTTGTACTAATCCCAGCCCGCCTGATACAAACTCAATATAATTGCTTAATGCAGCAGAAAGCTTTGTTTTATACGTCTCTGAAGATTTGTTATACAGCTTCTAATCGCTATAGGAACATGGACTGAAAGAAAATCTATCAATATTAAGGGAAAGCAAGTAAGTCACAGAATATAGATATACAGAATGCCTGGTCGATACAATGTGAAAATTGACGTATTCACATCGGAGAGAACTCCACGCATGAGAAGTTAATAATAATATTCTATCACATACACACAACACCATCTAGCCCAAACTAAGAAGAGCTTGTACTATGGGTACTAGACTATGGGTAAACATACATATAAACCTTTTTTTTGTAAATACACATATATTATACATAGAAACACCCAGACCAAGACAAACATCCATGTTCATGCACACAAATGTTTGGCTTGTGCGGGAATCGAACCTGTGACCTCAGATGTGGCAGTCGATTACACTAACCACGACGCCATCAAGGCTGATTACAACTAACTACAGACTGCACAAATGGCGTAGTGGTTTAAGTAGTCGCCTCGCCACTGCCGCCGCGCCGTGTGTTGTAGGTTCGATCCCCTCATGGGACAATTTTTTTTGTGATCCATTCGCGACACAGGATTTATTCAAAGAGCGGGAGTAGTCTTTTTAAAATAAAATAAAAGATGGCGTTATACACAATCGCACATTAACCCATACAATTTTTACTAGATCGTGAATCCCGCAGACGGAATCTGTTGTACATGTTGCTATACAAAGTAAAATGAAAAATACTAATTAATACCTTCCTGTATCTTTTGTACCTTATATAGAACAACTTTTTACAAAACCCATAATGATTTCAAAAATCATATTTTAGCAAGTTCAAAACTGCATGCGCCCCGACTTCCACCCCGCGGTGTGTTGTTTGGTTACGCCGCTCCTTTCTTTTGTGATCGTATGTAGTCCTAGATCTTAGACGTACGATTAGAGCAAGCAATTTCAATAGTTGTGTATATGTATGTAAAACATTAAATAATAAATCCTGAAAGGTGGTAGAACAGAGGTTGTTAAGCAAGGTATACATAGTTGACAGGTAAAAGGTATTTATTATTGTTTAATTAACTCTGTATATTTGCCATCCTTATTCACACGCCTATATTCCCGAAGCAGTAAGCAGAGATTAATTACACCCTCATTTCGCCAGCTATAATTTTAGACTTCAATGTCTGGATAGAACAACCGAGTTACATTTTTCAATATCCGAGAATTCACTCCAAATACTTCAGTATTATCCTAACTAATAGAATTTATAAATGCATATATGATTTTATTTGTTTGTTAAGCTTCCACGCCTCAACTAATCGACTGATCATAAAAAATGCGCATGCATGTTGCTAGCGGAACAGAGAAGGACATAGAATAACTTTTATCCAGAAAAAGGGACTGTTCCCAAACGAAGCCGCGGGAAAAGACTAGGAACGAAATAAACACAAATCCTTCGCCATTTCGGAGATATCTCTATAGTTGGATATATTTACAAAGCTTTGATAAAGTATCTTATAAGCCTTAGACTGAGCCCACTCAAAGTAATTTCGGTATTAAGCGATTTGAAACTGTACCAGCAATTATAACTTCGTAAATAATGAATAAAGATAGGTTAAGCTGTCTCGATTAATTTAATAATATTCATAATCCTAAGGTTATCATAAATGTGAAAGTTTATTAAGATGTTTGGATGCTTGTTTCTCAGTCACGCGTAAGCTAAATTTTGTACGGATTTGGAAGAAACTTAGCACTAGTCCATTTTAAGCGCAGTCCGGCACAAGTAACATAAAATACCATTCTTATATATAAATGTTCTTAGTGGCAGCAAACGATCTGGAAATATACCCGTAGTGAAGCTCGTTCCCTTTTACGTGGGATCTATAACTATGGCTCAGAAAATATGAGTGTAATAGACCCTTTCCTGTCCTTACCTACATAAAAGCGTGACACTATTGTAACTAATACTGTTAAAGCGAATGTGGGTTTGTTCGTTACGGTTTCACGCCTTATTTACTCTACTGATCATCATGAAATTTCGCATACATTCGTTATCAGGAGTACAGAAAAAGACATAGAGTCGCTTTCATCCAGGAAAAAATATTATGTTCCCCATGGATAAAATTTATTAACAAATTCAACATTCAACAACAACACGCAAGCGAATACGTGCGGACAAACTAAGCGTTTGAATAAATTGATAACATTTCGTTACTAAAGATTTTTAATATTAGACTTAAATTGTGAATTAAAACAATTTAGTCTAATTCTCTATTATTTTCTAGAATTCCGTTTTGACAGAATTCATTGTTTAATAGAGATCCCGCGGTGGGCGCCAGTTAGAATATTGGCGCCCAACCGCAGGTTCTCAATCAACACAGACTCTGAATTGAGTTCTCAATCGTAAATGTTATACCAAAATCAATTTCGTGGTATTTTATTAATATAATTTTATACTATGTATATTAATAATACTTGGTTTATTTACTTGGAATTTGGTCATATTATGTTATTCAATGGTAAATTTAGTCTGCGGCTCAGCCCGTTCGGAATGAGTACTTTTTTCTGGATGGATGAAAGGTACCCTATGTATCTCTATTTGTTTACTTGGGATTTGGTCATACTATATTATTAAATATTAAATTTTTTTACTTTTTTTCTATGCGGAAGGTGCCTAAAGGTATGCCCTTTTCTGTGACCCTGACAACCTGATTCTGTTTTGTTTGCGGTAGAACGTGGTGTGATGTCCCTCCAACACAAAGGGAGGATCCTCCGACCAGGCTGGGTGATCGTGCCTGGCGGGCCGCGGCCCGACGGTTGATCTCGTGAATTTATATAATTATGAACTACAACATTTTTTGTCTGTGTGGGTATCGAAACCACAACACTAGCCTAAGTAGTCGCATCACTTAACCTGGCACGCCGAGTGTTGTGGCTTCGGTCCCCAGTAGGGTCATGCCGGGGTATACCGAATCTGATTGCTCTTTGTATCTGTTGTTTGAATGTTTGTAAAGTCCACCGTGCCACAGCAATTATTCCTAGTGCGGGACGGGACGTATCTTTTAAACTGTAGAGGAACAGGGTGTGATGTCCCTCCAACACAAAGGCAGGATCCTCCGACCAGGCTGATTGATCGTGCCTGGCGGGTCGTGGCCCGACGGTTGATGTCGGGAGCTTGTATATATACTTAGTCGCTGTGTAAACTCCACTTGTGCGATGCAGAATTGTGTGATGTCATGTTAAGCGCGATTGTATCGCCATCTGTTAAATGAAGGTGGAACTTCAAATCATAATAAACACCTTATTGTTACCTAGTAAGTTCTTAGGCTATTGGGATTATCGACATTTATACTTTCTTTACTGTTAAATTATGTGACGTTAATCGCCTAGGCGCCCGTCAAGCGCGGGCGCACGTCACTGGCCACCTCTCGCGACCGGCGGCGCCGGACTATATAAGGGGCGGACGGTGTCAGCGAGGACCTCTTCCGGCCGGCTTCACATCTCCAGCTAAGTGTCCTGATTCTTGAAGGACCACGAAGCAAGCCTTTGGACGAACCACGCCCTGATTATTGTTACGTAGTATGGGTGTGAGTTCCCATTGACATCCATCAGAGATGGCAATGGGCAGCGAACAGGGTCCGGTAAGGAGACACTAGCAATGATGCTAAACACACACTTTCCGGACTGTAAGATAATAGAAAAGGAGCAGGAGGACCCGATTAGCCTGGTTGAACTAGGCTACCGTACAACCAAAGCAGATTGGGACACTGCAAGGAAGGTAGTGGATGAAGGGAAGGTCGGCTGGGCTCTAAATGGTTTTCAACCGTTCAAGTCACCTGGTCCAGACATGGTTTATCCCATTATCCTACAACAGGGAGCTGCACTCTTGGTTCCGCATTTGGGCAGAATATACAGAGCCTGCATAGCTTTTGGATACATTCCAAAGATATGGAGGCGAGTTAAAGTCATCTACATACCGAAGCCGGGCAAAGAGGACTACGAAGAAGCCAAGGCATACCGACCTATTAGTCTTGAGTCATTCTTCTTGAAAGCCCTGGAGAAGTTAGTAGATAGACATATCAGGGAGGGAGCATTGAGAAAATTTCCCCTCCACGGGCTACAATGTGCCTACCAGTCGGGAAAATCCACTGAGACGGCACTGCATTTTGTGGTAAATAAGGCAGAACATGCATTAGATAACCGGGAAGTATGCATTGCTGCATTCCTGGATATTGAGGGAGCTTTCGATCGGACCACCTTTGATGCCATTAGTATGGCATCGGCAAATCACGGCATAGAGCCAACCATTTGCAAGTGGATCGATTGTATGCTTAGAGGAAGAATTATTAGGTCTGAGTTGTTAGGGGATGAAATGACTGCAATGACTACCAAAGGCTGCCCTCAGGGTGGAGTACTCTCACCACTCTTATGGTGCTTGGTGGTTAATTCACTCTTAGAACAACTCAACAAAGGTCCGTACTTAACGGTCGGATATGCGGATGACTTGGTGATACTTGTCAATGGAAAATTTCCGAGCACAGTATCCAGTCTCATGCAGAGGGCCCTGAGTATGGTAGAAAAATGGTGCAGTAGTAACCATTTATCGATCAACCCAGGGAAAACTACTGTCGTGCCGTTTACTAGGATGAGAGATCTGGCTTGGGAACTCTATCCATGTATGGTACACAGCTACAATGGTCGACGGAGGTGAAGTATCTAGGCATGACCTTAGATAACAAGCTAACGTGGCAACCTCATGTAGACAAAGCCATAATGAAGGCCCAGCGGGTCTTCGGCATGATTCGTTCTATTTATGGGAAGACCTGGGGCCTGAAGCCCAAGGTCATCAAGTGGCTATACACGATGATGATAAGACCCATAATCACATATGGAAGCGTTGTCTGGTGGCCAAGAACCAAACTAGCAACATGCAGGAAAGCGCTGTCGAAGGTGCAGCGATTAGCCTGCATGGCTATAACAGGGGCGTTCCCTACTACGCCAACGGCTGCGTTAGAGATCCTGCTGGACCTAACGCCGCTACACATTGTTGTGGAGTTAGAGGCGATGAAGTGTGGAGCGTCAACATGCCAGTAACTCGACACACAAAACTGGAGATCTCGAAGGATCTTAAAGAGATTATGAGCATGGGATGTGACAAAATGCAACCAATGCACATATTCAAAAAGAATTTTAAAATAAAGGTCCCCACAAGGGACGAATGGAGACGAGGTCTACGATCCCCTGACAAGGGTTGTCTCATCTGGTACACCGATGGTTCCAAAATGGAAACAGGATCAGGCGCTGGCATTTATGCCAACGACTGCAAGGTGAACCAAAGCATGGGCAAATATGCAACGGTCTTCCAGGCGGAAACCTATGCTATAATTGCCTGTGCGCAGGAGAATATTAACAACAATGTCACTGACAAGATTGTTTATATTCTCAGTGACAGTCAAGCTGCTCTTAAGGCTCTAAACTCCTGTAGGGTGGACTCAGCACTAGACCTGAACTGTGTTAAAGCCCTTAACAAACTTGGCAGGAAAAACACAGTCAGGCTGGTGTGGGCATGCAGGGGTGCAGGGTAATGAGGAGGCTGATTTATTAGCCAAAAAGGGCTCGGAGCAACAATTTGTGGGCCCCGAGCCATTCGTAGGTCTCTCTGAGAGTACCGTCAAGGCAGCTTTGAATGCACATGGCAATGATAAACACAGGCTGGAGTGGATGGCCCTTAGGGGTCTGGAACACTCCAAGAAATTCATTGCAAACAGAGCCACGGGCTTTACCCGGAAGTTCTGCGGGTACAACAAGGGCCAAATACGCCCACTCACAGGAGCGTTTACTGGTCATTTTGGCACCAACGACTTCCTGTGCAGATTGAGATTGTCAAACAATTCGATCTGCAGAGCCTGTGGTGAACAGGACGAGTCCATATCACACCTACTGTGTGAATGTGACGCGTTGGCCGGACTAAGGATGGGTCTGATGGGATTGGCATATCCGAACCCTGAAGACTTCAGGCTTCTCCCTCTGAAGTGTACGCTGCGACTGATGCAGTACATTCATAGGGAGATAGCTCAAGGATAAACCTCGGGGCCGACACAAAAGATCCCACTGGGTCGAAGTGTCGCCGGTCTACAATGACTGGCCCCCGGATCAAGATAAGATAAGATAAGATAAGATGGGTGTGAGTTGAAAAACTCACTAAAGGTTACAATTTTAAGTATAAAAGCATTAAAAAACAACAAAGCTTAACAATGGAAGCTTTCTCTATACAATTTCGTGTTACTAAGAAACGTTCCCAATAAGCGAGCGATTACCTACGTATAGAAATTCTATCAATAGTATCTATTTATAAGATCTCTCAGACCGAAATTCGGTCACGGCGGTCAATCTTAAGGGAGACTGGCCATCTACGCAGCAGATATTATAGTCCATAAGTGTGTGCGTAAACCCGAGACAATCATCTATTTATACCGATTGTAAGGCGTATTTAGAGTCCTACTGTATTAGAATTAGGTACCATGAATTGAAAATAAAAATCTTTGAATGTCAAACCAAATAATTGCTTTTTATTTTCCAAACACGAAACGTACAAAAAAACATACACGGAACAAATTATTTGCGCATTACATAATTTTGCGCCCCGTGTGGGCATTCTATACACAACAATCAGCCCTGGCAGTGGCAAGGCAACAACCTAAACTTCTGCGCAATGTTATTCAAATATTTGTTACTCAACTATGTGAAAACGTTAAACAAATTTGGATGAAATATAGCACCCAGATAGAGCAAGCTCATATTTTGTATTTCTTATATCTTATATATTGTATATCTTATATAATATCAGTTTCTTTGAAAATCACGCGGGCAAAACTCCGTGCAGAAACTAGTTGTAAATAAAAACGTAGAAAACTCTACTCATTTGACCATTATATGGTTATATTGGCGCCCAAACAAGGGACTCGTCAGACTAATAAGCTATTTTCGGATGTTTCATAAAAGTATATTTTTTGTATGAAAATTGTATTGCGTCATTTTATTTTATACTTAGACTCATGTCTATTTTACCTGAAGGAGTAGTCCAATGTATATTTACTATTACTTACGTAGACTTTTATTTGCTATGCTATTTTGGAACGATTTCGAGTCTTCACTTTGCGTAAGTAAGATACCTGCTTCTTTTATATATATTATATCATCTTGTCCAAATCTAAATTAAAATATCTGTATTCATTTAGGTAACAACATAACACTTATGAACGTCAAGGTTACACTAGCTAAACAATAATATGAATTTATATTTACTTGTTACCACGTTTAACAATGCAAGGGCGTAGAACCAATGAGAAGAACAGGCAAGGCAAGGCACCACTCTTTTTAATCTTCAATTTTATAATGCTACTTATATTACAAATTGTATTTGTAAGAAGCTGCAACCATTATACTATTGGCTACTACTAAATTGAACACAATTGAGCTTAAAACTTTTAATCTTAGCTTGTAACATCAGGCATGGCAAAATAGGAGTATCTATTCACAAGCACATAAGGTAAAAAAACAACAAGCGACCATATAAACTATCCAGTTTATATGGTCCATTACTAATTAAAATAGTAGTTAGGTATCCACCTAACTACTATTTTAATTAGTAATATATAATAACCGAATTCAATGCCAAGGCCGACCAGTCACCACAAGTAGCACCCGTTCACGAGTACGACACATGAGCCAGCCATCGTCCCCTTCGCCATATTGAAGTGTAGGGGATGACCCGGTCCATGAATGAAGGTCCTTTTGAACTGAAACTTAAATAAACTGCATGCATGGCGTGATCCTCGCCGCTGCCACTGCACCAAGTGTTGTGGGTTCGAATCCCACACGTTACAAAAAATGTGTGATCCATAAATGCTTGTTCTGAGTCTGGATATTCTTTGTGTCCGTTGTTTGAATGTTTGTAAAGTCTCCGCTATACAGGAATAAAAATATCTAGTGCGAAATTTGATTTAAAAAAAAGAAAGAAAAATATTGACGAGAAAAACGACCAAGTTCGGAATGAAGGTCCTTTTGAACTGAATCAACTCGAATAACAAGACTAAACTGAATACACCGATAAGCAATTAAATTATGGATGGATGGATTTCTAGATGTAAATTCTGAATACAAATTCGAGACGTTTACAGCTAGTATACATATTTACTGTCCCGACCTTGTCTCGATGTCCCAGACATGTGGTGTGAGGATAATTGTACCAGTAGTTGTGACTGAATTTAGGAGTTCGTCTAAGGCCTAATTAACTATAACGGAGCGTTGAGCGTGGCGGTTTTCTTTCTACATAAAATACAGCGTGTAACAGAAAGGTGTGGTCATATCTAAGGGTAATAGAATATAGAATGGAAAGACGCGAGAATTAAATTTATATACATTACTAGATTTGCAGCCACGGGCAAATCTAGTAATGTATATAAATTTAATAATTACTAAATAATTTACTAGATTTGACCGTGGCTACGCTTGCGTTAATATATATTTAGTCAATAAATTTTTATCACATCGGTACTTTTTTCGGGATGAAAGGTATGTCCTTTTCTGTACTCCTGAAAACGAATATGTGCGTAATTTAATAATGCTGATCATCATCTTGTAGTAGAGGTATGAAGGCGTGATAAACAAACAAACACACATTTGCATTTATGATATTAAATAAAAGTTAATCCTTCCCATTAGGTAATTTTACAAAGATGTTTAATAATATTGTCTTCCGTTTACGCGAATGTTATTCATTGAAATTAAACTACTATATACGGATTTTATCGCGTTGTTTATTTATCACTGTATTACAAAATTTTGAAAATATTACCCTACTAATATTGATTTTATTTTACTAATTTATAAGCTAATAAAATTATTTAAACTATTAAATCTATTTATTTTTGGTTTACATTTTCCCCGACGTTTCGGTTGCTTTTCAGCAGCCATGGTCACGGGGAGACTTTGTTTAATATAACATTTTCTCTTTTATCGATTGAATAATATCAATGTATTCTCTTAGATACGTAAACAACACTAACACCTGACTTGGGTGACTTTTGTGAACCCAAAAATGACCAGGTAGCAATTTTGATAGTGCTGTAATGCGTATATTTTGAAGCTTAAAATTGTCATGAAATTTAATTTTTGATTTGGGATATTACTCATAGGTTATTTACCAGATATACATTACGATCCTCAAATATGACTAAACCTTTTTGTTGCACCTGTTACTTATACCTTTAACCACTTTGTCTGACTTGGGAATGGAACCAAGAAAGCCACGATCTACCAGAATGCGCAGGGAAAAGGTATTAGTTTTTTATATAAAGCCATCCTTAACTTACAGAATCACAATTAAACCAACTCTTTTATTTTCACATCTTTCTTGGATAATTTAGATCCCAGCTGTTTCTAAATTAAAGTCAAACTATGTACTACAAAGACTTTCGCAAAAGCTCCAACTTTCAGACGCCATTATTTCCCATGCGGTCAAAGATTAGATTTAAAACTTCTTTATAAACATTTCGCTATACCGGCAAGAAGTCTCTCTCGTCACGTTTTTGTGAATGAAATCTGATAAGCGTACCCTGGAGGATATTTTAGCTGACTGGAATATACCTGAAGGCTTTTGGTCTGTTCAATGTTTTTTTATGGTTGATAACTGACTACATTACTTGGGGCATAGGTTTATGCTGATGTTTGCATTCGGTCTTGAGGTATTCGGTTTACTTCCAGGTCTGGTGTTGGTTGTTTTTGTGGTAGAGACGTTCAGTCAAGGTTTGTGTCTGGTAAAAATGTGTTTCTGTCTAGAAATTCTCAGTTTCAACACGGAGTTTGGCAATGTTCCCGTAAACAGCCTCTTATTACATACATGTGATATAAATTGATTGTTGGCGAACTTTTGGTTTAATAAGATTTTGAGGTTTCGTTTTAACGGCACAACGATAGAGGGCTGTTGAATTGAATGCCCAGCAGTGGGACAGTTTATATACAGGGCTGATATTATTATTATATGTACAAGATATTGCAGCCTTTATTTAGGTTCTATGCTACATAATAACATGACGCTTCAAGAGATACGATATTTTAGTGGCCAAGTCATAAACATTTTGCTTTACGCTCCGCCTTCATCGGCCACGACCTTATATAAATTACCTATGTACATAAAATTACACTTATGGAACTTAATGGAGTATTTAAGTAAAGCTACAAGTGCTCGTTCTTTAAGAAGCTTGTTGATAAACTGTTATTGCTGACGTTCATTGGTTTGAATGGGTAAGCAGGGAGTTAGATTTATAATGAATTGCCTCAATATTGTAATGTTTAGCATGAACATATATTTTACTAGATTTTGCCAGGAACAGTAGTAGGGCGACAGTATTTATTCTAGATAAAAAGGTACCCTATGTCCTTTGTACTCCTGACAACGCGTACCTATGCGAAATTTCATGTTGATTGGTCGCGTTGTTATGTTGTGAAAGCGTAACCAAACAAAAAATCTCACATTCGCATTTATAATATTGGTTAGGATGTAGTATAATAACATTTATATTATAAGCATTTACAATACCAAGGGTAAAATGAAAATTAATAATAATAATAATACTTCCTAACCAAATTTTGGTCACGGTGGCCAATCTTAAAGGAGGCTGGCCATTTGCACCAACACAAGGGCACTCTCTGTCCCTTAGTCTCATAATCCAAATAGACGGTAATCCCCCACGACCAGAATACGATCAGTGGCAGGACTAGTCTTACTTGCTTTCCTTGGCCTGGTCCTAAGTCAGGCATTGAAATTTTTGTCATCTACCAACCTAATTTACACTCAAACGTGTTATTACATTAAGAGCAGGACTAAGAATGTTTATAAAGATAGAGTTTATGCTATTTATCTCGATCGCATAGACTTTATCGTTATAAACATTCTAGACGATCTGTCTCCTATAGCATGTATTAGGTACATATTATTAACACAATTGTTATTAAATAAGTATTCCAATAGTTACAAATAAATCAAACAAACAGAACTATTGAAAGTACAAAGTAAACATAACCTAAAACACAATAGGTCAGCTATTTCCTAACCTATTTGACTTGGGTATTGACGAGTTTACTATTTCATTTCAATATGCAACGGAGAACCAACGTTAAGATCGTATTAATAAGGTCGATTCTTGGCTAACAGCAGTATTAGTTCAATAAAGAAGTCATGAGAATACTTTCCTTCAAATCTATCTTACTTGATAGTTTATTACTAGTATTGTGGGTAGTATTGTTCAAAGGAGTATTTACCTACTTGAATTCCTTTGCAAAGAAGATTTATATCCTTATTTGTGTGTATCTGAAGTTTACCTATAAATTGGCACCCATATGTGATAGGCGATCTGGTTAGAAAGGGATAGGATTTCAAAGGGATCTTTTACTAACACTGTGTCTAAAATTAACCCGTAAATGACCATAGGCGTGCTACCTATCATGTGATACTTAAATATAGCTGGCAAGTTTTCTTTTATTGTGACTTTGATATGGTTATACTGAAAGCAGGTCTCTGAACCCAAAACAACAGGGTTTTATTTGTCTGTACTGAAATCGTTTAAAATTAAATAAAGAATTACGATACAGTTTTTATGCACAAATCTAAGTCACATTTTATATAATTCTATTAAATTGTATTGGAAATGTGGTACATCTGAGATCACGAATAAACCCTTCTCACACAGAAAAAAGGGCCAGTGCCCATATCAGTTTATAAATACGCATGATATAACTTTACAAATTTTTACCTATTGAATTTCAGCACACCGGCGGCTAGACACAAAAGGTTTACAATTATGTCTGGCATGCCAAAAATCTACCGGTTAATATTATTCAATACATAAGTAATGTAAAATAACTCACAAAATTACGATCTCTAACTTAAAAAGTAAAATTTTACGAGAGCCTTCTAAAAAAGGCTCGTTATTGCATAAAAATGAAGTGCCATCCTAAACTTTTGGGTCACATCGTCCCTATGTAAAAATTACAGCATCGGGTCATTTCTACCCGACCGCTTGGGAGTTAAGTAGCAAATTTGAATATTATTGACTACGTCTATGGTTCAATCATGTTTTATACAACGAGTGACAGTAAAGTGTGGTCATGCTTTAGATCCATCATTTTGAACTTTGGTTTCGTATACTGACATTGCAGCGATAGCCTAGTGGGAGAACGTTGAACTGCCACGCAGAGGCCTCGAGTTGGATCTAAGGAACCTCTGACTTTTCGAAGTTATGTGCGTATTAATATGTAATTATTTTTCTTGCTTTAACTGCATGTCTGAGTGTTCTCCATAATATTTTCGAAGATATGTGGAGTTAGCCAACCTGCACTAGGCCAGCTTGATGTTGACCCTTGACACACTGAGAAGACTGCAGTCTTGGTTTCATTACCGGGACGAAAAAAGGAATATAGCTTGTTGGATATTTTAAAAGAAATAACACTACCCGTCCGACTAGCATGTCTCACTAGCGACACGTGTACTCGACTTTGTAATCGCGACCAAAAGCCAGTTAATAGAATAAAATTATACGATTAAATCCTAATTATAATATTGAAAATACAAATCTGAGTTCGTTTGTTTGTTTGTTACGCTTTCACGCCTTAACTGCTCGACCGATCATCACGAAATTTCGCATACACGTTGTCAGGAGTACAGAAAAGGACATAAGGTACTTTTTATCTAAAAAGTACTGTTTCCGGGCGAAGCCGCGGACAAAGCTACTTCACAAATACTCGTGTAAACATGTTAGGAGCTTATTACGATGTTTTACAATAATAACACGAGGTCGAAGCGATCGGTAAGTTATTGATTCACCATTAAATTACATAAATTTTATCGACGGGTGACTATATTATTTTCTATAATAACAACATTAATGGCTCGGTGGCGCAGCGATAGTGAATGCGACTGCTGTGCATGATGTCCCGGGTTCGAATTTCGGTTTGGAGGAAGGTGTTATTGGATTTGTCAGTCAAGAAGTTCTTAGTAACACGGTGTCTGGAGATGTGTCCGGAAGACATTTCTTTTTTAAATACTCTAGCTCTAGTTATAATTTCTGTATCGCGGGAGACTCAACAGACATTTAAACAAAGAAGACCCAGACTCAAAACAACCATTTGTAGTTCACACAAAGTTTTGTCCCGTGTAGGATTCGAACTTGCAACACTCGGCGCAATGGCAGTGTCGAGGCGACCAATTAAACAACTACGCCATTCGTGCAGTCCAAGCCTCCTATTATGTCTGACATAAAAATCATGGCTGGCGAAATATGAATCATGGCTGGCGAAATATGAATGTAACACCTCACACACCTCTGCTTCTCCGAAGGTCCTACATTAACGTCTCACGCCAATATCCCCGAAGAGTTTATTAACTGAACATTTCACCAACTTCAGTTTTAGCTCATAAGTAATAGCGGGCAAGCTTATTCCTATCAACCAGGCTCAGTTCCAGACTACATGATATTATCTTATCTTGTGTGGGGGCCAGTCAGTACAGACCGGCGACACTTCGACCAAGTGGAATCTTTTGTGTCAACTTCCCCAATAACGACTGCCATAGATGTTCATGGCAGCCGGGACCGACGGCTTAACGTACTCTCCGAGGCACGGAGCAGGCGATAATTGTCAATCAATACGCACATAATTTCGAAAAGTCATATAACTTCCGAAAGTCAGATGTGCGCGACGCGGGTTCTAACCCGAGACCCTCTGCATTGCTGTCTGTTGGTCTCCCGCTGAGCTATCGCTGCTCGCCAGACTACATGATGCTACTGCAAATATCTTTTCAGAAAATCTCAATCGCAATTTGCTCGGCAATCAAACGCCATCCATGCACAGCATTCGCATTCTCTGCTGCACTACAGAACAAATGCAATACATCGAAGCATAAAATGGTTACTGTCTATGTTTTCACTCGTAAATGATTTAAAGCGTTCCCCAGAAGCTTTAAACTGGATAACATTACTGTATTACTGTGCTAAAAGGTTTTAAAGATAAATGAACTATCTCTGGAACTGCCATCAAAAATGCACCACGATATGGACCTGTCTTCTATTAATTTAATGAGAAGCATTTACTGGATGGTTAGTGTTTAGAAGCAATTTGCTGTAAAAGTATCGTATACATGTTTGATGCTTCGGATAAATAGGTAGTTGTCCGTTGCTTCGTTATTGGGTCTGTCGATACTAGATTCTTTTTTGAACGTTACGTTATGTTTTGTTTCCGATTTTAACTGTCACGTTAGATTTCTAGTATAAATGTGAAGGAATATTTATCTAAGACTGTATTAGTAATTGATTTTCGAGCCCAGATACAGCGTGCAATGACATTATATTATGATATGTTTTCTTTAAAGACTACCCCCGCACTAGTTATAATATAAAATACAAACATTCAAACAACGGACACAAGCTCACCCAGACTAGGCACAACTGTTCGTCAATCACACAAAGATCACACGAATGCTTATAAAGTCCCCTGAGATGTAGAAGTTATTTTTATAGTGACAGGTTTCTTTTACAAAAAGCAAGTGTGTGACAGTTCGCGTGTTTTCTTTACAAACTAAGTTAATCACAGTCAACATTATAACCGGATAACTTCGTATCATTGCCATACATTCGCATTTCAATATTTAGTCATAAGCGCGGAAGCATCGATAAAATCTAGTGTTGAATCGATACAAACACTATAAAATCAAATAATTGGTAAAAGAAGTTGACAGAATAAGATGTTTTGAAATCGATACAGCACTAGCACTTATTTTCCAATAATATTATTTTCCTCTTACAGTCTTATTTCTTTTGTATTATCGATAATGTAATATTGGCATTTTAGGGAGTTAATTGAATCAATTATGAGGCTCCGGGCATTGCGCTAATAAGGTATCGGTCCTATGGCAAGCGATTGAATACCCGTCGATCAAAAATGTATCGATTTCCATGTAACCTTTGAAATATAAAGTATTGTTGGATTTCTTTTTAACTATCTCTCTCTCTGTCTTCCTAGCTATGTATCCCACATGGTGGTGGGGTCATCTTTCCTTATTTTTTTCCTCCACATCGCTCTGTCTCCGATATTATCGTCAGAAACATTGCATTTCCTCTCGTCCTTTAGCACTACATCTTTCCTTTTGCTACCTTGTCTTGGGTCTTTCTGTAAGTCTCCTATCCAGGAGGTCAAGCTGTAGTGCCAAATTTCTGACGTAGTCTGGTGGCCTCCTTTTCACATGACCATACCATCTCAGCCTACTCTCCGGCATCTTGACAGCGATGTCGCGTACACCAAAGCTTCCTCGCACGTACTCGTTGAGGATTTTATCGAACCTGGTTACGCCGCACATCTACCTCAGCAACTTCATTTCAGCAACTTGGATGTTAAAGAGTAAAAGAACGTGCCTTTTGGGTTGCAGCCCATGTTTTGCTGCCATACATTAAGACTGGCCTTATTTTGGTCTATTTCTTTTTAACTGTAGCGGCTTTTTCTAAGTCATTTTGTGTTTAACTGCGGTGGCAAACACGTACACTACCAAACTGACTGAACAGATAACATAGTGGTCTAAGTGGTCTCCTCGCCACTGCCACTGCGCCAAGTGTTGTGAATTACGTTCTGTTAAAAAGTAAGTAATGCTTGTCACACGTTACAATGTATCTTTCTATTATAATACTACACGGACAGCCTAGTGGAAGGAACAAAAATTTTATGCACCACAAATAGTTGTGTCGAGTCTGGATGTTCTTTGAATATTTGTAAACTCCCTCGCGATTCAAAAGCGGTAACCGTATCCCGTTTGCAAATCTCAAAGGTCAGTAACCACCGTATTATATCATTAAACGTTGCTTTCTTGATGTATATTTATATTGATATATATTTACATACATCATCTAATGCATACATTCCAGGAGATGTTTACAGAGCTACCTTAGACCCACTTTGCACGAGATATGATTTTAAGTCCCATGGTATGATAACATAGGGCGAGCTTATTGCCGTCTACCGGGCACAGTTCCAGACTCCATGCTGCTGTTCAGAATCTATCAAAGAAATCCCAAAAATATTTCGCCTGACTTGGGAAACAAACACATCGAGACATCATACACAGCAGTCGCATCCACTACCGCTCCACCGCCTTGGCAGTATTAGTTCTATAATTAAAAGCCTTTAAATCGCTTTTCCCTGACACTAAGACACGAACCTTACATTCTAGAACTGGCCTTGACGATATTATGAAGATGTACGCAGAATTTCAATACATACAATTTGGCTAATGATTACTCTTCTTGTATGAGTTTCATTCAAGCTACGTGTTACATTGCGTCAATATGTATGATTCAACAAAAATCTATTGAAATTGACATCGTTATAATGTAATTAAACGTAAAATAGATGACAGATTAAGAGCAATAAAAAAATTATTAACTGATAATAATTTTTTTATTGCTCTTAGTGACAGATAAGTCTATATAAGGAACATTTACACTACTACAAAATTTTGCCCGTGGCCTCACTCGCGTAAATGTAGGTTAGGTTAGTAACAGTATCGGGCACGCCACGATCGTGGCGGTAAGTCCCGTTTTTGAGGAGTGGCTGGAGAGGCGGCATGGCGCCCTCACCTTCCGGCTGACACAGGTTCTAACTGGCCACGGTTGTTTTGGCCAGTTCCTGTGTCGTATACGCCGGCAAGAGACGCCCGGTTGTCACCACTGCGGCGACTGCCGCGACGTTGTTGAGGACACGGCGCTGCACACTTTGGCGGTTTGCCCCGCCTGGGCATCGCAGCGCCGTGATTTGATCGCGGCAGTCGGATCGGTTGCCCTCTCGCTCCCGGCCGTAGTTCAGTCTATGGTCCGGAGTGAGAGGTCATGGAACGCCGTCGCCTCCTTCTGTGAGGAAGTAATTTCCATCAAGGAGGCGGCGGAGCGGGAGAGGGAGCGTTTAAACCCTCTCCCCAACCGCAGAGCCGGGCGCCGGAGGGCGCGCGATGACCTCCAGCCACCCTGAGGTTTGACCTGGGGGTGGCGGGCTTTGTGGGCCTGCCCGCCATCCGTTCAGCACCAGGTCCGAGAGGCGGCGTGCGTGTTCCCACGCGCGCCTCTGTTTCGTGTCCGTCTCCCCCTTTAGGGGGAGACAGTAGGATTTTATTTTGAGTAAGTACCTATCTTGGGTAGGTCTTATTGCGTAGGGGCCTGCCGTTTCATACGGCGGGCCGGAACCTCGGCGGGGTCGCGACCGATGCGAAAGTGATTCGCGCGGCCAAGTCGATAGTGGTTTTGTCGAGGAACACCGTGGTAGGTTTAGTCGGTATTCCGGGAGGTACATTATCTTAGTTTACCCCGGCGAGTCCGACATAATCCCTCCGCCCGCCCCCGCGGAGGGATATGCGTCATTGCATTCCCGCACGTAAAAAAAAAAAAAAAAAAAAAAGGTAACAGTATTCCCGATTAAAAATAAAAATAAATCTATTAATAAACAAAATTTCCATTTTAACTATTAACGACATTATTTAACTCGATTAATTTCTGAATTATTTTGCATATATTACGTGAATATGCAAAACAATGTTCATTTATTGGGTAACACAAAACTGATTCATAATTAATTAGATTCCTTCCATAGACATTTTATTGAAAGCCTCTTGTTAAAATAATTTTAGTCATTAGGACTCTAGGCTTTGTGTTGTGTCTTCTTTTAGCTGTAGTAAAAATGGCAATACCAGAAATAATACCCTTATTATATCATCCTGTTCGTTCGTCTGTCTGTCACATGTTTACTTGGTAACTATTAGCACGATAAAGATGTAAATTTGGAAAGTGGGTGAATACCAAAATTCGCTATTGGTGTGGTGTAATTATGAACAAAATAAAATTAGCAGTGGAGGTTCTATGCATTTAGCTACTACAGCTTAATTAATCGTGCGTAAGCTCTCAGGTTCGATTCTAGGGTCAAGCAGTGTTACTAGGTTTTTCTATCAAGAAATATAATTATAAGCAGCACAAAGATTGGGACTGTGTCCAGTAGATGGTAGTTGACTTGCCTCTGTTACGTAAGATCTAAAACGATATGAAGCTGGCCTTTAGGAATACAGTCGTAATTATATGTATATTGTGTATGTGTATGTGTGCGATTCGTTACTAATAAATTACAGATACAATAAAAAAGATGTCTGACTCATCCAGAAACAATATATTTTTTTGATAATGTCCTTACCCGCACTAGTTATAATGAGGGCTATCGCGCTTAAATTCACCGCTACAGGTGCTAGTGGATAGTAAGGTAACGTCAAACTCTATAGTCACTTCAACAGTAACCATAGAAACCAACTATTATAACCGCCAAATATGTTTTTTGACAGCAGCTGTGACAGAATTGACAGGACCTTACTCGCTAGTGGCGCCGACTGGTGAGCACAAAAACGATAGCCTTCATTCCTGTGTCACCGGGGAACTGAACAAACAATGGACAAAAATAGTACTCATAATAATAATAATAAGTTTATTTTCCACCAAACATAATTTTACAATTTCGCACAATGTGACATTTCAACTAGGTAGCAAAGTGAAGTAGCGTATTATGAGGGGTGGACAGGAGCCTAAACTAGGGAAACCCTGTATTTCAGGTCTCCTGGACACTAACCCGTGGCTTTGTGAGTGTCTGTTCTACTTCATAAGTTTTATGATATCTGTGCGAGCGTGTGTCAGTGTGTGTGCGTGCGTTTGTGTGTGTGTGGTTTGTGTGTGTGTGTGTGTGTGTGTGTGTGTGTGTGTGTGTGTGTGTGTGTGTGTGTGTGTGTGTGTGTGTGTGTGTGTGTGTGTGTGATTGTATGAGTTTATGTGTGTGTATGTATGTGTCATACAGCCTGATATAATTATAATAAAATTAATTTATTTCACTATAGATATTAAGGCTTCTGTGTTGTCGTAGTTTAAATTCAGTAAATAATTTCTAATAACATTTTTACATTCGTGTGTAGTTTTAGGATATATGTTTAACAGAGCGTTGAGTTTATTATACAGATAATTTTCCAGAAAACAAGGTTGTCGTCTGAAGAAAACAGTATGGTGTCTTATGGGATCGCATATCCTATTTCTTCTTCGGCCAAGTGCTGCCATAATTGGGTCATATGTTAGAGCTTTGTGTTTCCGGAGTGTGGTGTGCAAGACAAATAATTGTCTAACTGTAAGCACTTCACTGTCTTTGTAGAGAGCTGCGGTGGGATAGCGATAAGGCTTTTTATAGAGTACCTTTAATAGAGATCGTTGTGCACGCTCAACAACTACTATTTTTGTCTTGCACGCCCCTCCCCACGCCGGTACACAATAAGTTAAGAGTGACCTAGCCAAAGCAAAATAGACAGTCTTTAATTGTGAAGGTTTGAGGATGTTTCTTAGTTTTTTAAAGATCCATATTAGCTTTCTCGTTCTTGCTGCTAAGAGATCGAGTTGCAAATGCCATGACAAAGTTTGGTCAAGTTGGACACCCAGATATCTAACGTTATCTGTTCTTTCTAGTGGCAAACAGGAGCATGGTACAGAACAAATATTGTTACCTGTATGAACTTTGAGATTAATATCGTCACGAGCCGGCTGTGTAGATTTATTAATAGTGAAAGTTATGTATTTAGATTTATTTACATTAAGAGTTAGAAGATTTTTATTCAACCACTGAGAAATCTCCTGTAGACCTTTCTCTGCGTGATGCTGTGCCTCGGCCCAAGTCTCGCCTTGAATAAAAGCGCTGTATCGTCTGCATACGCAAATATTTTGCCATTTGTAGGAATGTAATTAGAGAGTTCGTTTACATAAATCAGGAAGAGACTCGGGCCTAGGACACTTCCCTGGGGAATACCGCAAGTAACAGGAAGAGGACTACTGACATGATCACCTATCTTCACCATTTGTTTACGATTTGTTAAGAAATCTTTAAAAAGTTGAAGGGGCAACCCACGTACACCTACTACATCTAACTTCTCAAGTAACAGCTTTGTAGAGACTGTGTCGAACGCTTTGGCCAGGTCTAGGAAAATGCCAATGCATTTCCGGCCATTATCTAGACGACTTGACAAGTGATTTGTGAGTTGTATTACAGCGTCCTCTGGGATTTGTTAGACTGAAAGCCAAATTGTGAATCAGAGAGGATATTTTCTTGTAGTAAATATTTCTTTAGGCGTTTGTTATAATAAGCTTTTCAAGTAATTTGGACATCGCAGTCAGCACTGATATAGGGTGATAGTTTTCGACACAGTCTCTCTCACCGTTTTTATGAATGGGATGTATAATAGATTGCTTAAAGCTATCGGGGAATGTACCTTTATTAATGCAGAGTTTGAAAATGTGTGTTAATATGGGACTGATGGTGGTTTTGATGCGTTTTAAGAATGAGGTGGGTATGCCGTCCCATCCGGTAGCAGATCTGTTCTTAAGATTAGCTATTAGTTCTTCAACTTCAGCTATGTCTGTATCTAGTAGCACAAATGATTTTAAGTGGGGATAACTTTTGATGTCGCAAGCTAAGTTATGGTTATTAGAAGTATGGTGAATATTGTCAATAAGTTTCTGGCCCATTTTAGTGAAATATTGGTTTATAAAATTAATTGATTGTGAAGGATCATTTCCACTATTTAAGAGTTTTTCAGCAGGGTTTTTATTATTTGAGGTATTTGTTATTTTGCGTATAGTGTCCCAGGTTTGCTTCGGATTTTTACATTTATCAATTTCGGTACTTTCATATTTTTCTTTAAGTTTATTCAGAAGTTCATTACAGAAATTTCTATATCGGCAATAGGTTATCTTAAACACATCATTTGGTGTTTTCTTATACGTTTTATGTAAAGCGTCGCGATGTTTTATGCACCTAAGTAGGCCTGTTGTTATCCACGGTTTTAGAATGTTTTTTCTATTTGGAACTTTTCTCAGCTTAGTGTTAGTATCTAAAACGGTTTTTATTCGTTCTGTAAGAACCTCAATGGCGCAATTAGGATCGCTAATCTCAAATACATCAGATAGATTATCTTTAAGGGAGTTTGCTGCCTTTTCATAGTCTGTAACTTGTTTGAATTTTGATAAATGCAATTTCTTAGCAGGTATTAAATATAATAAGACTGGGAAATGGTCGGTTACAAAAGTTTTAATAACGAATGTTTGAGCGTTAAGATTTGTTTTGATATTTACGTGATCCAAACAGTTATAATCACGCGTCGGTATGACGTGTGATGGGAGAAGACCATATTCTGCTATCAGATTTAAATATTCATGGCTTTTGCGATCTTCGTTCAATGGTTTGATATCTATG
Organism: Catocala nupta; assembly: GCA_963675205.1. NCBI lineage: Eukaryota > Metazoa > Arthropoda > Insecta > Lepidoptera > Erebidae > Catocala > Catocala nupta. Next base: position 4,094,882 of record OY776105.1, read on the forward strand.
TTAATATCACCAATGACAACAACTGTTTTAAACTCTTTGATTTACTTTAATATATTGTCCAGTGATGTGAGGAAATGCTCTATTAATTTGTAAGATGGTGACCTGTATATGCTAACAATGGCAATATCTGATAATTTCAATAGGAGACAATTTGCTTCACAGAAGACGGGTTCGGTCACAATATGGTGTATGTCGTTTTTTACATATATAACGATCCCATCATTCTGGTTGTGAGAAAGAGAAGAAAAATGCATTTTGTAATTTTCAAGTTGTGCAGGAGGTTTGTGTACAGACAGCCAGCATTCTGTGAAGATTAGAATGTCGCATTTGGTATCTAAATGCTTTAAAAATACTAGAAACTAATCAAGATTTTTGTAAATGCTTCTAATATTGTGAGAAACTATTTTAATGCTTTTATTTGCAAAACAAAGCCTACCAGGACAGTCGCTAGGCTCTATCAATGCAGATTCGGCAACTGTTAAGTTGTCTAAGTCGGTATGTATATCCGGAATATTATTCGTAGTCATGGTTGAGCGGAGTTAAAATATGAGAACAGCTGGATGTAACCTTGGGTATCGAGCTTGACAGACTGTGAATTCGGATGGCAATAATATACATGTATAAATACAGAATGCATCTGAAAATGTTCAATTATTATCGGAATACGACAGGCGTGTTTCAAATTAAGTACTGTAGTGCTTTGTTTAATAATGGTAATTTTTGAGAATGAGTATAGTGTTTGATTTTGTGTGGTTGTTTGATATGTGATTATATGGAAAATATATTTATGCATGCAAACCAGTATACAGAGTGTGACTAGTCATTCTTCAGAAGATAATTTGTTGAGGTCCTCCTCACAGTAAAGGCGAATGGCTTTTCTCCCTTCTTCTTTCCGCAGGTACACGTTGCCATGTGAAGTCCAGCAAAATCTGTAGCCATTATCATTTGCAAATTTACGGGCTAAGGCGAATATCTTCTTACCCTGCACGGTGAGGCTGTCGGATATGTAGATAGTCTCTGCTGGGCCATCTATATTGATCTGAGTGGTGGTAAGATTCATTTTAGAGACTTGTTTGTATTTCTTAAATGAGTTTAACATTGCTTCTTTTTTCAACACCGCCGTGAACTCGACAATAATAGGCATTTTCGGCGTAGACTTCGTGCTATAGCGAAAAATATCTTTGATATCATTATCCATGATCTCGCATTTAATTGTGGAGCCGATTTTCTTTAGCGTATTTACTAAATGTTCCTTATTTTCTGTTTTGTTCTTAGGTATGTTTCTGATTTCCATACTGCTGTTTCGATTATGACGTTCTAGCAGTTCGATCTTGTACTCCAGGGATTTTATGTGTGCTAACTGCTGCTTTCTTTCCTCTTCACCTTTGTCCAGTTTCGTCTTAAACTCATCATATTTTGCTGACATGAAGTCCAACGCTTTCGTGATCTCATCATTTTGCTTTTTGACATCCTCAATCACAGATTGTAATAGGGCAAATTTTTGATTTTGTGCATCTGTAGCTGACTTCAACAGGCTTCTCATTTCATGCATAAAAGATTTCATCTCTTCCTCTTGTACATCTCCCCTCTTACGTTTATCTTGCCTGAGTGTAATGTTGTTCGAAGACTCTTCACAAGCATCATAGTGAGCACTGTGCAGATTGGGAACGGAACCACTTATCTCCTTTGGCGGCGTACGTTGAACTGACATAGTTAATTTTATTAGGATAATAAAATTAAAATGCAAATAATATCTTTTATATATTATAAAAGACGGACACGATAAAAGGCCCCCGTACAAATATAATTATAGCGCGCCCTGTTTTTTAACTGCCGGCGCACACTAATAAATGCCCACAGTCCCACCGATCGCTGATCGTCGTGAGCAAAAGGTCGTAAGTGCGCGTCAAACGGCGTCGCTTACGCGTTTACACCAAATTATCTAGTACAGTTTGTTATGTCGGTAAGTCAATATAAGGTTTTGGTTATCACTTTATTGATTGCCTAATTTAGGCTTAAATCACGATAGAATTGTTGAGATTAAACTGTTCACAGATAGAATATCACTCTTACTATGACTTTTACACTAGTTTCGCACTGCTATTTAGGATTAGGCCACAGAAAACTTTTTTATTAACGGAGCGTTTTAAAAATAACTCTTCCCCCGTAAGAATCGAACCTACAACACTTGCCGTGGCGAGACGATCACTTAAAGCACTACGCCATGCATGCAGTACTTTCTAACAAAGAGAATAAAAAGCGAAAAATATGACACACAGCAGAGTTGTTTTAAACTAATTACTTACAAGCTTTACTCGGAGTTTCTGTTACAGAGTAATGGCGCCCAACGAGGGACACGTATAAAATCCTAATTTATTAAAGGAAACATGTTTTAGGTGTTTTATAAGTATACTCATACTGAGGTTAGTGAGAGAAGAGCAGAGTGCTGTTACTTTATTAGTTTTAGTAAGCTTACTAATCACTGTACTTTGACTTTGACATCATACATATCAAATGTTTAAAATTGTTATAAAATTTGAAATAATTTGTTTTCATCCTGGAATAGGGCATATAGGATTGGGTTGTTGAACCATAAAAGCTCTGTTGGTAAGCAAGAGATTAGCCAAATTTAATTATAAAATACCACACGGACGAGCCGGGTGGGCCGCTAGTAGGCCTATTTTAATTATTACAGACAAATGGTTGAATAGATTTATTACACGCAGAACCTTAATTAAAATCGTTCTTATTAAAATTACAATTGAACATTTTCGCTGGGATTAGATAATATCTGACATTACCTGATAAAATGGCTTTAAATACAGTTTAAATGGTATTTAATCGCTCAATAAATAGGTCAAAACATATAATTTAATATACATAATAAGCAGCGAAAGCCTAGTGGGATACCGTTGTACAGCCACGTAGAGTTCTCGAGTAAGATCGCAAGTCACGAACCTCTGACTTTCCAGAGTGATGTGCGTATGATATAGTTAATTATCGCTCGCGTTAACGGTGAAGAAAAACATCGTGAGGAAACCTGCATGTCAGAGTTCTACATGATGTTCTCAAAGATATGTGAAGTCTGCCAACCCACTCTGAGCCAGCGTGATGGAATATGGCTTAACCGTTCTCACACTGAGAAGAGACCCGTGCCCGGTAGTAGTACGGTTTAATACAGGGCAGATATTATTATATACTAGATCTTGCCCGCGGCTTTGCTCGCGTAAATGTAGAGTATGAAAATTTTCCAAATCCTTTTGGATCAGTATTTTTTGATGAATTTTATTATGATCGGTCTAAAAGTTAAGGCATGAAAGTATTACAAACAAACTTACATTCGCATTTATAATACCTAGTAAGGATTTAGTGTGCGGTTAAGTAAAATTTAATGTGGCTGATATTTATCAATGTATCAATGAATGTCAACAGGCGATGCGAGCAGTGATATTTACTGACGTAAATATCACCGATCGAATCACCTAGTGACCAGAAAATTGAGCGATGCATGTAGAATTGGATTAACAACACTTTTAGACGGGGTGCCGATTATCACTACATATTATAAAACAAAGTCCCCGGCCGCATCTTTAGGTGAATAATTTGTTAAGGTTTTGTATTACGCGTAAGAAGCCGGGGAAAGTCGTTAGTCTAAGTATAAATATGTAAAGAGAGAACTTTATCCATTTAAAAACATTGCACTCACGTAGTAGTAGATTTAGCATAGTTAAAGTTAATATGGAATAATAAAATACTTTAACAAATATAAATGTCCATCGATTGCACCGATGGCGTAGTGGTTTAAGTGGTCGTTGAAATTAAACACTTTATACGGATTTTATCGCGATAAAATCCGTATAAAGTGTTTAATTTCAATGTATAACATTCGCGTAAACATAAGACAATATTAAGTGGTCGTCTCGTCACTGCTACTATGTCGATTTTGTTGGTTCAAATCCCACATGGGACAAAACTTTGTGTTCACAAATGGTTGTTCCGTGTCTGGATGTTCTTTGTATCCGTTGTTAGAATGTTTGTAAAGCCCCCCGAAACGCAGGATTTATTATTAGAGCGAAAGAAGACTATCTAAATAAAAAAAAGCCTGCCATAGAATCATGAATAGCTTAGTTGGCAAAGGGCCTACACGGTTTATCGAGGTCGCAGGTTCAAATTTTGCTTCATGAATTGTCTGTGATTTACATATACCGGTACTGCCATTATCCTATCATCATAATCCAAGCACTTTAAATTAGAAATTCTCTTACATATTCTAGTTGTTCATTAATTAGTCTTTCTTTTATTAAGACTGCCGCCAAGATGTATGTGTCGTTGGCTCTTTGGCTTCAAAACGCGAAGTTCTCCCTCTTTGCACATAAATCGGAATATCTGAACACTCACGTGTTGTGCCATCTGTGGGAAATGTTAAACAGGGTTCTGTTTTATGATTAACTTCAAATATATATGTATGAGGAAACGAATTTTCTCTGTCATTACAACGAAAGTGCTTTACACAATATTATTTTACAAAATTCGCGTGCATTTTAACACAAAATGCTCAAGTTGCCTACAGCGAACGACGAACAAACCTGGTAATACAGGCGACAAGATTTGATGAAGAAAATATTAAAGGAAAGTTATAAAACCTTGAAGTTAAACTACTTTATACGGATTTTATCGTGTAGTTTATTTGAATAACACAAATTTTACATAATTTTGAAACAGTCAGTCTCCCCGTGAACATGGCAAAGCAACTATTATCCCCATAAGTGTAAAACTAAAATAATTTAAATAGCTTAAAATAGTAGTAAAGTGTTACAGTCGTAGTTTTACAGTTTCAAAATTATTTAAAAGTAGAGTTTTTTAAATAAACAACGCGGTAAAAGCCGTATAAAATAGTTTAATGCCAATGTACTGTAATGGGCACATAGCGCGCTGAACCAACGGCCGTTGGGGCAGAAAGGTTCTGGAGTGGCGGCCACTCACCCAAAGACACAGCAGGGGTAGGTCCACAAGGTGGACTGACGACCTGGTAAGGGTCACGGAAAGTGGTTGGATGCGGGTGGCCCAAGATCGGTCTATGTGGTAAACCTTGGGGGAGGCCTATGTCCAGCAGTGGACATTTTCCGGCTGAAATGATGAATGTACAACATTCGCTGAAATTAAACTACTATATACGGATTTTATCGCGTTGTTTATTTATCACTGTATTACAAAATTTTGAAAATATTACTCTACTACTACTATTGATTTTATTTGACTAATTTATAAGCTAATAAAATTATTTAAACTATTAAATCTATTTATTTTTGGTTTACACTTTCCCCGACGTTTCGGGTGCTTTTCTCCCCGTGACCATGGCTGCTGAAAAGCACCCGAAACGTCGGGGAAAGTGTAAACCAAAAATAAATAGATTTAATAGTTTAAATAATTTTATTAGCTTATAAATTAGTCAAATAAAATCAATAGTAGTAGTAGAGTAATATTTTCAAAATTTTGTAATACAGTGATAAATAAACAACGCGATAAAATCCGTATATAGTAGTTTAATTTCAATGAATAACATTCGCGTAAACAGAAGACAATATTATACAACATTCGCGTAAACTTATGACAATATTATTATAAAATGTTATTTTTGTTGACTTAATGGTCTCGTGGCTTAAGATAAGATAAGATAAGATAATTTATTTGTGTAAACATGTGTATATATACAGAAATATAAATGCATGAAAGATGTAACATGAATTTTGTCCCAACATGTTTGCCATATTGTATGGCGTACAAATATTTATGAAGTTAAATGTCAAAATTAGCATTCATAGTAAAATATAATTTAAAAAACACTATTCATAGTTTTAATTGAAAATTGTCAAAAGAATAATTATATTTGTAATAATGATAAAATATAAACAAAATTCGCCTTTTCTCTTCGCCAATTTCAAGTAACAGTCATAATAGTGAAATAAAATAATAAAAATAATAAATAATTCAATTTGAAATAAAAAATTAATAAACATTTAGACATCGGGATTATATTCTTAATAAGTATTTAATTTAATTTATTATATTATGAGCTAAAAAGTCATTGACATTATAGTAAGCCATCAGCACAAGGTATGTCCGCAGTTTTCTTTTAAAGGCTTCATTTTTTAATATTTTCCATTCTTTAGGCAGTTTGTTAAATATGACGGGTGCCACGCAGAAGACACTTCTGCGCATAAGTGCAGTCCTAGAAGTATGTATACAGAGCTTGCTGTTGTCGCGTCTATTTCTAGGAACTCTGTAATTCAAACGAGGGAATAAAGTAGGATTTGATTTCACGAACATAGCTGTCTCTAAAATATATATGCATCGCAATGTCAGTATTCCATATTTAACGAAGTAAGGCCTGCAACTATCTGTAATTTTTAGGTTAAACATCGATCTGATACATCTCTTTTGTATTTTAAAAGCCATTTCTTTACCAGTCGAGTATCCCCAGAACATGACGCCGTATCTTAAAACAGATTCTACCATTCCATAGTACGCCGTTAATATTGCTTCTACGTTAGTAAATCGCAAAAGTTTGTATAGGACATAAGAACTACTACTTATTATTTTACATAAGGCTTCAATATGAGCCTTCCAATTTAAATTTCGGTCAATCGTTAAACCTAAGAATTTCGTAATATTAACTGCATCAATCGTATTATTATTGTAATTTATGTCAAGATTATTATTATATGTCAAAGAACATTGGGAGAAGTGCATTATAAAGGTTTTCTTTTTAAGTTATTATTATCTAACCAAGTAATAATATTATTTAGCGTATTATTGATGTCGGTTTGGTAGTAGTACTTAGATTTACAAGGTATAGTTACGGTACTGTCATCCGCAAAAAGGGTCATTGGATGTTCTGTACATATAGGAAGGTCATTAATGTAAAGTGTAAAGAGAAGTGGTCCCAATACACTTCCCTGAGGAACACCGTGAATAACTTTACGCTCTCCTGATACATATATATTTTCCCGTTTAGTATGAGCATCAATTTTGCTTATTTCAGTTTTTTGTATTCTATCATTCAGATAAGATTTAAAGAGGTTTTGAACGTTTCCTCTTATTCCACAGGCATCTAACTTTTTTAATAAAGTTTTATGTTGGACATAATCAAATGCCTGGGTCATGTCACAGAATATTGCACAAATGGGAATATTTTTATCCATATTTGTCATAACTGGGTATAAAAAATCAAATATAGCCATATTTATGGTTTTGCCTTGCCTAAAGCCCTTCTGTTCTTTACATATTATATGATTTTTTTCTAAGTATTGATTAGTCTCTTTGTATATATATTTTTCTATTATTTTTGAAAGTATTGGTATTAGTGATATAGGCCTATAATTTTCCATTAATTCCTTATCCTGTTTCTTGAATACAGAATTTAATATAGAATTTTTTACCGCATTAGGAAATACTCCTTGAGATATACTTAAATTTATTATGTGACTTAACGGTTTACATATTGCATCAGCAACAGATTTAATTATTTTTGTACAAATACCGTCGTATCCAACGCTATTTGTATTTTTAAACCTAGAATTATCCTAAATACCTCATGCGGAACGCTTGGGGACATAAACATAGAGCTTTTTTTGGTTTTGATGTTTTGTACGGCAGATGTATGTAAAGGCTTAATCTTATCTATAAATAAGTTATTGAATGAGTTGGCAATAAGTTTTTGGTCCGTGACGATATTATTATTTATATTTAGTTTATTAATGGTGTGGGGAAGTTTAAGCTTATCATTATTTATTATTTGCCAAATTGTTTTAGACTTGTTGCCTGAGGTTTTTATTTTGTAGCAAGTTTGAGCTCGTTTTGTGAGATTAATAATTTTTTTGAATAGCCTATTATAATTTAGAAATCTGTTTTTGTTCTGTATATTAGGTTTACATCTATATTGCCACAGCAAGTATCGTCTCTGTTTACTGCACGTTTTTATGCCTCGTGATACCCATTTTTTTTTTTATTTTTGTCTTTTATTTAATTTTACAGAGATAATTTTCTCTGGAAAACATTGTTGATGCAGTAGCATAAATATTTCTATAAACGCATTGAAAGTGATATTTGAATCCATTGCTATATACACATCTGAGAATTTTAAGCTATTCATATACGATTTAAATTTTATTATATTTTGTTTGTCATAATCCCGTCTAACCATGTGCCAATGATTAATTGCATATACTGTGTTCGTAGGGCATTTAATTAATTGTGCCGTATGATCAGACAAGGCAAACTCTAATACCTCAGCTTTAAATGATCTGAAATTATGCGCAAAATTATCTATACATGTCTGACTATGTATTCGAGTTGGTGTATCAAGTGCTAGTTTTAACCCGTAGCTTAGTAATAAGTTCTCAAATTCTATTGTATGCTTGTTTCTTTTCAATATATTGATGTTGAAACCACCAAGACCTTGTTGCATTATTGTACGCAAAAGAATATTTAATTTTTCAATACATAAGTCATAATTATTTAGATTAGGTACCTACTCTATATATACATACAAGAGCAGTTCTGTGTTCCGTCAACTCAATGGCACAACATTCAAATATACCAGCTATGGATAGTTTTGCTATTTTTTGCAGTTCCGTCCACTGATGACCGTCCTTTATCAGGATGCATGCACCACCTCTTCTGCTTTCCCTTCTACTAAAACAGGCAGCTAAGCGGTAGTTAGGTATATTGATAACATTTTCATATTATCCTTCCTTTATGAAGTGTTCTGTAATGCATAGCACATCTACACTTATTTTTCTCTCTAGTAATTCGTGTAGACATACAGTAAGGATATCCGTCTTCGAAATCAACCCTGCAATATTTTGATGCATTATATATATATGCTTATTTACGAAAAAAAATATCGTTATTCCTAGTATCCATTTCTTTATAACTTTCATTACAGTAGGTGTCGTCGTTTAGGATAATATATGTAACTAAGCTCATTAGGTCCTTAAAAATGGTTTGAAGGCCCACTTTATTAATCATGCCTGAGTATTTATGATACATATTACTAGATATACTTGTGTAGATTAGGTTGAGGTTACTGTCCAGTAGAAGCGTAGCCGTGAGTTTGGATATCCATATATAGTAAATGATTGAATGTTTCTACTCTCCAATTGAAAATGCTAGAGTAGCTTGAGTACTTGTATGTAGGTAAACAAATTATGATGTTTGTATGTGTTATGTTTTGCAGTACTTCTCTAATATGATATATAATATTATAATAGTTGCTTGTTGTCTTAAATTCCTCTTCTCCAAGAAAAATTACACAGAAATCTTTCATAGTAAAATTTCTCAATTTTGTATCCAATCCTGTCAAGAGTTGTTCAGTAGTTGCATTTGATTTCAAGTAATGGCATATATTTATATTATTAAACGTATTTTCAGCTGTCGATAGTAACCCAGTATTTCTTTTTGTACTTAGTATGCACATATTACGAACCTCTATAGAATATTCCCTTTTTTCATTGAAAGTGATATTGATTTGCTGATTTTCCATTTTGTTTCTTGAAATATTACAATTTGCCTCTAAATTATCATGTGAAAGCATTTCAGTTTGGGTATGCTTATTAAACTTTTTGTCCTATTTTTTAGGAGTAGGCTGTTTACTAGTCTTAATGGGACTATTTGTAATTTTTTTATATAGTTCATTTTTTCTAAGTAGATCTTCGTTTGATTTTTTTAAGCTACTATTTTCTAATGAAAGCAATTCAATTTCCTTGTGCGCACTATTTAACTCTTGCGTTAGTTTGTTGATTTGTTCTTTTAAATAACTTACTCTTTCGTCGTCATCATCCGATAACATGTCCGGCAAGCTATTATTCATTGTGTCATTTATAATATCTGTTGTCGTGTTAGCGTCATCAAGTATTATTGTGTTCGATTTTGTTCTAGTCCATCGAAATGTTATATTCTCTAAGTACATTTTTATGTAAATTCTCTTACTTTTTAATTATTAATATAACAATGGAGAAATCTCAAAAAGCTTATTCGCTTATTCGCGCTTATGTTTGCCAATCACAAGGCTGGGTTTGATTACGCGGTGAAGAAAGAGTCTTGTCTATACTAATATTATGAAGCTTAAGAGTTTATTTGTTTGTTTGGTTGAACGTGCTCTATAACATCACGCTACGACCATAGCTAGCCGCTAGCATCAATGAAAAATGTTGCGAAAACGGGACAATCTTTTTATGCGACGCAGGCGAAGCTGCGCGGGTCAGCTAGTATACACAATATATGCTAACAAGAGTTAAATAAAATATTTTCTTTCTTTTTGTCTCTAAAGTGCAACTGTGGTGTTATATTACGAAATTCTTAATATCTACACGGAGTTTGGAAGTGTCCCTTATCAGAGGAACTCAATATTGTCAACCTTTTTCTAATGCAGTGGGGTAGGCAGTCCGAGGTTGCGTGGCGGGTTCCTCTTCTCCCAATTATTTTATTACCATAGATTTCCGTCAAGTAACGCATAATTCGATTCAATATAAATATTTATAGAAGAAAACAACAAAGAGAAGGAGTGTGTTTTTATGACACGCAATAGACAAATAATGTTATATGCTATATGTACATAATAAGTGAATATGGATACACATAGGAATTAAAGGATATAGCAATGGATCGAAAAGATATAAATTGCTAAATCCACCAGTGCTTAGCACATAATTTTTTTATAATACCAAGTTGGCAAGGAAGCAAGCGGCCAGCCTGATGGTATAAGCACAAACGCGCCTGCAATGTTAGGAGCAACACATTCACTTTGTCGATCATTTAGAAACCTATTATATATTGACTGCACAGATGACGTAGTGGTTGAAGTGGTCACTGCTCCGAGTGTTGTGGGTTCGAATCCTATACGAAACAAAAATTTGTGTGCTCCACAAATGGTTGTTTCGAGTTTGGATGTTCTTTGTGTCCGTTGTTTGAATATTTGTAAAGTCCACCGCGACACAGGAATTATTCCTAGTGCGTTAGCTGTTTTATTAAAAAGAAAAGATAAATTTCTAGTATCTCTTAAAAATGCCATACTTAAATTATGATTGGATATACATATGTATGTACATTGCAAAACACCATGTTACTTTTAATGCAGTCTAATAGTAATAACTATACAAGATTTAATGTTATTTAAATTAAAATTGAATTAATTACATAAAACACACATACATTTCTGAAACAGAAATTTGCTCATGTGTATAATCCAGTTATTTTAATTTGAGTACATTTCTCGTGACCACGTACCCGCATAATCCGGCTGAGCATGAAGCTTCTACCGACGCAGACTATTAAATAAAATATTTATGCAGTATACATGTTATAATGAAAACTCTGTGCATAAAATATGAAACAGTGGTAATCAAAAGTATTTGAGTTGCAATGGAAAGGTCGACTCGAATCCCACCCATTCCACTACTGACGTGAACTCACTCGTAACAAAACTAGTAATTAGTAAATCAAATTGCTAGAAACATTTAAAATCTTCGGTTTCTAAAGAAGTTATATTATCAGCCTTGTACAGTTATAAGCTATCCTACTGCTAAGCACGGGCCTCTTCTTAGTATAAAAATATCTTCAAGAACATTATAGAGAAATTTAAGACATGTAGGTCTTTTTACGATGTTTTTCTTCGCTGTTGAAATGAGTGATAACTATTTAATACGCACATAACTTCGAATACTTAGAGTTGCGTGACGTGGGCTCAAACGTAAGAGCACTACGTGGCAGTCCAACGGTTCTCTATTAAGCTATTATGCACATAGTTCGGAAAAGTCAGAGCCTTAGGCTCAAACTCGAGAAATTAAACCCACGAAATCTAGGCTATGGCTACTGAAAGAAAATACTTACAGAATAAAAAGTAAATACTCCCTGAGTAAAGTCAATATGCGTAAGAGACTTTATGACAAAATTTGTTCAGTCGAGTCTATGTTTTCCGTTTGACATTTACCTATAAGTTAGAATACGATCTAAATATATAAAGCATGAGGGACCATCTATTCATAACTGTATCGTGTGGTGTAGCCTCTGGATGATGGCTTGTTACCGAATGAGCGAATTCACTTGTTTAAATAAACTCCTTGAGTGATTGACTTGAAAGACGTGATTAAACACAAATTTTTATCCCTTGTGGGTATCGGTGCATCCACACTGCAGTTACTTTTTGAGGAAAAATATGATGCAACATGATAACATTAGGTAACATTATTTTACATTTGCGACTGTTTCTTGCTTTATGTTCAATGTTTCTTTCCATGCATACCTCCAGCAACATAAATTAACACAATATAACAAAGAGTAACATTTAGGTACAAGCGCCACGTTAAGTTTTTTTAGTATCGGATTTGTTAGTATATGTTGCTGTATTAAGTAACGTTGCCTAACTTCTGATAAAAAATCAACAAATAGATAATAATAATATTCTATCACATACACACAACACCATCTAGCCCAAACTAAGCAGAGCTTATAATATGAGTACTTGACAGCGGTTAAACATAGATATATACTTTTTTTTAAATACATACATATTATCTATAGAAACAGCCAGACTAAGACAAACATCCATGTCCATGCACATAATTATATATGTTTGCCTTGTGCGGGAATCGAATCCGCGACCTCAGGCGTGGCAGTCGGTTACACTAACTACTACGCCATCGAGGTGAAATTAAACTTGTATTGTTTAATTTTCGTTGTCATCGGCTTTACTCGCCTCGCAAAGCCGACCGGATTACTTTCCTACCTCTCGTTGATACATTATAGATTAATGTTTCTTAATTAAGGCTCAGGCTTCAGGCAGAAGGAATTATAGCGTCAATTAATATTTTGATTAAAGATAATTTAGATGTACCTACATATATTAATTATGTTATGTAACCAAAGATTGTGTTTGATTATAGCTTACTAGATATTGCCCGTGGCTTTGCTCGCGTACTTTTTTTATGAAAGGTATGTATGTCCTTTAATCCAGCCCTGACTAAGTGTAAAAGCATAACAAACAAAAAAACTCACATTCTCATTTATAATATTAGTCAGGATGTAACAAAGTAACACTTATGAACGTCAAAATAAAAGTTAGTGAGTTTACTAAGTTAACTGAAGCTACATTTAGGTTAGTTCCTAAGGCCAATACCGAGCGTTTTAAGCAATAAAGCGCCAAGCGCTTACCTATTCCATTTTAAATTAAGGTGCAGTATGTGGAATGCTATTTGATAAAACAAAATTACAATGTATGTCAGTACAGCGCTGGTATTCGGGTTATGAAAGATCTTGTTTCAAACGACTTTTCTTCATTATTTTGTCTCTGTAGCGTTAGAATGTGACTGTTGTGCATGAGGTCTTGGATTTGATTCTTAACGCACAATGTTGTTAGATTTTTATGTGGAGAGATATTCAGCATGGAGTCTAGAATTTTGGTCGATAAACCAATAGGCTCGCTCTCGATTACTAAAATCATATCTATAATAATACCAGCTCTGTATATAAAATGTCCCACTGCTGGGTACGAGCCTCTTCTCGGTGTGATAAGGGTTAGGCCATAGTCCACCACGGTGGCCCAGTGCGCGTTAGCAGACTTCACTTATCTTCGAAGACATTGTGGAGAATTCTCAGACATTCAGGTATTCTAACGAGGCTTTCCTTCACTGTTAAAGCAAGCAATAGTTATTTACGTTGGTCACTAAACCAGCTTAACGCTCCCTTGGACTGTAACCTAAAACTTGATATTGTTGCGGATGAATGGAAAGTTTTATTAATTTATTATTAGAATGTATGAGGTATTCTGAGGAGAACGCGTGAATATTAATTTCTAAATCTATGCTATATTATTATGATTAAATAGTGTAATTGGCGCAAATCGTTATATATGTTGTTAAATTAATTAATTAATTAATACGCACACAAACAACTTCATAAAATCAGAGGTGCGTGCTTCGCGATCAAATTCGCGACCTCTGTGTGGTAGTTCAACGGTCTCCTACTAAGCTATCGCTTCTATTACAACACTCTATAAGACAAATCAATCATACACAGCTTATAACAGTGAAAGCTTTGATTGAGAACTATTTTGCCGAACATCGGACCATTTTGCCGAATATTAGTAATACGCATATTCGGTATACCTAGCAAGTATGCCGAATAACGACTATGAAATGTATATCTCGTCCATTCTTAAAAATGTCATCCAAAGAGGAATATAATATCCAACCACTAATTTCGAGAGTATCCTTCAATATTAGTCGAACACATAATCAGTGACCTGTGTTCCACAGATCCTCTACAAACAGATGATAATTTTGGCTCAAAAAATAAATGACCTCCGCTAATGTTAGGCGCCTAAACTAACAAGAGTAACGAAGTACCGTTTATTCTCGAGAGATGGCGCGGTAGAGGATGAATTTACTTATTAGTAGGTAGCGAGGAATGCTTAACTATGTATATCTTTATATTTATATTTTAAACTAGCTTCAGTCCGCATACCAGTTGAAAGTGAGTTTGTTTGTCTATTTTTTACGCTTTAACGCCTTAACTACTCGACCTACCATCATCTTTAAATTTCGAATACATGTCGTCAGGCATTCAGAAAAGAGCATAATTATAATAATAATAATAATGACAACACATGTCAAAATGAAAAATACATAAATGCATGAAAAATAATTTAAATGATGATGTAGTGACACGCAAATGCTAACAAGAGCCAGAGCATTAGCACAAAGGAGGCCCCCGGATTCGTCGCTCAGCTCCGCCCTGCAGCCATCGGTACCTGCACCCGCGACTACGACGGGCAGTGAGGCGTCGAGCTCATCAAGCGACGAGTATTTCTCCCCGCCGACGTCGCCAACACCTGTACGTTGGCAGGGGAGACGCCGGCCACCGTCCTGCTTGGGATCCCGAGGCCCACCGGCCTCGAACAGGGCCCCCGCTGTCGGTGGTGATGTGCGCCGCATGAGATGGACGAGGTCAATAAATGAAAACGTCATGCGGGCATATTTTGTGGCTACAGAGGGAGGAACCAACCTCAGTGCGTATCGTAATCGAATGCTGCCTCTGTTTCAGGCTCTTGAACCAGGCTTTAACGTCACGGCACAACGACTATCGGATCAAGTGCGAGTTATCCAGCGCAATCGGATGCTGGATGATAATGTACTTGATAGGGTTCGCTCAGAGTGTTTACGTTCGAGTCGTGCCATTCACGTCCATCCTGGTACGGTAACAAGTAGTGTTACATCGTTGCCCCAAAACATTAGCAGCGAGGATGAGGATGACATGACTAATAATGTAAGCATCCAGTACAATGATGAGGTAAGGGTAGCTTTGGAATGTGCGATTCGGGAATATCGGTACACACCCCATACTATTAGGCCTCATCTGCCGCGGTTGCCTACGCATACACAAAATATGGCATTGGTAGGTGCCCTTGACTCGCTACTGCCTAGTTATTTAGAGAATAGCGAGAATCTCAGTGATACCCATTCAATCCTGTATTGTGCTGCTGTAGCGGCATGTCGTACAGCAGGCGTCAAGTTCCCTTTGAATGACACTGCTGTATGGCGAAAAGCTGCTCCGGCATGGCAATGCAGGATTGAGCGTCGTATCGCTGAGGCAAGGGCACTTATTGGTAAACTAATCTGCTTCAGGGAGGGCAATACTCGCCCTAGATTGATGCGCTTTGTGAGTCGAGCTTTCTTGGGAACTGACACCAGCCCACAAGACTATACATCACGGGTCACAGAGCGCATTGACTTCCTGAAGCAGCAAGTTTATGCGTGGGCAAACCGTTTGCGCAGATACAAAAAACGCGTGAACCGGTATACCATGAATTACACATTTCAAAGAGACCAGAGACGTGTTTATAGAAGCTGGGAACGACCGGATCAATGTGTGACTGGTGGGCGGCTGCCGGATGCTGATACCACAAATAACTTTTGGCGTAGCATCTGGTCGGTGCCCATGGGCCACACAGAGGGCGATTGGATCCGTAATGTCGAGCGAGCGGTTGAACAAATTCCAGAGAAGGAAAACGTGGTCATTGAAGACCAGGATGTTACTAGTGCAGTCCGTTCGTTATCAAATTGGAAGTCTCCAGGTCCGGACGGGCTGCATAACTTCTGGTTGAAGTGGCTACGTAGTTCGCATGCTTGCTTGGCATCGCAGTTTCAATCAACCGTAGAATCTGGGTCGTTGCCAGATTTTATGACCACAGGAGTTACGCACCTGCTCCACAAAGCCGGTAGCACTCACGAGCCTGGAAATTATAGACCGATCACCTGGTTACCATCGGTCTATATTCTGAGAGCCAAAATTTCAAAACATATTGAAATCAATTCTATTATGTCGGCCTCTCAGAATGGTTGTAGGAAGGGGGCTCGTGGTACGAAGGAACTCCTCTTCATTGATATGGCCATTAGCCAACAGGTTCGCCGTAATCGCAGGAGTCTGGCGACATGTTGGATAGATTATAAGAAAGCGTTTGATTCAGTGCCGCATACATGGCTCTTGAGGGTGCTGGAGCTGTATAAAGTAAATAGAACTATATGCACCTTCTTGAAGTTGTGTATGGGGCAATGGAAAACGGCTCTTTACTATCCAGGGTGTCGACAGACCCAGGCGACCAGCGACCTAATACAGATTAAGCGAGGTATATTGCAGGGTGACAGTCTGAGTCCTCTTTGGTTTTGCCTAGCGTTGGACCCTCTCAGTACATTACTAGAGGGTTAAGGGCTAGGTTACAGGTTAAAGAGAGGCGGTCAGGTCGTATCACACTTGCTATACATGGATGATTTAAAGCTGTTTGCCCGCACTGATTCACATTTGATAGACTTACTAAGAGTAATTGATTGCTTTAGTAAATCTATCAACATGGAGTTTGGTGTGGATAAATGTGCAGTCATGCATGTAAAGCAAGGAAGGATGGTGGAATCTGAGAGCATTGAAATTTCAGATTCCATTAACCTAAGATCGCTTCTCATTACTGATACCTACAAATACTTAGGTATGTCACAAGCCTTAGGTATAAATGAAGCGGACATGAAACAATCGTTGAAGGAGCGCTACTTTGGTCGCCTTATCAGGCGGCAATAAGGTGCGCGCTTTTAACGGTTGGGTCATGCCGCTTCTTTTATACTCCTTTGGCATACTTAAGTGGACTCAGACTGACTTAGATGCCCTGGACACGAAGGTCCGCACAATGTTGACGGCATACCGAATGCATCATCCTCGTTCGTCTGTGATGAGGTTGTACATCCCGCGGAAATGTGGGGGTCGAGGTTTTCTAAATGCCAAAACCCTCCATAACCGTGAGGTGTGCAACCTTAGAGAGTATTTCCTTCAAACGTACGTGGATATGCATCGTGATGTTGTTGCAGTGGATAACGGACTCACCCCGCTTAATCTGGCTAAAGAGAGCTGGTGCATCCCTGTAGTACTGAGCATTAACGACCGCAAGAGTGTATGGCAGAGCAAGGAGCTTCACGGTAGGTTCTACAAGGCCCTATGTGGGCCTGATATAGACCTTCTCGCCTCCGTGAACTGGCTACGCTTCGGTGACCTCTTTGGGGAAACCGAAGGGTCTGTCTGTGCAATTATGGACGAAGTTATCAAGACGAATAACTACCGGAAATATATCCTGAGGGATGGTACGATTGACATATGTCGGGCATGCCACCAGCCCGGTGAATCCCTCAGGCATATAGTTTCCGGTTGTTCTCGTCTTGCTAACGGCGAGTACTTGCACAGACATAACCAAGTAGCCAGAATTATCCATCAGCAACTTGCTCTGAAGTACAAACTTGTAGAGGTCGAGGTGCCTTACTACAGGTATGTAGCAGAACCAGTTCTCGAAAAGGACCATATCACACTGTATTGGGATCGATCTATTATCACAGACAGGACTGTTGTTGCCAACAAGCCTGATATTGTCGTAATAGATTGATCAGAGCGCCGTGCAATGATTGTCGATATTACCATCCCTTATGATGGCAACCTCGTGAAAGCTGAGAAGGAAAAAGAATTAAAATACCTCGACTTAGCACACGAGGTCGTCGATATGTGGGATGTGGACTCGGCAATCATTGTACCGATAGTCGTTACGGTGAACGGTCTAATAGCCAAGAGCCTCGACCAACATCTTAAGAGGCTCGCGTTAGGTGCTTGGGTCAAGGGTCAGATGCAGAAGGCAGTCCTCCTCGATACGGCACGCATAGTGAGGAGGTTTCTCTCTCTGGACCCCTAACATGGGCATCCATAATTTTTATATTTATAAATGTGTTTTTTTATAATTATATATTTAAAAATGTAATTTTTATTGGTTAAAAATAAATAAATGTGATATAATAATAACTTTATTTACACAAAAAGGATTCTAGGGTTTTTACAATGGTAGGTTACATCGATGGTATAATTTGGATCTACAATTTCGTGGGAGGTGTACTGTTCTCCTAGATAGGCTACAGTATAACCTGTTTAGGAGACACAGTTTCGATCCCCCAGTGGTAGGTATTATATTGAAATATAACGTGTTCAAATATATTTTATGCTAAGTGCGTTACTTGTGTAAATAGGTATAAATTAGAAGATACAATAAACATTAAAAGAAAATAATCATTTTTGAGCATGTAGTGTTGTACGGTACCGTGTTCGTTCGTGCGAGTGTGTGGATCTATTTGTGTGTGTGTGTGTGTGTGTGTGTGTGTGTGTGTGTGTGTGTGTGTGTGTGTGTGTGTGTGTGTGTGTGTGATTATATTGTGAGGAGCATAGATAACACTCATCAAGAAAATATTCTCTATTCCCGAGTGATAGCTAATATAATTATATTTGTAACTACCTATGCCTATACCCTGCCTATACACAATTACGCACCAAAATTTTTAAACTCAGCATTTACATAGCTTTTTGTATTTAATTAAGCTAATTTCTTTACACGTGTATTAACAAAGACAAAATAATTATAAAAATACTAATAATTAACATACTAACTATTTACAAAACTGCTATGGGCGTCGTCGCAGAATTCGTCAGCATCGCTGCGTGCCCTTAAGACTGGCAGCATTGCCACGTTGAATGGCAATGCTGTCAGTGCCAACATGTTTAACACAACCAGCTGATGATGAAGCAACTGATGCTCTGCTACCCGTGCGAAGCCGGGGCGGGTCGCTAGTATAATTATATTTCATCTAAGAGCGTAGAGTGCGTTCTTCATACAACGCGGCGTGCTTTGCATGTGTCTTGTAATAATACATAGAGGCAGATTTTTAAATATAGCAAATTAAGCCTAATGGTAGAAAGTCGATTTTACCTGGAGAATTACTTGCGTATTGCCGACCTGGTATACACTTTTATGACTATTTTACTCTCTTGGGAAAACCACTTGTTTTTACGCCACAAACTTTTTTTTTTTTGGAAGGTCATTCCCGCGGTAGGAATGTGTCGCGGGGGACTTTACAAACATTCAAACAACGAAGTATACAGTACAGTAGCACAAAGTACACCCAGCCCCGGAACAACTATTTGTGGATCACACAATTTTTTTCTGAACCCACTACACTCAACGCAGCGGCAGTGGCGAGGCGACCACTTAAACCACTACGTCGTCCGTGCTGTCTACCCTTGCGAATGTTATTATTTAAGCCATATAGGACATTGACTCCTATACCTTAATCTATCAATCCAAATTACGTCATCATAGTTAAAACAGTCCATTATCCATTATCACTTAAACCACTACGTCGTCCGTGCTGTCTCGTATTTAAGTCATATAGGACATTGACTCCTATACCTTAATCTATCAATCCAATATCCAACCATTCATTCAAGTCCAACAGTCCATTATCCAACCCGATAAGTTATACAGAAAGATTGTATAATTTGTAAAGGATGAATTCGTAAGTACACAAAATGTACACCCAAAACTTCGAGAGTGCACAAAATTATTCGTAAGTCTGCACTAAGAAACCTTACGGTAAAAACGCCTCCTTCATTAAAATCCTATGGGGTAACATTGCTTTGTTTGAACAGATATTTTCTTTGTTCTGTCGGGGTCACTAAAACAATAAACAATCCTTTAAACTAACAAAATTTCGTATGTACCCAAATTAATATTAATATTTAAGTCGACCTAGTTTTGTGAAAGTGCCTTAGGTGCTGTTGACGAGGTAGTGTGACGTTGCGTGGGAGGGACGAGAGCGAGACGTGTGCGGGGCTAGAGCGAGCGTAAGCGGGGTAAGATCGAATATATCACCAATTAAAACAGTTTTTGAATGTAAAATCTATTCTCTAAGAAGGCTGTACGTTAATTTTTCTTTATTTATTTATTTGCTAGAAGCATGTTACAAAGATGTTACATATAATTTTAGTCCATCATGTTTCACCTATACAGTGGCATGCAAATGTATTATATTATAATTATATTTATTAAAATTAACATTATACATTAATTAATTAACAAAAGGAAAAGAGCATATTATATTCTAAATTAAATTTGACATTAAATGAACACGATTTTATAATCGTGATTATAAATTATATTATAATATTAATATAAAATTATAATTATATAATCAGGCAGGTACAATAAATTATTAACATTCAGCACCAATCTAAATGTATGAAAATATCTGAATTGATTTTAATAAAAGTTGTTGATAGATAATATAGGTTAGGTTGAGTATAATTATGTAAATACCAAAATATATAAGGATCATAATATGAATAATAATATAATGTTGTTCTGCCAGCCCAAAAACTAAAATAATGGTACTTTATAGGTTATTTTACCTGAAGAAAAACTAGAGTAACAAAGTGTACCTACTTTGTAAGTGTACCTTTTGATTACTTGACGATTGCGTCAAATAATCAAAATAAACAAAATCTTAATTATAATTCATTCATCAGTCAAAACTATGATCAAATAAAAAACATATCTCTGAACTTTATGTGGCATTAGTATTTACCTAACCAAATATGACCTTAATGATACGTGTATAAACACACTTTTGTCTTCAACTGTACGTAAGACAATAGAGCAAGCCTTTGTTTAGCCTACAAGTAGCATTTAGTCCCGGAAGGCTGTCTGTAGACATGACGAAAAAAATAGCGTTTTATGATAAACACGCGAGTTTTGGATAATAGAGCAATTAGTGTAGGTATTTATGAGAGAAATGTAAAATCTACATCAGTTGAGGTTAGAAATATCCCCAAATACGATATAAAAGAAAACAAGAATAATCTAGTCGAGATAGCTAAAAACATTGGCACCGCCATCAATTCCCCGATAGAAGAGTCAGATATACGAGATGTATTTAGGCTGAATCTAAAGGACAATGCGGCTGCTCCCATCATTATTGACTTTTTATCTACTATTAAACGTGAGAAGTATATACGAGCTACAAGAACTTATAACAAAGTTAACAAGGAGCAACGTCTGAATACTGCTACTATTAAAATGGCGGGACCCGTCAAGCCCATATATATAACAGAGTCCTTAACTGCATCAGCGAGGCGGCTTCACTATTTGGCTAGAGTGTTTGCTAAGAGTCATAACTTTGAATTCTGTTGGACATCATTTGGCAAGGTGTATTTGAAACGTAATCCTAACGAGACTCGTGTATTAATTAGCTGCGAAAATGATATTGAAAACCTCAAGAAAAATATTTGACTAGAATTTGTCAGCCTATTCACACTTTTGACAGTTATTTTTAATGCATGCTTTTTATACTTATATTCTCAATGTAACTCTTATATTTATACTATTATTGTTAGTGCGCCCACAAAATTAATTTACACACGCATTCACATATCAATCACAACCACTAATTATACATTTATTTATTTTATTATTAAGAAACACACTACATTACACAACACACAGATTAACTCACTTGGAAAATTTAAGGGACCTTATGTTTTGCTAGGTTCAAAACGTTGTAGCTACAATAAGATAACATTCACATACACTCATCATACAGCATTGGTCTTAACCATTTCACGCATCTCCTTATTCATAGTATTAACTCTTTTGTTTATAATGATAATAACTAGTAACCTTGTTCAAAACCTTTTGATAAAAAATTCAATGAGTTAATCAATATACAAAACGATATCGACACCTTCACTATAGCTGAATCCACTATTTGTGATGCAGAAGACTGTTTATCATTGTTGCCTAAAACTACTAAATTTTTAAAAATTTTTCAACAAAACATCCGGAGTGTTAACTGCAATTTGCCTGGGTTATTGCCTATTCTCGTAAGAACAGGGGTAGATTGGGATTGCATTATTTTATCCGAGTGCTGGTTACCTTCTACACATTTTATACCTTCTCTAAATGGTTATGATAGTTTTGCATCTACTAATCATAGTACACAGAATGAAGGTGTAATTGTTTATTACAAAAAAGAATCATTTATTTCAATCATGGAACCGATTATATCTGACTGTAACTGCCTTGTAATTAATTTTAATAAAGATACTGTAGCTCTTGCTATCTATAGACCACCAAGCTTTAGAAATACTAGTAATTTTCTCCAATCTCTGAATAATATTTTTTTTAAATATTCAAATAAGCAAAATGTTATGTTGTTGGGTGACATTAATATCGACATAACTAGTCAAAGTAAGGACACAAATCTTTCTTCATATTTAGACATGCTGGCATTCCATGGAATGATGCCTGCGCATGTGCTACCGACGCATAATAGGACGTGTCTGGACCATGTACTGCTAAAGACTAAACTGACAGCTCGCTGTCTTATCCTGCAAACAACCCTCACCGACCACAATAGTGTTGCCTTATATATTGCTACCACTTCTAAGCAAAAGCCGGCTAAAATAATGAAGTATATTAATCATGATAGTTTACATACCGAAATAAATAACATCGATTTTAGTCCATTATATACGATTACCGATGTTAATGAGGCTGCTGATTACTTTCATAACTTACTTCACTCGGCTATAATAAAAAACATGAAAGCGGTGAAGATAACAAATCGTAAGAAAATCCTTAAACCTTGGATTACACCTGGTATTCTCAAATGCATAAAAAACCGCGATAATCTGTATAGGAAATGTAGAAGGCAACCGGCAAATGAAACGCTTAAGACTACTTACAGACGCTACAGGAATTTCTGCACTTCTCTTCTGAAAAAATTAAAACGGGGATATGAAAGGCATCAACTCCAAAGTGCTGGCACTGATAGCAGAAAGCTTTGGAAAATTGTTAAAGAGATCACTTATTCCAATAAGCAGAAAGATATCCCACATGAACTAATTAGCGCCCATGATCCGCAGAAGTCAGTAAATATTGTGAATCACTATTTTGCTAATGTCGGCAATTCTTTAGCTGCAAATATAAGCAATATTCCCCAAACTGAATCACTTACCTTAAAATCGACTTGTCATTCATTTGTTCTATTAGCCACTGACACAGAGGAAGTTGGGACACTAATAGCTGGTTTAAAAAGGAATTGCTCCGCTGGTCTTGATTCAGTATCTGCTGAAACTCTAAAGAGAAATAAGGATATCCTGATCCAGCCGATAACATACATATGTAACCTGGCGCTTTCAACTGGAATATTTCCGAACATCTACAAGAAGTCTCGAATCCATCCAATCCATAAACATGGGGACAGAGGCTGTGTCAATAACTATAGGCCAATTTCAATCCTGCCGACACTCTCAAAAATTCTAGAACGTATAATTAATAAACGACTTGTAAAATATTTGGAAAGCAAACAACTTTTATCACAGGCACAATTTGGATTTAGGACAAATAGGTCCACATCTGATGCGGTCTCTGTTCTAACTAATTCGATAGTCAATAATCTGGACCGCAGAGAGAAGACAATAGCCATATTTTTGGACTTAGCAAAGGCATTTGACACAGTCTCTGTTCCGCTCCTACTGAGAAAGCTAGAAAGCCTTGGGATCAGAGATATCCAGTTGAAGCTATTGCGTGACTACCTGAGTGATAGGACACAGTGTGTGCAAATAGGAAATGTATTAAGTGAGGAGATCCCAGTGACTTTTGGACTTCCCCGAGGTAGTATACTTGGCCCGACACTTTTTTTAGTTTACATAAACGATCTGTGTGAGATGGATATCCCTAATGCTAAAATCGTTACCTTCGCAGATGATACCGCCTTGCTCGTTTCTGGTAGGTCGTGGGATGAGACCTTCTCAAATGCACAGACAGGGATGAATACTGTCACAAACTGGTTACGCAAAAATGTTTTGACCCTAAATGTTAAAAAGACTAATTATATTACTTTTTCTATAGCGACTAATGACAGGCCTGACCCCTCAAGCCGTATTATTTCACATTCGTGTACAAACCCTAACAGTGCGAACTGTTTATGTCCTATTATTAATAATGTAGCTGTAACGAAATACCTAGGAGTAATGATCGACAAAAACCTAAACTTCCATCATCATATAGATCTGCTATCAGCTAGAGTTCGCAAACTTATAGTTATATTTAAGGCATTACGACATGTAGGTCAAAAAGATGTGATTAGGTCTGTGTATTTTGCGTTATGTCAGTCACAACTCAGCTATTGCATAGCCTCTTGGGGAGGTACTTGCAAAACACATTTCCTTAAAATCGAGAGAGCTCAAAGAGCACTTCTAAAAGTTTCTTTGTTCCTACCATTTTACCACTCAACCACAGACCTGTATAGGAAATGGGAGGTTCTGACAGTCCGGCAACTATTTATTCTACAAACAGTAATGAAGCAACACTCTCTTATAGAATATGAACCAAATAAATTTAAAGACCAACGTCGAAAGTATGCAGTTTGCAAAACTTATCCATTTAATACAAAGTTTGCTCAACGATTTTTTCCATACCAAAGTTTTAACTTGTACAATAAATTAAACCGGGCTTTATCTATTTACTCACTGTCAAATTCCAAATGTAAATCATTAGTCATAGGGTGGCTGCGTGGGTTAGATTATAATCTCACAGAAAATCTTATTCATAATACATACCCATAACATATGCACACAAAACAGACACATTCGTACAAACACTACACACACACCCACACGCACACACACACACACATACAAACACACGCGCACACACACATACACACACACACACACACACACACACACGCACACACGCACACACACACTCACACACATATATATAATTAAGGCGCTTTTATGTATACCTATTTACGTTTTATTCTTATGTTTTACGTTAGTGTGTCTCCTTCATTAAACTGATGTGTACATCTCATTTTATTATACATACCTATATCTTGTAACGCCTGGTTGTCTGGCGTGGGGACCTGGTGATTTGTCCTACAGGCAATTTTTTGCCTAATTCAAACACCAGCTCCTCACAATTTTGAAGATATACCTACTCGATTGTAATAAATTGTATTTTATGTACGTTTTGTGAGGAGAAATAAATAAATATATTATTATTATTATTATTTATATTATTACTTGATCTCAAAATGCATGTTAGTTTCGTGTTCGACAACGTGTATGCGAAATTTCATGATCATCGGTCAAGTAGTCACAGCGTGCAAGCGTAACAAACAAACAAACTCACATTCGCATTTATAATATTAGTTAGGATTATTGTTGTTAGTTTCGTATTTAGAAGCGTGGTGCACTGTATCCTAATCCTTGTCAAACAAATCTCTTATGTCAATGTTTCAACCAAAAACAATGGAACAGAAACTTTAATTTAAGTTAATAGTTCAATTCAAGAAACGGGAAGGAGAAACGAGACACGATTCTGATTTGATGAGTTCACGCTGTGACGGATTAGAAGCCTCCAGTACAACGCGAATAATGAATCTTGTGACGTAACAGGTTCTGACACAAACTAGGTAGTTTATTAGTACCTACAATAGGTCGATTAATTCAACACAAGAAAACAGACGCACTTTCAGCGACATTACCCAATATTTAAAATACAAAGAATTTTTGAAATCGGCGAACCGTGAATTCCGTTCATGAACGTAAAAGTTTATTGGTTAGTAAGTTTAGTAAGTTACTGGAGCTACATTTAGGTTAATGACTACGTTCAGGCAAAGGGTTTAAGAAGCTAAGCCCAAGTCTTTAAAAAGATGAAAGAAACCGGGGCAAAGTCAAAGTCAAAGTCAAAAATAATTTATTCACTTAGGTCACAAAGTAACACTTATGAACGTCAAATGGGTTAGTGAGTTTATTATATTTACTGAATTTACATTTATGTTAGTTGCAAGGTTCAGGCAAAAGGTTGACCTTATGAGAAGATACCTGCAAGAAACTCAAGGCCACTCTTTTAAATCGCCATCAACTTATAATTTCAATATTTTACAACTCATTTATGTACCAGGTGTTGCAGTCATTATGCCATATGTCACTGTCCATATAAAACTGAATTCTAAAATAAAGAAATGTTGGTTATATTATGTAAAAAGCATTTGAGATTTGAAATCATATTTATCAGTACGTAGCCATTTGTAATAGACAGTAGTATGGCATGAGGACGCATACACTTACACTTTGTGACATGAAAAGGTAGTTCGTGACTAAATGCAGTTAAAACAAAATTTACGTTAATACTTATAAAGTTTGTTTAAAAGAAAAGAAAGATACTTTAAGAGGAAACACCACGGGCGAGAGAATTGAAAAATAGGTATTTGTAAAATCTATTGCTGTCGCGCAGTGCCCGCAGAGCGTGATAGAGACAACTGCACCTTGGACCGAAAATACCTATAAAAGTACACAAAATCAACGTTTCGTAGTCCCCTGATTCCTTCTCCAACACTTGACCGATTTAACTACTTATTTCATTAAAAATTGAAGAAAGGCTTTGGCCGTGTTTCTATGTTTTTCTTTTTTTATATAATCTACTCAAATTTGTTTTTTGGATGTTTGAACACAGCGGAAAATCTGACCAATTTTTGAGGTTTTTGAAGGCTCATATCTCTTTTAAAAATTAATTAATGAAAAAAAGGAAAACATAGGGACATGCCAATATAGGCTATACATGTTATTTTAAAATACTATTATTCTTCTGGCATTATCCAGGGAGGAAACAGGGGACTACATTTGTATGGAAAAACGGCCCTTGTGTTTCCTCTTAACACCACCAAATAAACACGAAGTACCTTCACATAACTAAATTGACTTATATAATACATACATTGTTTGAATCCTGTATGAAACAAGCAACTAGTTCCATAAGTTTTTATCATTTAAGTAATCATTGATTGAATAATAGCCCTTCCGGATAAGCTGACTTTTAACAGCACTTTTAAATTTTAGTAAAGGTAAATTTATAATATCAATCGGTAAAAGCGTATACTGAGTCCCGCAAATGAATTGTGAACTTTATGTAAACGATGATACGATGACCTACCAACTTATGCTTATTTCTAGTGTTTAAGTTGTGAATATCACTATTCTTATTATATAAGTGAATATTATGTTTTATAAACATAATATTCGTAAATATATATTGCGACGCAACAGTAAGTAAATTTTTATAAATCGTCAATTAAAGATAATTTATATATTTTACAACTCCTATCAACAAGCTGTTACAGCCATTATATTACTATATATTACTCACTATAAAAGCTAAAAAGAGAACAATAATTTATTAATAATATATTGTAGAAAGTTATTTCGTGTATAAAAGTGAACAAACGAAATAAAAAGACGACTATTTTTAAACAAGAATAGTTTATTCACCAAGTGCAATTAACGGATAGCATGCGATATGTTCTAACTTTTACTTATCAGGGTTCCATACCTAAAAAGAAAAAGAAGTATTATAATATATATTGTTAGCCGAAAAGGAATAGACAAGCTGTTGGTAGCAGGGATGACGCGCAGTAGTGGGAGCGCGTCTGTATAAGCGCATGCACCAGCCATTCTCGCTCTCTTTCGCCGCAATGTCAACTTATTAAGAAAACCCTCTGCCCGATTGTACAGTCAACTTACCTAATCTGATTAATTATTTTTAATTGTTTAAAATCAGTTAGTAATTTCTAATAAATTTGTGTTTATGTTGTGTCAAATGTAAATTCTTAGTTTGTAAATACATTTTTCTTGTGTTGCTGCTTGCTTTTTTTAATAAATTCACCTTTAGAGTGATAAAAATATTAATATATAAAACCAGCCCTGTACTAAGCCCACTGCTGGACACAGGTCTCTTCTCAGTGTGAGAAAGTTTAGGCCATAGACTACCACACTGATCGAGTGCGAGTTGGCAGACTTCACTTATCTTCGAAAACATTAAGTTGAACTAGCAGATATGCGTCTGCTTATATAGGAAGTCTTTCCTCACGATGTTTTCCTTCGCCGTTAAAGCAAGCGATAATTAACTATTTAATACGTACATAACTTCGAAAAATCAGAGTATCGCGCCTTGGGATCGAACTCGAGACCTCTGCGTGGTAATGGTCTCCCACTAGGCTATTCAATTGAAATTAATATCAAATACTCAAGTCTGTAATATAATAAATAAAAAATAAAATTCTAAGTGAACATAATCACAAGATACGGTCGTTTATGGTCGCATATTTTGACATTCGTAAGAGAGACAAAACCTATTTGGTACTTTCCGTTAACCTAGAATGATAAAATTTGGCGAGAAGCAATGCCTTTTAGCATAAGTAAAGAGAGAAATCCAAAATCTGTAAATTTGTTGTTACGTCACACAATATTAAAAATAAAAGTGTATACGGAACCTTCAAAGCGGAACTCCGACTCGCACTTGCCCAGTTTTTCATTACATGTTTGCACTGATTTATGTTAAGGTTCAATGTACATACATACATACATAAATTCACGCCTGTTTCCCAGAGGGGTAGGCAGAGACTACGGATTTCCATTTGCTACGATCCTGACACACTTCTCTAGCTTCATTCACTTTCATAACATTCCTAAATTCAGTACATTCCTAGGTTCAATGTCTTATTCAAAAAGGTTTTTTGTATAAAATTAAAATCGCGTTTAACATGTAAAATAATTAGTCATACTTAGCAGTGAAAGCAATTTTTTGTGTTGCATTGTTATTGTTCATTGTACTTTCCTGTCTGTCTTATAATAGGTAAAAAGAAAAAGAAAATAGCGTTTGTAAAGCGTCTACTTCTTCGGGTTTGATGCCCTGGTCGGGCAGAATGTTATTAGATTTTTCTGTAAAGGAGTGCTTAGTAGCAAAATGAAGACTAGTACTGTACCACCGGTCGGGCGGTAGCAAGCTGGACCTCTATAGTGATAGAGGTCTAGGTTGCCGTCTTACTGGGACCTAAAAACATAGCTGCGCAATGTGAGTGCAATATACCTACGAGCGTGCCACTATGTATAGACAATTACATATTATGCTTACTTCCCTGATTTGCTAAACAAACACTTAATGAAAATAATTCAGTTACTGCTTGCAGACTATATACATGTGTTCTCTGTGGAATAGAGATGACAAAACAAAGTGAGTACATAACTGTGGGTTTCCACGTATTGTCTCTATTTGTATATAAATATAATAATATCAGCACTGTATACAAAGTTCTCGCAATGCTGGTCGCAGGCAGCTCCTCACTGTGAGGAAGATTATGTACACATAGTCCACGCTGACCCAGTGCGAGGTACACTTCATATATTTTCGAGAACATTAGGAGAACTCTCATACATGCAGTTTTCCTTACAATTTATTTCTTCACGTTTAAAACGAGCAATATGTAGTTATCTATTTAATGCATACATGACTTCGCAAAATCGAAGTTGCGCTGTTTGTGATCAAACTGGAGACCTTTGCGTGGCAGTTCAACAATATCTCACTAGGCTATCGCTGATATTATATTATATTTGTTAACTTAATTAATAATATAAATAAGTAAGAAAAATTAATATGTTGACGTAACTGATATAGCAAACAATTAAAATTCTAATTGCACGATTAATTGCTAAAATGGTAAATTGATAAAGCCTTCTCCCAAAAATGGTCTCCAGCCAAACGTTGAGTCGCAATTCGTACAAGTTTTATCAGCCAATGTAAAGTTTAGAGACTACCAGCGCATTGCGACTGTCCGAACTCGCTCTTATACATATGAATGTGTATAGTTTGAATTTCTTCAAGATCATTAGCTTTCTTCAGCTTATTGAATACACAAGTGAGTCAGAGGTGACTCAATGTGTCGTATGAATTGTCCTATGATGAATAGTTGTTCGGATGTTGACCTTTAACTATTGTAGACATAAAATGAAAAAACATGAAGTCTTTTCATTTTTGATCTGCTATAGTTTTTGCACTCTACTTCGTACGTAGGGTATTTAAGTAGGTATCTATCTATATTTATTTTTCTTTGCGTGTAACAAGAAATTTATTAGATTTTGCCCGTGGCTTCACTCGTGTTCTAGATTTTGTCTGGGATTGTTTTTTTTACTGAATGAAAGATACCTTATATTGTTTTCTGTACCCCTGACCACGTTGTCAGATGCGAAATTTCATGATGATCGATCGAGTAGTTAAGGTGTAAAACAAACAAATAAACAAACTCACATTCACATATTTTATAATATTAGTAGTCCTTACTAACATTATTCTAGCCTGCCTCGGTAGCGCAGCGGTAGTGAAACCAACTGTTATTCATGAGGTCAGTTTCAGTCCATTTATTCATTATTTACAAATTATGTATAAATATATACTAATATTATAAATGCGAATGCGGGTTTGTTTGTTGGTTACGCTTTCACGCCTTTACTATTTGACCGATCACCATTTCACATACACGTTGTCAGAGGTACATAAAAGGACATAGAGTCCGTTCCAAAGTAGGCTAAAATGCTATTGGGTATTCCCGTTAAGAATTTTAGTAGTAGCAAGGAAATTGAAACTGGGCCTAATACGCGACAATAAGCTTGCTTTGCTCTCAATTTTCTATCAAAATGTTTGCTACCACAGGCGTTAGACTATATATGTATGTACACTTTTTCCACAGTTAAGTACGAGACGATTGACCCTTCCACTGTTGAATGATTAAAAGCCTGCATTTGAAATGGTTCAGTTAATCAGTTCTTTCTAAAGTCGTTGCATGTTGCACGCTAAACAGTTTTTATCACAGAAGTACATTCTGCTTAAGCTATTAGTTGAAACGTCAAGTACTAACATACATGCACGTATAGTAATAATATGATATTAATATTTATTACTGTTAAGTTACACGTCTGGTGATTTTCTGTCTTTATTTATTAATAGAGTTTCGTTTAATTAAACATGCCAGCCACATTGTGCACTGAACATAATTATATTTGCTAGACAATTTAAAAAATACTTGATACCCAATTTTCGATACCTAAAACTTGATACTATGATACTAAAGATTCAACTCTTTATTTTCTTTCTTTCTTTAAAAAAAGACAACTCCCGCACTATGAATAATGAAACAGAAACTGACACACACCCAAACCCGCAATAACTATTTGTGGATTACACAATTTCTTGCCTCGAATGGGAAGATAATTCTCGTGTGGGGTTTGAACCGCCGAGGGAATGGTGAAGCGATCACTGAAACTACTTTCTAGCAGTCAAAATAATATACATACGAATATAATAAGACACAGTCTCGTTGTTTAATTTATGATCTCTAATACGCTAATAACTTCGAAAGAGTAAGATTCATGCTGCCTCGAACTTGGGACATCTGCATGGTAGTCCAATAGTCACTAATTATACGCTAAATGTTTAGTTGTCAGCAGCGATAGCCTCGTGGGAGACCGATAGACCACCACGCAGAGGTCTCGAGTTCCATCCAAAGGCGTGCATCTTTGACTTTTCGCAGTAATGTGCGTATTAAATAGTTAATTATCACTCGCTTTAACGGTGAAGGAAAACATCGCAAGGACACCTGTCTGAGAGTTCTCCATAATGTTCTCAAAGATATGTGAGGTCCGCCAACCCACACTGGATCAGCGTAGTGGACTATGGCTTAACACTTCTCACACTGAAAAGAGGCCCGTGCTCAGCAGTGGGACAGTTTAATAGTTGGCTGATATTATATTATTATATACTAGCTGTAACACGCGACTTCATCCGTGTGAATTTAAAAAGAAGTCTAAATTAAAAGTAGCTTAAGTTACTCCAGTGAAAGTCTCGTCAAAATTGTTTCAGCCGTTTCAGAGATTAGCCGGAACAAAAAGACAGAAAGAAAAAAATTAAATTGTTTTTTTGATATTAGTGCAGTATATACCTTCATATGCAGTTAGTGAAAAGCTGTTATTATAGTATATTTGTATAGATATATAGTTGTTCAGTATAGTACGGATAGCCTTGAAAGCTACGTGTACTACATTGTACAACTATAAGCGTATAATTAGTGGAGTAATACGACCTATTTAAACACGCTTATAAAATACGTAGCCGCGTTAATAGCACTCAAGGTGTAACGCTAAGTGAACGGTTTTGACGTAAACATCACTTTATATGAAGAAGTAAAGAGATGAAATATGCAAGAAGCCGATGTAACTAAGAATGATTCGAAGTATTTATGGGCGCGAAACAAATATATTAATTGAAGTTGTAAATATTGTGATTATTTTGTATCAACTTCCTATATTTATAAAGTGTTTGATTTGATTTTAAGTACTAGCATTAATTTTATTTCCGTTTCTATATTAGTATTTGTTTTGATTTAGTTTTTACATCCTGTATTTGTTTTTGATCTTCCGGTCAATTTAAGATTACGTCATATCCCCTGTATTTATTTTATTGATGTAAAGTGTCGGTAATATTACGTCACATCTTCTGTATTCATTTTATTATTAGGTTTTGTATTGAACTTCAGTTTGATTTAATTTAATGTATTTTCGTGTTTCCGTTTAGTATTGGAAGGTCTTTATTTTGACTACAGCTGTATTTGTGATTGGTTTATTGTATTTAAATATTTCTGTTATCACTTCCGCTTTTTGTTATGTTGGACTGTTACGAGAAATCAGTATAAATAGAGCTGTAATGTGACTTCTAGATTCATTCCTTGTTGGTTCACCAGTGAATAAACACCTGAAATTGGAGTAAGTTCTTTTTTTAAATCACTACTATCCACTGCAAAGTATTTGTGCGTGAAGTTTGGTGCTCATTATGTGTGATCGTGACAACAACGGCGATGACGCGCCGACATATTCGTCTTCAAGTTTGCCTCTTCGAGTAGCGATTAATCCAGCGATCGAGAGGTCCGTTGGTTTAAATCCCACCGATTACACTACCGACGATATATCGCTCCTAACAATAATACTAGTAATTTGTCACAAATTGCTAGTAAACTTTTGAAGAAAAATAAATGTATTGCTTTTTTTAATTTGGGAAAAGTTTCTAACACAAAACCCGAACCGCAACTTTCTTATCAAACAGATGAGCTAATTTAAATCAACCTGTACTTTTTTTATAAAAGCTCAACCTAGAACTGAAGGTATCAATACACTTGCTATACTTCAAAGTATATCAGTCAATTCGGGATCTTACGTATTTCGCCACTTTTTGTCACATACATAATCGACTTTTAGCTAAATAACCTATATTCGATTACACCACACATTTTAAGATTTAATTAAGACGTAAAATGCATTAGAAATTTGCCACACAATTCAATTGATGTTAACGGTGAAGGAAAACTTCTTGAGGAAACATATACATTTGAGAGTTCTATATAATATTCTCGAAGAAATTTGAAGTCTGCCAACACGCACTGGGACAGCTGTACTATGGCCTAACTTGTTTCTTATTGAGAAGAGACATGTCCAACCCAGGTTATATTCAGGGCTAATCGTTTTTATCGTTTTTGTTGTTATAGTAACAAAAAGTATGTGTTTGGAAATTTACCATAGCTCATGACTGCTTGTAATACCACGGGTATCAGTCACGGGTAATGTCGATTTTAAGAAAAATAGTAGTATATAGAATAATAAAAGGACTATGTGAGCCACCGTTAGTTATTTCTAAGTTAAACGACATGTATTTATGTATTTACTGTAAAAACTTCTTTCTCTGTTTTCCAATTATTCTTTGTAAGCAAGTAAACAGTAATAACATTGTAAAAATGTTTTGCCCAGTATTTACAACTTTACTACTATAACGCCAATTTCCTATAAGAGACTGTTTCTTATTGGGTAACAGGCTTATTTATACTGTCATCAAGTGGTTCTTTCACTTTCATAAACATACTCGATTTTGCCGGCGGCTTCGTTCGCGTAAATTTAGATTAGGTTAGGTAACATAAGGTTAATAACAGAACTTTTTCTAGATAAAAATGTCCATTTCTGTATTTATTTGCGATTATATTTTAAGATTTTTCGGAGTTAAAACAATAAATCTTGCTTTAACTCCGAAAAATCTTCGCAAATACAGCGGGAATTTTGCCGCTTTGAAAGGTCGCTTCAAAAACATTAAATAAAATTACAGTAAACTAGATTTTGTCCGTGGCTTCGCTCACGTGAATGTAGATTTAATCAATATATTTATAACCCTAGGGAACAGTACCTTTTTTCTGGGTGAAACCCTACGCCCTATTTTGTACTGCTGACAACATATACGCGAAATTTCATAATGATAGGTTGAGTAGTTAAGGCGTTAAAGCGTAACAAATAAACAAACTCACATTTGCATTTATAATATTAGTTAGGATGCATGCCTTTAAATTGAAACGTCCTTACCTCGTGATAAGCCTCATACTAGATCACAAACTTATAGCACAAACGAACAACCCTCTCAATATAATAAAGACATATTAATTCCGAGATACTGCGTCCAGCGTCAATAACAATTGATTGAGAGACCCATAACGATATTTTTATCGTCCGGCCATTATTTGCAGAAAGCCAGATTAGGTGCGTATTGATTCTGACAATAGGTTGGGACGCGGCTTAATATAAGGTGAATATAGCCAACGTTTGTTATAACGTTTACTGTTTAAGTTACTGGATGGTTATCGGTTACAATAACCTTTGATCATAGGAATGAATGAGGAATGAGTAATCAACTGGTTGCATTAAATTTCAATTGACTGAACGGATGGCTTAGCCGTTCGGTCCGTTGTTTGAATGTTTGGAACGTTCTCCTTGACACAGGAGTTATTTCTATAGTGGGAGGTGTCTTTTCAATAGAAAAAGGAAAATTCACGCATGTGTACAAAATTAAACCATCATGTAATTATGGCGAATCGTATCACGTGTCCTAAATACAAGGAAATATACATGACGAAAGCAAAGACTCTTCATAAAAAGCGGCAGAACTCTATTATAATGCGGGATATTTAAACTACTTCTCACAATTCACAATAAAAAAAATCCTAACCTGGCTTTTAAACCTGGTCTTTCATCCTCACATACACCGGAGCAACGAGACAGATAAATCCAGTATATTATGTAACATTCGCAACCAATACGCTCTCAACCCCACATCGCCTTTTACATCTATGGTGCAGTAAAATTCTACTCGCTCTGATTATTTTCCACGATTAGCTTTTATGACGGCTGCTAAGATTCGAATGCTACGTGTTGTGCTACATTAGAAGCTACGATATGCTACGTCGCTACGGAATTTCGTAGACATTATTTGAACTGAGTGATGTTTGTATTAAATTAGGTCGATACGGCGATTTTTACTAACACGTAAGTTTTTACTAACTATCGATTGACTCAGTTAAATAAGAGTTTATACAGTGTGTCTCTAATCTAATATTACCCAGGATAATAAAGAGTGAAATGCTTGTGGGTTGATATGACGTATTTATATGGCAATCTAATAATATATTTTTAATATCCTTCTAGTTCATTGAAAGTAATTAATTTATACGGGTTTTATCACGTTATTTATTTTACACTTTTATTACATAGTTTTGTAACTATTACGCTATTACTATTTAAGCGATTTAAATGATTAAAACTATTTAAATTAAAGTTTTGCCGTTCCTTAACGTTTCGGTTACTTTTCAACAGCCATGTTCACGGGGAGACCAAGATGTTGATTGTCTCAATCTTAGTCTACACAGTTACAGGGTCTTTAAGTATGAGAAAAGCTAGCCCATAGGGTTGATCTAGTGTAAGTCGGCAGATGTAACAAAATTATGGGCACTTTTTGGTTGACTGCCAGATATGCCGATTAACTCATAATATGCTTCTTTGTTAAGATGAGCAATCATTTACTTTTGACGCGCACATAGAAAATGTTAGGGTCTGGCATATAGAATGAGGTGAAGGTAATTATACTACTAGGTAATTTCTACGAGTCATTGTAATCATCAGTCATCAAGATTAAAATGGCCATTGGATCAATACACATGCCAATTTATTTTCCTTCTATTAGTGCTACCTTGAAGCTATAGAAACTGCTAATTGTAGTAACACGACATAACGTTCTTAGGCTTTAATTTTGCCGTAGTATCCTATACATAGATCAGTACTACTTCCACGTATAGGTTAAGGTTCGCCTAAATGTGAAGTCTGAGCGATCTAGGTTATGCTATGTTCCTACTACCAAGATAGGAAGTAATGAACAAAACAACCGAACACAAGTAACAGAAAAATAAAGCATTATTAAACTTATCGATAAAACCGACGAAAGCCAGATGTCTTTACAAACATACTGAATGTCGTTAAACAGACACAGAGAACACCCAGAATCGGAATTTCTGGATCCCACAAATATTTGTGTCATGTGGGATCGAACTTCCAATACTTGGTGACCAGTTAAACCACTACGCCATGGTTTAACCGTGCAGTCAATTATAATATAAAATACTAAGTACTAAGTCTAAATGAACACGAAAATAGAGCAGCATTAAATTAATAAATAAGACTACTGGTGGAAATACTGATAAGATGTATTTTTTTAAGTAAATAAATGTATGCTTCAATATAAATAATCTCTCTACCAGATCACCGGTTTCTACCAATATAAAACACAAAAGTTCTACGAACCGCTACACCGCGACATTTATCTATGACGCTACGAAGTGCTACGCATCTACGATATTTCGTAGACGCCTTTTACATAGCAAGCTTGGCTTCAATTAAGCTCTAAATTGTCTTGGAGGTTTGTTGTGACGCCTTCGCACAAAATTTTAATATGCCTTCGCCTTTGTAAAGATGTCGGCTGAGTGTAAAACGTGATTATTTACTTACAATTTCATTGTAAATTTGAATAATAGAGTCAGTTTAAGTGACTTTGGAGTTAATTAGAGATGCTTTCGTTGTGTATTTTGGAAGTGTACTGAGGTCTACTTTTGGGTTAAGGTTTGT
The DNA here is from genome assembly GCA_963675205.1 of Catocala nupta. Classification (NCBI taxonomy): domain Eukaryota; kingdom Metazoa; phylum Arthropoda; class Insecta; order Lepidoptera; family Erebidae; genus Catocala; species Catocala nupta. Next base: position 4,132,163 of record OY776105.1, read on the forward strand.
CATTCTTATAAGGCGGCTGTGACATACAAATGATGCAAGAGATATATGCCAAGCAAGTGATATCTGTAGTCTTCCACCCCCTTTAGGAAACAGGCGTATGTCTTTGTCTTCATATATATCTATTTCTCTTTTTTTTGAAAATACATCTCTCACACTAGGAATCATTTCTGTGTCGCGAGGGAATTTACAAATATTTAAACAACGGACACAAAGAACTTCTAGACTCGGAACAAGCATTTGTGATCACACAAATTTTTGTCTCGTGTGGTATTCGAACCCACAACACTCGGCGCGACGGCCGCGGCAGTGGCGAGGTGACCACTTAAATCACTACGCTATCCGTGCAGATACACGCATATACGAGCATACATGAAGAATGTTATTACACTGAAATCATTCATCAGCAAGCTATCAACCAAATGCATCAGCAAAAGACGTATGTCAAGCAAATGGAAATCCGTAGTCTCTTTCCACCTCCAGGAAATAGGCGAGAGCCTATGTATGCATCATAAAATAGGGTCATTTAAATTTAATGCAGTAAGTTGATTACTCATTCACACATAATATATGATTCTAATTGCAAGATTAATAAAAAAATAATTATTATAATGAGTTTTTGAGCTATCTCTTGTTTGTACATTGTACGGTACTTTGAACGCTGTTCGATTGCCGCGTACTATTACGGCGGATAGACATTGATAAACTACGATGTTATTATACGCGTAGGTAAAACAATTGCTACACTTTATTTCTGGACGTTAAGTTGTCATCTGACATAAAATGCCAACATGACATCTGAATTATAAATAAAGTATTATCACACTCACTGATATTGAACTGCTACCGTTCTCTATGATGTAAACGTAATTTGTGAGCTTATTTTTCTCAGTGTGGATATTTTTTCGATCAACCTATGTAAGTTGGTGAGGGCACATCTATAATTTCAATATACGCGTTGCACGCAAATAGAACGTTTCAATTATTATAGGGCCTTGTTGGTCTTGCGGTATATGTTTGCTTTTATATTTGGTTTCGGATTCGCTTCCCCGGTTGACAATGTATTTTCTGATTGATAAATTATTAAGTAAAGTTCTAAATTGGATTCCCGGGTCGGAAAAGTATTTTCGAATAAACTGATTCATAATTTTCAGTATCATCATCTTAGGCAAAAGACGTCGCTGGACTTAGGGCTTCACCAAGGTTGTCCACATAGACCAGTCTTGAGCTACCCGCATCTAACCGCTTCCCGCAACCCTTACCAGGTCGTCGGTCCACCTTGTGGGAGGTTCCAGTGTTCTCAGTAATAATGAGTAAAATCGTGCTCTGTGGTCAATACATATTATCGTCTAAAGGGTAAATGATCAGACTGTCGTCCCCAAAAACGGCACCTTTTAGATAAACACAGACATGTTTATGTATATACCTCTCGTTTTCAGAACTACATTATTCAAGACATGTTCCCATTAATCGGACCTTTCTAATTGTAAGTCAGTGAATGTATCCTTTCTACGTCAGAACGAGTTTGGTAGCTATTAGTAAATTGATGAGAGATAGCAATAATTAATTAATTAACAAGAGTGAGAGAGACAGCTTTTCAACTGAATTCTTTTCTTTTAGCAAAGATTTTTGTTTTTATTACACTACGTCCTAGCTTTTGCCCGCGGCTTCGCTCGTGTAAAAGTAGGTTAAATAATGTTAATAGAAGTACTTTTTTAAAATAAGGTATAGCCTAAGTCACTCAGTGATAATAAAGCTTTCTAATGGTTAAGAATTTTTAAAAGCGGTTGATTAGTTTTTGTCTTAAATCCTTACAAACAAACAAAAAACCAAATGTTTCCTGTTTGTAATATAAGTATACATATACGGTGATATTTTTGGTAGCATAACAGTAATAGAACGAAAATGCTGAGCATGAGGTCTAGAATTCGTTTTGTGAATCGAGAAAAGTATTACCAATGATACTATTCTCGAACTGAAAATCGAACTCAAAAGAAAGAATTTCAGTAGCAGCATTTGTGGGACGGGGTCTTGTTGATGGCAATAGGCTTGACCCTTATTGCGTGGTACCTAAAGTATAACTGTTCAAGAGCAGGTGTAATCAACTTCTCCCTACCGGATAGGTTATAGTTGTCAGACTATGTAGTAATAATTTTCACCTATGTAGTGCTCAATGATTCTCGTATTAATATTAAGATTAACCCAAACATAATAACGTCTCAAAGTCAAAAAACAAGTATCTGAAAAACCTTAACTAATACTATAAATGCGAATGTGAGTTGTTAGTTTGTTTGTTTGCTACTCGACCGATCATCGTGATATTTCGCGTAAACGTTGCCAGAGGTACAAATAAGGACATAGGGTACCATTCATCCAGAAAAACCAAACCGAAGTCGTGGGCAAAAACTAGTTAATATTAGTGGAATTGTGATATTTCCAGACGAATTTAGAAATAAACCTGTATAACCTACACTCTTTACAGACTTGTGGAGTATACGAAAAGATATAATTTTCGAATTATCTTAGCAAAAGGCTTAAACATACGACGTGAAAGTCTCTAAGACTGCGATTTGTAATGATATATGAAAGCCTACCTAATCTTTTATTATGAAGAGGTAAGGTTTGTATTTTTGTTTGTAATTATTAAACTCAAAAACTACTAGATTGATTTTAATAATTCTTTCACCATTGGAGAGCTACTTGCCACGAGCCGTAAATGTGGCTGATACCGTATGGACAGTTTCTATTGCAAATACTTGGATGTGACTCAATTAAATAAACCCATACGGGATTTGGATGAAACTTGCCACACAAGTATACTGTGTTTTGGATCAACAAAAAGGATATACTAAATCGAAGTAGGCGTTACGGTGGCAGTCCATTGTTATGAAATTATTAGAGAAGAACCAGCCACGCACCCTCGGATAGCAATCCGACGGTGCGTGACGAGTTCCTCTCTACCCAATATCTTGCTTTACAACACATAGGAGTCCTTTCACACTTTTTATCCCGGAATGTTTGAGGTGGGACACAGATGGGCTGAAACTAGTATCGAGAAACTAATGAATCCATCGATTTTTTGGAGTGAGAAGTTTCGCGTCAATCACCACGGCCTAAACTATCAGGCCGTCGTGATCCCCGTGAAGCATCTCATACCTATATCCCAAGAGAGTAGGAGTAGAGGTGTATTAGATTCACATTTCGCCAATTATGGCTTTGACTGCACCGATGGCGTAGTGGTTTAAGGGGTGACCCTCGCTGCTACCCATACGCCGTGTGTGGGTTCGAATCCCACACGGAACAAAAAATTGTGTGATCCACAAATGGTCGTTTCGGGTCTGGGTGTTATTTGTGTTCGTTGTTTGTATGTATACACATAGTCCCCTGCGACATAGGGAATAATAACAAATACTATTGCAAAAATGGTCATTTCAAAAAAACCACGTAATAGGGAACGAGCCCATTACCTCCTATTAGGCACAGGTTTATCTCCGATAAGTAACTAGGAATTTATTAACATAAGAACCTAATAAACCACATCATTCAAACCCGAGACCGTATGCTAATTTATGAATCACTCCAATTTATCCCGCGTGGGATTCAAACCCAAGCGTGACGGTAGCGGCGAAGCGACCGCTTGCCTGCTATGATTGACAATGCTTTTATATTATACAAAGGAATTACAGTAACCTTTTATCGACAATGAGATTTTATTCGTCTTCGTATCTGTCACCGGCAAGCACGGCACGATATCACGACGTAATTTGAATGACATTTCTTCATGTTTTTTGTAAATTTAAAGGCAGTGATAGCCTAGTTGGAAACCGTTGGACTGCCACACAGAGGTCTCGTTCTATCCCACGACAAGCACCTATTACTTCACGAAGCTATATGCGTATTAATTGGCTATTTTATTTTTAATACGTCGCCCGCTTTATGTAAAAATCCTGTATCGCGCCAAACTATACAAACATTCAAACAACGAACGCAAAGAACACTCAGACTGTGTCCTGTAGCCTGTAGTGGGATCGAACCCACGACACTTGGCGCAGTGGCAGTGGTGAGGCGACAACCTGAACAGTCAAAGTTAACAATCACTCGCTTTAACGGTGAAAGAAATACTGCTGTCCTCCGCGGTTTCACCCACGTTTATGATTACTGCTCTGCTCCCGTGGCTTGCAGCGTGATAGTAAATAGCCCTTGTTACTCAGTTATAATATAACATTCTACTGTTGAAAGAATTTATAAAACCCGTCCAGTAGTTTTGGAGTTAATTAATTACAAAAGAATATACTTATCTATTCTCGTTATAATTTTAGTGTAGATTCGAATTAGACATTATTCGATCACGCATATTGTTTACCTAAAACCATAGCTAGCGAAACGTAGGTATAATAAACCTATGTCCACACCGTCTAGGACATAGGCATGAGACTTTACAGTGTGTCCGGTCATGGACCAGCGATATTCTAAATACTTATATAACAACTATTTTTATACACAAACACACTTAACACTTGGACCCAATCTACTTCCCCGCTATGTGCCAGCCATTTTGTTTATTCGTCGAAATATTCCCTATGTGGGTACAATAAAAATAATATATCCCAAAGTTTTGGTCTTATTGAGATAAAAATGGGTTTATTCGAAGGGCAACAATACTGTCTACCGTCTACATTATAAAAAAATGTGTTAACATGTCCATAATTTTTGAAAACAATATGAAACTCGATAAAAAATATCAGAAGATTATGCAAATCAATAAATTATTGTAAATTACTTCAAAAACACCCCTCATAACCCTTTTCATTTTTGTACTAAATCGACAGATGTTGAGCTAAGGTACAAAAAAAATTTAATTTGCAACTGTGTGTCTATTACTTTAAAAGTTATTGTTGTTTGAACATAGCCTATGCGTAAGGACAAAAGGTCTTTGTCGGAACCCTAAACAGGAAAAAATTAAAAACACTTTACATTCATATTAGATTTTATTTAATGGTTTTACAATATTAAATTACAATAGCTACAGCAGTTACTCAAAGTGGCCACCTTGTAGCAACTTGTAGACACGCTACAGCTCTGTATTACTTGGGTTGATGAGCTTGATTGCTTTAGGCTTTTTATCCCGATATTCCTACGGGAACGGGACTTACGCGGGTGAAACCGCGGAGAAATACTAGTAATAAATAAATAAGTTAATAAAAGTAAATCTTACTGGCAGTATTAATGTCTGAGGTCGATAATTAGTGTCGATTCCCCGTAGACAACGGATTGTTCACTTGAATTAATGGGATATGCTTGAATTGTTACCTGTAAAAAGAGAAAAATATCGTTAATAACCAGCGTATAACAAAAAAAGGTATGTATCTAAAACGGGGTAGACAGATGTGTATTCACAATTAGCTAGATATATTATTAATTCTAAAGAAAATTTACAAACATTCGCGTCTTAAAGTATCCTAATTACTGTTATAAATGCGAATATAAGTTTGTTTTTTACACTTTTATGCTTTAACTATTCAAGCGATCATCCTGAAATTGCGCATATATATTGTCAGAGGCACATAAAAGGACATAGGGTACCTTTCATTAAAAAAATAGTACTGTTTCCGACGACCGAAGCCGTGGGCAAAAGCTTGTGTTAAATAAATTTATTTATTGACTATATTTTGTCCACGGCTTTGCTCTTGTAAGTGTACGTTGGATTAAGTTAGTTTAGTAATAGTACTTTTCAAGATGAAAATACCCTATGTCCTTTTCTCTTCCCCTGACAACGTATACAAAATTTCATGATGATCGGTTGTGTAGTTAAGGCGTGAAAGCGTAACAAGCAAACTCACATTCGTATTTATAATATTAGTTAGGCTTTAAAACAATGTTTCGTTTACTACACCAAAGACTCACAGAATACAATAGGTGGACTGTTTATAATTTTATTATTATCAGTTTTTAAACACACAAAACGTCAAGTCAACTTTAGTTTCATACACAAGAACTCCAGTTGGAATTATGTACGGGTGTATAATCTGTCTGTTCCGGGAAGTTTTAAAATCCCTTGAGGGACCAAAACAGTAATGTTTTAAGCCAAAAGGAAACCTCAAATACTGTCCAGTTCGTTTAAAACTAGCATTAAGTAATACTCTCGTATTAAACATTGTAAAGCCTAACGTTAGTACTTTGATACTGTGTCATATAATCTGATTATTTTGAAGTAAGTCTTAGTAAACTTAGTAATATTATAAAGTTAGAAGTTTATGAAGATGTTTGGATGACACGTGTTTCGCCTCAACGCGAGGCATCTTCAGGAACGTTGGCAACGAATGGATCATTCGTGCCTCTCCTTCCAAAAATTTTATTACTATCTTCCGCCAAGTAACCCAATCGTTCAATAAAACAATAAATAGCTTAATATTCTAAACTTCATCTCATTGTAATTGTCATTGTTCTAAAATATCTTCATCATTGCCTTTGTATTATCGCGTCCATTTCTACGCCATTGTCTTTGAGTAACTTTTAAATACATAGTATTAAATATCTTTTGAAACAAAACAGTTTTAAAGGTTCAGATATCAAAGTGGAAAGTTTAGAAATATTAAATAACTTAGAAAATGTTTTGTTATAAAATACCAATTATTGTTTAAAACTAGGCGATGCTTGATATATTATGTATTATATTATTATATAGCGTAGTGGACTATGGCCTTGCTCTTCTCATGCAGAAGAGGCCCAGCAGTGGGACAGTGGGCTAAAGGGCTGATATTTTATTATGTACGTTATCAATTGCCTATGTTTAATTTTGTACATGATTTCACACACAATAACAATCAAAAGAAATCTTTGAAATCGTTTGAATCTAGAAATTGTGCATACACATAGTACACTTAATTCTTTCCATATCTAGCTCAGTGGGGAGACCAATAGACGGCAATGCAGAGGGTCTCGGGTTCGAACCTACGCCGCGCACCTCTGACTTTCGGCAGTTATATGACTTTTCGAAATTATGTGCGTATTGATTGACAATTATCGTCTGCTCCGTGCCTCGGAGAGCACGTTAAGCCGTCGGTCTTGGCTGCCATGAACATCTATGGCAGTCGTTACTGGGAAGTCAGTGCCATATAATATCCTGACACTGCTCTAGCCTTAAGGTATCGTTAGCATTCGGGTTGCGGAGGTCAGGTGGCAGCCGCTCCGTGTAAAAACTGATATCCAGTCAAATCCGTTTAGACCAGAAAAGCCGACCCCAAGTGACTTGGGAATAATAAAGGCTAGGGAGAAGAAGATCTAGCGAAATGTAATGGCTGTATTACCCAAATACCTACCTTTTCGGGTAAGCAAGCCTTATGAAGATTGCCTTTTAAGACTTTCTACATAAATCAATTTAAAGTGACAATACGGTTACGGCTAGGTACTTTCTTGATTGGTTATCGAAAGGAGCTCAAAACCTTTGAGCTTATACAAGAGGTCATGCGAGTGCAATCTTGAGATAAAGCAATCAATTTACGTAAAATCTACTTCAATTTTGCCTTAAACTATTCAAAGATAGGTCATCCTAAATTAATTTCGGCGACAATGTCTTATTGGAGACTAGCCATCAACACACTAGATATTATAGTGTAAATATCTATTCCCTCACCCTCATAGTTCGTAATACGACATTATGATACGGAGAGAGGTCAAGCACAAGGCAAGGAGGTGTGTAAAACCACCAAATAATGTCAGCTTTGTATATATACAGTCCCACTGTTGGGCACGGGCTTGTTCACATTGTGAGAAGGAAAAGCCTTTGTCCACCACGGTTGGCGGTCTTCACATATCTTCTAGACTACTTTGATACGCCAGAGATGCGCGCCTTGGGATCGCTTTCAAGAACTTTGAATGGTAATCCGATGGTTTCTTTACATTACATTACTTTCATTGTCATTACAATCATATCTTTTTATTACAAGTGATTAGTTATAATATGTTTTGTTCTACAAATGTATATAAAAAATTCAACAGTGAAGGAAATCATCATGAGAAAACCTGCATGTCTGACAGTTTTCGAAAATGCCAACTTGCACTAGGCCGACATCGTGGACTGTGGACCTCTCTTATACAGAGAAAAGCCTGTGCCTAACATTAGGACAGTTTATATATAGCCCTGATAGTATTCATACACACAATTCACATAATAAGTCTTCCTCTATATATCTATAAGTATATAAACTATTTTGAGATATACGCCCGCATCTAAGTCAACGCTCGTAAATTCATAGAAAACACATAATGAAGCGTGCAGCTGAACAAATACGTCCGCCATGTTGACTTGTGCGTAATTGGGGGTGCTTGTCAAAATATCAAGACGTTGACTTAGGTTTACAGAGAGCGCATATCACAAGATTTACATTAATTTTCTTGTTAAAATATTGCGTCACATTATTTTTTAGAATCCATATCTAAACTTAACATAGGTCAAAGGCATTTATACGTCGATATTAAACTACTTCATATGTACTTTATCGTGGTTTATTTGAAGATCATTGATTGTAAGTATAATATTATAAATGCGAATGACAGTTTGTTTGTTTGTTACGCTTTTACGCCTTAACAACTTGAACGATTATTATAAAATTTCGCATACACGATGTCAGGGCAACAGAAAAGGACATAAGGTACCTTTCATCCACAAAAAGTACCATCGGGATAACAAATTGATATAATCTAGATTTACGCAAGCGAAGCCGTAGGTAAAATCTAGTCATTAATGAATAAAGATAAGTTTAATGACATGCAGGCTCCCTACGATTTTTCCCTTCACCGTTAAAGCAAGCGATAATTAACTATTTAATACGCATATAACTCCGAAAAGTCAGAGGTGCGTAACGTCGGATCGAACTCGAGACCTCTGCGTGGCAGTCCAACGTCTCCCACTATAATTTTTCTATTTTTATTTAATTAACTAAAGATAAGTAAGCATAACTTACTATCTTGGGTAAATTAAATAAAAAAGATATGATCAGACTAATCTAATCTACTAAATCCTATCACGCATTACGTAGAACACTCATGCCTAAGTAGAACGGTAACAGTTTTACAGCAGCAGAATGATTTAATAATATTCTCGCTGCATGTACTATTAACCGCAATATTCTTAGTCTCGAGTTGAGATTCAATTTAATATAATTTCGCGGCGCTATATCGGAAGAAAATAGAGGAAGTCCCTCTGGTGCATGCCCTATTTACTTACAATTTCCTTCGGGAGGGACGGCGGTTCATAACACAGTTCTGAAAGTGAGTCGATGTCCCATTGACCACTGATTATGGGTTGTGGAAAATATAGAAAGGACGATATAGTATATACATATATAGACTTATGTATAATTATATAGAGGGTACGGATGGCGTAGTTTTGAATATTTGTAAATTTTCCTGTGGTACAGAAGTCGGAAAGTGCGTGAGTAAGTTCAGGTCAAAGTCAAATAATATTAATATATTTAGAATTATTTATTAATTTAGGTCACAACGCAATAAGTAACACTTGTGATCGTCAATATCTATCGGTTAAAGAGTTTACTAAGTTACTGAAGCTACATTTAGGTTAGTTGCTAGGTTTAAACAACGGGTTGACCCTATGAGAAGAAACTAGAAACTCAAAAGAACTTTTATTATTAAAAATTGAAGCAATATTTTTCTCGAAATTGTCCTAACATGTAGGCAAAGGCTATGCATGTAGCCCGTGCGCGTAGCTTACGTAAGTAGCTGTCACTTTCAAATATAACCAGCGCGCGTAGTACGCACGTAGCTCATACAGTAACTGCCCTTATAAGTGTAGCTTTAACCTGTAGGCGTAGCTTTTGCATGTAGCCAGTTTGTAGTTTACGCAATAGGCGGTAGCATAGGCGGTAGTTTATACATGAAGCGAATTATTCGCTTACGTCATATACAAGCCCCATTAAATTGCACCGCGTTCATAACTTGAACCTTCTCGAGTTCAAACATGAATTATTCCACATGAAACGTTACGTAAATATGACTTCACTCATAATAATATGTTGCGAGAGTAAAATGCATGCAGTGCTTCAAAAGTATGTAAATTTAACCATGTCCTTACACAGTACAGTGCTCTTAAGATTATATGAAATATTAATTATTGAGTTTGAATAGTTTTAGAATTTCTGTGCAGAGTAGTGCAGTTCTGAGTACATACATATATCTATGTACAACTCCAGTACTCTGCTTCAGCTCTCTATATTTGAATATAATGACTGTGAGGGGTAGACAGAGATGTGTTACAAGAAACACATTTCTGAAGCCACGGTTTAAGGTACCAAGTAATAGAGGATGTTAGACTACTTGCTAGAATTCACGATTCTAATTTAACGGGAAATACCTAAAGGTTTTGATGCCCGTTTAAGGTTGTGATTTTAACTGTACGGGGGGCATAGAGGTGTACATGGTTGCCTCGCCACTATCACTACGCCATGTGGTGCCGGTTCGATTCCCGCACGGGATAAAAATTTGCGTGATCCACAAATAGTTGTTCAGAGTCTGGGTGTTCTTTGTATCCGTTGTTTGGATGTTAGTAAAGTCCACCGCGATACAAGAATTAATACTGGTGCGGGAAACTGTCATAAAGTAAGGCATTAATCTATGGATTGCGTTGACCTAGAAGTTTGATTTTTATTATTTCAAGCTGTAAGAATTTGCAGACCTGAGTATTTGATATCAATTTCAACTGTATACTTCCACGCGTTACTGAAGAAAGCGATCTTGACAGACAGACAGATAGACAGGACAACGTGAAAAGTGTTCCTATAAGAGTTAGATTTTCATTATTCAATTTGTATTTTCTTTCCTTTTTCCTGTTGAGGCACGAAATTAAAAAATCGTATTCAATGCAAAAACAAAGAAATCCGTTTGTATGGACTAAACGCTAGCCAAACATCCTTTCAATATTGAATTGGCAATTAATTCAACAAATGGTATTTTCTTTATAAATGTAAGCTTTAATTATTCTGTGAATTCTATTGAAAAGGTACTTTGTTTAATTGGCAAATCATTCTAACCACTTGCCTAGTTTTATTTATAACATAATGGAACTCTCGCAAACTTTGTATTTCCATTTGAAATGTTAATCGTCAGAGGAAATAATACGTGTATGAAATTTATATGACTAGCTTTTACCGCGACTTCTTTCACGAGAATTAAACAGATTAATCTGAATAAGTAATATCACGCTATTATAAAAAAAGAGAAAGTCAAAGTCAAGTATATTTATTAACGTGAAAGTTTATGTTTACTGTCATTCCTCTTGGCTAGGTATCCCACATAGTGGTGGGATCAGCCTTCTTTGTACTATAGTATAAAGTAGCATGAGACGAGGATGCATACGCTGAACTGCGCCGCTGATAGTTTGGAAATATTTAAATTAATAATATGTTTACTTACTATAGATACTCTTCTGTGAGTCTTTATAAACAGCAAGGCGCTTACCTGGAAACAAACAAAAATAACTATTAGATGATTATGAAATTTTGTTATAAAGAAAGCATACCCGGCAGCCATGTTGGAATTTGAAGTAGGCCCGCTACAGAACGTGGGCCTTAATCCCACACGCTATCCACAAAGATTTCAACATGGCACAAAAATGCGTGGCACGTAAACGGAACTTATATACCTCTGAGAACTCAAAAGCTTTTTAAATGTCTTTTCTGCTTTAACCTATTGTGTTTGGCGGCTGGTGTACCGCTGCGATTCAACAAGTTAATAATCAAGCTCTGTATCATTGGAACTTTACAATATAATAGAATAATGACACAAAGTACAGAAATAGTTGTACCATGAGGAATTCTAAATCAAAATATTTCTAATCCTTCACGAGGTAATAATTTGTGTGATCCATAGATGACAGTTCTGAGTCTGGGTGTTCTTTGTGTCCGTTAGTTTGACATAGGGTTTCATTGGTGTAACTAAAGTCAGATGTCGATTTAGAATAATTAAACTATACGTAAATTTACGCTTATCGATTATTTAGCGGCGTATAACCCACGTTACGCCAGCTATACATTAGGTACCATAGTCTATTTGATTGCCAAGTTTCATCCAAATCCGTCTTAATATTGACGCGTGCTTGAGTCACAAACAACTTCACAAACTTTCACATTCGTAATATTAATAAAATACCCGCTTTCAGAATCTAATAAAATTCGAATGTCTCATACCTGTTTACTTCAGAGAACAGACAAAGAACTGTATGTAGGTCGATTCTATTGGATTACGTGAATGGTACCTAGAGTGTAATAAAGTACTGTTGAGTAGCGAGTTCTAAAGTGGGTTCCGCAGAACATACGGGTTCCTTGGAAAACTCATCAAGGTGCCGCGAAATTACATGTATAATTGAATCATTGGATTGTTTTAGGCTATTAATAGGCTTTAATTAATAGGCTGTTATTAGAAAATGTTAGGAAAAGTAGGGGTAAACTTTTGTAAATTTTGCTTAGTGTAAGCTGCAGTTTATTATTTAAACTCAGAATCTTTCGCACATTGATATTTTGTTTAGGCCCAGCGCTACAGCAATAGATCTTTTATAAACCTTTTCTTTACAACGTATGAATGGTACCTTTTTTAACTCAACAGTATTTATGTTACAAAGCTGGATATGGTAAAGAATCGAACTATATCACTTAGAAAATATGAAATTAAAGTTTTTTTTTATTTTAAATTACAGCGCCTTTCATTTATAATAATTTCATTTGAGGCACTATAAAATAATTGCGCTTTTTTTGGTGCCTTAAAGTTTAGGAACCAGATTTCAGATCAACTGAGTTTACCAAATATGTAGTGCTTAGTTCAGTGTTGTTGACAGAACCGAGTAAAAATGAAAGCGAGGTAGAGTCCCACTTGAAGCGAAAACTGTTATGCTCAGGTTTGAATCCCGAATTTAGCAATATGTAGATTTTTTTAGAATTCTTTATAGTAAATTGATTACACCGATAACGCAGCAATAGTGCTGACTGTTGTGCATACAATTCTATGTGTAATCAATTCGACCTAGTAATCAAACCTGAGTTCGATTATTAGAAGGAAGGCCCCATTGAAAGAAACAGGCGTAAGAATTTAAAATAAAATTTCACCAAATAATGTTAAAAATTCAGACTAGCTAAACTAAAACCCGCTGGAACGAACACCAGATCTAAATAAAACAAGTTCGACAAAACAATCTTGTTCGGAGCCATTGCCGACACCAGTCGCTATCTACCACAAGTTTACAAATTAGTTTAGAATTGAAATTCAATCGCTGAAAAACGGGTCTCTGGTGACGCCGATTGGATATTGTCGATGGCTAGGCAGATGATATTTCATCTGTTTTATCTATCCAATAAGGTTTCTAAGATAGACTAAAGATTTAAATCATAGACATGTAGGCCTGATTGTACTGCGATCGCAAGAAAAAGTGTTTATACTAAGAAAACTGAGTTTACACATTACATTTACATAATAGTGAACGATAGGTATAATACAATTTTTAGTATCAGTGAGCGTGATAGTACTATATTTATCATTCGTATGTCATATTGGCGTCAAATGACTAGTTAACGTCCAGAAAGGCCATATTTAAACGTAGTAAGACGCATCTATGATTTACATTTTTGTATCAAAGTCAACACTAAGGTCTCCAAGTAACACCTGGAACTTCAAACATTCTAAATTCTTCACAAATAATTACTAATCCTAGAAATAATTCCTGTCTCGTAGGGGACTTTAACAAATATTCCAACAACGAACCCAAAGAACAACTATTTGTGGATTACACTAATTTTGTCCCTTTCCCTGTTGCTATCCGACCCTGTACCTTTGCCTCTCTCTGTCATTGTCCCTCTCATACTATGCACCTCTATCCTTTCCGTTGTTGAAAGGTAGAAAATTTAAAAAATATTCATGGCGTTGGAGTTAAATCCTAACTAATATTATAAATGCAATTGGAGTTTGTTTGTTTATTGCGCTTTCACACCTTAACTACTCAACCGATTATCATGCAATTCCTCATACAAGTTGCCGGGGGTACAGAATGGGACATAGGGTACCTTTCATCCAGAAAAAAGTACTGTTATTTATCTAACCTACATACACGCGAGCAAAGCCGTAAGCAAAATCTAGTACTAAATATTTCCAAAAAGGTTTAGGCGTCGTAAAATTTGTAAGTATTACTGTCAACTGGTAATGTGCCCAGGAGACTGGCAGCATTAAATATTAGTAAAATACAGAAATTACGGTTAACAGTTGTCTATGAAATAATATGCCGAAATTAAACATAATCCACGTCACCACAGCAACGATAACACAAAATATCACCAACAAAGCTCTTGACTAGTGCCAGTCATTAATCCTGGGGTCGATGACCGATATTTTTTTTTTTTTTTTTTTTTATTTATTATGACAACCAGTAGTTGTTACATTGATACAGATACATGCACGTATTGATTGACATAAAAATATTATGTCAAAATCAAATTGTAAATGCAAAACATTTTTAGGTGTCACAGCATGCATAGAGACTTAGTGAGATAACACTGATATTACGGTAACTTTAAAGTTATACAAACATGTTCAAAAATGATGTCATATTCAAGTAAAAAAGTATAAAAGTATTGAATTTAGTAGATTTAGTATTGTTATTGCATAATTAAAAGTAAGGTATTAAAGTAAAAGTTTTAAGAGTAAAGTATTTGCAAACAGTATATGCAATAACAATTCAGAAATATAACCGTGCTAGTGATAGCGCACGATTCTTGACATGGTACGCTCTGTCGATAGGTATATGTAGTTGTTTAAACTGAAACAGTTAATATTGTAACGTAACAGTTACGTAACGGTTACAGAACGGTCACGTAAAAATAATGTAATGATAGTAACGTTACCGCAATGGTAACGTCATAGCGAAAGAGCAACGTGACTAGAACGTGACAGAGATTACTGTCACGCTAGTAACGTGATCATAACCTTACCGTAACGTAACAGTAACATACAGAAACATAATAATAACGCAATCTTTACGTAACCATACGGCCTTAATTTGTTTTTTTTTACACTTTACTTGTTACAAGGTGCAAGCCTATTTTCGTCTCCAGGATGCAGTCGCAGACTTCGTGCTGCTACTGAGAATCTCTTGACAAATAACACTGTCAGACCGGAACATACAACCCAAGCCCTCAACCACAGCAGTTGCATATTCACCAAAAAATTAAACTAAATCCTCTATTTCGATATTACAATCAGACACTTATTCTATTTATACAAAAATCGAACCCAAGACCTCAACCACAGCATTTTCATATGCACCACTGCGCCACTTACCACAAATAAATCCATTTACATCTATATTAAAATAGACACTGATTTTATTAATATTTAAAGAAGGAGTGTAAAGTCTATGCATATTGAGCTTACGCTTTGTCAGTATGACCAATTACAATTTCGATATTTAAAGGGTAAGTTAATCAATCAAACGTCCTATCATTTCGTATTACAAATCTATTTACAAATATCCTCTTTAATACCATTGCAAAAGATACATATTTCCTTGCAAGATGAAAAGCCTTCAGACTGAATGGAGCTTTCTTGATAACGCGTCAAGCAAAAATGTACTTTAAGTCATAATCCAAAGTCTATAGTTGCTTGGTATTTTTATTGTAATTCGTATAAATTGTTTTATAGTCGCGAGTATATTAATAATAAAGAGTAATATTGTAGATAATGGTCACAAATAACATACATTGGTAGCAGTTCAGCCAAAGGCATAGTGGGGACGAGTAGTTTGATAAATACGAGAAATTCCAACTTACGCGGATATTACAGATTAATTTCACTATGTAATCCGCGTAACCTATTGATAATCTTAACTAATATTTTAAATGCGAAAATGAGTTTGTTTATTTGGTATACTTTCATCTCTCGATCGATCATCTTGAAATTTCGTATCCTAGTTGTCAGGGGTACGGAAATCAATATGGGGTACCTATCATCCAAAATAAGTACTGTACCCACAAAAATAAAAGCTGGTATCTGCATAACGTTTAAACGCCAAATTGCATGCTATAGGATCTAATTCGAGACTTATACGTGGCATCCAACGATCGCCCCACTTTATATATTACATAAGTATATACAATAAACATCACTTATAAATATTAGGCCTGACTTTCCGCACAACATACAGATTCATATTTTCTCACATAAAATGTTTATTCGCTGTTTCTTGGCCAAAAAAAAATAAATACATCTCATAATAAATAGAACATCACAGACTAATGGTATCTACGACTTAAATAAATACACACATCCGGCCTTGTACACGTAACGTCCGTGGCGTCGCATAGCATTATTATGTATTTGTACTGTCATTCATTTATTCAGAGATTGTTACTAAGTTTGGAGTTGCATGGATGTGGTTGAAAAGAAATGTTAGCTGAATAGCAATTAGTGTAGCTAGGATCTCGTTGGAAGAAAATCTCAGAGTACAACCGTCGTTGTAATAGCTTGGCTGACCATTAGTAATTTAATTAATTAATATAAATATAATTTTACAAATTGATATGATGATTATAATCTATTATAGATTATAATGGAGATCACAGGCGTAGTGGTTTAAGTAGTCGTCTCGCCACTGCCACTACGCCGAGTGTTGTGGGTTCGAATCACACACGAGACAAAAATTGGTGTGATCCTCGAATAGTTGTTCCGAGTTTGGGTGTGTTTTGTGTCTATTATTTGAATGTATATAAGTCCCCCACGACACAGAATTTATTAACGGACACAAAGTACACCTAGACGCGGAACAATTTTTAGTCACTTGTGGGGATTGAACCAATAGTTGGCGCAGTGGCGATAGCAGGGTGACCACTTAAACCATTACGGCGACCGTGTCTGTGCGGGACAGCAGCGCCACTGGCGGAGACCATATGAACTAACGCGAATAATTATTAACGTTGTAAATAGTATTAAGATATTGATAAGTTGTATGTTTTATATTAGAATACGTTATAACAAATGTAAATATGTATAGTTTGTAAGGATTTCATGTGAAGTTACAGTTTTTTGACAAAATACTATAAGCGGTTCTCGTTATGGTAAAGAATCGTTGTACTTAAGCTTGTGACACAAAATATAAGTAGATTCTGATTGGTTATAATTCTTAAGTTCAAATTGGTTGTCCAATTAGAAAACCTGGTTTTTTTGCATGAGAATTCATATAAAAGACGGTGCCAAAATGTATGTCGACACAGTCCACCGCCAACAGTACAACAGTGAACATCAAGATTAGCCAAATAAAGGAACACAAGAAGACCCCATACTTCAGACTTTCATTATTCACCAAGCCAGCACACTTAATGTACACAGTCCAGTACAGTGTCCTTTACCCACATTTTGGGAGCTTAGAATTTAGGTACTATATAATAGGTGCGAAACTATTCCAGACTACAAAGTCACAAAAAAATTTTTGACAGAATATCCATATAACATTTGCCCGATCTGTAAATCGAATCTCATGCGCAACAGTCGCATTCAGCATCCCTTCTTTTTGCATAATATTATTTTCTCCTTAAATACTTAGGCATAATTTTTTGCCGTATTATACGTTACCATAATTGCTTTTGGCATATAGTTTATTTTGCCTTAATTATCTTAGTGACAATCCTAAAAGTAGGTTTTGGTTGCCGAGTTAAGCGGCCAGTTGTGATAATATACAATTTTACAACTTTATGATTACCTATTCTTAAAAATATTATGCGTAAGCTGTTATGCGTAAATATAATTAGGACAAACAAAGGTATGTCATGTTATATTATGTCTTAAAATTTTATGCAAATTGATAGGGAATGAATGAATTAATGCAACGGCGTTCACTATAACTGCGCCACCGAGCCGTTTAACCTCATTTTCCATCAATAAACACATTATCACATTATAAAATTAAAGGAGAATGACCAAAAATATATGGAGTTTGGTCCAAATGTCCACCACTAACGAGACCTATATAATAAAATAGTCTACAAAATATTGAATCATTATAACCAGACCGCAACCAAAAATATGCTGTCAGTAAAAAGTTGTGACTGAATGAAAAGTTATGTTTTTTACCCTTTTATGCGAAAAAGTAAATATTGTTGATATAATTCTATCTGTTGCACATTTTTAACTTATGTACGCATGTTATGCCATGCTGCTTGGTGTGCCGTGTTAGGTTTTCACGGAAATAAATCAAAAGCTTAGAAGAAAGAAAACGCAAGAATACTTCACAATAGTTTTACTAAGTGTCTTACCGTGCAACATAAACATATAATTAAAAAGAAACATTATTCATCAACAATAATATTGTCTAGATTTGCAGCTGGGAGCCTAATTGTAGGTTGGTGTCTCGCCCATCCAAAGTACCACACAATCACCATCACATGTGCACAGCAACCCACAGTTCGCATACCAGATAAACAAGAACAATAATAATTGGAAATTGTTTCTCGGCCATGGATCATTACATACGTGTAATACAATCTTGAGCGTGCGTGCCTGGATTGGATCCTTGCACGTAGCAGCATAGCATGTTCAGGTTCTATGCCAAAATCTACAATATTATTTAAATATTGTATCTGTATAGTCTCTTGCTACTTCAATGTGATATACGCCATTGCGTATATGTTCGGCATAGTAGCTACGCGCAAGTTTCACATGGTATGTCCCTAGTGCAAACAATACCAAATCTTGGTGTGTAAGTACAGGGAACTCGTCTGCTCCGATAACATCAGCTTCGATGTTACGGAAACTAGCTCGCTGCCTATTTACATTTCATTCTGTAACATACGCACCCAAACGATTTGGTTCGTGCATTCTCTCTGTAATGATTCGCAAAAATTTGCTTGCATGCACGCTGTCTTCAAGTAACACGTGAAATGCGTTTATAAGCGCGGCGGCCACACGGAAGTCATCCATCATATGGCTCATGGCCCGATTAAAAAATCTTGTCTAAAAAGACGAAAATCGCGCTTGAATCGTCTGTTGACGAGTTCGACGACCCAACGACAAATCGTCACTTCCCGATTTTTATTAGCCTCTAACGTCGTTAGCTGGTCCTCACCACGCCGTTTGCTGATAGGTATATGTGCGACATAACCACACGACTCCATGTCTTCTATGACGTCTCTGAAGCCACGATCACAAATGAAAACATCGTCCGTATTAAAAAAATAATGAAATGGGTTTTCTGGGTTCTCGTCAATTAGTTGTCCCATTATAACGGAATCAGATGTTGTTGCTGCATGAGGACCAGTAACGTCTATTATATAGCCATCGCAACATACTATAAGAAATGGTTTTAACAGGTTAGTATATTTGTGTAGGCTATATGTTTTCCGTTGGAACAGGAAGTTGCTAGACTTCTGAACGTAAACATAGGTTCCATCTATTACTACAACGGCTTTTCTTTCTTGCAGGGGTGCATTTGGTGATCCATATAGACCATTGGGTACAGATAGATTTTTAGCCACAACTTCATTTCTTGAAATATGGTCAAGACCCAGGTGCCTAGGTACGAAATCTTGCAGTAAACACTTACGGACAATATTCATATTCCGTTCGAGCGTAGGGCGACTCATTCTAAAGAGCACACCGAGTCTTTCGTTACTTTCTCCCGTCCGGAGCTTCATTAAGTAAATGGCAAGGGCCTTATTCGGCTGTCTTACTTCTAATGCCAAGGAAGGGGTTTCTCGAATAACTTGCTCAAATCCGTCATGCGTCAAGCCTACGCGATGTTGTAGTATTGTTGGATCCATAACTTCTATATTTTCAAAATCCATTGTATTAGGATTATTAATGATGGCAGTTTGTAACGTTTTTGTTATGTCTATAAACATTTCTCCGGTAAAGTCGTGGGAAGAGTTTGGAGCATCAATTAATAGATCCCATTGATTTTGCTCCAAGTGGTTTTGACACACTCTTGCGTTTAGAGGTATATAATAATTCGAGTGCACCAACAGTTCTAGCTTGATAGATGCTGGTATGCGACATCTACTGTCATTGCCACATTCATAATAAATGCACGAATTAGATGTGTTTGGCGCCCTTGTGTATTCATTCGTTACAAAAAACCTTCAGTTGGTCTTCCGGCACGAGGAGGCGGCACATTATGTTCGTCTTGGTTTTGTCTGCGATCGACTGCATACCGCACCCTCAGCCAACAATTGCGGCAGATAAAGTGCTCGCCATTTAGTATTAACTGCAACAAATAAAATAGAATGAAACAAATAAAAAGATATCAATCTATATGTTAAACTATTCGTACGCATTTTAGTCACTTTCTCAACGCCAACTATTCAGTGCGTCATCAGACGCCTTTGATCAAATACACTTTAGCGTTGTCTTTATTTAATTTATCTCAGGATATCATTTAACTGCTTTAAAAATGTTATAATACACACTAAAAATCTATTACTTTTAAAATGTATGCGTTACGGAAACAGATTAGGCACCTGCTTTAAGAAGTCGGTTAAAAAAAGTATTGCATTAAGCGAAATAATAGAAAGATATAAGTATATAATTATGAAAAAACACGTATTAGAATGTACCAACCTGTCGAGGTGCTATAAGTCCTTGAATATGCTCAGTGGTTCCCGGGTGGTCATCCAAAAGTTGTTGAAGTAACTGATAATACCTTCTTCGTAATAATGAATGATTGCAACAAACACAGTTTCTTCTTTCCTCTTGCATTATCACAAAAAAAATCGCACAGTACGTAAACGAAGCAAGCAAACGAACGACTGCGGAGAATACACGGTGTGGCGGGGCCAGGTACTCAGGTAAAACCGGTTGCGTTGGTGCTCTAGCGCATTATTTGCTAAGTGCGAAAGGGATAGAAATAGTGTTATCTCCAACTAGTGCGGGGTTATAGATGAATCATCATTAGTGCCGCATAAAGAATAGCTACTTGCACACAATTAAAACGGATTTAAATAAATGCTGATGTTAAAAAAATAATAAACTATTATTATTTTTCATATAGTCATAACTTTTGACTGACAGCGTATTTTTATTTTGTCCCATACTGAAAGTTACTCTCTATTCAATGGACTATAAGTCAATATAGGTCTCATTAGTGGTGGATATTTGGACCACTTTTGTTCATTCTCCTTTGTTACGCCAGCTAAAATTCTTTTAATAAATATTACATTGCTACGAATGATAAATTATTTTCACAAACCTAAGGGTGGCAGGCTTGCACGCACGCACGACCGGTAATGATGAATAATTAATACACTTCCGGTGTTGGTACATTTTAAGATTTTAGACCGGATTTCCGACATGTAGTTCGGGCGAAATTAAATTGTTTACGTCCGGAAAATGAAACTTGTTACATACAATTTATAATGTGCTGTAAAAATGTATGGTAATTAATCGTTATTTGTTAAAATATAGGTATATTATATATTAAGCTTTGTACTTACGTATTATATTTATAACGCACGTAAACTAACCGCCTTCTAAGCGAGTGAAGCCGCGGCCAAAATCTAGTTATGTATAAAAATAAATCGACTCGTTATAGGCCTAGTTTACAATACCAATAAAAGCATAAAAAATACTAACTATTATTCTCAGTAAACACATAAAACGAATTAAATTGGCTATAAAAACAAATTTACAGAAGCAATCAATTTCACTCAAATATTTTCTTTCTCCCTTTAGCTACAATGGAAGCCATTCAATTTACTGAAGAGCCGTTTATACGAACACTCTCACACAGATAATATGTAATCAAAATTCTGTATTATTACAAAGTATTAGGACTCGGTTATACTTAACTTTTAGAACCAAATAAAATATCATGATCAAATAAACGCTGCATTTATAGCATACTATATACAGTGTTTAATATTTTAAGAAAATAATAGCAATAGTATAGTGGCTTAAATCATTACTTTACTTAATATTATAAATGCAAATGTGTCTGTTTGTTTGTTACGCTTTCACGCCTTAACTACTCGACCGATCATCATGAAATTCGGCATACACATTGTCAGGAAAAAAGGAAAAGACATAGGGTAGCTTACATCCGAAAAAAGGATTGTAACTAATCTAACTTAAGCGAACCTACTTCGCGAGCGAAGCTGCAAGAAAAGTTTAGTACTTAATAGATACATGTGTGTATAATATACTTCTACCAACCCTTTCGATGTTTATATAACCGACAGTCTACGAATGTTAAGGAAACAATCAGCTGAGTACCGAGTTCGCTATATGAATATAAGTAGAAACTTTAATAACTCACTTGTAACTGTAATTACAAAAGTGCACGAATGGCTCGCGATCTTGTTAATAATATCAAGTGAACCTTAATCGTAGATATATAGCTATGTATACCTTCACTACTATTACTACTGATACTAAGAACTGTTCCGAAGAAAGAAAAAGTGTCCACACTAAGAAGAATGAGATAGAGAACGATAGTGTAGAATTTTCAATATGAGTGAGTGTGATAA
Source organism: Catocala nupta (assembly GCA_963675205.1). NCBI lineage: Eukaryota > Metazoa > Arthropoda > Insecta > Lepidoptera > Erebidae > Catocala > Catocala nupta. The sequence goes on from OY776105.1 coordinate 4,154,662, forward strand.
TACTGTACTTATTACTTAGACTAGCTTTTGCCCGCGGCTTCGCTCACACAGGTACAATAGTTTTTCTGGATGAAAGGGCGCCTTTCATCCAGAAATATATCTTTCTTTGAATCTCTGATAACGGATATGCGAAACTTAATGATGATGGGTCGTGTAGTTAAGGCGTGGAAGCGTAACAAACTCACATTCACATTTATAATATTAATTAGGACTAGTTAGGATATCTAGAAATGCTTAATACTCCGATATAATAAACATCAGAATTTCTGTCCGTTTGTATGTTTACACTCTAAAGCGTTACATATACTTAGCTAATCACATACACACAACACCATCTAGCCCAAACTAAGCAGAGCTTGTACTATGGGTATTAGACAATGGATAAACATACATATATACTTTCTCTTTTGTTTACATTCATGTTATAAATAGAAACACCCAAACCAAGACAAACATCCATGTTTATGCACACAAATGTTTGACTTGTGCGGGAATCGAACCCGCGACCTCAGGCGTGGCAGTCGGTTACACTAACCACTACGCCATCGAGGCCGACTAAATGGATTTTAATGAAGCTTATATTAATGTTAATCAGCTAAGAACTAGCACCTCGTTATCCTTGAACGACGATAGCTTTCACGAATTAGATACTAATCCGATTATCATGAAATTCATAGACACGTTGTTAGGAATACAGAATAGAACATAGAGTACCTTTAATCCAGAAAAAGTACTGTTTCAAAGCAAGCGTAGCCGCGGGCTAAATCTAGTAGTAGATATTTTTTATGAGAATCTATTAAATGTACAGACTGTTTGACTTCCACAGCTATATTATATACACATATAGATTAAGAACCACACCAAAACCGACACAGCAGTTCTTTGCCCATAACCCAACGGTTTCAAGAAGTCCTAATCAAGCGACAAGCTTAACGCGTCGACAAATTGACAGCTGACAACTAACATGATAGACAATGATTGACAGATACCTACTGTCAATTAAAACTTCGTGAGCCGCTCAGAATAATGACTAAGGAAAAACAAAACGTATACAGGGTTAAATGAAAAATACTAACACCTTTTACACGTGTCTTCTTTATATCATACTATACAACTTGTGTTTTACTACTATTTTTAACACTTAATACTTCTGACTGCGTCCTATTCGAAAATATACAGAAGAGGCGAATCGCAGACAAGCCGCAGCAGAAAGGGGTGCGCGGTGGGTTTTACCCTGCCATACCGAATGTACTTAGTAATGTCTAACCCTTTGAATGTTAGCAAGTTGAACTAAAGCCGGAACTTCCTCATCTTCTGAAGAAGACATGTTGTCGTCTTAAAGCAGACGCTCAAATGCAAAGCTAAATGTGAGAAACGCAGTGTCGTCTCTCTGTCTTGTTTTCGCGTCCCGTCCGCGCTCTGTCTCTTTTATATATTTTAACCGCAACCCGTCTGTGCCCTGTCTGCGACGCGTCCTCGTCTTCCGTCTTTTCTGTATGTCCTGCCCCTAAGATATTCATTAATTATATAGACTAAAGGGCTATCATAAAGTGCACGAAATGCTTAAGGTTACTAACGTTAAAAATTTTCTCGAATACGATACATATTAAAAAGTTAACTGAATTAAAAATCTGATTCAAAGCCTTGGAGCGAGCAAATTTATATAAGTAAAATAATAATATTCTAATATTTACATAAAAAACTTCAGTAGAAAGTAATTAACAATAACATCATTTTACAGGGATGTAACCCAGAACCTCACCACCAACTTAAAATAAACGAAAACTTAAACAACTAAACCAAGATGGCAGTCACTTTAATGAACAATTATTTGTTCATTATAAATAACATCTGTCACTTAGTTAATGGGACTTTAATTTGTAAAAGACACAATTTGTTTGCGAAATTGAGAGAGACTGTGTAGGCTAACAGTTTACATTAATTCAGTTTATTTAAATTGTAATTTAACTAAGTTACACTGAATTTATCACTAAATATTTACATTTACTTAAGATTAATCATCTACGCAGGAGATATTATAGTGTACAAGTGTGTGTAAACGTAGGTGTACTCTTTATTCCCTCACTTTTATAGTCTGATGGGACGGCATTTCGACGCAGTGGAAGAGACTTTAATCTTTTTGAGACATGGGTATGTGCAACAGCACATACCCATGACTCAAAAAGCTTGAAGTCTACTTTCCAACTCCGGGCTGGTATTGAGAATATCTTGACAGAAAAACCTAATATCTTTATGTTGGCTTGACCCGAGACCTCATGTACAGCTGAGTACTGCTGAGTCACATTCAGTACCATTGCGCCACAAACGTAGTTCAACTAATTTTAGCAAAACTAATATTATAATTTTGTAAATGTGAGTTTGTTTCTTACGCTTCCCGCCTTAACTAGTTAACGAATAATCATGAAATACACGAATTCACGTTGACAGGGGTACAGCAAAAGGCATAGGGTACCTTATCATCTAGAAAAAGTAATAATAATATCAGCACTGTATTAAGCTGTCCCGCTGCTGGACACAGGCCTCTTCTCAGTGTGAAAAGGGTTAGGTTAGATCAGCAGTGCGAGTTGTCAGACTTCACATATCTTCGAGAACATTATGGAGATCTCTCAGACTTGCATGTTTCCTCACGTAGTTTTCCTTTACCGTTAAAGCGAACGATAATGATCTTCGTCTTCTTCGTCGACTTCGTCTAAATATTACTATTTAGACGAAGGAAAATACAGTTCTATTTCTAAAAAGAATAATACATTGTAACTTCAGGAATCCTTCGCATTTCAGGGTTTTAATTCTTCGGATTTCGCATCCGTGTTTTATTTTGTACGGAAATTGAAAAGAAAGGTTAACTGTCGAGCAATTAGTGTTGTTAGGATCCGTTGAAAGAAAATTTCAGAGTGCAATTAGGGGTAGATTAAATTAAAGGTTATCCAGTTCACTGTGATCATTGAATGGTATCTGTTTTCAGAATTGATTTAACGAAGTTCACTATTATCTAAAGAACATTAAAGATGACTGCAGAGATAGCGTAGTGATCTAAGTAATTACCTTACCATTACAACTGCGCCAAGTGTAGTGAGTTTGATCTCCATATCGGACAAACATTCATGTGATCCGCTAAGTGATCGTGATCAACAGGATTCTTCGTCAGTTCTTCTTAAAACTTTACATATTTTTATAAAACATTAATAAGATTTGATTTTTCTTTTTTCGACTTTACAAACATTTAAACAACGGATACAAAGAACATTCTGACTTTAGGTATAACTATTAAAGACCACACAATTTTGGTCTCGGGATCATCCCACCACACTCGGCGCAGTATTAGTGGTGAAGAGAAACCTAAACCACTACGCCATACGTGCTGTCTATTATATTTTCTTAAATATATATACATGTCAAATTGCTCTGCAAGCGGTAATGTATATGTGACAAATGGATCGCATATTTAGCTGTTTTCATAATCGCTAGCTATTTTATAAAACAGTGTCGTTATGTAAAACACTAATATTATAAAGCGATAAAATTAGTATTTTTATTTGTAATGAATAAACTCGAAACCTACATGACCGCTTTAAATAATTCTATCACCGTTAGGAAACTATTTTATTTAGAACTAACATCCTAATTAGTGTTATAAATGCGAATGTGGGTTTGTCTGTTACGCTTTTACACCTTAATGACTCGAACAATCAAGAAATCTCGCATACACGTTAGAGGCATGTGAAGGGCATAGGCGTACTAGAGTACTGAGGACTGGTTCTTAAGAAAATAATGAAGAACATTTTTAATCATTGTCTGAAGTAAGCTCCAAATTGACTAAACACAGCTTTGACAAACAAGGCACCAATAGCCGCCCTCTACTCAATTTACCTCCACGTGTTAAAGCGATGGATACGGTATCGAGTTATACATACATATATCTTCCGATTTGCATCTTACCGCTTTGCTTGTAAAAAATCTCCCACACATCAACCTTTATACAGAACGTTTTCTTTAGATACCATTAGTACTTCTAATAAGTAAAAATCCACCGCACAAATGACGTACAAATAAACAAAAGTACAAAAGATCAGACAAATCACAAATATAAACAACTCTCCTCGCTAATATTTGCTGTGGCAATACGACCTCATGTCTCGACGCGTGTGTTCTAGAAAAACAACTTCAGGAATAATAAGTAATTTAATTATGATACGCTGACTTTATCTTTCAATAACCTGCTGTTTTATTCTTATTGACTCAGTCAAATAAAAGCCAAACGTCTTAAATAAGGTCTGTCAGACCGAGTTTCGGTCACGACAGCCTTAAAGGAGTCTAGACTAGACTATCTGCGCTAGATTAGACATCATAGTGCACTAGTGTGTGCGCAAATACAATCTTATCCTTTTTACACGAGATAGCAATTCGACCGGCCCTGATAGAATTCAGGCACGGCGTGGGTTTTTGGTTTGGGTATTGACTACCAAGATTTCAACTTCTTAACTCCAAAACCCAATAACACTTATATATTTACTAATTTAACACTTTGCTCGATCTGGAAATTGAACTTGAGACCACTTGCACTGCAGTCGCATTCATTATCGCTGAGCCACGGAGGTATTCCTTTATATCAAGAAATTGTTAATAGCAGCCCGAAGCTAGAAAGTTGAAGAAATTTTCGGAACTCTTAATAACCGGACAAAACGCAGTAAGTATTACTACGTACAGCGTTTGCCTATAACTCGGCAAAACATTCCCGGGAATACCGGCTCATTCGTAGCGTACATATAGAATACTGCTTTACTCAAGATATATAAGATTCTCGAGTTTAAAGCGACGCTTCACGACCGTTTTAACAGTGCCAACTCAATCAGCTTACACAAATATAACCACATCGCAATCAGCTCATCAGACAGACAAAGGCTTCAAATATACACCCCTCTTCTAGGGTGGGCGGAAAATGTCGTTCAAACGAGCTTAATAATGTCCCATTTTCTGAAAATCTTCAAATGATCCTTCACTCGAAGCGATTTATTTTAAAAATCTTTATCGATATATCCTTATCAATGGGGATATGTGTTACGCCCTCATAAAAGTCAAAGCTAACACTAGCTACGTAAAATAAAATTTGGTCCTAGAAAACTTGGCGATATTTTATTTGATTTTTCTTTTTCTTTTGTTTTTAGAGGCAACTCCCGCACTATGTCATGCTATCCCGCACTATATTGCTGTGTCGTGAGGGACTTTACAAACATTCAAATAACGGACTCAAAGAACACCCAGACTTGGTACAACTATTTGAAGATAACTGCTGTGTTCCCCAAACAGAAAAAAAAAGTGTGATGGATGACCCACAACACTCAGCGTAGTACCAGTGCCAAGGCGACCATTTAAACCACTACGCTACACGTGCAATCTAATAAAATGGACGTTCTTTATCAATTACATTTTTCCAGGTCACTACTACTGGTTAAATAAAAATAACCTATTGGGTATTCCAGGAAAAAGCAACCCTCATCAAATTGGTAGTGATTACATTAACTACAGCTGCGGCAACGAGGCAATCTTAACCAAAATGGTAGTAATCTTTTAAAACACAATATACTAGCGAAACTCCAATTAAAAATACCCAGTACTTCGAGCATACATAAAGAATAAAAGTGAATAAAGCAAGAGAGTTACCTATGTTAGGATCGTAGCAAGTGAGAGTCTGTAGTCTCTGCCTACCCCTCCGAGAAATAGATGTGAGTCTATGTATGGAGTAAACGGAAACTCAAAATTAAAGTCGAAAGCTTATTGCCACTAATATTATACAGAGAAAAACTTGCATGTTTGTTTTTTAATAATAAATTCAAATATATTGAACTGATTTTTATAATTCTTTGGGCAATGGCATTTTGGCATAAGATACTCTATTCAGAAGTAACTAAGTTTACATAACAACACGCTACGAACCAAGAGAACGGAGCAGTAATCCTAGATGTGGTGTAAGCTAGTGGAATAAACTCAAAAACTAATGGACCAATTTCATAAATTCTTTTCTTATTAGAACGCTACTTTTTCCAGAAATAATATAGGTTATATAACGTCACGTTACAAGCCACGGGAACGAACCGACTCCAAAAATAACAATAACGTAAATATCACCGATCGAATAATCTAGTAACCAGTAAATTGAGCGATACATGTAGAATTGGATTAACAACGCTTTTAGACGGGGTGCCGATTATCACTACATATTGTTACACCTACGGAAACTATGGAAGCGAAAATACGACGAAGTTTGAAGTAGTTATAGTTGGAAAAGTGTAATATAGTGTTTGTTGTGTTTTAAATTTAATTGTGTGCTAGAATAAAATGTGTTTTAGTTGGTAATATTGTTTACATTCTTATCCGTCGAACCAAGCACGTAACAATATTATAAAACAAAGTCCACCGTCCACCAGTCTGTCTGCCTACCTGTTTGCGATAAACTCAAAAACTACTGAACAGATTTTCATGCGGTTTTCACCAATAAGCACAGTAATTTATGAGGAAGATTTATGTGTATAAATTGTTAAGGTTTTGTACTACGCGTACGAAGCCCGGGCGGGGCGCTAGTCTGTGTATAAATATATAAAGAGAAAATTTTATCCATTTCAAAACATTGCACTCACGTAGTAGTAGATTTATCATAGTTAAAGTTAATATGGAAAAGAAGTGCAGGAAGCAAAAAAATATTTTAACAAATATTAATGTCGATCGATTGCACCGATGGCGTAGTTTTTAAGTGGTCGTCTCGTCACTGCTACTATGCCGATTTTGGGGGACAAACTTTGTGTTATCCACAAATGGTTGTTCCGTGTCTGGACGTTCTTTGTATCCGTTCTTAGAATGTTTGTAAAGCCCCCCGAAACGCAGGATTTATTATTAGAGCGAAAGCAGTCTATCTAAATTAAAAAAAAACCTGCCATAGAATCATGAATAGCTTAGTTGGCAAAGGGCCGACACGGTTTATCGAGGTCGCAGGTTCAAATCTTGCTTCGCGAATTATCTTACCCTTGTTTATGATTTACATATACCGGTACTGCTATTGGACCATAATCCAAGCACTTTAAATTAGAAATTCTTTTACATATTCTAGTTGTTCATTAATTATTCTTTCTTTTATTAAGACTGCCGCCAAGATGTATGTGTCGTTGGCTCTTTGGCTTCAAATCGCGAAGTTGTCCCTCTTTACACATAAATCGGAATATCTGAACACTCACGTGTTGTGCCATCTGTGGGAAATTTTAAACAGGGTCCTGTTTTATGATTAACTTCAAATATATATTTATGTATGAGGAAACGAATTTCATATTTTGAAGTCTTGTCTTAAGTCAGGTCCGATTTATAAGTCGGGCAAACTGTTATTAAAGTTTATAGCTAGAAAATTCTTAGAAGCAGCACAAAATCTATAAATGTGGCTGGTAAATGGCAAAAGGTTCGTATCTTATTACGTAGGATTAGGTCCAATGAAATAAGATACGAGCCTTATGCCTGTTACAGATGGTCGAATATGAGTGTTATACACCGTCTACCTACTCGTTCGAGGATATACAGATCTATGTTATGTGTGTAGATTCTTATATTATATATATTCTCTTTCTTATTAATTGGCTGTATCAGCTTTAATACGCTATTGCCTATATTATAAGTTAGTCTAGTTAGTCTAAACACATTGTTAAAAAAATATACTCCTGGCTCCTCCTGCCTGGCTTTTACTGTGGTGAGTTGAGAGGTTGCGTGTACCTCTCTTGCGTTTTTCAAACATCGTCCTTACCCCGTACTTCAAGATATATAAACAGAAGTAACTACACGTATACGATGTTGGTATTGATAAACAATATTGAAATTGTTAATAATATTTTCTGAGTTTTATTTGACTGCAGACTAGTTACTGAATCTACATCAGGATCATCTTCATTTTACCACTTCATTTCCTGCCGAATAAACAAAATGACAGTAAGCAACATCCCACACATCTTAAACCAGCATTCATGACCATTTACCACACATAAAACAATACCAGAGCACAGAAAACGCGTTAAATCGGCAGTAGTACCATTTAATACAGTAAAGGCATACCTCAGGGGGCATTCTGGGGCCTGTTTACGAGAGCCTGCAGAGAGTCGGGTCGCGCATTAATCTGAATAACTGATTAGTTATGTGTCACGTCCTCTGTGTTAAAGTAATGAACATGGCACGGTTTTGTTATTAGCGACGAATATTATAGTGTGTGTGAACTGAAATATATAATTTTCATTAGTTATTAAATTTATGTAGCTTCAAACCGTGATCCTGTATGAGTGAATTTCACGGAAACGTACACCGAGAAAAAGTATACTATGTGATAATGCAAACTTACAACACTACTAAAGATTACTCGACAAAAATACTCAATAACACTTTGGCTGACTCGATAATTGAACACGAGACCTAACGCACAGCGGTCACATTCACTACCAATGCACCGCCGAGGCTGATTATATATACACATCGTTTTGCTCTAACATTTTACCAGCTATAGTAAGCTTATTGCTGTCTACCGATTCCAGATACCGTGCTGCTACTGAGAATTTCTTAACAGAAAACAACGAACACCACTTTGCCACAACCGGAACGCCTTATGCACAGCAGTTGCATTAAAAAACTATATGTATAAAATTATACTTAAATAATAAATTCTTATTAGTAAACATAGGCAACTATGCTTGATTTTGAACATAATTTTACACACAAGAGCAAATAGAAATCAAAAGAAATATTTCTGTGCAAACCTTATCAAAAGTGTTTGCAAAATAAGGGAATCATTAATATTTAAATTGGGGATATCTCGCTATCTTCCTCAGGCAGCTGCATTTAAATAACGATTATATCACAGTTTGTACCGTGCATCCTTTTTCAGTCATTTGACAATTACCGCTGCCACCAGATTTGATACGCTTGAATATTAATTATTTTTGAGTAAATTTCAATATATTTTATTTTAGATTTAAGCTGACGTAACTATTTGACTTAAACAATAAAATAAGTGAGTCAACTACCCTTATGTGCACGAAGCACATTTTTCACACTTGCATATAATTATTTTATTATACAGGGTGGTCTTGTGAAACAAAAATCAAATCAAATCAAAATCAAATCAAATCAAAAGCCCAAGGTAATCTTTAGTCAAGACCAAGGTCCAGGTGGTTTAACCTTTAAACTTTTGCTCTAGGGAATTATAATTATCTCCTTCAGCCGCATACTGTGTAAATTTTAATATCTCACCTTCAACCAGATAAATGAAAATATATTAAGGTCATCTGAACTTAGGTTAGGATGATCTTTTTTTTTGTTTTTGCTTTTTGCGTCGCTGATGTAGTTTCAGTTCCTGCGACCCACCCAGTACCGAGTTGGCACAACGTGGTACCTGTATAAGTTTCATCTTTCGCCGGGTAAGCCGGGCATAACCGCTATGCTCCCCTTTTCACGCGGAAATGCAGACGCCATCCCATCATCCCACAGTTATAAAAATCGAAGGATCAATCTTAACGGAGACAGGCCAAGGGCGCAGCACATATTATAGTGCACAAGTGTGTGTGCAAACATAGGTACACTGATCTACAGGCAGATAAATTAATTTTAAAGTGACATCTTAAAGAATATTTAAATTCTTGAAATTCTGATAAATCTAAATAAATAAGACCAACCTAAATTCTAAAACGATAAGGTTCAAATTGCTTCAACGTTTTATCAAACAACCAGCTGAATTTGCCAGAGAAAGAGTGGTGACCAATTCTATCGGAGACTCGTAATCTGCACAAGAGTAATTATAGTGCACAAGTGTGTGGGCAAACATAAGTGCACTCTCTATTCCCACACTATACTATTAGAGTGAGAAATCTATGAGATGTAAATCCAACAAGATTAGAGACATAAACTCGTCCTTTTACAACCAATTAGATATACTTTCTATATAAAAAACAAGTCTGCCTATATATATTATTTACTGTAACAAACATGGAAGCGAAATAAAGGTTAATAAAATAGAATATTTTATTAAACGACGTGCGTCGGCCATTTTGTTAATTTATATTAATGATGTTACGTATTACCTGTACCGTATTATTTCAGAGTAATTACGTGGGAAGCAGCGATAGCTTAGTCAGAGATCGGCGGACTGCCACGCGAGGTCCCGAGTTTGGACCCTAGATATCTTTTGACTTTTCGGAGTCATGTGCGTATAAATGCATATGAGGATATGCCAAAGAATTCTCCGTAATGTTCTCGATGATATATGAAGTTTGCTAATCTGGGCAAGCGTGGTGAACTATGACCTAACCCTTCTCACTCTGGGTAGAGGCCCTATGCCAAGCAAAGGGACAATTTATTTAGGACTGGTATTATTATACTCGTTATATTCCAGAACAATAAATTTTATATTTTTGCCATGTCCAGCTCCATTAATTTTCAAAAGGAAATATGCTTGTGTCGCGGCAAAATTTACAAACATTAAAACAACAGACACAAATTACACCCAGTTTCAGAACAATACGAGTATGTGGGTCACACAAATATGTATATATATATATAACAACCGGCTCATCAGTAATGTGGTGTGATCACAAAGTTAAGAATACCAACAAGCTCCAGTTTAGTTCTCCATAATATAGTAAGCTGCTATAAAATAGGTCACACCATTAGCAAGCCAAGTCCACTCAATGCACAAAGCTTTAATATTTAATAACGTTACTCAGTCACGATCATGTAACATGCATTAATTGACTACAGTGCGGCAAACGCGGGCAGCTATGGAATTATTCAAGTAGAACTGTACAGTTTGCCCCTATTTTACCATCTCCAAGTAGCATTTAGCCAGAAAATAAAAGTCTCGCCATCACTCTTGTTTAAATTAACAAGAGCGTCAGCATGTGATTACAATTATTCGTGTAATTATTTCCATTGCCCGATATTTTAGTTAAATTTTATTTGATTATTGTGTAACTGGCCTTTAAAATACGAATGTAGTATCTTTTAAGGCTGTTTTTTTCAACCACTGGATAAATCCTACCAGAGAAAGATAAGTAATGCTTTTTCTATTACAGAAGGAACACAACCTAAGGTTCTTTGACTACGATCATTTGCAGGGCAGAAGTAGCCTCCATGCATCCTGTTCAAAACTACATTGTCGACTCCGAAAAACCTTGTTTACAGGGTGTAAATCCAGTTGCATGAGCCAGGTCAGGCGTAACCATTAGCCATGTGATGCACCATGAGTTCACTTGACAGCTTAGTGATATAAAAAATATCTATCTTATTTATACCTCGGGTATATTGTATTCCATTAGCTCAGAGACACAAAAGTGTGTCTTGTCCTCGAAGAACGCCACTTTCCTACTGCCAACGAGTGGTGAGAAAGCATTATGTGAGATGACCAACAGGTTATATTTATAGATACTCTCCAATTTAAGGAAGGTTAAAATTTACCGTAATCTATATATTAATATGTGAAGCAAAAACTTTGTATCCCTTTTTAATAAAATTGCGCGGACGGAAGAGTATAAAATTTGGCACGGTTAAAGTTTATATGGAGAAGGAGGGACGAATTCTAATATTATTATAAAATATGCATTAGAAATACATTGAATTAATGAAAAAATCCTACACGCACACATCCATGCATTTGACACACGCAGTCGAATCACGTTCGTAGTATTTCGGCATTGTTCGTCTGACGTCGTACAATTATTTGTAACTATGGTTACCTAAACCTTATTTATATGTAATAAAGAAAAAAAGAAAACAAAATAGCAAGCTTAGGAATTTTGGTCGAATTTTGACCATTAGGCGACCGCTAGTTTGAATAAACGTACATTACACGCCTATTAATCCGAAATTAGTCGCCGTCTTAACACCAACAAAGCAGACAATAATCAGTCAGAGACTAAATATAAACGTCATTAAACGTTGACGAAACTGCAGGCCACAATAAGCCACAATATTTTTCAGCTCAAAGAAAACATTCCAGCATCCCTTATTTTCTCACAACAAGATTTCGTGGCTTTTAATTCTGTCGTTACAACGAAAGTGCATTACACAATATTATTTTACAAAATTCGCGTGCATTTTAACACAAAAGGCTCAAGTTGCCTACAGCGAACGACCAACAAGCCTGGTAATACAGTCGACATGATTTGATGAAGAAAATATTAAAGGAATTTTAATTAAATAAAATTCTGAAATTCAACTATACGTTGTTTATTTGAAAACACAACTTTTACATAACTTTGAAACAGTCAGTCTCCCCGTGAAGATGGCTGCTGGAAGCAACCATTATCCCCATAAGTGTAAGTAAATCTAAACAATTTGATAATTAAAATACCTTAAAATAGTAGTAAAGTTTAACAGTCGTAGTTTTACAGTTATAAAAATATATAAAAGTAGTGTTTTTCAAATAAACAAGGCGATAAAATCCGTATAAAATAGTTCAATGCCAATGTACAACATTCGCGTAAACCTAAGACAATATTATTATAAAATCTTATTTGCCTAAATGGTCTCGTGGCTTGTTTGCGCTTATGTTTGCCAATCACAAGGCTGGGTTTGATTACGTGGTGAAGAAAGAGTCTTGTCTATACTAATATTGTAAAGCTGAAGAGTTTGTTTGTTTGGTTGAACGCGCTCTATAACATCACGCTACGATCAATAGCTAGCCGCTAGCATCAATGAAATATGTTGCGAAAACGGGACAATTCTCTTATGTGACGCAGGTGAAGTTGCGCGGGCGGTCAGCTAGTATACACAATATGTGCTAACAAGAGTGAAATAAAATATTTTTTTTCTTTTCTCTCTCTAAAGTGCAACTGTGGTGTTCTATTACGAAATTCTTGAAATCCGCACGGAGTTTGGAAGTGTCTCTTATCAGAGGAGTTCGATATTGTCAACCTTTTTCTAATGCAGTGGGGTGGGCAGTCTGAGGTTGCGTGGCGGGTTACTCTCCTTCCAATTAGATTACCGCCAAATAATGCATAATTTGATACAATATAAATATTTATAGAAGAAAACAGCAAACAGAAAAAGAGAAGGCGTGTTAATGTTTATAAGCCGCAAAAGACAAATAATGTAATATGATTTCACACATAATAAGTGAATATGGATACACATAGGAATTGAAGTATATAGCAATGGATCGAAAAGATATAAATTGCTAAATCCACCAGTGCTTAGCAGGTTTTTTTTTTATATACCATGATGTTGGCAGGAAAGCTGGCCGCTTGCTTGCCTGAGGATATAAGCACATACGCGCCTGCAATGCTAGAGCAACACATTAACTTTGTCGATCATTTAAAAACCTATTATATATTGACTGCACAGATGACGTAGTAGTTGAAGTGGTCATTGCGCCGAGTGTTATGGGTTCGAATCCTATATGGAACATAAATTTGTGTGCTCCACAAATGGTTGTTCCGAGTTTGGATGTTCTTTGTGTCCGTTGTTTGAATGTTTGTAAAGTCCACCGCGACACATGAATAATTCCTAGTGCGGCAGCTGTTTTTTAAAAAGTGTTTCTTTTTATAAAAAAGAAAAGATAAATTTCTAGTAACTCTTAAAAATGCCATACTTAAATTATGATTGAACACACCACATTGCAAAATACCATGCTACTTTTAATACAGTCTGATAGTAAAAAAACTAAATGAATTACATAAAACCCTCGTACATTTAATAAAGAGAAATTTGCTGACGTGTATAATCAAGTTATTTTAATTTGACTACATTTCTCGTTCTCGAGCATGTAGCTTCTACAGACGCAGACTATTAAATAAAATATTTATGCAGTATACACATTATAGTGAAAACTCTGTGCATGAATGAAACAGTGGTAGCGATGGACTAAGTATTGGAGTTGCGATGGAAAGGTCGACTAGAATCCCACCCATTGTAGTTTTGACGTTAAACGTAACAACAAAAATACTAGTAATTTATAAATCAAATTACTGATGCTGAACTTAAAAATCTACAATTTCTAAAGTAAAATGTTATCAGCTTTGTATATAAGCTGCCTATTGCTGAGCACGGGCCTCTTTTTAGTACAAGAAGGGTTAGACTATAGTCTACCACGCTGACCCAGTGCAGACTTCACATATCTTCAAGAACATTATAGAGAACTTTAATGCCTGCATGCAACCTGCGTGTCTTAAAATTCTCCATAATATAAAAACATCGTGAGGACACTATGTTTTCCTTCACCTCTAAATCAAGCGATAGCTGATTAAAACGCACGTTACTCCGAAAATACAGTTTTGCGTGCCTTGAGTTTGAATTCGAGAGCACTGCTTGGCAGTCAAAGGGTCTCCTACTAGTCTATCGCTGGTGAAAGAAATCGGATATAAAATAAAAAGTAAATAGTTCCTGAGAAAAGTCATGTGCGAGAGTAACTTTATTAAAAAGTTTGTTCAATAGAGGCTATGTTTTCCGTTTGATATTTACCTAAACCTCAGCTAACATACGATCTAAATATATAAAAAAGAGGCTTATCTATTCATAACTGTGTCGTGTCGTGAGGCCTGTGGACGATGGCTTGTCATCGAATGAGCGAACACAACCATTAAACGGGCTGTACCGTTTAAATAATCACCTTGAATTTAAAGTGTCAGTGTATAAGAACTGCACGGATGGCGTGGCGGTTTAAATGGTCGCCTGCCACTGCGCAGAGTGTCGTATATTAGATTCTTATAATTTGTGTAATCCACATATACATAGTTGTTCCGAGTCATAGTGTTATGGGTTAGATCCTCATACGGAACAAAAATTGTGTTTCGCGAACAGCATGCAGGATAACTATCAGGATACCTCGAGGGCGTAGTGGTTAGTATAACCGACTGCCACGCCTGAGGTCGCGGGTTCGATTCCCGCACAAGTCAAACATTTGTGTGCATGAATACGGATGTTTGTCTTGGTCTGGGTGTTTCTATGTATAATATGTATGTATTTACAAAAAAAAAGCATATATGTATGTTTATCCATTGTCTAGTAGATACCCATAGTACAAGCTCTGCTAAGTTTGGGCTAGATGGTGTTGTGTGCATGTAGTAGAATATTATTAAAAAAAAAAAACGTTCAAGCAACGGACACAACAACACCCAGGCTCGTAACAATTATTTGCGAATCGCTTAAAATGTTTGTCTCTTGTGAGTATCAAACCTACTATGTGACACACTACTCAGTACAATGACAACCACACATTGACAACGTAAACCATAACGCCATCCGTGTACACGCGTTTGACTACACAGTCAAAAGTTCACAGCGTGTAAAACCGTGGCAAGTAATTTGTGTAAATTAATTATTTCCATTATATTCAATCAGCATTTAATAGTCAAAACATTTTGTTATCTTTGAAGCATTGATTCGACAATCTTAAAGAGAAAATTACTCAGAAGCTTTCAAAGCTCTCGAAATTAATGTAGACCCGAGTTTCGTCACTCGGTGCTATTAAGGGCCAATAATGTCTTGAAAGGAAAATATTCTTAATCTTGAACATTTAACTGTGTAAATAACGCCCGCTTCGCATTCCTATTCAATTATGCTTCGGATCAAAGTTTTAGAGAGTAATGGAAACTATTAGAAGCGAAGCAGAGTTATACTTAACTAGATTTTGCCCACGGCTGCGCCCGCGTTAATGTAGATTTTGTCAATAAATTTTTGTCGCTTTAGAGCTTCGCTTATATTTGGATAAACGTTACCCTATTTACTTTTGTGTACCTCTGACAACGTGTATGCGAAATTTCATGATGATCGGTCGAGTATTTAAGGCATGAATGCGTAGAAAACAAATTCACATTCTCATTTATAATATTACATAGAATTTTCAAAGACAATATTTTGAAAATCCTAAAACTATTTACTCAAATGTAGGTAGTCATTATTTCATAAAATTAATATTCGGGAAATAGTTTGATGATGAAGATCAAATTAGAATAGGCAATTGAGTTTATTATTAATAATTTATGACAAACTCTTAGATTTATAATATTAATAATATACAAAATTTGTAGTAGTGAATGCGACTGGTTTCGAGTTCGATTCCCGGGTAGAGCAGAGTGTTTATCGGTTTTGTGTTTATAAAGTTTTATGTCATGGCTTAGTCTGTCCTGTAAGAACTTTAGGATAAAAATATATAACAGACTATACACTTATGTTTAAAAATTTGAGATAACCCCCTATAACTAATTTTAATAGTTCTGCCGACACGAACACTCGAAAGCAAAATTTTTATATATAAAGATAACACATGTTACTATAGCTTAGACCGCCTGAACGTAACGATAATGAATATAACTGCAGTACAGTAGTAGTAGTTTCGGGTTCGATCCCCTTGTCGTACATAGTTACAGTGTTTTTCAATAGGATTAAGGTACGGAAAACATATTTGACGAAATCCATATATACACCTGCCTACCATTCCCGGGAAGTGCGAGTCAAATCATGTATTAATCAAGTCAAATTTTGAATTTCATTTTTATTAGACAATGGTTTAATTATTTATTTGAATAATATAATATTTACAATATATTTACATTATGCATTTTAAACCGAATAAATCTAATTTATATTTACAATCGTATTAAAAAAGATAACATAATTATAAAAATACTAATAATTATAATACTAAATATTTACAAAAATGTTTACACGGTAGTAAAGTCAGTTTGTTTAGTCACATTTAATTTTAAATTAAACTTGTTTTGTTTTAATTGTCATTGTCATCAGCTTTACTCGCCTCGCAAAGCCGACCGGATTGCGTTCCTACCTCTCGTTGATACATTATAGATTAATGTTTCTTAATTAAGGCTAAGGCTTCAGGCAGCAGAAGGAATTATAGCGTCAATTAATATTTTAATTAAATTAATTTAGGTATACCTATATTAATTATGTTTATGTAATCAAAGATTGTGTTTGATTATAGCTTACTAGGTCGCCCGCGGCTTCGCTCGCGTAAATGTGGGTTGTAAGTGTGGGTCAAGGAACAGAAATGAGACAATATTTTGATTTGATGAGTTCACGCTGTGACGGATTAGAAGCCTTCTGTAAAACCCGAATAATGAATCTTGTGACGTAATAGGCTCTGACACAAATTGTGTAGGCACGGATGGGCCGATTAATTCAACACATAATAACTGACGCATTTTCAGCAATACGGTAGTTGGCTCACATTTTTTATTATGTACTAGATTTTGTGGCTTCGCTCGCGTAAAGGTCAGGTTAGTTTAGATTAGTAACAGTACGTTTTCTAGATGAAAGTTACCCTATGTCCTATTCTGTTCTCCAGAGAACGGATATGAAAAATTTCACGATGATCAGTCGAGTAGTTAAGGCGTGAAAGCGAAATAAATAAACTCACATTCTGCGCTGCAGCCATTATCCTAACTAATAATATTGTGAGACAACAAGACAACAAACTGAGCCCTGTACATATGTATCGGATAATATTTAAATAATTTTCAATTCGCACTTTAAAAGGTCGTGACTGATTACAATAGCCACATATTACAGACTACATGAAAAGAAAAACAAAGATTTATTAATGTAACTGTAGAAAGTTAGTTCGTGTTAGCAAACGAAATAAAAATACCACTCTTTTTAAACAAGAATAGTTTATTCACCAAGTGCAATTAACGGATAGCATGCGATATGTTCTAACTTTAACTTTTTAGGGTTCCATACCTCAAAATAAAAAGAAACCCTTATAGGAACACTTTGTTGTCCACCACTTGGTACAGACAGACAAACAGATAGTCAGCTGTGTTTCTGCCTGTCTGTCTTCTGAAGCGTAAAGGCGTGAATGCGTAACACACAAACTCACAATCGCATTTATAATATTAAGTTAGGATACAGAATTTAAAAAATAATAACAACAGTAAATCTGCATGTGAATCTGCAAATGAAAAAACTTCTAAATCAACGCGATCAAAAGCTACAGCCGTTTATGGCGCATATTATGACGCTCGCAAGGGAATTAAAACTTTAAGAGTACTTTCCGTTGACCTAGAATCATCAAATTTGGTACAAAGCCATGTCTTATAGCACAAGTAAAGGGAAAAGTCCAGAATCTGTAAATTTGTAGATACATACATCACAAAATAAATTAAAGTTTGTACGGATCCCTCCGTGCGTGACTCCACCTCGCATTTTGCCAATATTTTATTACATGTTTTTACTGACTTGTCTTAAGGTTTAATGTCTTATTCAAAAAGTTTCTTTGTATAAAATTTAAATCGCGTACAACATGTAAAATAATTAGTTATACTTATAAATGAAAACCATTTTTTATGGTGCATTGTTATAGTTCATTGTACTTTTATGTCTGTCTTATAAAAGGTAAAATGAAGAAAGTAACGTTTGTAAAAGCATCTAAGCTCTCCGGTTTGATGCCTACATCGAGAAAGTGTTATTTGCTTGATGTGGCTGTAGTTCTGTGACTATGATGACGTGATAGACGGCAGCAAGCTGGCCCTCTATTACTGCGACCTAAAACTACAGCTGCCAAATGTGAGTGTAATATACCTTTACCTTTGAGCATGCGACTATGCATTGACAATTTTTTTGACTATATTCGTTCTCTAATAAATTGAGATACAAAAATAACTTAAATAATTATGGGTCTATATATAATTATTAATTAGATGTCTTTAAAAAAAACAAATTATCTCTACCAATACGCCAAATTCGTTAATTACTTTTTACTTTTAAAATACCAATCCAGGTTAAGGATTAATACCTGTATCGCGGGGATCTTTACAGACATTCAAACCTAGACTCAGACCAATTATAATGTAGATCACACAAATGACAGTCCCATATGGGTATCGAAATCACAACACTCAGCCAAGCGAGCATTTAAACTACTTCAATCTGTGCAGACATTTCGTACTGGACTTATACTCAAGTAAATAAAAGTGTTCTCATCTAAGTGGAATGTTAATTTCTTTACGAGAAAATAAAGTCGCCGTACATTATTTTACAAACACATATTTCGTTTCAATTGAAAGATAGTACGATTTTATTTTTAAGAATATTCTTTTCACAAGAATGGTCTACAGCCAAACTTAGAGTCGCAATTCGCACTTGTCGTTCTGGTGATTTGGGAGTAGGTACATATATATAATTATATACGTGTATATATATCTTTTTCTTTCTTTGCAAGTAAGAAAAAATATGGTTGACTAAATTTTTTCCGTGGCTTCGCTCTCATTTATCTAGATTTAGTCGTATGCAGTAAATAAATTATTTTCCCTCAGGAACAGTTATTTTTTCTGGATGAAAGGTACCCTATGTCTTATGCACGAGAACAGACGCATTTACAGCAATACGGTGGTTGCCTCACATTTGTTATTATGTATAACTAGATTTTGTGGCTTCGCTCGTGTAAAGGTCAGGTTAATTTAGACTAGTAACAGTACTTTTTCTAGATTAAAGGTACCCTATGTCCTATTCTGTTCTCCTGAGAACGTATATGAAAAATTTCATGATGATCGGTCAAGTAGTTAAGGCGTGAAACGAAACAAACTATGAGGTCTTGGGTTCGATTCCTAAGTCAGTCAAAATGTTATTGGGATTTTCTGTGAAGAAATTCTAAGAAGCAGTACTGAGTATAAGAGTATGAATCTAGGCTTAGTAGACGGCAATAAATTCGTCCCTTATTACGAAAGACTTAAATTTCCTGCCATAATGTAGGCTTTTACACTTCTACATATACATATATACAGCTTTGCCACGGTTAAATACTAGATGATTGACCCGCACATCAATGAATGATTAAAAGGCTACGTTTTGGAATAGTTCAGATAAACAGCTCTTTCTAAAGTCGTTGCATGTTGCACGCTAAATAGTTTTATATCACAGAAGTCCATTCTGGCGCTAATTATAGACTCTGTGTTTAAGCTATTATTTGAAACGTCATGTACTAACATACATGCACGTATAGTAATAATATGATATTAATATTTATTACTGTAAGGTTTCACGTCTGGTCTTTTTTGTTTATTATAGGATTTTTACTCAGTTGAACATGCCAGCCACATTATACCTTGAACTTAATATTTGCTTGACAATTAACCAAAAAAAGAGATAATAAAAAGTTATTAGCTTTACGTCATCGTGATTGCCTCATTTGAATATATTCTTGAGAACTTGGGTTCAAGTCGGATGTTATTGTATCTTTCTTAAATGTACTCGATAGATGGCAATAAGCTGATCCCCAATTTTCTGAGACCTATTATACATTATATAGTCAAATGTGGGCGTAGTACACCTATACTATTCTCTTTCGATGATTTAATTAAAATTATTCTATACCTAATTTCGTATTTAATACTTAATTCTTTATTTCTTTTCTTTCTTCTAAAAAGATAACTATAGAATACAGCTTCACTTACATGCAAACAACAGACTCAAAAATTACCGACACTCAGAACAATAATATTCCCGTATGGTGATCGAACCTAGAACATTCGGCGCGGCAGTGGCGAGGCGACCACTTAAACCACTAACACCGTACATTCAAAACCAAATTAAGAAATTTATAATTTAAAGTTTCAATATAAACTTTCTTATTTAATTAACTACTCTATTGCAGTAGGAAGGATAAAACTTGGAATAATAGTGTAAATACCTATATAATAATAATAATCATAATAATACCAGCCCTGTATTAAACTGTCCCACTGCTGGGCATGGGCCTCTTCTCAGTGTGAGAAGGGTTAGGCCATAATCCACCACGCTGGCCTAGTGCGGGTTGGCAGACTTCACATATCTTCGAGAACATTATGGGAGAACTCTCAGACATGCAGGTTTACTCACGATGTTTTCCTTCACCGTAAAGCAAGCGATAATTATTATTTAATACGCATATAACTTCGAAAAGTCAGAGATGCACGCCATGGGTTCGAACCCTAGACCTCTGCGTGACAGTCCAACGGTTACCCATTAGGCTATATAATAAAATAAAATTTCTTACCACAAGGTAATCGGTCCTATTTGCATAACTATAAGCGCATAATTAGTGGCGTATTACAAGCCTATTTAAACACGCTTATAAACTATGTAACCGCGTTAATAGCACTCAAGGTGTAACGCTAAGTGAACGTTTTTGACGTAAACGTCACTTTATATGTTGTAGTAAAGAGATGAAATACGCAAGAAGCCGAAGTAACTAGGAATGATTTAAGTATTCATCTTCAAGTTAGGCTCTTAATAGTACATATCCTGAACTGTGAACTCGTTGCGTGGCTAATTAAAAACTAAGACTTTGAGCTTAAGTGCCATAACACACATCGTATCTTGTAGAAACGCTATTTAGCTTTTCAGTCATTTACAAGTTAAAAAAAACTGAGCGTCCGAGTCATAGTCAAGAGACTAAAAGGAAAAAAAAAAAACGTTAACCCGCTCCCAAAAAGAATATTAGTAATTTGTGACCTAAATTGCTAGTAAACTTTTGAAGAAAAATAAATATAATATTTCTTTTTTACTTTGGAAAAAGTTTCCGACACAAAAACCCAAACCGTAACTTTCTTATCGAATAGATGAGCTAATTTAAACCAACTGGTACTTCTTTTATAAACGCTCATCCTAGAACTGAAGTTACCAATACTCTTGCAATATTTCACTTTATATCAGCCAATCCGCGATCTTACGTATTTCGCCACATTACTGTAACATACATAATCCACTTTTACTAAACATCTTTTATTGGATTACAACACACGCTTCGACGAAGATTGAATTTAGACGAAGAATGCATCAGAAATTTGCCACACAATTCCCTTTAAATTGATGTTAAAGGTGAAGGAAAACTTCTTGAGGAAACCTATACATCTGAGAGTATTTAATAATATTTTTGAAGAAATTTGAAATGTGCCGACCCGCACTGGGACATCTGAACTATGGCCTAACTTGTTTTTCATTGATAAGAGCCTTGTCCAACACAGCTCACATTCAGAGAAATTGTTTTTTTTAATTTTATGGCCATGGTGACAAAATGCATGATTTTGAAAATTTACCGTAGACATGGCTGCTTGTAATACCATCATACCTAATCTAAGAAAAATAATAATAAATGGGTTATAAAATCGGAATATGTGAGCCTCCGGTAGGTATTTCAAAAGTTAGAGAAGACTCCTTTCTTTGTATCCAATTATGCGTGGTAAGCAAGTAAAACACTAATAACATTGGAAAACTGTTTCGCTCGGTGTTTACAATCTTACTATAGCTGTTACGCAAGTTTCCGACAAGAGAATGGTGCTTGTTCAGTACCAGGTTCATTTATGCTGCCACCAAGTGGGCTTTACCACTTTCATAAACATATTAGATTTTGCGTGCGGCTTCGCTCGCGTAAATGTAGGGTAGAGGTTAGGTTAGTAACAGTACTTTTTCAGGATGAAAGGTAACCTATGTGCTTTTCTGTTACCCTGACAACATGTATGCAAAATTTCATGATGATCCGTTACGTCGTTGTGTAGAAGCGTTACAATGAAACAAACTCACATTCGCATTTATAATATTAGTTAGGATTAAAATATTTAAAAACTGAATCAAAGCGAAGATCTCGTGAATCCCATACAAGATCGCAAAGTTATAATACAAACGAACAACCCACTCAATATAATAAAAACATATTAATTCCGAGAAACTGCGTCCAGCGTCAATAATAATTGATTGAGAGACTCATAACGACATTTTTATCGTCCAGCCATTATTTGCAGAAAGCCAGATTAGGTGCGTATTGATTCTGACAATTGGCTGTGACGCGACTTAATATAAGGTTATTGGGGAAGTCGACACAAAAGATCCCACTGGGTCGAAGTGTCGCCGGTCTGTACTGACTGGCCCCCCCACACAAGATAAGATAAGATAATATAAGGTGAATTTAGGCAACATTTGTTGTAACGTTTACTGTTTAAATAACCGCATGGTAAGCGGTTCCGATAACCTTTGATTATAGGAATGACACGCGTGTGTAACAAAATAAACCATCATGTAATTATGGCGAATTGGATCTCTTAGTGTCTGCCCGTATTCGTTATTTCAATTCGCCATAATTAGAATGATGTTAGAATGATGGTTGATATTTCTGTTGATGTCAGATATACCATAGTGTCCTTATTACAAGCAACTATGCATAACAAAATCAAGCACATATGTAGAATTCGATTTCGTCATTCAAAAATATTGATGAAATAGTATGAAAATTACAATGTTACCAATTTTCTTCATACTAAGCTGCAATTCATATTTGACACCTTGTTATTATGCTGGCTACTTAAACTACTCCTAACTACTCCAATAAAAAAATCCTTACCTGAAATTTAAACCTGGTCTTTCACGCTCACATATACCTCACTGGAGCAACAAGGCGAATAAATATAATATATTATGTAACATTCGCAGCCAATACACTCTCACCCTTTTACATCTATGGTGCAGTAAAATTCTACTCACTGTATTATTGTCTTCTGTTTACGCGAATGTTATTCATTGAAATTAAACTACTATATACGGATTTTATTGCGTTGTTTATTTATCACTCTTTTACAAAATGAAGTAACTGTTACACTACATACTACTACTATTAAACTTTACTAATTTTGAAGCTAATTAAATTATTAAAACTATTATATCTGTTTTGATTTAATTTTACACTTTCCCAGACGTTTCGGTTGCTTTTCAGCAGCCATGGTCACGGGGAGACTAAGATGGTAGTTGTCTCAATGTTCCAGTGTAGTTATTTCAAAGTACCCGAACATAATTTAATCTTTGGTGTTTCTATTTACGCAGAATGAGCTCAAAGTATCATGAAGTCTGGCTGTGGTTTGCTTCTTCTTGGGTTTCACTATTTGAATTACTGGATTCCAAGCTGGTGGTACATTCCAATCATCTTCTCTATTGAAATTGGGACGTTTTTTGATTTCAATAGCCTCGCGAAGCATCCTGGGTAGGAATCGGTGTTCTCTGAAACAAAGACATTCCCACGGTAGCTAACTGTTTAGGATGGTGGTCACTACCATCCTAAATAGTTAGCAGTCAACACATACTACAAGCCGCCAACGAAGATAAGTCAATTTTTACCATCCGTCATGTGCCAATTACCTTTACAAGATGCAGGGGTCTATAAAATAGATTGTGACTGTGGACTCTCATACATTGGTCAAACCAAACACCAAATATTAAATTATGTTCGGGTACTTTGAAATAACTACACTGGAATATTGAGACAACTACCATCTTAGTCTCCCCGTGACCATGGCTGCTGAAAAGCAACCGAAAAGTCAGGGAAAGTGTAAAATTAAATCAAAACAGATATAATAGTTTTAATAATTTAATTAGCTTCATAATTAGTAAAGTTCAATAGTAGTATTATGTAGTGTAACAGTTTCTTCATTTTGTAAAAGAATGTTAAATAAACAACGCGATAAAATCCGTATATAGTAGTTTAATTTCAATTCTACTCACTTATTATTTTCTAAAATTAGCTTTTATTACGGCTGCAACGATTCAAATGCTACGTGCTATGTCAGAAGCTACGGATGCTACGATGCTACGGAATATCGTAGACATTATTTGAGCAGTGTCTGCACGGATGGCATAGTGGTTTAAGTGGTAGCCTAGCCGCTGCCATTGCATCGAGTGCTGTGGGTTCGAATCCCACATGAGACAAAAAATTGTGTGATCCACAAATGGTTGCCCTAACCTGAGTGTTATTTTTGTCCGTTGATTAAATTTTCTAAAGTCTCCCTTGACACAAGAGTTCCTAATAGTGCCAGAGTTATATTTAAAAAAATATGTTTTTGTTTGTATTCAATTGGGTTAATACGGTAATTTTTACTAACAATATTATTGAAGCGACTGACCCAGTTGAATAAAAGTTTATACAATGTTTCTTCTGGACGGATAAAACATTAAACGCCGATAATACTACCTATGACGGTAAAATATGACTCATGTGTTAGTTGATATAATATACATAGGTACAGCAATTTTATAACATAACATTCTAACTAATATTATAAATGCGAATGTGGGTTTGTTTGTTACGCTTTCACGCCGTAACTACTCGACCAATCGTCTAAATTTTCGCGTATACGTTGCTTAGTGTACACAAACGGACTTCGGGTATCTTTCCTCTAGAAAAAAGAACTATTCCCATTGGATAGGATTTTATTGACAGAATCTACATTATCGCGAGCAAATCCGTGGTAAAAGCTAGTATCTTTATAAACCTTCGATTTGTTACAGGCCCTTTAAGTTAGGAAAGAGCTAGACAATTTTCCATAGCTTTGGTCTACTGTAGGTTGGCAGATGTAACAGATATACGGGAATATTTCGTAGAATTATCTACATATATGCCGGTTACTCATAATATTTATCTTTCTGTAAACGAGCTTAAAGTTACTTTTAAAGCACACGTAAAAATGTCTGTTGGTAGTATATAATATTTACAAATGAGGTATTGGTAAATATACTACTAGGTTATTTCTACGAGTTATACTAAGTTTTCCAAGATTTAAATGGCCATTGGACCAATACACATGCCCAATATACATAGGGCATGTGTATTGATCCAATGGCCAAAATAAAATACTTTCCTTCTAATAGTACAGCGCCTTGAAACTATAGAAACTCTGTTCATTATCGTAATACAACATAACGTTCTTAGCCTGTAATTTTTTCGTAGTATCGTATCGTATACATAGATCAGTACTAATTCCACGTATAGGTTAAGGTTCGCTTTAATGTGAAGTTTGACCAGCGTAGGTACAATTTTGATAGAAAGTAATAACCAAAGCAACCGAACACAAGTGACAGAAAAATAAAGCATTATTAAACTTATCGGTAAAACCGACGAAAGCCATCAGATGTCATTACAAACATTCAGGAAACGGACACAGACAACACCCAGACTTGGCACTATAATTTCTGGATCACACAAATATTTGTGTCATGTGGGGATCGAACTTCCAACACGGTGACCAGTTAAACCACTACGCCATGGTTTAACCGTGCAGTCAATTATAATACAAAGCACCACAAACTAAACGAACACCAGTGACACGAAAATAGAGCAAAATTAAATGAATCAATAAAACTACTGGTGGAAATACTGATAAGATGTTTTTTTTAAGTAAATATTTGCTTCAATAAAAATAATTTCTCTACCAGATCACCGGTTTCTACTAATATATAACACAAAAGTTCTACGAACTGCTACGCCGCGACATTTATCTATGACGCTACGAAGTGCTACGCGTCTACGACATTTCGTAGACGCCTTTTACATAGCAAGCTTGGCTTCAATTAAGCTCTAAATTGCCTTGGAGGTTTGTGCCTTCGCACAAAATTTTAATATGCCTTCGCCTTTGTAAAGATGTCGGCTGAATGTAAAACGCGATTATTTACTTACAATTTTATTAAACAATTTGAATAATAGAGTCAGTTTAAGTGACTTTGAAGTTAATTAGAGATACTTTCGTTGTGTATTTTGGAAGTGTACTAAGTTCTACTTTTGGGTTAAGTTTTGTTATTCTTATAAGGTGGCTGTAGAGTAGTATGATGTTGGTAATAATAAAAAAGTAACTAATCTACATGAATGGTGTATTAACTTGAATGGTTATTTCAACTAATCATTCTGTTCCTAATATTATAATGTGCTTGGATATTGTTTACTCTTAGTACAGATAAAATATGTCAAATCACTATGAAATAAAATAAACGACAAACAATTTATCAAGAAAAAAAAGAGGATAAATCTGTTTAGAACAGGCGAAAGAAGAAGCCAAACTAATATCATTATGGAGAAAGGCCAAGTACAATGTTGGGTGTTTTACATGTAAATTATATACTAGGGAAGGCGCGTCACAGCAGTGAGGTGGCACACCGTGGTGGTTCTAGCCGGTAGGCCCGAAGTCTCGGGAAAGCCTGACATAACCATCTCGTTTCGCCTTGTGACGAAGGGGTATGCATTTCCCAATGTAAAAAAAAGGACAAAGATAATGGTAGGCGCGTCACACACAACACAGGTTATGGGTTATTAGCTACTAATGTCGATATACAATATCAATATAATTATGTAGCGGAATGTAGTGAATATGTTAGATAGTTTAAATAATTTTATTAGCTTATAAATAAGTAAAATTCAATAGTAGTAGTAGTGTAACAGTTTCAAAATTATGTAATACAGTGTAATTATGTAATAAATAAACAACGCGATAAAATCCGTATATAGTAGTTTAATTTCAATGAATAACATTCGCGTAAACAGAAGACAATATTATGAGTTTGGTAGCTTTTAGTAAATTGATGAGAGATAGCAATAATTAATTAATTAACATGAGTGAGAAAGACAGCCTTTCAACTGAGTTCTTTTCTTTTAGCAAAGATTTTTGTTTTTATCATATTACTTACTAGCTTTGGCCCCTGGCTTCGCTCGCATAAAAGTAGGTTAGGTTATGTTAGTAATAGTACTTTTTTTAAACAAGATATAACCTATGTTACTCGGTGATAATATAGCTTTCTAATGGGTAAGAATTTTTAAAAGCTGTTGATTGGTTTTTGTTTTTTAAAACAAAAATGACAATGGCAGGTGACAATTGTTTGTAAGGATTTATCCTTACAATCAATCAATCAATCAAAATAAATTTATTCAAATTAGGTTACAAGGTAACACTTATGAATGTCAAAGTTACACGTAATTTTTTTTCTGTGAATTTACATTTACTGCCACGTTCAGCAAAGCAAGGGTGTAGGGCTCATGAGAAGAACGGGCAAGAAACTCATAGCCACTCTTTTTAATCGCTAAGTGTACAATAATATTTCGCTTACAAATCATAACTGTAAGGTGCTGCAACCATTTCTCCATGAACTACAACTCAACATACTCAAGCATTTGATAAAAATTGATGGTAGCCTCTAAAGCAGCAGTATGGTAAATAGGAGCATCCACTTACATGTACATAAATAATCAAGACAAGACGTGATTGTAGTCTGTAGTTTAATCTAATAGTTTTGTTTACAAACAAACAAAAAATCAAATATTTCCTCTTTGTAATATTCGTATAGATATAAGGTGATATTTTTGGTAGCATAACAGTAATAAAACGCAAATGCTGAGCATGAGGTCTAGAGTTCGTTTTGTGAATCGAGAAAAGTAATTACCAATGATACTATTCTCGAACTGAAAAT
The DNA here is from genome assembly GCA_963675205.1 of Catocala nupta. Taxonomy (NCBI): domain Eukaryota; kingdom Metazoa; phylum Arthropoda; class Insecta; order Lepidoptera; family Erebidae; genus Catocala; species Catocala nupta. The sequence continues at coordinate 4,182,898 of OY776105.1, forward strand.
CGAACTCAAAAGAAAGAATTTCAGTAGCAGCATTTGTGGGACTGGGTCTTGTTGATGGCAATAGGCTTGAACCTTATTGCGTGGTACCTAAAGTATAACTGTTCAAGAGCAGGTGTAATCAACTTCTCCCTACCGGATAGGATATAGATGTCAGACGAAGTAGCAATATTTTTTTCACCTATGTAGTGTTCAATGATTCTGGTATTAATATTAGGATTAACCCAAATATAATGACGTATCAAAGCCAAAAAACAAGTATCTGAAAAACCTTAACTAATACTATAAATGCGAATGTGAGTTGTTAGTTTGTTTGTTTGCTACTTGACCGATCATCGTGATATTTCGTACGGGTATAAAAAGAACATAAGGTTCCTTCCATCTAAAAAAGGTACTGTACCTGAGGGATAAAAATTTATTGACATAACCTGCAATTAACGTGATCGAAGTCGCAGGCAAAATCTAGTAATATTATAAATGCAAATGTGTCTTTTTTATGCTTTTAAACCTGAACTACTTGACTGATCATCATGACATTAACGTGTAAACGTTGCCAGAGGTACAAATAAGGACATAGGGTACCATTCATCCAGAAAAACCAAACCGAAGTCGTGGGCAAAAACTAGTTGATATACAGATTAACCCAAGCTTTATGCTTTTAGTGGAACTGTGATATTTCCAGACGAATTTAGAAATAATCCTTAATAAACCTACACACTTTACAGACTCGGGGAGTATACGAAAAGATATAATTTAGTATTATCTTAGCGAAAGGCTTAACATACGACGTGAAAGCCTTTAAGACTGAGTTTTGAAATGATATATGAAAGCCTACCTAATCCTTTATTATGAAGAGGAAAGGTTTGTATTTTTATTTGTAATTATTAAACTCAAAAAGTACTACACTAATTTTAATAATTCTTTCACCATTGGAGAGCTACTTTATCCAAAAGTAACATAGGCTATATAACATCACGTTACGAGCCACGGCCCACGAGCCGTAAATGTGGCTGATACCGTGTCGACAGTTTCTATTGCAAATACTTGGATGTGACTAAATCACATAAACCCATGAGTGATTTGGATGAAACTTGCCACACAAGTATACTGTGTTTTGGATCAAGTATATATTGAATCGAAGTACGCGTTACGGTGGCAGTCCATTGTAATGAAATTATTAGAGAAGTACCAGCCACGCACCCTCGGATAGCAATCGGACGGTGCGAGACGGATTCCTCTCTACCCAATATTTTGTTTTATAACACATAGGAGTCTTTTCACACTTTTTATCCCGGAATGTTTGACGTGGGACACGTGGGTGGTGATCAAAAAACCAATGAATCCATCGATTTTTTGGAGTGAGAAGTATCGAGTAAGTATCACGACGGCCTAAACTATTATGCCGTCGTGATCCCCGTGAAACGTCTCATACTGATATCCCCAAAACAGTAGGAGTAGAGGTGTATTAGATCCACATTTCACTAACTATGGCTTTGACTGCATGGATGGCGTAGTGGTTTAGGAGGCGACCCTCGCCGCTACTCATACGCCGTGTGTGGGTTCGAATCCCACACGGGACAAAAAATTGTGTGATCCACAAATGGTCGTTTCAAGTCTGGTTTTTTTTTGAGTCCGTTGTTTGGATATATGCACATAAAGTCCCCTGGGACATAGGGAATAATAACAAGTACTTTTTCAAAAATGGTCTTTTCATAAAAACCACGTAATAGGGAACGAGCCCATTATACTCCGATAAGTAACTAGGAATTTATTAACATAAGAACCTAATAAACCACATCATTCGAACCCGAGACCATATGCTAATTTATGAATCACTCCAATTAATTATCCCTCGTGGGATTCAAACCCAAGCGTGACGGTAGCGGCGAAGCGACCGCTTGCCTGCTATGATTGACAATGCTTTTATATTATACAAAGGAATTACAGTAACCTTTTATCGACAATGAGATTTTATTCGTCTTCGTATCTGTCACTGGCAAGCACGGCACGATATCACGACGTAATTTGAATGACATTTCTTCATGTTTTTTGTAAATTTAAAGGCAGTGATAGCCTAGTGGGAAACCGTTGGACTGCCACACAGAGGTCTCGTTCTATCCCACGACAAGCACCTATTACTTCTTGAAGCTATATGCGTATTAATTGGCTATTTTATTTTTAATACGTCGCCCGCTTTATGTAAAAATCCTGTATCGCGCCAAACTATACAAACATTCAAACAACGAACGCAAAGAACACTCAGACTGGGTCCTGTATTGGGATCGAACCCACGACATTTGGCGCAGTGTTAGTGGTAAGGCGACAACCTGAACAGTCAAAAGTTAACAATCACTCGCTTTAACGGTGAAAGAAATGCTGCTGTCCTCCGCGGTTTCACCCACGTTTATGATGACTGCTCTGCTCCCGTGGCTTGCAGCGTGATAGTAAACAGCCTATGTTACTCAGTTATAATATAGCATTCTACTGTTGAAAGAATTTTTAAAATCGGTCCAGTAGTTCTGGAGTTAATTAATTACAAAAGAAAATACTTATCTATTCTCATTATAATTTTAGTGTAGATTCGAATTAGGCATTATTCGATCAAGCATATTGTTTACCTAAAACCATAGCTAGCGAAACGTAGGTATAATAAACCTATGTCCACACCGTCCAGGACATAGCCATGAGACTTTACAGTGTGTCCGGTCATGGACCAGCGATATTCTAAATACTTATATAACAACTATTTTCCAATCTACTTCCCCGCTATGTGCCAGCCATTTTGTTTATTCTTCGAAATATTCCCTATGTGGGTACAATAAAAATAATATATCCCAAAGTTTTGGTCTTATTGAGATAAAAATGGGTTTATTCGAAGGGCAACAATACTGTCTACCGTCTACATTACACAAAAATGTGTTAACATGTCCATAATTTTTGAAAACAATATGAAACTCGATAAAAAATATCAGAAGATTATGCAAATCAACAAATTATTGTAAATTACTTCAAAAACATCCCTCATAACCCTTTTCATTTTTGTACTAGATCGACAGATGTTCAGCTAAGCTTCAAAACAAAATTTAATTTACAACTGTGTGTCTATTACTTTAAAAGTTATTGTTGTTTGAACATAGCCTATGCGTAAGGACAGAAGGTCTAAACATAGCCTATGCGTAAGGACAAAAGTCTAAAAACACTTTACATTCATATTAGATTTTATTTAATGGTTTTACAATATTAAATTACAATAGCTACAGCAGTTACTCAAAGTGGCCATCTTGTAGCAACTTGTAGACACGCTACAGCTCTGTATTACTTGGGTTGATGAGCTTGATTGCTTTAGGCTTTCGATCGCGATATTCCTACGGGAACGGGACTTATGCGGGTGAAACCGCGGAGAAATACTAGTAATAAATAAATAAGTTAATAAAAGTAAATCTTACTGGCAGTATTAATGTCTGAGGTCGACAATTAGTGTCGACTCCCCGTAGACAGCGGATTGTTCACTTGAATTAATGGGATATGCTTGAATTGTTACCTGTAAAAAGAGAAAAATATCGTTTATAACCAGCGTATAACAAAAAAAGGTATGTATCTAAAACTGGGTAGACAGATGTGTATTCACAATTAGCTAGATATATTATTAATTCTAAAGTAAATTTACAAACATTCGCGTTTTAAAGTATCCTAATTACTGTTATAAATGCGAATATAAGTTTGTTTTTTACGCTTTTATGCCTTAAATACTCAAGCGATCATCCTGAAATTGCGCATATATATTGTCAGAGGCACAAAAAAGGACATAGGGTACCTTTCATTAAAAAAATAGTACTGTTTCCGAGGACCGAAGCCGTGGGCAAAAGCTTGTGTTAAATAAATTTATTTATTGACTATATTTTGTCCACGGCTTTGCTCTTGTAAGTGTACGTTGGATTTAGTTAGTTTAGTAATAGTACTTTTCAAGATGAAAATGTCCTTTTCTCTTCCTCTGACAGCGTATACAAAATTTCATGATGATCGGTTGTGTAGTTAAGGCGTGAAAGCGTAACAAGCAAACTCACATTCGTATTTATTATATTAGTTAGGATTTAAAACAATGTTTCGTTTACTACACCAAAGACCCACAGAATACAATAGGTGGACTGTTTATAATTTTATTGTTGTCAGTTTTTAAACACACAAAACGTCAAGTCAACTTTAGTTTCATACACAAGAACTCCAGTTGGAATTATGTACGGGTGTATAATCTGTCTGTTCCGGGAAGTTCTAAAATCCCTCGAGGGACCAAAACAGTAATGTTTTAAGCCCAAAGGAAACCTCAAATACCGTCCAGTTCATTTAAAACTTACATTAAGTAATGCTCTCGTATTAAACATTGAAAAGCCTAACGTTAGTACTTTGATACTGTGTCATATAATCTGATGATTTTGAAGTAAGTCTTAGTAAACTTAGTAATATTATAAAGTTAGAAGTTTGTGAAGATGTTTGGATGACACGTGTTTCGCCTCAACGCGAGGCATCTTCGGGAACGTTGGCAACGAAGGGCTCATTCGTGCCTCTCCTTTCAAAAATTTTATTACTGTCTTCCGCCAAGTAATGCAATCGTTCAATAAAACAATAAATAGCTTAATATTCTAAACTTCATCTCATTTTAATTGTCATTGTTCTAAAATATCTTCATCATTGCCTTTGTATTATCGCGTCCATTTCTACGCCATTGTCTTTGAGTAACTTTTAAATAGTATTAAATATCTTTTGAAACAAGACAGTTTTAAAGGTTCAGATATCAAAGTGGAAAGTTTAGAAATATTAAATAATTTAGAAAATGTTTTGTTATAAAAGTCCAAGTATTGTTTAAAAATAAAATGCTGCTAAAGATCAATCTAAATATAACAATAACGATCACTAAATTAATTGAACCGTTAGTTTAAGCAGTAGTTTATTTGTTTAATATGTGTTAGTGTATAAATGTCAAATGTATAAATGTATGTTAGTGTATAAATGTTAGTGTATTAATGTATAATTATTATGTCACATCAAGATTGTTTATCTTTAGTTAAATACCTTACTAAATGGAGTATAGGTGATGCTTGACACGCGTTACAATAATAATATCAGTACTCTATTTAACTGTCCCACTGCTGGGCACGGGCATCGTCTTAGTGTTAGAAGGGTTAGGCCATAGTCCACCACACTGGCCCAATGCGGATTGGCAGACTTCACGTATCTTCTAGAACATTATGGAGAACACTCAGACATGCAGGTTTCGCGATGTTTTGCTGCATCACCGTTAAATTATTTAATGCGCATTTAATTTCGTTACAAAGTCTCTTTTAATTGTAATACTGTATGGATGGTCTAGTGGTTTAAGTGGTCGCCTTGCCATTGCCACTACGCTAAGTATTGTGGGTTCGATACCCTGACAGGACAAAGATTTGTGTCACCCACAAATAGTTATTCCGTGTCTGGGTGTCTTTTGTGTCCGTTGTTTACATGCTTGTAAAGTCGCTCGCAACACACGAATTATTCCTGATGCGAAAACTGTATACTTAACCAAACAGAAATAAAATTAAAGCGCTCAGTCGCGCAGCTGACTCGCCCTCTATTGCGTGCCACCTTTAACGTACTTATGAATTGTGGGTGTATTACACCTCTGCCTACAACACAAGATATACAGTTGTGAAGCTATGTATGTATGTACTTGTCTTTAACACACAAACACAGTCTCGCGCCTATATGCCTGAATCGACAGACAGCGAACTCTCATATTTCGTCTGCTGTGGTTTTAGGTCTCACATAATAGGAGGCAAGCAAGAGAGGCTATTGCTGACAATGGACACACCTTCAGACACCGAGCCGCCATTTTTTTTTTAAGAAATGTCTATTGCATAATATTTTCTTCGATCCAGGAATCAAAACCGGCTCCTGGCACGACGAGGCAATCTAAAGCTTCAGCTAATCCACAACATCGTTATAAATACGGATGAAAATAAACACTCGGTTCAAAAACGATGTTTACAAAATTAATTCGTTTAATTAATAACTTTATTTACATAATCCAACTGGGTTTGTGTCCAAACACGAAATGGATATATTATTATTTATTGAAGCTTAACACGAGTGATCGTGTATATGTATATGTATAAGTGTATAGTACTGTCGAGTACACCGATATAATATTTTATTTAATAAGAATGTTCGTGGTAACGCAGCGGTAGTGCATGCAAAATAATATTTTAATACAAGAAGTTCTCAGTTGCAGCCCGGAGTTAGGCAGTTTACGGTGGTACGCACCCTCGTGCCTCGGAAAGCACGTAAAGCCGATCGATCTGATCTCTCTCCGATCATGTAAGATTGCCGCCCAATTGAATTATGAGAGTTAGGGAACAAAGACTGCATTTATGTAAGCGCACACTCTTGTGCACTATAATAGTTATCTCATGTGCGGGTGGCCAATTTTAGATCTTTACAAACCTTCAAATATTGGACATAAAGAACATCTAAACGAAACTACTAAGAAATAGAGGATCAATTTTTTCTCAGGTCAAATTGAGAGGAAATAACTGTAGACCCGCCTTATATTACGAGGAACCCAAACCGTACCTAGCGGAATGTGATTGTCATACCTCTGCGTACCCGTTCAGGAATATAAATGTAAGACTATGTAAGTATGAAGGCACGTTGATTTACAAAATCAGGTGATCAAAAGAATTAAATTAAATTCTAGCTGAAGTCTCTAATACACTTGGTTCACACCGCTAAAGCTTTAGAGAGAATTTCAATCGAGTTTCGGAAGAACTATAATCCCTTTGAATTCGACGTTTTACAAAGTACGATCGCCGAATACCAGAGATGATCTCGCGGTAAAAGTAGGGCGCTTGGTAGAGGAAATGTACTGTAACATAAACGAGGATGAAATTAAACCCTTTCACTTTAACATAGGGTATATGCCATATACGCTTCCCTCTTCGCGGGAATAGGAGAGTGAAGAGGCTGTCAGGCTGATGTCAGGCTCTTCCGGAGAAAGATGGAAAGTCCCGGGTCCTACCAACTAAACATATCACGCTGTGCATCTTCTGCCTTGATTGGCTGGTGGAACTGAAACTACATCAGCGAAGATAAAAGTGTGTCCTAAACCAAATAGTAACAAGAACGCAAAAGTCTCGAGTCCGATTCCTGTTTGTATTAAATAGTTAAATACGAAGATAAGACATTCAAGTTGCGATAGAGATGCCGCGGGTTCGAATCTCACCCATTGCACTACCGATGTGAGCCTACCTTTAATTCAAGCATTTTAGCTTACACGGAGTGGTTAGACAGAATGCTAGTTTTTTAATTTAAAGTAGTCTCTCCTGCACTACGACTCAAGCTCTGTGTCATTACGGGGGAAGATGGCGGTAACCCGCATGTCTCAAACTTCTCCATAATGTTCTAGAAAATATGGGAAGTCTGCCAACGCGTACTGGGCCGGCGTAGTAGTGGAGCAATTCTTCTGATACTGAGAAGCGACCTGTGCCCGCAGTGGGATAGATTATAAATAAGGCAAACGTGCATAAAACATATCTATATTGAGAGTAAATGACGCAAGAATGATCTGCCAATAAAAAAACAAGCGTGAGTCTGATATGTGTATAATATTATAATTTTCCTTTTATTTTAGGCTTCTCGCATTAGATTTAATTCCTATGTCACGGGGGACGTTACAAACATAAAAACAATGGACACAAATAACACTCAGAATTAGAAGAACCATTTGTATCATCGAACCCACACTACTTGGCGCAGTGGCAGTGGCTAGGGGACCATTTAAACCACTGCGTCAATCGTGCAGTTAATTTCTATTCAAACTTTCTACATGACAGCCGTTGTTTATTTCCAGTGCCGATTATTCACGCTTTAAGAGCAAAGAGGCTGACAGCGTTGTATAAATAGTACACTTACGTTGTATAAAAGTATAATGTCATCGTAAAAAGAAAACTGCATAATCCATAATGTGCGATGTTAAAATGTTGTATTCAAGTACGTTATCTAGTAGCTAGAAGCAGCGAGAGCCTAGTGGGCGACTATAGGACTGCCGCGCAGAGGACTAAAGTCCGATCACAAGGCGCGCATATCTGACTTTTCGAAGTTATGTGCGTATTAAATAGTTAATTATCGCTCGCTTTAACATTGAAGGAAAATATCGTGAGGAAATCTGCATGTCTGAGAATTCTCCATAATGTCCTCGAAGATATGTGAAGTCTGCTAGCCCGCAATAAGCCTGCGTGGTGGAGTATGGCTTTACCCTTCTCACACTGTTAAAAGGCCCGTGGCCAGCAGAGGGACAATTTAATATAGGGCTGATATTATTATGTACATTATCAATACAGTAGTTGCTTATGTTTGATTTACATTTTACACACATTTGCAAATACCAATCAAAAGAAATATTTTGTGTAAACTGTGAAATTGGTTGCAAATTGAGGAAGTCATTAATATTTGAAATTTGAATATAAGAAAAAGTGAGGGTGTGGTGCGGATTTCAAGGGGCCAATGCTAAATGTATGCTAATAATTTTATTAACCTCTATTTTCCTATACTTATAATACATTTTCATACAATTTTGCGCTTACATTGCCGCACTACATTGATGTCGAGTTTTAATGTGTCGCACTATCGTACAGTCGAGCTATAGCGAGTCGTAGCACAGTTACGCATAAACATTAATAGCGCTTGAATTAGGCGCACTTTTTTTTAAATTCTACTCCCGCATTATAAATAATTTCTGTGTCGCAGGAAACTTTACAAATATTCAAACAACGAATACAAAGAACACCCAGACTCGGAACAAGGATTTGGGGATTACACAAATTATTGGATGGGATTGAACCCACAACACTCGACGCCTGACAGTGGCAAGGCAAACACTTAAACAACTACGCCATTCGTACACACACATAGTACACTCAATTCTATCTATATCAAGCGAAATGTGTACGTATTACACATATACCTACCTCTTCGGGTAAGCAAGCCTTATGAAGACTGCCTTCAAAGCCAACACGGTTCTCTTCATAAATCAATTTATAGTGACAATACGGTTACGACCAGGTACTTGGTTGATTGGCTACCGAGAGGCGCTCAAAACCTTTGAAGTTTACACAAGAGGTCATCAGGCGAGTGCAAACTTAAGATAAAGCAATCGATTTATGTTACATCTAATTCAATTTTGTCTTAAACTATGGAGAGATAGTTCTTCCAGACCGAATTTCGGTCATAACGTCTTAATGGAGACTAACCATCGGTGTAATAGATAATATTATAGTGTTCAAGTGTGCGCTCTGTTCCCTAACTATCATAGTTCTTTGGAACAGCAATCATATCGGATATACATGTCTAATAGCACTATACTACTACTAGACTGACGGAGAGATGAGAATGAAGACGGAGAGAGATCAAGTGCAGGAACAATGGTTTTACGTGCTTACCGAGGTACGATGTGCAACAGTCAGCTTCCTTTGATTTTTTGTCATGAAATTCTCAGTAGCAGTATTGAGTTTGATGGAGTGTCCGGTAGGTGGTAATATGTGTGGGACTTACTTGCGACCTTAAATATAACTGATGGATGAAATATACCTCTGCCTAAGCCTTCAGGAATATAGACGTGAGACTGTGTAATGTAATGATGTTGGTGAACAATAATAGCAGCCTTAACTGTCCCACTGCCAAGCACGGGCTTCTTATTATGAGAGACTAAAACCGTAGTCCACCACGCAGACTCCATTGTGGGTTGAAATAACTCCAAACATATTCAAAAATATCATGTAAAACTCTCAGACATGCACATTTCCTAACAACTTTTTTTCTTCACCGCTAAAGCGAGCAATGATTAAATATTTAATATGCATATTACTTTAAACGGCCGGCCAGTTTACATACACACAATTCATATATACTAAGCGGTCGTAGTGGTCAAAATTCGACCATAATTGAGTCTATAACTTTACCCTTATAATCGCATTTCGTTTAGATTTCGCCAAGGCTATACAGGTTAATTTACCTATCTTTTTCAAAGAAATTATAAATATTATTTACTTAACCATATAATATTTTCTTTCATTGACGATATTCCTAAGCTTGTTACTTTGATTCCTTTTTTTCTTTATTACATATAAATAAGGTATATGTAACCATAGTTACGAAGGATTGTACGGAGTCAGACGAACGTCAAATGCGTGGTTGTGTGCGTGTAGTGTTTTTTCATTAATGTGATGTATTTCTAATGCATATTTTATAAAAATATTAGAATTTCTCCATTTAAACTTTAACAGTACCAAATTTCATACTCGTCCGTCCGCGCAATTTTCTTATAAAGGGGTATTTGGGGGGGGTTTGTATTTATGCTTTAATAGTTGCACTGCCTAGCTTGCTTTCTCTGCTTTCTAGCTTCACTGGATTGGCTGCTTGTTTAGTATAGATGCAAACCCACTTTGCTCGACTCTTCAAGACGAGTAAGGTGCCAATGGTCTTAGGGGAGAGCGCAACAGTCGTGTTGATCCCTAAGACAAGTCTGGTGGGGAATCCTTCACGTGGTTGCCCCCTGTTATTGGTCTAGTTCCCTATGAAATAGACGCAACTAAAACCACCAGTCGACCACTGCCTGGGATGGAGAGGTCATGTTCCGGCGGGTCCATCGTCGAACGACAGACGATGGATAGTAATGACCTCCCGCGTGTTTGTGCCGTGCGCGGGGACCCGTACGGAGGGATGAAGGAGTCCTGGGGGTTGAGTGGTGATGTGGCGATGGTAGTGCTGCTGATCTGCAACACACCCCTTTGGTCCGGATTTCCTCTCACACGGGAGGTCGTAGTCTAGCCAGCTGCGATCAATCGGCTGCGGCGTCCGCTCATGCGGCCGCCAGGCGAGTGCCCTTGGGTGAAGAGGTCTCCAGCCGGCAGTGCTCGTCTCCCACCTCAGTGGTTTGGGGTGGAGCGACTAGTGCTGTACGTCTCGGGGACAGCTCACTTAGGGGTGCTATACCTAGCTGGTAGCCCTGGTGCCTGAACAAGGCATCCCCAACGTTGAGGGCTCCATGGTGGGTGGGGAGCCAGCAGGTGAAAAGTAAGATAGACCAAATGGACTCTGTCACAAAAAAAACCAAGGGCTTGACCGATAAGGGCGAGCAACAAAGGACCTCTGGACCCTTAGGGGGAGAGGTCAGCAATAGTGTAGGAGCTGCACGTGGGAGCACCTACATACCCAAGCTGCAAGCTCGTGATGGCCCCAGTGGCCGTCCGAGCATGAGCCAGGGGAGTGGTGCTCACACGGGCAGCGTTAAGAAATGGAGAGGGGGTAACCCTGGAAAGGGCTACCAATTTAGAGGGCGTGGCAGCCACAGAGGGGGTCTGACGTGCAGGGAATACCCGAAGGGGGATCCCAGCGGGACACCCTCTGGGAGTGGGTGTCAGCCCTCCAGGTTCGGGGAGGCCAGGAAGGAGCAGACGGGCGAGGCACACCCTAAGGGGGAGCCAAACTTGGCTGCACACTCCACAGACCATACCCGGGGCAGGAAGAGGCGCAGTGGGTGTGCCAACCGCAAGCGGCGTGAGCTGCAGCGGCAGTTGGCGCTGGCACCCGATGCAGTCTCGTCAAAAAGGGTCAGGGAAGTGAGCGACGATGCTGTTGCTCAGGCAGATGGCAATAAACGTGCCAAGACCCAAGGTGACTCCTACAGGGAGGCGCTGACGGGGGTTAAAATGGCCGTTGTTGCCGACAACTTCCCTGACGCTCTGCTTAATGCAGAGCTGGTGGAACCCATAAGGGTTGCCATTTGGGACCAGCTGGAGGCCACACCGGATCCTCTGCCGGCCATTAGTGTCGGTGCACTGCTTGGTGGAGCTCTGCACGTGACGTGTGAGGGTGAGAGAGCCGCAGAGTGGCTTCGCGGCCTCAGCGGTAAAACCGTTGGGGACGTGAAGCTCAGAGTGGTCAGCGCCAAGGAGCTTCCAAGGCCAATAAAGATGGCCTGGAAGACCAGGAATACCTGGTGCCTAGATGCCTCCAGGGTGCTGACCATGCTGCAGCGCCTCAACCCCTCTCTGAGGACCTGCGAGTGGAAGGTGCTGAGCACGCAGGTCGAGGAGACGCACACCAGGCGCATTGTCCTGGTGGACAGCGTGTCGGCTGCGGCCATAAAAGCAGGCGGCTTCTGTCTCCATGCTGGCATGGACAAAAGCACGTTCAAGATCCTTGAGGATCTGAACGTGCAGAAGGTGACAGTGGGTGCCAGCGTGGAGGAGGAGGCCCATGCGGTGACGGCACCACAGGTGGGGGACGGGGAGGAGCCCGTGAACCCAGTGGTGATTGAACCAGGTACGGCTCTCTACACGTCGTCGCCATGCGTGTCTCCGAAGACCGACGACATAATCGGACATATAGATTGTCTAGATCTGTCGTCGCCGGAGGCTGCGGGGGCGCTGATGGAGGAAGGGAGTGAGGGGGGCGGCCAGCAGTGCCTGCCACCGTAGACGCCACCATAGGCAGACCGAATGGCGGGACTAAGGTGCGTACAAATAAACCTTCATCACTGCATCGGGGCGATGGCCGTTCTGGCCCGCCACCTGCGGATGAAGGAATATGATATTGCCCTGATCCAGGAACCTTATGTTAAAGAGGGAAAGATCAGAGGTTTGGGTGGGACAGGAGGTGTAATTTATCATAACTGTTCCACTAATGATATAAGGACATGTGTGTATGTCAGAAATGGCATAAATGCAATGCCCTTATACAATTTTTGTTCTAGGGATCTTACGACAGTTAAGATAGATGTGCGAGGGAGCGGAGGGCGGGATACTGTAATCCTGACCTCTGCATACTTCGACTATACGGACAAGGAAACTGTATCTGGACAGATAAAGGACCTTGTTGAATATGGCAGCCGGGAGAACCTGGACATGATCCTGGGGTGCGATGCCAACGCACACCACACAGTCTGGGGGAGCACGGATGTGAATGTAAGAGGGGAAAAGCTACTGGAGTATGTGGTAAGTACCTCTTTACAAATTCTAAACAAGGGAAACAGGCCAACGTTCGTCAACTGTAGGCGAGCAGAGGTAATTGACATCACGTTAGCCACCAACAGGGCTAGCACTAAGATTGTCGAGTGGCATGTGTCTGATGAGATTACCTTGTCAGATCATAATTACATATGCTTTAAGTATAGGACGCTGGTTCCAGCTCCTATAGCACGTAGAAGGAATCCCAGAAATACGGACTGGAACTCCTTCAGGAGTGACCTCAGTATAGATTTGGAGGATTCTAAGGGTAAGCTTAATTCTATATTAGACATAGAGTTTACAGCAGACAAATTGGTCCAGACTGTAAATACGGCCTGGACAAGTAACTGCCCTGAAAGGGAAGTTAGGCCCAAGAGGGTACCGTGGTGGACGCCAGAGTTGGTCAAGCTGAGGCTTGAAGCCAGAAGAGCGTTTAACAGTGCTAGGACCAGCAGGGACTATAGCGGTTACGCTCGCTGTTTGACCAACTACAACAAAGCTGTGCGGAAAGCCAAACGGAAGGCTTGGAGAGCCCACTGTGAAAACATCAGTACTATTCCTGAAGGAATGAGACTCTCCAAAGCTATCTCGACTGTCAGAGCACACCCACTGACAACCATCAGAGATGGCAATGGGCAGCGAACAGGGTCCGGTAAGGAGACACTAGCAATGATGCTAAACACACACTTTCCGGACTGTAAGATAATAGAAAAGGAGCAGGAGGACCCGATTAGCCTGGTTGAACTAGGCTACCGTACAACCAAAGCAGATTGGAACACTGCAAGGAAGGTAGTGGATGAAGGGAAGGTCGGCTGGGCTCTAAATGGTTTTCAACCGTTCAAGTCACCTGGTCCAGACATGGTTTATCCCATTATCCTACAACAGGGAGCTGCACTCTTGGTTCCGCATTTGTGCAGACTATACAGAGCCTGCATAGCTTTTGGATACATTCCAAAGATATGGAGGCGAGTTAAAGTCATCTACATACCGAAGCCGGGCAAAGAAGACTACGAAGAAGCCAAGGCATACCGACCTATTAGCCTTGAGTCGTTCTTCTTGAAAGCCCTGGAGAAGTTAGTAGATAGACATATCAGGGAGGGAGCATTGAGAAAATTTCCCCTCCACGGGCTACAATGTGCCTACCAGTCGGGAAAATCCACTGAGACGGCACTGCATTTTGTGGTAAATAAGGCAGAACATGCATTAGATAACCGGGAAGTATGCATTGCTGCATTCCTGGATATTGAGGGAGCTTTCGATCGGACCACCTTTGATGCCATTAGTGTGGCATCAGCAAATCACGGCATAGAGCCAACCATTTGCAAGTGGATCGATTGTATGCTCAGAGGAAGAATTATTAGGTCTGAGTTGTTAGGGGATGAAATGACTGCAATGACCACCAAAGGCTGCCCTCAGGGTGGAGTACTCTCACCGCTCTTATGGTGCTTGGTGGTTAATTCACTCTTAGAACAACTCAACAAAGGTCCGTACTTAACGGTCGGATATGCGGATGACTTGGTGATACTTGTCAATGGAAAATTGCCGAGCACAGTATCCAGTCTCATGCAGAGGGCCCTGAGTATGGTAGAAAAATGGTGCAGTAGTAACCATTTATCGATCAACCCAGGGAAAACTACTGTCGTGCCGTTTACTAGGATGAGAGATCCGACTGGCTTGGGAACTCTATCCATGTATGGTACACAGCTACAATGGTCCACGGAGGTGAAGTATCTAGGCATGACCTTAGATAACAAGCTAACGTGGAAACCTCATGTAGACAAAGTCATAATGAAGGCCCAGCGGGTCTTCGGTATGATTCGTTCTACTTATGGGAAGACCTGGGGCCTGAAGCCCAAGGTCATCAAGTGGCTATACACGATGATGATAAGACCCATAATCACATATGGAAGCGTTGTCTGGTGGCCAAGAACCAAACTAGCAACATGCAGGAAAGCGCTGTCGAAGGTACAGCGATTAGCCTGCATGGCTATAACAGGGGCGTTCCCTACTACGCCAACGGCTGCGTTAGAGATCCTGCTGGACCTAACGCCGCTACACATTGTTGTGGAGTTAGAGGCGATGAAGGCGCTACATAGACTATCTATACATGGGCTGTGGAGCGTCAACATGCCAGTAACTCGACACACAAAACTGGAGATCTCGAAGGATCTTAAAGAGATTATGAGCATGGGATGTGACAAAATGCAACCAATGCACATATTCAAAAAGAATTTTAAAATAAAGGTCCCCACAAGGGACGAATGGAGACGAGGTCTACGATCCCCTGACAAGGGTTGTCTCATCTGGTACACCGATGGTTCCAAAATGGAAACAGGATCAGGCGCTGGTATTTATGCCAACGACTGCAAGGTGAACCAAAGCATGGGCAAATATGCAACGGTCTTCCAGGCGGAAACCTATGCTATAATTGCCTGTGCGCAGGAGAATATTAACAACAATGTCACTGACAAGATTGTTTATATACTCAGTGACAGTCAAGCTGCTCTTAAGGCTCTGAACTCCTGTAGGGTGGACTCAGCACTAGTCCTGAACTGTGTTAAAGCCCTTAACAAACTTGGCAGGAAAAACACAGTCAGGCTGGTGTGGGTTCCGGGGCATGCAGGGGTGCAGGGTAATGAGGAGGCTGATGTATTAGCCAAAAAGGGCTCGGAGCAACAATTTGTGGGCCCCGAGCCATTCGTAGGTCTCTCTGAGAGTACCGTCAAGGCAGCTTTCAATGCACATGGCAATGATAAACACAAGCTGGAGTGGATGGCCCTTAGGGGTCTGGAACACTCCAAGAAATTCATTGCAAACAGAGCCACGGGCTTTACCCGGAAGTTCTGCGGGTACAACAAGGGCCAAATACGCCTACTCACAGGAGCGTTTACTGGTCATTTTGGCACCAATGACTTCCTGTGCAGATTGAGATTGTCAAACAATTCGATCTGCAGAGCCTGTGGTGAACAGGACGAGTCCATATCACACCTACTGTGTGAATGTGACGCGTTGGCCGGACTAAGGATGGGTCTGATGGGATTGGCATATCCGAACCCTGAAGACTTCAGGCTTCTCCCTCTGAGGTGTACGCTGCGACTGATGCAGTACATTCATAGGGAGATAGCTCAAGGATAAACCTCGGGGCCGACACAAAAGATCCCACTGGGTCGAAGTGTCGCCGGTCTACAATGACTGGCCCCCGGATCAAGATAAGATAAGATATAAAGGGGTACAAATTTTTTGCTTAAAGTATTAATATATAGATATTTATATCATCTTCCTCTATATATCTTTATAAACAATTCTACGTTTGAGGAATACCCCCGCATCTCAGTCAATGCTCGTAAACCCATAGAAATCACATAATGAAGTCTGCAGCTCAACAAATACGTCCGCCATGTTGGCTTGTGCGTAATTGGGTGCGCTTGTCAAAATATCAAGACGTTGACTTAGCTTTACAGAGCGCATATCGCTAGGTTTACATTAATTTTCTAATCAAAATATTTCGTCACGATGTTTCTTAGAATCCATATCTAAACTTTACATAGGTCAAAGGTACTTACGTCTAAATTAAACTACTTCATATGGACTTCAACTTTGACTGCACGGATGGCGTAGTGGTCTAAGTGGTTGCCTCGCCGCTGCCACTGTGCCGAGCGTTGTGGGTTCGAATCCCATACGGGACAAAAATTTGTGTGATACACAAATGGTTATTCCGCGTCTGGATGTTCTTTGTGTCCGTTGTTTGAATGTTTGTAAAGTCACACATGATATAGAAATTAAACAATATATTTCAAAGAAAATCTTTATTGCGATTTATTTGACAAACACAAATCCTAACTAATATTATAAATGCTTATGTGAGTTTGTTATACTTTAATGCCTCAACTAGTCGACCGATCATCATGAATCGCGAAAAAGAACTATTTCTAATCTAAGCTAACCTACATTTACGCGAGCGAAGCCGCAGGCAAAATCTAGTATTAGATCATTTTGAATCTATTGTTTAACTGAACTTGACGCGCCGATCAGCGGATGACGGTGTATGTTCAGACTAATCTAATATTCTTATATAGCTGTCCCTATCACACAGTTTTACAGCAGCAAAATGATTTAATAATGTTCTGACTGCATGTACTATTAACCGCAATCTTCTAAGTCTATAAATGAGATTGAATTTAATATAATTCCGCGGTGCTATATCGAAGAAAATAGAGGGAGTCCCTCGGGTCCATGCCCTATTTACGTAGAATTTCCTTCGGGAGGGATGTTCATAACACAGTTCTGAAAGTGACTCCATGGCCCATTGACCACTGATTATGGGGACGGAATATATAGGAAGGACAGTATAGTATATACATATATGGACTTATGTATGTTTATATGAAGGGAACGGATGGCGTAGTTTTGAATATTTGTAGATTTTCCTGTGGTATAGAAGGCGGATCGTGCGGGAGTAAGTCCAGATCAAAGTCAAAAAATATTTATATATTTAGAATTATTTATTAATTTAGTTCACAACACACAATGTAACACTTGTGATTGTCAATATATAATATTTTATTATTTAAAAATAGAAGCAATATATTCCTCGAAATTTGCGCTTATTTACCCAAGTAGCCCTCACAAGTAGCTTTCACATGTAGGCATAGGCTATGCATGTAGCCCGTGCGCGTAGCTTACGTAAGTAGCTGTCACTTTTAAATGTAACCAGCGCGCGTAGCACGCACGTAGCTCATACAGTAGCTGCCCCTATAAGTGTAGCTTTAACCTGTAGGCGTAGCTTTTGCATGTAGCCAGTTTGTAGGTTACACAATAGGTGGTAGCATGGGCGGTAGTTTATACATGAAGACTGCACTATTCACTTACGTCATATACAAGCCCCATTAAATTGCACCGCGTTCATAACTTGAACCTTCTCGAGTTCAAATATGAATTATTCCACATGAAACATTACGTAAATATGACTTCACTCATAATAATATGTTGCGAGAGTAAAATGCATGCAGTGCTTCAAAAGTATATAAATTTAACCATGTCCTTACACAGTACAGTGCTCTTAAGATTATATGAAATATTAATTATTGAGTTTGAATAGTTTTAGAATTTCTGTGCAGAGTAGTGCGGTTCTGAGTACATACATATATCTATGTACAACTCCAGTACTCTGCTTCAGATCTCTATATTTGAATGTAATGACTGTAAGGGATAGACAGAGATGTGTTACAAGAAACACATTTCTGAAGCCACGGTTTAAGGTACCAAGTAATAGAGGATGTTAGACTACTTGCTAGAATTCACGATTCTAATTTAACGGGAAATACCTAAAGGCTTTGATTCCCGTTTAAGGTTCTGATTTTAACTGTATGGGGGGCATAGAGGTTTACATAGTTGCCTCGCCACTATCATTACGCCATGTGGTTCCGGTTCGATTCCCACACGGGATAAAAATTTGCGTGATCCACAAATAGTTGTTCAGAGTCTGGGTGTTCTTTGTGTCCGTTGTTTGGATGTTAGTAAAGTCCACCGCGATACAAGAATTAATACTAGTGCGGGAAACTGTCATAAAGTAAGGCATTAATCTACGGATTGCGTTGACCTAGAAGTTTGATTTTTATTATTTCAAACTGTAAGAATTTGCAGACCTGAGTATTTGATATTAATTTCAACTGTATACTTCCACGCGTTACTGAAGAAAGCGATCTTGACAGACAGACAGATAGACAGGACAACGTGAAAAGTGTTCCTATAAGAGTTAGATTTTCATTATTCAATTTGTATTTTCTTTCCTTTTTCTTGTTGAGGCACGAAATTAAAAAACCGTATTCAATGCAAAAACAAAGAAATCTGTTTGTATGGACTAAACGCTAGCCAAATATCCTTTCAATATTTAATTGGCAATTAATTCAACAAATGGTATTTTCGTTATAAATGTAAGCTTTAAATATTCTGTGAATTCTATTGAAAACGTACTTTGTGTAATTGGCAAATCATTCTAACCACTTGCCTAGTTTTATTTATAACATAATGGAACACTCGCAAACTTTGTATTTCCATTTGAAATGTTAATCGTCAGAGGAAATAATACGAGTATGAAATTTATATGGCTAGCTTTTACCGCGACTTCTTTCACGAGAATTAAACAGATTAATCTGAATAAGTAATATTACGCTATTATGGAAAAAGAGAAAGTCAAAGTCAAGTATATTTAATTATTAACGTGAAAGTTTATAAGTTAGTTAGGTTACTCTCTCTCCTCTTGGCTAGGTATCCCACATAGTGGTGGGATCAGCCTTCTTTATACTATAATATAAAGTACCATGAGACGAGGATGCATACGCTGAACTGCGCCGCAGATAGTTTGGAAATCTTTAAATAAACAATATGTTTACTTACTATAGATACTTTTCTGTGAGTCTTTATAAACAGCAAGGCGCTTACCTGGAAACAAACAAAAATAACTATTAGATGATTATGAAATTTTGTTATAAAGAAAGCATACGCGGCAGCCATGTTGGAATTTGAAGTAGGCCCGCTACAGAACGTTGGCCTTAATCCCACACGCTTTCCACAAAAATTTTCAAAATGGCACAAAAATGCGTGGCACGTAAATAGAACTTATAGACCTCTGAGAACTCAAAAGCTTTTTAAAGGTCTTTTCTGTTTAACCTATAGTGTTTGGCGGCTGGTGTACCGCTGCGATTCAACAAGTTAATAGTCAAGCTTTGTGTCATTGGAACTACAATATTATAAAATAATAACACAAAGTACAGAAATAGTTGTACCATGAGACATTTCAAATCGAAATATTTCTAATCCTTCACGAGGTTTTTTTTGTGTGATCCATAGATAACAGTTCTAAGTCTGGGTGCTCTTTGTGTCCGTTAGTTTGACATAGGGTTTCATTGGTGTAACTAAAGTCAGATGTCGATTTAGAATAATTAAACTATACGTAAATTTACGCTTATCGATTATTTAGCGGCGTATAACCCACATTACGCCAGCTATACATTAGATACCATAGTCTATTTGATTGCAGAGTTTCATTTAAATCCGTCTTAATATTGACGCGCGCTTGAGTCACAAACAACTTCACAAACTTTCACATTCGCAATATTAATAAGATGCCCACTTTCAGAATCTCATACAATTCAAATGTCTTATACCTGTTTACTTTAGAAAACACACAAAGAACTGTATGTAGGTCGATTCTATTGGATTACGTGAATAGTACCTAGAGTGTAATAAAGTACAGTTGAGTAGCGAGTTCTAAAGTGGGTTCCGCAGAACATAAGGGTTCCTTGGAAAATTCATCAAGGTGCCGCGAAATTACATTTATAATTGAATCATTGGATTGTTTTAAGCTGTTAATAGGCTTTAATTAATAGGCTGTTAATAGGAAATTTTAGGAAAAGTAGGGGTAAACTTTTGTAAATTTTGCTTAGTGTAAGCTGCAGTTTATTATTTCAACTCAGAATCTTTCGCACATTGATATTTCGGTTAGGCCCAGCGCTACAACAGCAATAGATCTTTTACAAACCTTTTCTTTACAACGTATAAATGTTGCCTTTTCTAACTCAACAAAATTTATGTAACTGTATCACTTAGAAAATATGAAATTAAAGCTATTTCTCTTATTTTAAATCACAGTGCCTTTCATTTATAATAATTTGATGTGAGGCACTATAAAATAATTGCGCTTTTTGAGTGTTTCGTTGCCTTAAAGTTCAGGAACCACAGCAGTACTGTAGAGTATTTCAGATCAACTGAGTTTACCAAATATGTAGTGCTTAGTTCTGTGTTGAGACAGAACCGAGTAAAAACTAAGGCAAGGTAGAGTCCCATTTGAAGCGAAAACTGTTATGTTCAGGTTTGATTCCCGATTTAGTAAAATGTAGATTTTACTAGAATTCTTTATAGTAAAGTGATTGCACCGATAACGCAGCAATAGTGATAGGCTGACTGTTGTGCATACAATTTTTTGTGTAATCAACTCAACCTAGTAATCGAACCATGGTTCGATTATAAGAAGGAAGGCCCCATAGAAAGAAACAGGCGTGAGAATTTAAAATAATTTTTCGCCAAATAATGTTAAAAATTCAGACTAGCTAAACTAAAACCCGCTGGAACGAACACCAGATCTAAATAACAAGTTCGACAAACCAATCTTGTTCGGAGCCATTACCGACACCAGTCGCTATCTACCACAAGTTTACAAATTAGGTTAAAATTGAAATTCAATCGCTGAATAACGGGTCTCTGGGGATGCCGATTGGATATTGTCGATGGCTAGACGGATGATATTTCATCTGTTTTATCTATCCAATAAGATTTCTAAGATAGATTAAAGATTTAAATCATAGATATGTATGCCTGACTGTACTGCGATCGCAAGAAAACGTGTTTATACTAAGAAAAGTGAGTTTACACATTACATTTACATGATAGTGAACGATAGATATAATACAATTTTTAATATGAGTGAGCGTGATAGTACAATATATTTATCATTCGTATGTCATATTGGCACTGCGTCAGATGACTAGTTAACGTCCAGATAGGCCATATATAAACGTAGTAACACGCATCTATGATTTACATTTTTGTATCAAAGTCAACATTAAGGTCTCGAAGTTCTTCCTAATTTCTAAATTCTGAATTCTTCACAAATAATTACTAATCCTAGGAATAAATCCTATCTCGTAGGGGACGTTTGCAAACATTTAAACAAAGAACAGCTAGACTCGGAACAACTATTTGTGGATTACACTAATTTTGTCTCTTTCCCTGTACCTGTCTGACTCTTTTCCTTTTCCAGTATCTGTCTCTGTCCCTCACACACTCTCTATACCTTTATCTTTTCCGTTGTCTTAATAGTTTTAAAATACAGAAATTATTCATAGCGTTGGAGTTAAATCTTAACTAATATTATAAATGTGAATGTGAGTTTCTTTGTTTGTTACGCTTTCACGCCTTGACTACTCAACCAATAATCACAAAATTTCTCATACACGTTGGGGTTACAGAATAGGATATAGAGTACCTTTCATTCAGGAAAAAGTAATATTATTAACCTAACCTACATTTACGCGATCGAAGCCGCGGGCAAACATATAAAATGATATACCGAAATTAAACGCAATCCACGTCACTACAGCAACCACATAATCAAACAACATATCACACACACAGCTCTTGTCTAGTGCCACTCATTATTGCCGGGGTCGATGACCGATTTATCACCGTACTAGTGATTGTGAAACTTGACATAGTACACTCTATCGATATATTTGTTTAAACTGTAATAGTTAACATAAACGTAAAAGTAACGGAACGGTTTCAGAACGGTAACGTAAAAGTAATGTAATGATAGTAACGTTACCGCAATGGTAACGTCATAGCGTGAGAGCAACGTGGCAAGAACGTGACAGAGACGCGGTAGCGTGACAGTAACGTGATGATAACCTTACCGTAACGTAACAGTAACATACAGAAACATAATAATAACGCAACCTTAACGTAACCATACTGGCTTACTTTTGTTTTACACGTACCAAATTTCAAGGTGCAAGCTTATTTTTGTCTACAGGATGCAGCTGCAGACTTCGTGCTGCTACTGAGAATCTCTTGACAAATAACACTCTACCAAACCGGAACATGACACCCAAGCCCTCAACCGCAGCAGTTGCATATTCACCAAAAAATTAAACTAAATCCTCTATTTCGATATTACAATCAGACACTTATTCTGTTTATACATAAACAAATAACCAAATAACAAATTAAACTACTATATACGGATTTTATCGCGTTGTTAATTTGACACTTTAGAATTTGACAATTTAGAAACTGTTACACTACATACTACTTCTATTAAACTTTACTAATTGTGAAGCTAATTAAATTATTAAAACTATTTATATTTAAGTTTACACGTTCCCTCACGTTTCGGTTGCTTTTCAGCAGCCATAGTCACGGGGAGACTAAGATGGTAGTTGTCTCAATGTTCCAGTGTAGTTATTTCAAAGTACCCATACATAATTTAATCTTTGGTGTTTCTATTTACGCAGAATGAGCTCAAAGTATCATGAAGTCTAGCTGTAGTTTGCTTCTTCTTGGGATTGACTATTTGAAGTACTGGATCCCAAGCTGGTGGTACATTCTAACTACTTTCTCTATTGAAATTAGAATGTTTTTTGATTTCAATAGCCTCGCGAAGCATTCTTTGTAGGAATCGGTGTTCCTTAGCGAGAATCTGTGGTTTGTCAAATCTCAGGTAGCGGCTGGTCCTCTGTTGCACATGTTCATACACAGCAGACTTCAACGAGCGTTGGTGTTTTACATCAGCTATGTGTTCTTTTATGCGGGTGCCTATGCTTCTCTTGGTTTGACCAATGTATGAGAGTCCACAGTCACAATCTTGTAAAGATAGTTAGCACTTGACAGATGGGAAAAATTGACTTATCTTCGTTGGCGGCTTGAAGTATGTGTTGATTGAAGCTCGCTTCAAGATGTAGCCAATCTTGTCAGTGACACCCCTTACATAAGGCAGTATAGCAGGTTGGCGCTCGACTGTGGCTGGCTTTTCTCGGGATCAATGACAGCGGCGCGGCTGTTGGAGCTTTTTGACGACAAATTACAATTTCGATATTTAAATCGTAAGTTAATCAATCGAACGTCCTATGATTTCGTATTACAAATCTATTTTCAAATATCCACTTTAATATCATTGCAAAAGGTACATATTTCCTTGCAAGATGAAAAGCCTTCAGACTGTATGGAGCTTTCTTGATAACGCGTCAAGCAAAAATGTACTTTAAGTCATAATAGTAAAGTCTATAGTTGCTTAGTATTTTTATTGTAATTCGTATAAATTGTTTTATAGTCGCGAGTATATTTATAATAAAGGGTAATATTGTAGATAATGGTCACAAACAACATATATTGGTAGCAGTTTAGCCATATAGGTAGTATTGGCATAGTGGGACGAGTAGTTTGATAAATACGAGAAATTCGAGCTTACGCGGATATTACAGATTAATTTCACTATGTAATCTGTATAACCTATTGATAACCTTAACTAATATTTTAAATGCGAAAGTGAGTTTGTTTATTTGGTATACTTCCATGCCTTCGATCTCTCGATCGATCATCATGAAATTTCGCATCCAAGTTGTCAGGGGTACGGAAATGAATATGGGGTACCTTTCATCCAGAATAAGTACTGTTCCCGCAAAAGTTAAAAGCTGGTATCTGCATAACATTTAAACGCCGAATTGCTTGCTATGGGATCTAATTTGAGACTTATACGTGGCATCCGACGATCGCTCCACTTTATATATTATATAAGTATATACAATAAACATTACTAATAAATATTGGGCCTAACTTGCCGCAGAACATACGAATTCATATTTATACGCATAAAATATTTATCTGCTGGTTCCTGGCCAAAAAAAAAAAAACACATCTCATAATAAATAGAACATCACAGACTAACGGTATCTACGACTTAAATAAATACGGCCTTGTACACGTAACGTCCTTGGCGTCGCATAACATCATTGTGTCTGTATACTGACATTCATTTATTTATTTAGAGATGGTTACTAAGTTTCGACTGCATGGATGGCGTTGTGGTTGAAAAGAAATGTTAGCTGTAAAGCAATAAGTGTTACTAGAATTCAGTTGATAGAAAATCTCAGAGTAGGTACAACCGTGCGCCATGGTAATAGATTAAACTAATGGCTGACCATAAGACTTTTAGCCTGCATGTCTAAGAGTTCTCCATAATGTTCTCGAAGATATGTGAAGTTTGCCAACGCGCACTGGGTCAGCGTGGTGGACTATAGGCTAACCCTTCTCACACTGAGAATAGGCCCGTGCCCAGCAGTGGAACAGTTTAATATAGAGCTGATATTATATTAAGGGCTTTTAGTTGGTATTTTTCAGAATTTATCTTATGAAGTTCTCTATTATTGAAACACTATAATGGAGATCACAGGCGTAGTGGTTTGAGTAGTCGACTCGCTACTGCCACAACGCCGACTATTGTGGGTTCAAATAAAAACACGAGATAAAAATTGGTGTGATCCTCGAATAGTTGTTCCGAGTTTGGATGTGTTTTGTGTCTCAGAATTTATTAACGGACACAAACGCGGAACAATTTTTAGTCGCTTGTGGATTGAACCAATACTCGGCGATAGCAGGGCGACCACTTAAACCGCTATGGCCACCGTACAGTCAAAACACAAATAACGCTTTACCCAACCCGGGAATCGAACTTAAGACATCACAGCAGTCGCAATCACTACCACTGAGGCAAAATCTCAAGCTCTACCTCTTATAGACAGTTCTAATCAAAATAAATAATATTAAAAATATATTGAAGCTGTAATTCTAAAATCTAATTTCAAGTTCCAAAGCGTACACCTCATAACTCGAATTAACTAAGTAACAAATTGTTATTACTGCCATTCCTATTTGCAGCCTAATCCCTTTTTAAAATAAGGTTAATTTCGCTGTGAAAGCTACTATCGAAGAAGGCTGTTTCGTGTCATGAGCTTGAATGGAATAGATTTAAGAGCTATTAAACTGAAAGAAACTTTGAAAATGAGCTGAGTGGGAAATGATCTACTAAGGCGGTGAAGTGCCTCGTGTTGCCTTTATGCATATAATATTCTATATTCAATCATATACACACAACACCATCTAGCCCAAACTAAGCAGAGCTTGCACTATGAGTACTAGAAAATGAATAAATACATATATACTTTTTTGTAAATACTTACATATTATAAACATAGAAACATACATGTCCATGCACACAAATGTTTGCTTGTGCGGGAATCGAAGCTGCGACTTCGGGCGTGGCAGTCGGTTACACTAACCACTACGCCATCGAGGCCTTCAAACATATACCTCTGCCTACCGATTTATTTTAAAATAGTAGTAGTGGTACAAAGAATTTTTCAAAACTACTTAATATCAATAAAACAAGGGTTTTAAATCTGGTAGTAGGGCTATTTGTCAAATGATAGAAAAAGGATGCACGATACAAACTACGACGTACCCGCTATTTAAACGCAGCTGTCCGAGGGAGATAGCGAGATATTCCTAATACAGCTCCACTTTTTCTTATCGCAATATTTAAAATATTAATTACTCCCTTAATTTGCATCCAAATATGATACTGTTTACAAAAAAGTTCATTTTGTTTGCTATAGACAACTACACTATTGATTTATCTACACTATTATAAAGAGGAAAGATTTGATCTTTTGTTACTTTGTTTGTTTGTAAAGACTTAACCCAAAAACTATTCAACCGATTTAAAAATTATTTCATCATTAGAAAGCTATATTATCACGAGTAACATAGGCTAAATTTTATTTAAAAAAAGTATTGTCACTAACATAATCTAACCTGCTTTTATGCGAGCGAAGCCGCGGGCAAAAGCTAGTTTCATATAATAAAGTATCTTCAGGTAAAGATTATGCCGCGGTTACGAGTAACACAATAGTTTGAGGCGTAGTAAAGTAATACCACTTAAGAGCCACTAACTAAGTGCCTCTAACGGTTCACCTCCAAATCGCCTCAGAGCGGTTAATCCTACCACAACATAATTTTGGTAGCATTTAGCAAATATTACACTTAGTGTTACGCAGTTTCTTGGTAATCTCGAGTTATATACTAATATCAGCCCGCTTCTGGGCACGGGCCTCAATATGAAAAAGGTTAAGCAATGTGCGGGTTGGCAGACTCCACATATTATGGAGAACTTTTAGACATGCAGGTCTCCTTTCGACGTTTTCCTTAACAGTTAAAGCTAGCGATAATTAACTATTTAATGCCTCCATAACTTCACAGAGTCAGTGTTGCTCGCCATGGGATCGAACTTGATACCCCTCTGTAATTTTCTAGATAAAAGGTATGTATTTCATCCAGAAAAGTACTGTTCCGCGGGATAAAAAATTACATACGTAACATAATCTACATTTAAGCGAGCGAAGCCGCGAGCAATTTCTAGTTATTTTATAAACAAACTTGCACCTTGACACAAATATAAGGTAAGGCATCATTACCTTTATATTAAATACAACATTATGTAAATGATCTTAAAATATTCAACATAATGAGTTTTTTTTTGCTTTTGGCATTTAGTTTATTTTGACATAATTATCTTAGTGACAAATAGGTTTAGGTTGCCGAGTTAAGCGGCCAATTGTGATAAGATACAATTCAACATTATGATTATTCTTAAAAATATTATGCGTAAGCGTAAATATATTTAGGATAAATAAAGGTATATCATGTTATATTATGTCTTTAAGTTTTATGCAAATGGATAGAGATCCGTCCCATTCACTATCACTGCGCCACGCGCCACCGAGCTGTTTAACTTTATTTTCCATAAACAAACACATTGTCACATCATAAAATTAAATTTGTTACGGCTGTTAAAATTCTCATAATAAATATTATTTTATAGACCTAAGGGTGGCAGGCTTGCACGCACGAATAACCGGAAATTATGAATAATTGATAAACTTCCGGTGTTGGTACATTGTAATGTTTTGTTATTTCGTTTAGGATTTTAGACCGGATTTCCGGTATGTAGTTCGGAGCGAAATTAATTGGTTTACGTTGGAAACTGAAAAGTGTTATAATTTTTATGTGTTGTAAAAATGTTTCGCTCGTTAATGTAATGTGTTTAAATATGTTAAGCTTCGTACACCCATATGATTTTGGAGGCTTAATATGTAAACTCAACTTAAAAGTCAGGATTTAAAAACAACATCACTATGCAACAGCTTAAGACCTTTGCGATAGTAAGCCTAGAAAGGGGCATAATTCGCTTATTGTCAAAAATTGATACAAAAGCAATAAAGATGAGACGAAGGAAAGGAATTGAAGACGTAAGTAAAGTCTATAAAAAGTAATAAAACATTAAACTAATTTGTAGTACAATTTTATTAAAAATAACAGTTAAACAACTACGGAACTAGACATAAAACTTCTGTCTACTTTACAAACATTCAAACAATGGATACAAAGAAGACTCAGACCTCAGACTCGGTACAACTATTTTCGGATCATACAACTTATTATCTCGTGATCGAACCGACAACACTCGGCAGTGGCAGCGACTAGCCGACGAAGACGACTTCGTGCAGTCGAAATAATAGAATTTTTAACGATTACGCTGTATTTCAAAAGGTTTTATAGAAGTCGAAGAAGATTTGGTGGTGAACGATTTTGAGTGTTGTTACTTTTCGTGCTCTAGTAACGTAATTATCAGCTTCTTTTATGTATACTGCGCGTGACATAAAAGTGTGGTCATATTTTAGAGCTGTCAGGAATATCAGAAAATAACCTATGTGCCCTATATCAGGTCTTTATAGAAAAAAATTGTAAAGTAAACAATACTGTAAACTTGGCGTTAAAAACGAATAGCCGTGATTTTCTTGCAAGTTGTTATCATTGATTCTATACCCTTGCTTTGACGTTCATAAGTGTTACTTTGTGAGCTAAGTATTTATTCCCGTTCTTTTTATAACATTTTCAAACATTTTATTTATTTATTGTTTAAATATCGAAAGAAAAGCATTACATACATGCCAAATCACTATCAAAATTGCGCCCGGCCATTTTCGCGTTCATCAAAGTCCTGACTCAGCTATTAGTTTTGTTTACATATCGAATAGAATATGCTGATATGCCAAGTCGCTAAAAAGAAAAATTATATATTTTCGGAAAAATAATGTATACACATTTGATCCTTCTTCCCTCTCTCCCAATCCTAGAGGTTTTTCATTGTACAGGGCCTATATTATGTGACATTTAGATATAACCACACCTTTCTGTTACACGCTAAATAATATCATTGAATATACAATGACTTACAACTCAAACTAGCATCATTATAAAGCAACAACTGTCGTATAATGGTAAGTTCGACTATTGTAATACATTAGCTACACGTATTGATCGACTCGAATGTACCACCGTCACCATGTGGTATCACTACCACCACACGACACAGGTCAGGACCTTGAACTAGTAACGTTTGATGAGTTCTGGTGGTGAATTTCTGACGTTGGGAAAATGGTTTATAGGGCAAAATGAGGACATACTTGGTGTTTTTGGTATATATATATATATATATATATATATATATATATATATATATATATATATATATATATATATTTATTTCTAGTCACATTTTACACTTTAAAATTAGTAGCGGCTCTCGCACTAAGTCCAAGGCTTGTATTGCGACAACTAAGAAGGATGTTTACATTTATTAATACAAAAAGGCTTCGTCTTCTGCACTAGGCTTAATTCCTTTGCCGCGGAGGACCTTACTTGTTTAGGTTCTAAGTTTCGTTCGTCTATGTATTGTCCGGATTAAAAATCTCTATGAGCTATCTAAAGACATAATATATGAAATATTCCTTTGATGTTTACTTGTTAATATAAAAAAAGGAATTCTTGTGAGAAAGGCCGGGAATCCAATTCGAGACCTCATTCAAAACAGTCGCATACCCTTCAGACTCAGTGCTCCTACAGAGAACAGTTATAACAGTGCGGAGTCTGGGATCCCGATAGACGAAAGTAGGTGCCTGCGCTCTATGGGATCTAAAACCATAGTTGGTGAAAAGTTTGTATACCCTTTTGTGTACCCTTTTGGATACATAGAATGGTAAAACTATGTAAGTATGAAAGTACTACCACCACTTAATATGACCACTCTCTACCATCACACCTTGGATATTGGACCCCCTAATCTGAAACAACCAAATCTATACTAATATTATAAAGAGTAAAGATTTGGGGTTTTGTTTGTTTGTAAGGATTTAAATAAAAAAGAAACAAGTAAAAAAATCTCGCAAATTATTCAACCGATTTAAAAAATTCTTTCTCCATTAAAAAGCTATATTATCACTGAGAAACAAAAGTATCATATATAGTAAAAAAAAGAATAGGTTATGTTAGTAAAAACTAACATAACCTATTCTTTTATTTTTTTTATCCTGGGGATGCATTGGTGCATACCTCTCTGTGGACAGGGGAGCGGAGAGGTTATGTCGGGTTCACCCGAGATAACATGGAATGTCTAAACCTACCACGGTGTGAAAACTCGCTGCCTTAGGTGATGGGTGAGTCGCTGGAAAAACTACATCAGCGGCCCACCCAGCAATGCTTAATGCAGGCAAGAAATGCGTCCGGACGACGACTCCTGGGTGACGCCCCGGCACGACAGAGGGCGTCACTTAGACTCAATGCTCAATACTAACATAACCTAACTTACTTCTATACGAGCGAAACTGCGGGCAAAAGCTAATCACTACAATAAATCCAAAATTATTATACCAAAATACAACAATAATAATCCGGTTCATTCCGCCACGTTAATATAGAAATAATTTATTAATAAATTAGCTATAATTGTCCCAGTTATCAGGACTTAACTTGTGTGGTATTCGTGCTCGTCTAAATTAACTAATAATTAACTCTACTTGTTTAACCTTGTGCCGCACTTTGATATACGGTAACAGGGTGTTCACACTATCAGACATAAAAGTCGTAAGTGTGAATTTACTTTATGATAAACTGCTACAATGGCCCCAGAGTATAAATATGGGATCGAATTTGAAGTCTTGAGTTTAATTCGGTAATAGGTATAGGTTAAACAAAATGTTAGTAGAAATATTGTTTGCTTAGATATTCTTGGCAGTAATAAGGAGATTGGAAATGCGTTACTATTTATTAAAAAATAACTAGAAATGAATCCTGTATTACAAGGACTTTACATATATTCAAACAACGGACACAAAGAACACCCAGACTCGTAACCACAATTTGCGAATCACCTGGTAGACAACAATAGGGTCACTTATCAAGAATATAGGCATGAGTCGGCATGACACTATGTACCTATTATGTAATTTCCGTGAAGCCGGTCCATTTGTACAATTAGTGTAGACTAACAAAATTGCACTGTACTTCCAAAAAAAACATAATAGTTGCTAAAAATATAATAACCTCCTTGTTTTGAATTTGGTTAAACATACATAGGTCTTAAAGTAATATAGGTATCTTATTTCTAGTAAATAGTGTGAGTTTTAAATATAATTTAATTATTAATATAGAATTTTCTATATAGCCTTTTAGATATTCGGCATGTCACTACAGAGACCGTATAATAATATGTTGCGGTTACTTACTTAAATAACTTGCATTCTTTAATTAAATATAAATGATTATACATTACAAAGAATCCATCAACAACAATTACTCGCTTATTATTTAGAAAGCATGAATTTGAAATAATCTGTATCAAATATATTAATTGGGTCAAATGTAACATTGTGTCTATAGTCTGTATATATGTATATATATATATATATATATATATATGTGTATATATATATATATATATTTGTTTAAGTAGTTTATACAAACACAGTGATGTTATATTCAAGCTAAGTGAATGCGAGTGTTAATCTTTTTCCTTTATTAGTTATGTTATGAACTCATGACATAAGTGACGAATTGTGTTAGAGATTATAAAGAACTTTTAACCTAAACCTATATTTGCATCAATCGATCTTTATAATGATTCTACATCAATATTTACCATACTAGCTGTCATCCGCGGTTTGACCCAACATTCGTAATATGCTTTTATATAGCTTATAGTCTTCCTCGACAATTGGGCAAATGCAAAAATGTTTTCAAATTCGACTAGTAGCGCTTTCAAACAAAAATCAAATAAGCTCTTTAGTTTTATTACTCTTTACAATTATTCCTTAATATTGATAATAATAATAGTTATTACAGTTTATAGATGATTTTTTTGTGTGTCGTTAAGTCAGTCCCAGGATGGCTTAGCATGGTGGCACAGCGATCGGATTCTAGTATATGTTTATCGTTAGGGCAACAAAACGTATTGGTAGATATGCGCAAATAAGTGATTTGAATGTAAATATATTACATTTTACATACATTTAAAAGCCACTTCAAAAGTCCAACCATATATAACAAAGTTTGTGGAACTACTAAAAAGATGACTTAACTCTAAGTGTGTTCAAAGCGAAAATATTTGTCTCAACCATCATAAGTTACGTTTTTATGGCGTGTGACGACAAAATCCAGTTCCTGAACACTATTATTAGTTTGTATGTCATTAATATATTACGGCTATCTTTTTTATTGGCTAGCTATTATTTTATAATATGTTCTTACTTCATTATTACCTTTTACTTGTATTCCTAAATAATTCCTGTCCCGTGTCCCATGTCCCTTGCGGTATTTGAACCCACAACACTCGGCACAATGGCAGTAGCGAAGCGAGGCACTTAAACTACTACGCCATCTTTGTAGTCACTCGAGATCTCGTGTGGCTATCTAACGATCTACAAATAGACTACCTACAAAACTTATGTTAAAAAATCTAACAAATCAGTCCGCCATTTTGTGTATAAAATAAATCGACTCGTAATAGGCCTAGTTTACAATATCAATAAAGGCATCAATAAATAGTAACTATTATCCTAAGTAAACACATAAAAGGAATTAAATTGATTATAAAAACAAATTTACAGAAGCGATCAATTTCACTCAAATATTTTCTTTCTCCCTTCAGCTAGAATGGAAACCGTTCAATTTACTGAAGACCGTTTATACGAACACTCTCACACAGATAATATGTAATCAAAATTCTGTATGGCTACAACGTATAAGGATTCGATTATACTTAACTTTTAGAACCAAGTAAAATATCATGATGAAATAAATGCAGTATTCATTATGTCTTAAAGTACATACAGTGACTGCACGGATGACATAGTGGTTTAAGTGGTTGCCTCGCCACTGTTACTGCGCCGAGTGTTCTAGGTTCGAATCCCACACGTGACAAAAATTTGTGTGATCCACAAATGGTTGTTCCGAGTCTGGGTGTTCTTTGTGTCCGTTGATTGAATGTTTGTAAAGTTCCTCGCGATACAGGCTTTATTCCTAGTGCGAGATTTGTCTCTTTTAAGAGGTGAAGCAGAGAAGAGGGTGTCGAATATTTAAAGAAAATTATAGTAATAGCATAGTAAGTTAAGTCATAACTTAATATTATAAATGCAAATGTGAGTTTGTTTGTTACGCTTTTACGCCTGAACTACTTAACTGATCAACATTAAATTTCGCATACATGTTGTCAGGGGTTGTACCCCAATAAAAAGGACATAGAGTACCTTTCATCTAGGAAAAAGTGGAAAAGTTGGCAAGTCAGTGCCCTATAATATCCTGACACTGGTCTAGCCTTAGGGTATCGTAAGCCTTCGGGTTACGGAGGTCAGGTGGCAGCCGCTCCGTGTAAAAACTGATATGCAGTCAAATCCGGTTAGACTAGAAAAGCCGACCCAAGTGACCTGGGAATAATAAAAGCTAGGGAGAAGAAGACTAACAATTTGTGTAACAAATGAAAAAAATTGAATTATTGGATTAGAGCCCGCGACCTCTTGCTCGCAAGTCCAGTGCCTTATATATTAGACCATCACTGCTTATACCTCTTCCTAATAATATTAGCCCTGTATTAAACTGTTCCACGGATGGACACGAGCCTCTTCTCAGTTTGAGAAGGGCTAGGCCATAGTCCACCACGCTAGCCCAGTGCGGGGTCGCAGACTTCATATACATATATTCGAGAACATTATGTAGAACTTTCAGATATGCGGGTTTCTTCACGATGTTTTCCTTCACCGTTAAAGCGAGCGATAATTATCTTCGTCTTCTTCGTCAACTTCGTCTAAAAATAACTATTATACTATATTATACTATAGACAAAGAAAAATACAAATCTATTTCTAAAAAGAATAATACATTGTAACTTCAAGAATCCTTCGCATTTCAGGGTTTTGATTCTTCGGATTTCGCATCTGTGTTTTATTTTGTACGGAAATTGAAAAGAAAGGTTAACTGTCGAGCAATTAGTGTTGCTAGGATCCGTTGGAAGAAAATCTCAGAGTGCAATTAGGGATAGATTAAATTAAAGGCTACCCAGTTCACTGTGATCATTAAATGGTATCTGTTTTCAGAATTGATTTAACGAAGTTCACTATTATCTAAAGAACATTGGAGATGACTGCAGATGGCGTAGTGATCTAGGTAATTATCTTATTATTACAACTGAGCCAAGTGTAGTGAGTTTGATCTCCATATCGGACAAACATTCATGTGATGCGCTAAGTGATCGTGATCAGCAGGATTATTCGTCAGTTCTTTTTAGAACTTTAAATATGTTTAATGTTCAATGCACAAAGCTTTAATATTTAATAACACTACTCAGTCACGATCATGTAACATGCATTAATTGACTACAGTGCGGCAAACGCGGGCAGCTATGGAATTATTCAAGTAGAACTGTACAGTTAGCCCCTATTTTACCATCTCCAAGTAGCATTTAGCCAGAAAATAAAAGTCTCGCCATCACTCTTGTTTAAAATAACAAGAGAGTCAGCATGTGATTAAAATTATTCGTTTAATTATTTCTATTGCCCGATATTTTAGTTAAATTTTATTTGATTATTGTGTAACTGGCCTTTAAAATACGAATGTAGTATCTTTTAAGGCTGTTTTTTTCAACCACTGGATAAATCCTACCAGCGAAAGATATGCGATGCTTTTTCTATTACAGAAGGAACACAACCTAAGGTTCTTTGACTACGATCATTTGTAGGGCAATAGTAGCCTCCATGCATCCTGTTCAAAACTGCATTGTCGACCCCGAAAGACCTTGTTTACAGGGTGTAAATCCAGTTGCATGAGCCAGGTCAGGCGTAACCATTAGCCATGTGATGCACCATGAGTTCACTTGACAGCTTAGTGATATAAAAAAATCTATCTTATTTATACCTCGGGTATATTGTATTCTATTAGCTCAGAGACACAAAAGTGTGTCTTATCCTCGAAGAACGCCACTTTCCTACTGCCAACGAGTGGTGAGAAAATACGAACATTTCTCACCTATTTCCATAGTATTACTCCAGCATTATCTGAGATGACCAACAGGTTACATTTATAGATACTCTCCGATTTAAGGTAGTCTATGTGGAAGGTTGAAATTGACCCTCATTTGAATAAAAGTACATTACACGCCTATTTACCCGAAAGCAGTCGCATTCTCAACACTAACAAAGCAGTCAATAATCAGTCAGAGACTAAACATAAACGTAATTAAACGTAGACGAAACTGCAGGCCACAACAAGTCCACAATATTTTGCAGCTCAAAGAAAACACTCCAGCATCCCTTCTATCATTACAACGAAAGTGCATTACACAATATTGTTTTACAAAATTCGCGTGCATTTTAACACAAAAGGCTCAAGTTGCCTATAGCGAACGACCAACTAACCAGGTACTACAGTCGCCAAGATTTGATAAAGAAAATATTAAAGGAAAGTTATAAAATCCTGAAATACAACTATACGTTGTTTATTTCAAAAACACAACTTTTACATAACTTTGAAACAGTCAGTCTTCCCGTGAACATGGCTACTGAAAGCAACCTTTATCCCCATAAGTGTAAATCGAAGCAGATTAATAATTTAAATAGTTTAAAATAATAGTAAAGTTTTGTAAACGATTTGCGAGGTTAAGTAACGTTGGGTGCGGTCAGTCTATAGATGGGTGAACCGCTTATTGGTATTTCATTTGAGCGTCTCCATGCTTCGGAGGGCACGTAAAAAAGTCGGTCCCGGTTGTTGTCAAATTGACAGCAGTCGCTAAGCCATCAACTACAGGTAGGCCATTAAAGGCACGAAATAAAAAAGAAATTTACAACATTATAGTAGTATTTTTCAAATAAACAACGCCATAAAATCCGTATAAAATAGTTTAGTGCCAATGTACAACATTCGCGTAAACCTAAGACAATATTATTATAAAATCTTATTTGCCTAAATGGTCTCGTGGCTTGTTTGCGCTTATGTTTGCCAATCACAAGGCTGGGTTTGATTACGCGGTGATGAAAGAGTCTTGTCTATACTAATATTATAAAGCTGAAGAGTTTGTTTGTTTGTTTGGTTGAACGCGCTCTATAATATCACGCCACGACCAATAGCTAGCCGCTAGCATCAGTGAGAAATGTTGCAAAAACGAGACAGTTCTCTTATGTGACGCAGGCGAAGATGCGCGGGTCAGCTAGTATACACAATATGTGCTAATAAGAGTGAAATAAAATATTTTCTTTCTTTTTGTCTCTAAAGTGCAACTGTGGTGTTCTATTACGAAGTTCTTAATATCCGCACGGAGTTTGGAGGCGTCCCTTATCAGAGGAGTTCGATATTGTCAACCTTTTTCTAATGCAGTGGGGTGGGCAGTCCGAGGTTGCGTGGCGGGTTCCTCTTCTCCCAATTATTTTATTACCATAGATTTCCGTCAAGTAACGCTTAATTCAATTCAATATATTTAAATTTTATAGAAGAAAACAGAAAAGAGAGAAGAGAGAAAAAGAGAAGGAATGTTAATGTTTATGAGACGCAATATACAAATAATGTAATATGCTTTCACACATAATAACTGAATATGGATACACAGGAATTGAAGGATATGGCAATGTATCAAGAATAATATATATAAATTGCTGCGCTCGTATTTTGTACAGGGAGATCGCAAAACGCCTGATCGACGTTTCACGTGATCAGAAGGCTGGTCTTTTCTTGGCCCAAAAGAATCAGCATTGCCATTCAACGTGGCAATGCTGCCAGTCTTCTGGGCACGTTACCAGTCGACAGCGATGCTGAAGAGTTCTACGATGCCTAAACCATTTTTGTAAATATTTAGTATTATAATTATTTGTGTTTTTGTAATTATGTTATCTTTTTTAATACGTTTGTAAATATAAATAGTTGTATATATGTTGTAACAAATAATTTAAGTAATTGTAACAAATAAACAAGCATTTCTATAAATTGCTAAATCCACTAGTGCTTAGAACATAATTTTTTATATAACATGACGTTGGCGAGAAAGCAAGCGGCCAGCCTGAGGTTATATAAGCACATACGCGCTTGCAATACTAGGAGCAGCACATTAACTTTGCCGCTGTCATTATTGCCGATTGTTGTGGGTTTGAATCCTACTCAGGACAAAAATGTGTGTGGTCCACAAATAGTTATACTGAGTTTGAATGTTCGTTGTGTCTGTTATTTGAATGTAGAGTACCAGGTGACACAGGAATTATTCATAGTGCGGCAGTTATCACTCTAATCAAAGGTAAAGAAATTCTAGCCTAACCCTTCTCACACTGAGAGGCTGCCCGTGCTTGGCAGTGGGATCTATATAGGTACACAGGGATGGTATTATATACGTGTACTTTAACATTATTCTGTTACTCTTATTGCGATCTGTTAGTAATAAACTATACAAGACTAAATTGTTATTCAAATTTAAACAGGACATAAAACCCACGTACATTTTATAAAGAGAAACTTGCTGACGTGTATAATCCAGTTATTTTAATTTTACTACATTTCTCGTGACCACGTACACGCAAAATCTGGCTGAGCGTGTAGCTTCTACCGACGCCGACTATTAAAATATTTATGCAGTATACATTATAATGAAACCTTTGTTCATAAATGAAGTAGTGATAGCAATTTCTGTCTTTTATTACGTATTTATTTA
This sequence comes from Catocala nupta, assembly GCA_963675205.1. Lineage (NCBI taxonomy): Eukaryota > Metazoa > Arthropoda > Insecta > Lepidoptera > Erebidae > Catocala > Catocala nupta. Next base: position 4,220,617 of record OY776105.1, read on the forward strand.
TTTTATGAATATTATCAATTTACACAATTATTTAAATTTAATTTTAATTTATTTATTTATTTATTTACTTTATTTCCTAAACAGATAATTCCCGCATTAAGAATAATTCTTGTATCACAGGGAATTTTATAACTATTCAAGCAACAGACACAAAGTACACCCAGACTCAGAACAACTATATGCGGATAAAACACATTTTCTCCAGTGTTGGGATCGAACCCATAACGGTCGGCGCAGCGGCAGTAGCGAGGCGACCATTTAAACCATTACGTCATCCGTGCAGTCTTGCTCAATACAATACTAATACTAATGGTAATACTAATGGACACAGTATTGGAGTTGCGATGGAAAGGTCGACTAGAATCTCACCCATTGGTCTACTGTTAAAATAATGTACATACATATGTATGGATATTTAAATAAAACATTTTTCTTGCTTCTTTCTTCTTTCTACTGACGTGAACCCATTCGTAACAACAATAATATGTGAATCAAATTGCTAGTAACCTTTAAAAGAACTACGGTATCTAAAGAAATACTAATATTATCCTTGTATATAAACCGTCATACTGGTGAGCTCGGGCTTCTTTTCAGTGTCAGAATGGTATGCCACAGTCTACCACACTGTCTTAGTCCAGTTCACGTATCTTCCAAAACATTATGGAGAACTTTAAGACATGCAGGTTTCCTCATAATGTTTTACTTCGCCGTTAAAGCGGGTGAAAACTATTTAATATGCACACAACTTGGAAAAGACAGATGTGCGTGCCTTGAGTTCAAACTCGAGATCACTACGTGGCAATCCAACGGCTAGGCTCTCGTTACTGACAGGAAACTGATAGAAAAAGCAAATAAAATACTCCCTCAGCAAAGTCAATGTGTGTGAATTACTTTATTAATAATATTTTTCAGCAGCAGCAGTGTTGTTCGTTTGACATTTACCTATAAGCTGAAAATATGTTCTAAATATGAAAGAGGCCCGTCTATTAATAACTGTGTCGTGTCGTGAGACCTGTGGATGACAGCTTGTTCTCGAATGTGCGAACACAACCATACAAACCGTTTAAATGAACTCCTTGTATAAAGAATAATCAGAACTGCACGGAAGGTGCAGTGGTTTAAAGGGTCGCCTCGCCACTGCCACAGCGTCAAGTTTAAAATTATTTACACAATTTTTTGTGATCCACATATAGTTGTTTCGAGTCTTGAGTGTTTTTTGTGACCGTTGTTTGAATGTTTGTAAAGTCCCTACCAACACAGGCTTTATTCCTTGCGTAGGAGAGGTCTTTTCAAATAAAAAGGTTTTTGTTTGTAAAGTCTCCAGACACAAGATTTATTCCTAGTGCGGGAGATGCCTATAAAAAACAAAAAGAAACGCGTGATGGCATCTATATTGGGATAAAAAGTATCTTATGTTTTAAGCCAGGACATATTCTATCGGTGTGTTAAGTTTCTTCTAAATACGTGCAATGGCTTACGCGTGATTAAGCACAAATTTTTGTCCCTTGTGGGTATTGGTGCATCCACACTACAGTTACACTTTTTGTTGAGAAACATGATGCTACATGATAACATTAGGTAACATTCTTTAACAATTGCGACTGTTTGTTGCTTTATGTTGAATGTTTCTTTCCATCCATATCGCCAGCAACATATATTAACGCAATATAAGAAAGAGTAACATTTAGTTACAAGCGCCATGTATGCAGTAGGTAATGTTAGGAAACATTCTGTAACAAATGTTGTCGATTGTTACCATTTTTTGGTGGTTGTGGTTAGTGTAACCGACTGCCGCGCCTGAGCTTGCAGGTTCGATTCCCGCACAAGTCAAACATTTGTGTGCATGAACATGGATGTTTGTCTTAGTCTAACAAAAAAGTATACATGTATGTATATTCATTTATACCCATAGTACAAGCTCTACTTAGTTTGGGTTAGATGGTGTTGTGTGTATGTGATAGAATATTATTATTATTTGTCGATTTTTATCATAAGTTAGGCAACGTTACTTAATACGGCAACATATACTAACAAAACCGATACTAAAATAACTTTTTATTATCGGATGCTGTCCTCTAACATTTGGAAACGTTGCTCCACAAACTTTTTGTGGAGCAACGTTTCCAAATGTTAGAGGACAATATCCGATAATTAAAAGTTGAACTGCGATGTGAGATGCACTATATCAAACCCACTACACTCAGCACATTGACAATAGCGAGGCGACAACTTTAACCACTACTCCATCCGTTCAGGCAAATACGCGTAAAACCGTGGAAAGAAATTCATGCAAAAAATATTTACGTTATATTTTATCACCATTTACAAAGCATTTTGTTATCTTTGAAGCATTGATTCGACAATCTTGAAGAGAAAATTACTTACAACCTTACAAAGCTCTCGAAATTAATTTAGACTCGGCACTCGGTGCTATTAACGCCTAATAATGTCTTGAATGGAAAATATTCTTAATCTTGAACATTTAACTGTATAAATAACGCCCGCTTCGCATTTCTATTCAATTATGCTTCGGATCGAAGTTTTAGAGTGTAATGAAAACTATAAGAAGCGAAGTAAACTTTTATTAAATTTTCAACAGTCTGAGTAAATAGTTATAATGTCGTAAAATTTACTTGCTTGTTAAAATTTAGCGAAATGTCTGACATTAAAGATTAAATTAGGATCAGCCATTAAGTTTATGATTAGAAATATCTTGTACGAAGTACCAAACTGAAAAAAATAACCAAGGGAAAGACTTTTTTATTATAAATGTCCTTCCGTACAAAATTTGTGGTACCGTGTACCGGTACCGACTACCGTGCGTGAGGTTCAATTCTCGGGTCGGGCAGTGATACAGTTTGTCAAAATAGTCTCAAAAATAGTAAAGAGATTGAAATTGTGTCCAGCAGAGGGCAACCGGCTCACCTTTATTAAATGGAACATAACAACTATAGCCGGTTAATTCTGAAGGAAAAACACCACTGCCTGTCTCATTGCTATTACCCACACTTTCTCATTTATAATATTAATTTATTGTAATTAAACTACTATATACGGATTTCATCGTGTTGTTTATTTATCACTGTATTACATAATTTTGAAACTGTTACACTACTACTACTATTGAATTTTACTAATTTATAAGTTAAAAAAATTATTTCATCTATTAAAACTATTTATATTTAGGTTAAACTCTCCCCGACGTTTCGGTTACTTTTCAGTAGCCATGGTCACGGTGAGAATACTAACCGAAACGTCGGGGAAAGTGTAAACAGTGTTTTATTAACACGGGGAGACTAAGATAATAGTTGTCACAATGTTCCAGTGTAACCAGTGTTCCAACTACCATCTTAGTCTCCCCGTGACCATGGCTGCTGAAAAGCAACCGAAACGTCGGGGAAAGTGTAAACCAAAAATAAATAGATTTAATAGTTTAAATAATTTTATTAGCTAATAAATTAGTAAAATAAAATCAATAGTAGTAGTAGTGTAATATTTTCAAAATTTTGTAATACAGTAATAAATAAACAACGCGATAAAATCCGTACATAGTAGTTTAATTTCAATGAATAACATTCGCGTAAACAGAAGGCAATAGATGAATCTAGCTTTGTCCGTGGTTTTGCACGTGAATCCTACGGCAACGCAATCCGAAATAAAATCGATAGGAAAATCAGCAAACCAAATCAAAGATTATAAAAATGTTTGTCTTATAAAAGATCCTCTCTAAAAATATATGCTTAAAAACCAAGGAATCAACTACAGCAGAACTAGTTTTTACAATACTAAATATTTTTCTTAAGAAATACAACTCCCGCAATTATAATAATTCTTGTGTCGCGGGGGACTTTACAAACATTTAAACACTGACAGACACAAAGCACACCCAGACACCGAACAACCATTCGTGGATATCACAAATTTTTGTTCCCCAAACGGAACAAAATGTTTATTTGTTTGTTTTTTTTTGTTTGTTCGCTGTGGTGCTCTTTAGCGGAGGGCTATGTCCAGCAGTGGACTATTATAGCCTGATGATGATGATGAAACGGTACAAAAATTTGTGGCCGAACCCACTACACTTGGCGCAGCGGCAGTGGCGAAGCGACCACATAAACCACTACGCCATCCGTGCAGTCTAATCTTTTGTATGTTATTATTTAAGTCATATAGGACATTGACCCCACACCTTAATCTACCATTCCACATTTCAATCATAGCTAAAACAGTCCGTTATGCAACCTTACAAATTATACAGAATGATTGTATAACTTGGAAAGGATGAATTCGTAAGTACACAAAATATACACCCAAAACTTTGAGAGTCTACAAAATTAAGCGTAAGTCTACATCAAGAAACTTTACAGGAAAACACGTCCTTCATTAAATTCCCATGGGGACTTAATGCTGCTTTGGGGTCACTAAAACAATAAAGAATGGTTTGTATAAACAAAATTGTGTTTGTACCCGAATTAATATTTAAGTTGGTCGAGTATTGTGACCTATGTCTTTAGACAGATGAGTAAAAAAGTGCATTAGGGGTGCTATTGAGTAGACAGTGTAACGAGGTATAAGCGAGGCATGACCAAGGCGTGAGCGAGGTGTGAGCATAGCGTGAGCGATGCGTAATCGAGACGTGAGCGAGACATATCACCAATTAAAACAGTTTTAAATGTAAAACCTATACTCTAACAAAGCTGTATGTTAATATTACGGATAAGCTGAACTGATTTTAATGAAAGGTGTTGATAGACATTATAAGCTATAGGTTAGATTGAGTATATACCGATTTATGTGACGGTCATAACGTGCACATCATGTCAAAAATAATGGTATTCTATATAAAACGAGCCTAACAGAGTAGTATTTTTATTAGTTGATGATTTATTCTAATACAGCGTTAAATCGAGAAAATGGTTTATATTTTCTAACTACTTAAGACATCCCAGGATAAGACATGTCAGCTATTTAATATTATCATATTATAAATTTCGATTAAATATAATCAAAATAAACAAAATCTTAATTATAATTTATTAATCAGTCAATAATATTATCAAATAAAAAGAAACATATTATCTCTGAACTTTATGTGACATTAGCATTTACCTAACCAAATATGACCTTAATTATACGTGTATAAGCACACTTTTGTCTTCAACTGTACGCAAGACTATAGAGCAAGTCTTTGTTCAACCTACAAGTAGAATTTAGTCCCGGAAGGACACAGACACGACACAGATGTCGAAATGAGGAAAATAAATAGCGTTTAATGATAAACACGCGAGTTTTGGATAATAGTGCAATTTGTGTAGGTATTTATATTATTACTTGATCTCAAAATGTATATTAGTTTCGTTCAGCTTATTACTTACTTAGTTTAAAAAGGAGCGATATATTAAATCGAAGAAGGCGTTACTTGGCGCAAGTCCATTGTAATAAAATTATTGGTAAGAGAGGAACCCGCCACGCATTCCCGGATTGCCGACCCCAACTATTGCAATAGAGAAAGGTTTACAATACCGAACTCCTCTGAATAGGGACAGCCAAGGCGTTGGAGTCGGGCGTATTCCAATTTGTAGTATTGCGTTTCGAGCACAAAATATGCGTCGACACGTGCTTTGCCACAGCGCGAGACATCTTCAGGAATGTTTGGCAACGTTACCAAAAAACCTTTTTCTATTGCAATGGTTAGTGTGGGTTCCTCTCTTTCCAATAAGGAGCGATAACCACGTGTGAATTTTTTTAAATATCATGCAAATGCCTATAGTTCGATCTCAAGGCCCTCAGACTTTTCAATTCATTTGTGGACTAAATAGTTAACAAACACTCAAAAAAAAACTTAAGGAAGACCTGTATATATGGCAGTTTTCTATAATGGTCTCAAAGATATGTGCAGTCTGCTAACCCGCATTGGTGGACTATGGCCCAACCCTTTTCGCGTTGAAAAGAGGCCCATGCCCAGTAGTGGAAGAGTTGTGTATAGGGCTGATATTATTAAATACTATAAAAGATGGAACTCATAAACACCTTCACGAGATTTTAGGGCCATTTGAACCATAATATCAGCGAGATAATCGTAGGGCCATTATCGTTCTAGTGGTATCCATGGCAACAGTTTATGATCAGGGGAACCATAACCTTGTTTGGAACGTAAGGACCCTCAGGCGTATAAAAATATATTTCTAATATTCATTTGCAATTTGAAAATTGCGCAAATAATCTTCATAAAATTTATTTGTTAAATATCTTGATAATACACACAAACATGTTGTATAATAAAGATACTGTATTTTTTTGTAATGATATCTCTTTAGAAATAATCTATGCGTGGTCTGAACGAACATTCAAACAACGGACATAAAAAACACCCTGACTTGGAGCAACTACTTGAAAATCTCTTTTTTTTTGTCTGGTGTGGAAGTCGAACCCGCAACACTCGGCGTAATAGCAGTAGCATGGCTACCGCTTAAAACACTACGCCATCTGTACAATCAAATGCATTGTAGCTCCCAAATGGTTGAACAGAATTTCATTACTTCTTGTTTGATAGGTAACTGATCGATTGGCAAATCGGTTACATTAATCATACTGCAAGTACACGCCTGACGTAAATGTTTGTTTTTGTTTCAAGGCTTTTTTTAGTTTATATTATTGTAGTTACTTTCATCTTCACAAACGTAGCGCGGTGTATCCTATTCCTTGACAAACAAATCTCTTTCGTCAATGTTTTTGCCAAAAACAATAAAACAGGATCCTTTATTTGAGTTAATAGTTCAATTGAAGGAACGGAAAGGAGACACTTTGATTTGATGTGTTCACGCTGTGACAGATGAGCGACTTTCAGTACTACGCGAATAATAAATCTAGTGACGTAATTGGTTCTGACAAAAACTAGGTAGGTACGGATGGGCCGGTTAATTAAAACCATATAAATGATTAATGTAACTGTAGAAAGTTAGTTCATATTAACAAACGTAATTAAAATATTTTTTAAACAAGAATAATCTATTCACCGGATACTATTAACGGATAGCATGCGACATGTGCTAACTTTTACTTTTTAGGGTTCCTCAAAAGAAAAAGACACCCTAGGATCACATTGTTGTCCGTCCGTCTGTCTGTCAAGACCTGTTTCCTTAGACACCTCCACGCGGAAGGTATTAAGTTGAAATAAATATGAATAAAATAAATAAATAAATCAAATACTCCCAAGACTGCAATCACTTGGAATGTATAAAAAAAGTTAACATTATCAAAAAATACATCCGCTTGTGCCCCTTTTTTTTTAAAACTCGCAAGGGATCTAAGGTTCTTCCTGTTAACCTAGTATTGAAAATTTGGCAAGTAAAGGCAAAAGTCCAGAATCCGGCAATTTGTAGATACATCACAAAATCAATTAAAATTTGTAAGGACCCCTCAGTACGTTACTCCGACTCACACTTGCCCAGTTTTTCATTACAAGTTTGCACTGAGTTATCTTAAGGTTCAATGTCTTATTCAAAAAGGTTCTTTGTATAAAATTAAAATCGTATATAAAATCTAAAATAATTAGTTAAATAGACATTTTTTGTGTTGCATTGTTATAGTTCATTGTACTTTTTTGTTTGTCTTATAATAGGTACAAATGAAGAAAGTAGCGTTTGTAAAGCGTCTAAGGTCTCCAGTTCGATGCCCAGGTTAGTAAAATGTTATTGGCTTTTTCTGTTAAGGAATACTTGGTAGTAATATGGAGTCTAGTACTGTGCATCTTAGACGGGAGCGACGTACCTCATAGGGTTCCCTTATAGGCTGGGACTGAGACCTAAAACCATTGCTGCAAAATGTGAGGGTAATACACCTCTACCTGTGAGCGTGTATATGTATATACATTTTTCATATTCAAACAACCTCATTAATTGAAATTAAACTACTATATACGGATTTTATCGCGTTGTTTATTTAGCACTGTATTACAAAATTTTGAAAATATTACACTACTACTACTATTCATTTTGTTTTACTAATTTATAAGCTAATAAAATTATTTAAACTATTAAATCTATTTATTTTTGGTTTACACTTTCCCCGACGTTTCAGTTGCTTTTCAGCAGCCATGCTCCCCGTGACCAATAAACAACGCGATAAAATCCGTATATAGTAGTTTAATTTCAATGAATAACATTCGCGTAAACAGAAGACAATATAACCTCATTAATATTATACATGTGAATAATTGTTTGTTACGCTTTCACGCCTTAACTACCCGACCGATCATGAAAAGGACTAAGGTTACCTTTTTCCCAAAATACTGGTACTCTGTTTCCGAGGGATAGCAATTTTGTGTCGGAACCTACACTAACGCGGGCGAAGCCGCGGCCAAAACTAAGTATGTATATTTTAAATCATTCAGTTACTGCTTTCAGACTATATTCGATCTTTAATACATAGAGTTGACAAAAAAACGTTATAAATGTGGGTCTATATGTATCTATTGTCTCTAGTTTCCAGTACGCCATATTCATTTACTACTTATTTTTACTTTTTAAAGGACTACTCGCGCTCTAGAAATAATTCCTATGTCTTAACAAACAATTAAACAACAGACGCAAAGAACGACCAGACTCGAAACAATAATTTGTGGATCACACAAATTATTTATTGTCTCGTGTGGGTATCGAACCTACAACACTCAGCAAAGCCACCACTTAAACTACGCTATCCAAGCAGTAATTTCTTACTTTTCTAATTAAGACTAGGTATAACAATTATATCATTACGAAATTTTAGAAAAACAAGTTCTTTTGTCTCTCTTTGACTTTATTTTCAAAAATGGTAAATTAATATAAAGCCTTTTCCCAAGAATGGTCTCCAGCCAAACTTTGAGTCGCAGTTCGTACAAGTTTTATCAGCCAATGTAAAGTTTAGAGACTACAGCGCATTGCGACTGTCCGAACTCGCTCTTATACATATAAATGTGTATAGTTTGAATTTCTTAAAGATCATTAGCCTTCTTCAGCTTATTGAATACACAAGTGAGTCAGAGGTGACTCAATGTCGAATAAATATTGTCCTACGACGAATAGTTGTTGGGTTGTTGACCTTTAACTGTTGTAGACATAAAATGAACAAGACGGGGTTTCATTTTTGTTTTATACCAGTTTTTGCACGCTACTTTGTATGTTTGGTATTTGGAGGTAGGTACCTTTCTATATTTTTCTTTCTTTGCATGTAAGAAGAAATATGGTTTACTAGATTTTGCCCGGGGCTTCACTCACGTTAAGCTGGATTTGGTCAATAAATTGCTTTAACTTGAAAACAGTTCTTTTGCCTGGATAAAAACTTATCCTATTTTCTTTTCTGTACCCGCTGACAACGTGTATGTGAAATTTTATGATGATCGATTGAGTAGTTAAGGCATGGAAGCGTAACAAACAAACTTACATTCGCATTTATGATATTATAAGTAAAAACAAGACTGCTTCGGTAGCGATCGCGCAGCGGTAGTGAACTTGACTGTCATGCATGAGGTCAGTTGCAGTACAATATATTTTCTAAATTTATTAATTTAAAACATTGTGTGTGACTATAATACAATATTATATTTGCGAATTTGAGTGTCTGTTTGTTTTGCGTTCACGCCCTAATTACACGACCGGTCATCGGAAAATTTCGCATACTCGTTGTCAAGGGTACAGAAAAGGACATGGACATTTCATGGTCGGCTAAAATGTTATGGAGACTTTCGGTGAACAATTTTTGTGTCGACAATAAGCTCACATAGATCTCAAATTTTCAAAATGTTGGCTACCACAGGCGTCAGATTATATATGTATGTGTACCTTTTCCGCAGTTAAATACTAGACGATTGACCCTTACATCGATGAATTACGTGATTCAAAGCCTGCATTTGAAACGGTTCAGTTAATCAGTTCTTTCTAAAGTCGTTGCATGTTGCACGCTAAACAGTTATATATCACAGAAGTACATTCTGACGCTAATTATAAACTCTGTGTTTAAGCTATTAGTTGAAACGTCAAGTACTAACATACATGCACGTATAGTTATAATATGATATTAATATTTATTACTGTTAGGTTACACGTCTGGTGATTTTCTGTCTTTATTTATTAATGGAGTTTTGAAATTAAACACTTTATACGGATTTTATCGCGTTGTATGTAACGCGATAAAATCCGTGTCAAATCTGTGTAAAATCAGTGTTTAATTTCAATGTATAACATTCGCGTAAACATAAGACAATATAATGGAGTTTTGTTTAATTGAACATGCCAGCCACATTGTGCACATAATTACATTTGCTAGACAATCTATACTAATATTATAAAGCTGAAGGATTTGTTTGTTTGCTGCTTGAACGCGCTAATCTCAGGAACTACTGGCCCGAATTGAAAAATTATTTTATTGTTGGCTAGCCTATTTATCGAGGAAGATTATAGGCTATATTACATCACGCTATAACCCACGGGAGCTGCTCAGTAATCATAAATGCAAGTGAAACAGCGGGCACATCTAGTTACAAATATAATTGATACCCAATTTTTGATACCCAACACTTGATACTAAAGCATCAACTCTTTATTTACTTTCTTTCTTTAAAAAAATACAACTCCCGCACTATGAATAATGAAACAGAAACTGACACAAACCCAGACTCGCAACAACTATTTGTGGAATACACAATTTCTTGCCTCGAACGGGGAAAAATTCTCGTGTGGGTTTGAACCGCCGAGGGAATGGTGAAGCGATCACTGAAACTCCTTTTGAGTAGTCAAAATAATATACTTACATACGAATATAATTAGATACAGTCTCATTGTTTTTTTTTATGATCTCTAATACGCTATTAACTTCGAAAAGAAAGAAGTCTAATATAAAAGTAGCCTAAGTTACTCCAGTGAAAGTGCCGTCAAAAATGTTTCAGCCGTTTTAGAGATTAGCCGAAACAAGAAGACAGAAAGAAAAAAAGAAATAAATATTTTTTTTATATTAGTACATTATATACCTCCATATGCAGTTAGTAAAAATCTGTTATTATTGTATATTTGTATAGAAATATAGTTGTTCAGTATAGTACGGATAGCCTTGAAAGCTACGTGTACTGTATTGTACAACTATAAGCGTATAATTAGTGGAGTAATACGACCTATTTCAACACGCTTATAAAATACGTAACCGCATTAATAGCACTCAAGGTGTAACGCTAAGTGAACGGTTTTGACGTAAATATCACTTTATATGTCGCAGTAAGGAGATAAAATACGCAAGAAGCCGAAGTAACTAGGCATTATTTGAAGTATTCGTCTTCAAGTTAGCCTCTTCAAGTAGCGATTAGCCCAGCGATCGAGAAGTCGATCGCTGGTTTGAATCCCACCGATTGCAATACCGACGTTAACTCGTTCCTAACAATAATACTAGTAATTTGTCACAAATTGCTAGTAAACTTTTGAAGAAAATTAAATATATTGCGTTTTTTTAATTTGGGAAAAGTTTCCGATACAAAAAAAACCCGAACTGTAATCTTCTTATCAAACAGATGAGCTAATTTAAATCAACTTGTACTTATTTTATAAACGCTCAACCTAGAACTGAAGGTATCAATACACTTGCTATACTTCACATTATATCAGCCAATTCGGGATCTTACGTATTTCGCCACTTTTTGTCACATATATAATCGACTTTTAGCTAAATAACCTATATACGATTACACCACACGCTTTAAGATTAAATTAAGATGTAAAATGCATTAGAAATTTGCCACACAATTTCAATTGTTGTTAACGGTGAAGGAAAACTTCTTGAGGAAACCTATACATTTAAAAGTTCTGCATAATATTCTCGAAGAAATTTGAAGTCTGCCAACCCGCCCTCGGACAGCTGAACTATGGCCTAACTTGTTTCTTATTGAGAAGAGCCATGTCCAACCCAGGTTATATTCAGGGCTAATCGTTCTTATCGTTTTTCTTGTTATAGTAACAAAAAGTATGTTTTTGGAAATTTACCATAGCCCATGACTGCTTGTACGCCACGGGTATCAGTCGTCTAATGTCGACTCTAAGAAAAATAGTAATAATAATATGGAATATAAAAAGGACTATGTGAGCCTCCGTTAGATATTTCTAAGTAAAACGACATGTATTAATGTATATACTGTAAGCAATTCATACAATAAATAAATAAGTTTTAAGAAAACTTCGTTCTCTGTATCCCAATAATTCTTTGTAAGCAAGTAAACAGTAATAACATTGTAAAAAATGTTTTGTCCAGTATTGCCTACAAGATACTGTTTCTTGTTGAGTAACAGGCTTATTTTTACTGTCATCAAGTGGCTCTTTCACTTTCATAAACATACTCGATTTTGCCTGCGGCTTCGCTCGCGTAAATTTAGATTAGGTTAGGTAAGATAAGGATAACAACAGAACTTTTTTCTAAATAAAAAGTTCCGTTTCTATACTTCTGACAACGTGTATACGAATTTTCATGATGATCGGTCGAGTAGTTAAGACGTTAAAGCGTAACAAATAAACAAACTCACATTTGCATTTATAATATTAGTTAGGATGCGTGCCTTGAAATTGAAACGTCCTTACCTCGTGATAAGCTCCATACTATATCGCAAACTTATAGCACAAACGAACAACCCTCTCAATATAATAAAGGCATATTCATTCCGAGAAACTGCGTCCAGCGTCAATAACAATTGATCGAGAGACTCATAACGATATTTTATCGTCCGGCCATTATTTGCCGAAAGCCAGATTCACCATAATGTCCTAAATACAAGGAATTATACATGACAAACGCAAAGATTCTTCATACAAAGCGGCAAACTTTATTATAATGCGGGATATTTAAACTTCTCCTCAAAACTCACAGTAAAAATATCCTAACCTGGATTTTAAACCTGGTCTTTCACTTTCACATACACTTCACTGGAGCAACGAGGCCAATAAATCCAGTATATTATGTAACATTTGCAGCCAATACGCTCTTAACCCCACATCGCCCTTTTATATCTATGGTGCAGTAAAATTTTAGTCACTCTGATTATTTTCCACGAATAGCTTTTATGACGGCTGCTAAGATTCTAATGCTACGTGTTGTGTTACATCAGAAGCTTGCTACGTCGCTACGGAACTTCGTAGACATTATTTGAACTGAGTGATGTTTGTATTCAATTAGGTTGATACGGCGATTTTTACTAACAAGTAAGTTTTTACTAACCCAGTTAAATAAGAGTTCATACAACGTGTCTCTAATCTAATATTACCCAGGATAATAAAGAGTGAAATGATTGTGGGTTGATATGACGTATGTTTATGGCAATCTAATAATATATTTAATTCATATCCTTCTAGTTCATTGAAATTACATTAATTTATACGAGTTTTATCACGTTGTTTATTTTACACTTTTATTACATAGTTTTGTAACTATTAGACTACTACTACTATTTAAGCGATTTAAATTATTAAAACTATTTATATTAAAGTTTTTACTTTACATGTTAACGGGGAGACTAAGATGTTGGCTGTCTCAATCTTAGTATCATTCGCGTAAACATAAAACAATGTTATGTAAAGCTTTTCATTGTTACAGGGCCTTTAAGTATCAGAAAAGCTAGGCCATAGGGTTGGTATACGTCGGCAGATGTAACAAAATTATGGGAACATTTTGGTTAACTGCCAGATATGCCGATTAACTCATAATATGTTTCTTTGTTAAAATGAGCCGTCATTGACTTTTGACGCGCACATAGATAATGCATAGATAATGTCAGAGTCTGGCATATAGAATGAGATGAAGGTAATTATACTACTAGGTAATTTTTACGAGTCATTGTAATCATCAGTCATCAAGATTAATATGGCCATTGAATCAATACATATGCCTATTTATTTTCCTTCTATTAGTGCTGCCTTGAAGCTATAGAAACTCAGCTAATTGTAGTAACACGACATAACGTTCTTAGCCTTTAATTTTCCGTAGTATCGTATCGTATATAAAGATCAGTACTAATTCCACGTATAGGTTAAGGTTCTCTTAAATGTGAAGTTTGAGCGGTCTAGGTTTTGCTATGATACTACTACTATGATAGGAACTAATGAAAAAAACAACCGAACACAAGTGTCAGAAAAATAAAGCGTTATTAAACTTATTGGTAAAACCGACGAAAGCCACCAGATGACATTACAAACACACAGGTAAAAGACACAGAAAACACACAGGCTCAGAACAAGAATTTTTGGATCACACAAATATTTGTCTCCTGTGGGGATAGAACTTCCAATACTTGGTGACCAGTTAAACCACTACGCTATGATTTAACCGTGCAGTCAATTATAATATAAAGTTCCAAACTAAACGAACACGAGCGACATGAAAATAGAGCAAAATTAAATTAATCAATAAAACCACTGGAGAAAATACTGAAGTGATGTATTTTTTTAAATAAATGTATGCTTTAATAAAAATAATCTCTCTACCAGACCACTGGTTTCTACCAATATAAAACACAAAAGATCTACGAACTGCCACGCCGCGACATTTATCTATGATTCTACGAAGTGCTACGCATCTACGACATTTCGTAGACGCCTTTTACATAGCAAGCTTCGCTTCAATTAAGCTCTAAATTGTCTTGGAGGTTTGTTGCGAAGCCTTCGCGCAAAATTTTAATATGCCTTCGCCTTTGTAAAGATGTCGGCTAAATGTAAAACGTGATTATTTACTTACAATTTTATTAAACAATTTGAATAATAGAGTCAGTTTAAGTTTAGAGTTAATTAGAGATGCTTTCGTTGTGTATTTTGGAAGTGTACTGAGTTCTACTTTTGGATTAAGTTTTGTTATTCTTATAAGGCGGCTGTCGAGTGGTATGATGTTGGTAATAATAAAAAAGTAATTAAACTACACGAATGGCGTATTAACTTAAATGGTTATTTCAACTAATCATTCTGTTCCTAATATTATAATGTGCTTGGATATTTTTTACTCTTGATACAGATAACATATATATTCACATGAAATAAAATGGACGGAAATCGATTGATCAAGAAAATAAAGAGGATAAATCTGTTTAGAAGAGGTGAAAGAAGAAGACAAAGACTAATATCATTCTGGAGAAAGGCCAAGTACAATGTTGGGTGTTTTACATATTCTGTCAATTATATACTAGGGAAGGCGCGTGACAGCAGTGAGGTGGCACACCGTGGTGGTTCTAGTCGGTAGACCCGAAGTCTCGGGAGAGCCCGACATAACCCTCTCGTCTCGCCGTGTGACGAAGAGGTATGCATTTTCCAACGTAAAAAAAGGAAAAAGATAATGGAAGGCGCGTTACACACAACACAGGTTATGGCTTATTAGCAACTAATGTCGATATACAATATCGACATAATTATGTAGCGGAATGTAGTGAATATGTTAGATTTCAATTGCCTCTATCTCTTAAAATTATTATTACATACCAGATACCCGCAGCTTTGCTCGCATAAATGTAGGTTAGCTTAAATCTGTAGCCTATTATTGCGTGTTGCTTTATGAACCAATTAAAACGACGATGTGGTGATTGAATATTGACTCGTTTATTGTTATTTAATTAAGGCTTATATACTAAGTTATTATACATACGTAGTACGGACCGATATAGGAAAGGGAAATTATGATGTTTACTTTATTTGCATAATTAACAATATTAACTATTATGTATTACGGCACGTAGTATTTTGCTTTGCTAATAACATGTTATATATATCACGTTTGCATGTACTATACTATACTATGATATACTATGGCTTTCGCCATACCTATAATATCCTATTTCCGTTTCTGTACACCTGAAAAAATTTATGATGATCGGTCTAGTAGTTAAGGTGTAAAATCGCAACAAACAAACAAACTCACATTCGCATGTATAATATTAGGTTAAGATGTGAGACTTCGATTGCCTCTATCATTCAAAGTAATAACAAATTTTATTGTTTATAGCAGTAACAGTTAAAAGGTATAATCACACTTAAAAATACAAAATTATAATTAGAATATTTAAAAAAAAGCCGTAACAAATTTGTAATTTTTATCTTCTTATATTGCTGACTTTACCCTAAACATACGAACATACATAAATAATTAGAGCAAATGATGCGTGAGATATATGCCAAGCAAGTGATATCTGTAGTCTCTATCCACCTCCTCCAGGAAACAGGCGTATGCCTTTGTCTTCATATATATCTCTTTCTCTTTTAAAAAGACATCTCTCACTCTAGTAATAATTCCTGTGTCGTGAGGGACTTTACAAACATTCAAACAACGGATACAAAGGACATCCAGACTCGGAACAACTATTTGTGATCACACAAATTTTTGTCCCGTGTGGGATTCGAACCCACAACACTCAGCGCAGCGGCCGCGGCAGTGGCAAGGTGACCACTTAAATCACTACGCCATCCGTGCAGTCAAATACGAGCATACATGAAGAATGTTATTACACTGAAATCATTCATCAGCAAGCAATCAACCAAATGCATCAGCAAAAGACGTATGTCAAGCAAATGGAAATCCGTAGTTTTAGGGTTGGATAGAGCCAACTCTCCAGGCAACAGGCGTGAGCCTATGTATGCATCATAATAAAGGGGGCCTTTTAATTTAATGCAATCAGTTGATCACTCATTCACACATAGTATATTATTTTAATTGCAAGTTCAATATAGTTATAATGAAGTTTTGAGCTATCTCTTGTTTGTACATTGTACGGTACGTTGAACGCTGTTTGATTGCCGCGTAATATTACGACGGATAGTCATTGATAAGCTACAATGTTATTATACGCGTAGGTAAAACAATTGCTACGCTTTGTTTCTGGACGTTATGTTGTCATCTGACACAAAATGCCAACATGACATCTGAATTATAAATACAGTATTATCACACTCACTGATATTGAACTGCTACCGTTCTCTATGATGTAAACGTAATTTGCGAGCTTACTTTTCTCAGTATTGATATTTTTTCGATCGACCTATGTAAGTTGGTGAGGGCACATCTATGGTTTTAATCTTTGCTGTTGCAAATATTATAGGGCCCTGTTAGTATTGTGGTATATATTTGCTTTTATATGTGGTTTCGGATTTTCTTCCCCGGTTGAAAAAGTATTTTCTGATTGATAAATTATTAAGTAAAGTCCTGAATTCAATTCGGAAAAGTATTTTCGAACAAACTGATTGATAATTTTTAGTATCATCATCTTAGACAAAAGACGTCGCTGGACTTTGGGCTTTACCAAGGATTTCCGCTCAGACCAGTCTTGAGCTACCCGCATTTAACCGCTACTCGCAACCCTTATCAGGTCGTCGGTCCACCTTGTGGGAGGTTTCAGTGTTCTCAATAATAATAGGTCTATGATCAGTAAATGATCAGACTGTCGTCCCCAAAAACGGCACCTTTTAGATATACACAGTACACATGTTTATATATACAAATCAATATTTTTCAGAACTACATTATTCAAGACATGTTCCCATTAATTGGACCTTTCTAATTGTAAGTCAATGAATGTATCATTTCTACGTCAGAACGAGTTTGGTAGCTATTAGTAAATTGATGAGAGATAGCAATAATTAATTAATTAACAAGAGTGATAGAGACAGCCTTTAAACTAATTGAAATACTTTTCTTTAGCAAAGATTTTTTTCTATTAGCAAATTCGCGGGCAAAATCTAGAAATATATTAAATGCAAAATGTGTGACATTTTTACGCTTGTCAGGGGTACAGAATAGAACAGGTTTCTTCCATCGAAAAATACGCGAGCGAAGCCGCAGGCAAGACTAGGTAATATATAGATTATGCTTTTAGTGGGACTGTGATGTATTCCCAGACGGGTAAAGAAATAAATATCCTAAATGCTTACGGAATCAGATGATAACGTCGTGGAGTATACGAATAGATATAATTAAGAATTCTTTTGGAGAAACGCTTAAATCTATGACTTGAAAGCCTCTGCGATTGAGTTTTGAAATGATATATGAAAGCCTGACTAATCCCATATACTAATAATATAGGTTTACTTAAGAAGTGGCCGATTTGTAGAAAGAAAATACATGTGTATATAAAATTAAATGCATATTATAGTTCTATTTAATCTGCGAGTGAATTGGCAATGACGATTACAAAGATAAATAATTAAGATCTAATTTAATCTTAAAATAATACTTCCGTGCTAGAAACCAAGCCATATATACAAAATTTACAGACAAAACGTACACCCAATCATAGAACAATAGTTTATGCATTACACAAATAATGATCGTGGATTCAAATCCAAATGCAGTCGCAGAAACGAATAAACCGCTTGTCTGCCGCGCTATCCCTTAAATCAAATACACAACAAATCATGATTATCAATGCTTTTATATTACACAAAAGAATTACAGTAACCTTTTATCGGCACTGAGGTTTTATTCGTCTTCGTATCTGTCTCTAGCAAGTACGGCACGATGTCACGACGTAACTTGAATGACATTTATTCATGTTTTATGTGTATTTAAAGGCGGTGATAGTGGGAGACCGGAGACCGTTGGACTGCTATGCAGAGGTCTCGAGTTCAAAATAAATAACTACTTAACCCATTATTTTCGTATCAGGCTTCATTTCCCATTACAGCTGTTAAATAAGTAATGGCCTAGTGGGGAACCAAGTTCAATCCCACGCACGCAACCCTGAACTTTAAAAGCAATGTGTGAATCTTGAGGAAACCTAGATATCTGAGAATGCTCCATAATGTTCTCGAAGAAGACTATAGACTCGAGACTACCCCTGATAACATGTATGTGAAATTGCCTGATGATCGGTCGAGTAGTCAAGATGTGAAAGCGTAACAAACAAACTCACATTCGCATTTATAATATTAGTTAGGACTAGTATAAAGGTGGCTGTTTGTTAAGATGTTTGGATGCTTGCATAATTATATAGGTATAGCGGTGATAGCTTAGTATGAGACCAAAGAGGCAAAGGTCTCGGGTTTGCTCCCAACCACCATTTCTGACTTTCCAAAGGTATAGCGGTAAAGGAAAATATCAAAACATCCTGCATGTCCACTGTTAAATAAGTGATAGGCTAGTGGGAGACCATTAGACTGCCACGCAGAGGTCTCAAGTTCAATACCACTTACGTATTAAATATTTAATTATCAAAGGAGGAAAACATCATGGGGAAACCTGCATGTCTGAGAGTTCTCTATAAAGTTTTCGAAAATTCGATCTTTTTGGCCTTGCCTTTTTACACTGAAAAGAGGCATGTGCCCAGCATTGGAACAGTCTATATACAAGGCTGATATTACTATCGCAAGCATTCGTATTTCACAGAAACCACTTAACCTCAAGTGGTTTATAAGCTTAGTTACCAAATGTATTGGAAAATAAAAAATATATTGCCATTTTTTTTTTCTTTTTTTCTTACGTGGGGGAATGCAATGACGCATATCCCTCCACGGGGGCGGGCGGAGGGATTATGTCGGACTCGCCGGGGTAAAAGAAAGATGTTGAAAAGATAATGTACCTCCCGGAATACCGACTAAACCTACCACGGTGTTCTTCGACAAAACCACTATCGACGGGGCCACACGAATCGCTTTCGCATGCAGTCGCGACCCCACCGAGGTTATGGCTCGCCGTGTGAAATGGCAGGCCACTACACAAAGAGACCTACCCAAAGGCACTCACTTCACATATAAACCCTACAGTCCCTCCCCTAAAAGGTACAGCGGCTCCTCTAATATAACCTAACGGTTGGTGTAGGGGAACGCTATATCATAAACTGGGATAGTCGTAGAGAAAGGGGATGTCCCTCCCCTAAAAAGAGGGGAGGCGGACTCGAAACAGAGGCGCGCATGGGAACACGCACGCCGCCTCTCGGACCTGGTGCTGAACGGATGGCAGACAGGCCCACAAAGCCCACCACCCCCAGGTCAAACCTCAGGGTGGCTGGAGGTCATCTCGCGCCCTCCGGCGCCCGGCTCTGCGGTTGGGGAGAGGGTTTAAACGGTCCCTCTCCCGCTCCGCCGCCTCCTTGATGGAAATCACTTCCTCGCAGAAGAAGGCGACGGCGTTCCTCGACCTCTCACTCCGGACCATTTACTTCAAATGTCTGTACTCAGAGATTTTTGGCTCAATAAGAACAATATTGTACCACAGTAAATCTGGCAGTATTTCACTAAATATAACAAAAACTAAAATCTAGATGCTCTAATATTGTGGAGAAATCGAGCACTATGTGTTCTCTGTTATTTATCGGTCGGACGATTACAGCTGTACTAGTATTTATTTGGTTTATACAGATAAGAGTGCTTTATATATTGCGATAAGTGCTTGCTGTTCACATAAAAGTGCTTGGTTTTTGTTTCAATAACTTTTGTTTGTTGTTAATGTATTGTGTGTATTTGATACAGCCTCTTTGGTTGGCTACTTGATTTAGTGGCTTCTGTATAATGTTTCGGATCGAGATGTATCCCGGGTTTGGGTAAGAAATAGTTTTGAGGCTTTTCTCGGTAGAAGTGAGGTGGTATAAAATTGATAGTGTTTTACACCCTGTACTTTAAAAGGAAGACAGACAAACCATTATAAAATCATTCCGTTGCTATCTTTTGTCCATATTCGTTCTCTAAAATATAGGTATGATAAAAAAAATATATAATACATACATACATATCTGTATTTATTGCCTCTTATTACCAGTACGCCATATTTTTTTGATAAATTATACATTAAAAATGCTAAACTATAAGGTTATCGGTCCTGCGCCTTTTTCTCTTCTGTTGTGTCGGATTGCCGCTCTATCGTATTATGAAAGTGAAGTAATAGAGAGTGCAAAGATTTTTTTAAATTGGTTATTTGTGGTTCCAGATGATAACTTATATTTTGTCACTTTATCGTGACAACATATGAAAGTGCATTATTATTAATAGTAAAAAATTATAAAATAAGTTGACAAAAAGAGAACTACATATATTTAATCAGTAACGTCATTCAACATTCCACGTAGATAGTAGCGCCACTGGCAACTCCACAGTTAACACAATGTGCTTGTTATGTTCATCTGTCAATAACACTCAAACGTCGCATAACTGTCAGTTGTATTGACAGATATATTGCGACTTCAGCAGAATATTTCTCATGAAAAGCCTGCGTAAGTACTGCGAGCTTTTTTATGGAGCCTGTAGTTAATCTAATGTACTACACATACACGAGGTGGGGGCGAGCAGAGATTTAGACTGCACGGACAGCGTAGTGGTTTAAGTGGTCGCCTCGCCACTGCCACCGCGCCGAGTGTTGTGGGTTCGATCCCCACACGGGACAATAATTTGTGTAATCTACAAATGGTTGTTTCGAGCCTGGATGTTCTTTGTGTCCGTTGTTTGAATGTTTGCAAAGTCCTCCGCGACACAGGCATTATCACTAGACCAGGAGTTGTATTTTTAATACAGTTGTCTTTATTTAATAGAATAGCTTGGGGCTTGTGACACTTATGCCGAGGGCGGAGACGATGTTGATCTATTGGATTATAAATTATCGATTAATTTAACTGTTCTCATTCACGTTTTCATATTTATGGAATTAAAAATATTATAATAAATCAAACAAAAAGAATAGAAACAATCCATTTTATGAAATTTATATAAGAATAGCAGGTAAGTATATTACTTTCATAGACGTTATTTAAAAATAATTCGAACTTTAAAATGTTTTCTTATTATGCACATTATAAATGAAACATTTCATCCGGATTTACGTTTTTTTAAGTTATTTTAATATAAATATTCAAATGAAAATCTCAATTTATTTTACAAGCCTGCTCAGTTCTTTGTAGTTCGATTACGAGGACACAAGGAACGTCACTATTGGTGCACTTTTATCAATAAAGTATTATAACGTTTTTAGACATTTCAAACCTCAAACCTCTATAATGAGCTGGTTCGACTTAACGTGCCTAACATTTTTTTACAAGTCAGAAGTCACAGACTGCTCTCCGTGCACACGCGTCACACGGTGGCACGGGGTACATCACCGGTGCCGCGTGTGTTCTCCGCACTTACTCGTGGAAGCCAACCCGGACTGTGATATTTTTGCTTACGTCTTGAAAGTAGTCATAATTGTATGTAATGCTTTTTGTGAGAAGCTAACTTAAATATACTATAATTTGAAAATCTGTGTTGAATATAAACTAATAATTATTGTAATTGGTTTATGTAACCGTTCTGATTTTATTAAATAAAAATATTAAATATAAATACCCTCATAAAATACGAAATTGAATGAGGTTTTTTTAAAAATTGATTTATTTCAAAATTATGAAATAAGAATGTTTCAAAATAAACGACGCGATAAAATCTGTTCAAAGTAGTTAAATTTCACTGTAAGCGTAAGTCAATATTATCATAAATACTTCTTTAAATAAGCTACTTATGTTGCTAACTGTACTTTTACTATCGGTACTACCGATACAATAACTATAGCTATTGATAGTAGTCACCAATTGTTTTATGTTAGAAACGCAACGTTGCGGGTTCGATATCTACCTTGTTATTTATAAACATGTGGGTCACACATGTCAATTTATCAATGTCTTGAGGGCGAGGGAGGTATTTAGCATTATTTATTAACAAAAAATATACTATGCAGTGCTAATTTAGTGGATGGGTTGTTGAAATAAAAAAGAGGTCATTGGTTCAATGACTTTACAAGTACTTCTATTTTGTTTTATTACTTGCCTCAGTGGCGTTGTGGTAGTGAGTTTGACTGCTGTACGTGAAATCTTGGGTACGATTCCCGGGTCGGATAACGTGATATTGGAATTTTCTGTCCAGATTCTCAGTAGCAGCACATAGTCTGGAAGTGAGTGCGATATACGGCAATAGTCTCAGCCCGTATTACGTGTAAATGTAAATGAGTGATACACATCTGCCTACCCCTTCAGTGATATTAGCCGTAAAACTGTGTATGTATGTTCATTTCATGCAGCGGCAATTTAATGGCAAGATTGCTGAACTGCCAAACGAGAGAACACAGGTTCGATGTCATTGCAAGTACTGAGATTGCACTTAAGTACATGCATGCCTCAGTGGTACAATGGTAGTGAAGGCGATTGCTGGCCATAAGCTCTTAAGTTCAATGCCCGATTTAGGCAAAGTGTAATTGGGATTTTCTGTCAAGAAATGTTCAGTGGCAGCAAGAACTGTGGTACCGTGTCACGTAGACAATAATAGGTATCTACTATTAGGCTAATACTTTAGCTGGCGAGATGTGGATGTAATACAATTCTGCTTCCCTTTGGTAATATGTTAATGTAATATTGTCTTCTGTTTACGCGAATGTTATTCATTGAAATTAAACTACTATATACGGATTTTATTGCGTTGTTTATTTAGCACTGTATTACAAAACTTTGAAAATATTACACTACTACTGATTTTATTTTACTAATTTATAAGCTAATAAAATTATTTAAACTATTAAATCTACTTATTTTTGGTTTACACTTTCCTCGACGTTTCGATTGCTTTTCAGCAGCCATGGTCACGGGGAGACTAATTTCAAAATTTTGTAATACAGTGCTAAATAAACAACGCGATAAAATCCGTATATAGTAGTTTAATTTCAATGTTAATGTAAATTAATAATGTACTATAATCAGCATTTTATTTAAACATCTCCTGCAGTTAGATTCATTCTTTTGTCGTGATGGCCATAGTCCACAACGCTGGCCTAGCATAGTGTATTTGCTCCATAAATAAATTTCAATCAATTTCTTTCTTAAGATTTTATTAATAATATAACTGTAAAACTCTTTATGTATGAAGTGTTTGCTCGGCTATTTTCTATAAATATTTAAACAGCAGTCGCATTTGAGCAGACAACAATAAATAGTAAAAAAGAAAAATATTGAGATGAGAGTAACCCGCCACGCATGCTCGGATTGCCCACCCCAACTATTGCAATACAAAAAGGTTGATAATACCGAACTTCTCTGGATAGAGGAACACGTGCCACGACGTGGGACCCGGGCGTACGCCAACTTGCAGTATTCCGCTTCGAACACAAAATATGCGTCGACACGTGTTTCGTCTCAGCGCTAGGCATCTTCAGGAACGTTTGGCAACGAATGGCTCATTCGTTCCTCTCTGCCCAATTATTTTATTACAATGGACGTACGCCAAGTAACGCCTACTTCGAGTCAATAAAACAATAAATAGCGTATAACTCAAATCATTCATCTCATTTTAATTGTCATTGTTCTAAAATGTCTCCATCATTGCCAAATTTGTATAATCGCGTTCATTTTTACTCCATTGTCTTTGGCTAGCTTTCAAATAATATTAAATATCTTTCGAAACAAAACAGTTTTAAACCTTTTATCTTCAGATGTCAAAGGGAAAAGTTTAAAATATGAAATAACTTAGAAAATGTTTTGTTATAAAGTTCAAGTATCGTTTAAAACTAGGTGATGCCTGGCACGCTTTACAATAATAATAGTAATAGACATTTCGCTTCGAATTCTGAAGTGAATTTGATGATGAGATCTTACAGAATAGCATAGCTGATATATTGTTTATAATAAGTGTCAATAGGTGTATGGATATGTAAAATAATAAGCCACAACACCCGCTTTTTTCATACCCAATAAGCCCCGCGTGTATATGTATATGTAGTCCGCATGTGTCAGTGATAACTACATATATAATATTAGCTCTGTATTTCAACTGTCCTACTGCTGGACATGGGCCTCTTCTCAGTTAGTAAAAGGTTAGGTCATAGTCCACCACGCTAGCTCAGTGCGGATTTACAGACTTCGCATATCTTCAAGACCATTATGAAGAACTCTCCGGCAAGCAGATTGCCTCACGATGCCTTCCTTGACCATTAAAGCAAGTAACAATTAACTATTTAATACGCACATAACTTCGTTACACTGCGTTTTTCAATTATTATACTGGATGAATGGCGCAGTGGTGTATGTGGTCGCATCACACCGAGTGTTGTGAGTGCGATGGGAGAACAATTGTGTGTTCAACAAATAGTTGTTCAGAATCTCGGTGTTCTTTGTGTACGTTTGAATTTGTGATTTATTAAGTCCACCGTGTCGTTAATTATTCCTAGTGCGGAAGTTTTCATCTTTACAAAAGGAATATATATGTATTCAGTAGACCGCAGTAAACTCGCTCTCATTGCGTGCCGCCTACCACTTCGAAGATATACAGTCGTGAAGCTACGTATGGATTTTATTTGCTAATACTATGCTACCCACATACATAATATCACGCGTATATCTCTGAATCGACAGACAGGGTACATTACACTCATATTATATATAATATTATAAAAGTATCTGTAATAATAGTTTTATGTGTGCGTGAAATAAAAAAAAAATGTATATATATATATATATATATATATTTTATCAGCTATGGTTTTAGGTCCCAGATAATAGGAAGTAAGCCTATTGGTGACAACTGGACACAGCTCCAGACACCGTTCTGCCTTTAATTTATTTTACAGAAAGCTCTAGTTAATGGTAATTTGCTTGACCCGGGAATTAAACCCGACACCTCACACACCGAGGCAATCTAAAGCTTCAGCTGATCATCAACATCGTTATAAATACGAATGTAAATGAACACTCAGTTCAAAAACAGATGTTTACAAAATTTATTCGTTTAATTGATAACTTTATTTACATAATCCATTGGGTTTGTATCCGAACCTAAAATGGGTATATTATTATTTGTTGAAGCTTAACGCAAGCGATCGTATATACATATATAGTCATATACCTAGTATTGTCGAGTACACCAATGTAGAATATTTATTAATCTGTCAAGTCTTAGAATACCTAACATCATTAAAACTTTATTGTGTTTGAATGGAACAATCGTAAGGGGAAGACCTAGGCGAACGTTTCTTGATCAGATCAGAGACGTTTTCGATAAAGGCCAGGTTAAGAGCACCTTAAACCGGCGAGCGTGTGTGAGGAATGTTATGAAAGTGAATGAAGCTAGAGAAGTGTGTCAGGATCGTAGCAAATGGAAATCCGTAGTCTCTGCCACCTACCACTCTACCACTCTGGGAAACAGGTGTGAATCTACGTATATATGTATGTATGTGTCTGACAACCGGTGTGCCGATGAGACTCAATAAGTTAAAACGACGCTCGCACTAGGAATAATTCCTATATGTTGATTGCCTTGGTGGCAGCGGTAATATATGCGACTGCCATAAATGAAGTCTCCGTTTCGAATCTTGCGTCGAGCCAACACAAAGTTATTAGATTTTTCTGTAATATTATGCCGAAGCAGTAGTGTGTAATTGATGTCATGTACCTATGTTATACCTGTGTATGTGTATGTAATCATCATGTCTATTTAATCATGCGTTATCCTAAAATAAAGAGAGTATTATTTGAGCAGCCAGTGGTATCACTTCTCTCCCCAATACATTCGTCCTTACATGGCGACCCTGCCTACGGGCCTTCGCGCGCGCATAAGATCGCGTTAGTCGCGTTACCGACACCTTTATGCCATATAAGGCTCGTGCTTCAAACAATTGGACTTTGGTGAGCGAGTTTAAAGATGTTTAAATTATTAGTAATTACGCTCGCTATTGCGACACGTCGTGTTCGTTTCTCTGTGCAAAAATACTACAGTTTTGAACTAAACAATGGGTGGTAAGCAAACTAAGGAGGAGACCTTAGTGGTGCAAAACGCAGTTGGCGGTTCCAATGACTCACATCTAGAAGAGGTAAAATTCCATGTTTCTACTATCACTATACTGCTAGCTATAGTGGTACTGGTGCTGGGAATCGGCGTTCTGTACTATATTTTGCTGTTGTACCGACGTTGCCATATACGTTGGATAAACCAGGAGATATACAGGAGTGCATTATCTCGGCGATCGAGCTCCAGGCAGAGTGGCCATTCTCCTGATAAAGGATTACATGGGCGACCCAAAGTCGAGATGGTATGAAAATAAAGATAGCAGTTCCCTGTATACTCATAACGGCGACGACCTATGATCCCTAGTGAAAGTGTTAAAAGTGGATATCTAAGTGATGAGTGATATCGGTTAAAAGCGTAAATAAAAAAAAAAAAATGTTCGGATATATCTTAAATATGCGGTCACGGTAAATATTCGGTAGACAACAAGCGCGTAAAATGGACTTTGAACTTTATAACTATAAGTATTTTATTATTCGTATTTTTTTTTACTCTCAGTCCTATATAATAAATAATAATATGTTATGTTTACATATAATGTGTAATATTAGTGTTAATTATGGTAAGTTATGGCACATACCTTAGAAACTTTATATGAGGAACTCAAAGCTATTAAAACATATTTGATAAAAATTGGCCCTGACCGTAGACGAGGTAATATATTAGATAAAAAGTTATCTGAAGCAAAGATAATTTTTGAAAAATATACTAATGTTATAGAATTAATTTCAGCTGATATAAAAAAGGGTAAAGTGGGCCAAAACGAAAAAATTTTAATTGATAAGTTTTGTATTAATTTTGTGTCATTGTATAATCGAATTTTAGAGTTGTGTTCAATGGCTAGTACTAGTAATAGTAGTAATACTTGTGATAAAAGTAACAACCAAGATATAAAAATGGAGTCTTTTAATTTGAAAATAGCTCTTAGTTTGTTACCTATGATTAAAACTGATAATGAATATTCCTATAAACAATTAATTGATAATATACAATATTATAGCTCGCTATTAATTAAGGATGAGTGTAAACAAAATTTAATTCAGTTTGTATTAAAGAGCAGGTTGTCTCAGCATGCTAAATTACAATTGAAATCTGAATATTCAAACGTTGAGGATTTAATTACAGATATGCGTAGTGTTTTATTGCCTCAAAAGTCACCTATTGCAATTCAAAATAAGATACAGCGATTAAAACAAAATAATTTGTCTATTGAGGACTATGGTAATCAGCTTTCGGAACTTTTTGTGGATCTTACGGTATCCCAAGCCAAAGGAAATTTGCAGACGTATAAAATAATTAAACCTTTAAATGAAAAATTAGTAATTAAAAGATTTGCCATCGTTGCGAAACCGGCGTCTCTCAACTATCATTGCAGCTAGGAATTACGAGTCGATGTTGGACGCGATACAAGGTGCGAAGGATGAGGAGACATCCACGGCTGGCACGTCTTCAGTTTTTGGTGAGATACTAGGTATGTATTCTCCAAGAGGGAGACAACAAAATTATCATGGCTATCGTAATAATTATTATAATAGGTCATATTTTTATAGAGGTCGTAAAAATGATTCCAGTGCCCATCGCGGTCACCACAACTATCGTGGGGGTGCGCAGGCGCAGCAGCAGAGCCGCGGAGCCACACAGCGTGGTCGAGCATCATCGCGTGGTACAAGTAAGTCCTACCATAGTAAACGCGGTAACCAAAGGATATGCCAAAACTATTCTAATAATAACCGTTCGGTTCAAGTTTTAACAGATGCGGATAATAATGAGACAATTAATCAGTTTTTTCGTGAATAATAAGATTATTTTAGCTACTGATACTAATTATTACATTAAGTTAACCTCAAATAGCATACCATATTCGTGGTTAGTTGATACCGGCGCTACAATTTCGGCGTTGAAATATAAGTATGTTCTAGAACAAAACATTCCACTCCATAAGGAGGATGTAATTATAAATGGAATTGGTGGCAAAGTCCATGCAATTGGATATGTTTATTTAACGTTGACTTAGGGTGATCAACGCCTTAAATGTAATAAGTTTTATGTATTTGATTCTCTGCCATGTAGGGCAAATGGCATCATCGGTCAAGACTTTCTTAATAAACATAGGTCTATATTAGATTTTGGTAATGATACTTTTACATTATTGACACAGAATAATTTTAAATTAGTTTTACCTTTACTTAGATATAATAATTCATTTGAAATTTCACCGAGATGTGAATCTATACATTACTTTCAGACAGACTTTACTGACGAGTGTGTCGTACATTCTAAGAAAATTTGTGAGGGTGTATTTTTAGCTAGTTGTATTGCAAAACCAATAAACGGTTTAATACCAATTAAGATATTAAATACAACGGATAAGTCGTGTACATTATCTGACGTTAATCCGTACATAGAAAAGTTGAGTGACTATAATATTTGTAATTTTGATAAGTCAGGAAATAATGCGAGTCGAGTAAAACAATTATTTTCAGCTTTGAACTTGAAACATCTAAATAAGGAAGAACAAATATCTATTGAGAATGTATGTGCTAAGTACTCGGATATTTTTTATTTGCCAGGCGACAAACTGTCTACCACCAATATTTATAAACACTCAATTAGTTTGAAACCAAATGTTGTTCCTGTATTCACTAAACCCTACCGTTTACCACATTCACAAAAGGGAGAAATTAAGCAACAAATTGATAAAATGTTGAGTGAAGGGGTCATAGAACCTTGTCGAAGTGAATGGTCTAGTCCTGTGTTACTAGTCCCGAAAAAGATGGATAGAACCGGTCGGAAAAAGTGGCGATTAGTTATTGATTATCGTAAATTAAATAATTGTATTGAAGACGACAAGTTTCCATTACCTAATATTTCCGAAGTACTCGATTCACTTTCTGGTTCAGTTTATTTTTCACATTTAGATATGTATCAGGGTTATTATAACATAAATCTTGAAAAAGATAGCAGAAAGTACACTGCATTTTGTTCAGGACAGTATCAGATGACTCGTATGCCCATGGGGTTGAAAACGAGTCCAGGATCTTTTTCTAGAATGATGACTATGGCTATGACTGGTCTAACATACGAAAAATTTCTAGTCTACTTAGATGATTTGGTGGTCTTCGGAAGACAGTTAAGTATTCATAATAAAAATCTACAAGATGTATTTGAGCGGTTAAGAAAAGTTAATTTAAAACTTAACCCTCAGAAATGTAAATTTTTAAAGAAAGAGTTGCTATATTTAGGCCATGTAGTATCGGGCGACGGCGTATTACCTGACCCGGATAAAAAAAAAGTCGTACAAAATTATCCGTGTCCGACTAATGTAGATGAAACTAGGAGATTTGTTGCATTTGTTAATTTTTATAGGAAATTTATTCCAAATTTTGCAGAGTTAGCCTATCCACTTAATAAATTATGTCGTAAAAATGTTTTTTTTGTGTGGGATGAAACATGTCAATACTCATTTGAAAAACTAAAAGAAAAAATATTATCTCCACCAGTTTTACAATATCCGGATTTTTCTGAACAAAATGAATTAATTGTTCAGACGGATGCTTCTAATTATGCAATCGGTGCAATTTTGTCAAATAAAAATGGCAGACCTGTATCTTTCGCTAGTAGGACACTAAATAAATCTGAAGTAAATTATCCAACAATTGATAAGGAATTGCTAGCTATAGTGTGGGCAATTAAACATTTTCGGCCATATTTATATGGAAAACATTTTAAAATTTTAACAGATCATAGACCTTTAATTTCGTTATTTAACATGAAAGATCCATCGAGTAGATTATTTAAATTTAGGTTATTGTTAGAGGAGTACGATTTTACCATAGAGCATGTTAAGGGTTCGGATAATACGGCTGCAGACGCATTATCTCGAATTTCCATAACATCTAATGATTTAAAACACATGCATGAATCATGTGTCTCAGTTATGACTAGAGCTCAGAAAAGAAACTTAACTGACAATACTTCTAATAACGATACGAGTAGCACTTCTACAGTTTGGCCTGATCAACCAAACGTCGCTCGTATTAGTTCAAACGAATCTGTAGAACTACGTTTTATTGACGCTTGCAAGCTAGAGGAGTATACGAAAAATGGTACTATACATAAAGAGAGTAACACTTTTATATACGTTCCTAATGAAAGAACTATATACGTTAAATATGTATCTTCTCCATCGCAAATATCGCGAGACGAATTTGTGAGAGAGTTACAAGACTTTTGCAAAAGTATAAATATTATGGAAATATATTTAATAAAAAGTAGTAAGAATAATATTTTTATTGAAAAGTTATTAAATGAGATAGATAAGACAAAGAATTGGACCGGTCCCCAATTACATATCGTAAAGGATGTACATCGAATAGAAAATAAAGATGATAAACGAGTCATTTTGAACGATTTTCATCTCTTACCCACGAGTGGCCACGCGGGTGTGAGAAGAATGTTCAATAACATTAAAAAATATTATTATTGGACAGGATTAGAAAATGATATTAAAGAGTTTGTCAAAAGATGCGACAAATGTCAAAAACAGAAATATTCTACTCATAATATTAAACAGCCAATGGAGATAACCACCACAACGCATACTGCGTTTGAGAAAATTTATATTGATTTAGTAGGACCTCTAGACAGAGATAGTTATAATTACAGTTATATTCTCACGTTACAGTGTGAACTTACTAAATATATTGAGGCCTATCCTTTAGTTACTAAGACAACGGAAGAAGTCGCGAAAGCATTAGTTAATAACTTTATATTAAGGTATGGAGTACCGAAGGTGATAGCGACGGATCGGGGGACAGAGTTTCTCTCATCGACATTTAAGGAGGTATGTAAGCTTTTAAATATTAAACAGTTAAACTCTACTGCTTATCATCACCAGAGCATAGATGCGTTGGAAAACACGCACAAACATTTAAATTCATATCTTCGTATTCAAACAGACAATCACCCTGAGACATGGAGTACATGGCTCCCATTTTGGTCATTTTGCTATAATACTTCGGTTCATTCATCTACTAAATATACTCCTTACGAGTTAGTTTTTGGTAAAAAGTGCTGTTTACCAAGTAATTTTACAAATATTAATAGAGTAGATCCACTCTACAATTATGATTATTATCCATTTGAATTAAAATTTAGACTACAGAAGTCACTGAAAGATGCAAGAGACAACCTACTCAAAAGTAAATTAGAACAAAAAGAGCGTTATGATAAAAATGTAAATCCAGCAACTTATCATGCTGATGACTTAATTTTAGTTAAAAATAATATGTGTAATAAGTTAGATTGTGTTTATAATGGACCATATAGAGTTATTTCTGATGAGTCACCAAATGTCAAAATATTAAAGAATGGAAAAGTCGATACCATTCACAAAAACAGAACTAAATTGTACCACAAACAGTAATACTTACATACATACTACATTACATTTTGATAATTTATTTACCTATTTAAAACTATTGTGTTTTTTTTTGTATTAGATTAAGGCGTATAGTATTTTACGTACTACGTAGATAACTAAGAATATTAAAATAAAACAAAATTGTAATTTTATTTTATTATTACTCCGCCTTGGGAGGTGTAGTGTGTAATTGATGTCATGTACCTATGTTATACCTGTGTATATGTATGTAATCATCATGTCTATTTAATCATGCGTTATCCTAAAATAAAGAGAGTATTATTTGAGCAGCCATTGGTATCACTTCTCTCCCTAATACATTCGTCCTTACATGGTATCGAGTTATCATAATCCTTACTAATATTAAAAATGCGAATATAAGTTTGTTTGTTACGATTTCACGCCTTAACCACTCGTCAGGGGAACAAAAAAGGACATAACATACTTTTCACCCAGAAAAAAAACTGTTACTAACCTAACTTACATTTATGCGAACGAAGGCGCGGGAAAGAGCTAGTAATACATAACTTAAACGGTGAAGGATAATATCATAAGGAAACCTGCATAATATGATAAAGTTCTTTTTTAAACTACGCGCTACGAATAACGTGTATGTCACGGAGAGTTATCCAGACTCGAAACAACTGTTTATGGATCCCAGGAATGTTTGTCCCTTGAGGAAATCGAACACAACACTCGGCGCAGTAGCAATGGCGAGACAATCATATAAACCACTACTCCATTCGTTCCTTAAAATTATTAAAGAACATGTTATCATGTATAGCTATATAATAAATTAAGGTTCTTCCGATATTATATATTTCTTCATCTAATACTATTCTGCTTGCAAACATATCTCCCGCAGATCAACCATAATACATTTAATACATAAGTTTTCTTTAGATACCATCAGTACGTCATAACCAAAAAGTCCACTTCACAACTGGTGTACAAATAAACAAAAGTACAAAAGATCAGACAAATCACAAATATACACAACTCGCCGAGCTAATATTTGCTCTGGCAACACGACCTCGTGACTCGACTCGTGTGTTCTAGAAAAACAACGTAAGTAATTTTAGTCAACTGCTGATTTCTTCTTATTTACCCCGTAAGATAAAACCCGACCCTCTAAATAGACTCCAGGCCAGCTGCGACCTAAACAGAGACTACACATTTGCGTAGGAGATTATTATATTGCACATTTAAGTGCCGATTCAAACACAAGGTCTACAAAATACACTGCAGCAGCTGTGGTAGTACGTACATGGGCTAGACAAGACGAACCATGGCTGGTCAAGGCAAGGAACATATCCCGCAGTGAAAGATTGTCATACAAATAAGTCGTCAATAGCATTTATCTGAAGCGGGCACTAATCACTGGATTGAGTTTCATCGCCCGCAAGTTCTCTCCGCAGAATGCCAACATGTATCCCACGATTGTGCGTAAAACGATTGAAATACATAAGCACAGAACTTTCAATCGAGTAAAGGGGCAACAAAATATCTGCAAGGTGAAATCCAGTGATTGCAATATCTCTCTGCTACTCCCACACAGTACTGAAACTTAACCATAAAGGGAGTTAAGGTTAGGTCTGAGTATTGTGTGGGATTATATGGCGGAATCAAAATATGCAGATGGATTTAGGAACATCTACGTCACAAACGGAAGCTTGAAATCGTCGCGCCAGTCTGCTTGTGACTACAGCTAGTATAATCTGGCTGAAACGTCAAGGCAATAGGCACACATACCTATAGCAAATACATGACAATATAATATAATCCTCACTTTTAATTTACCATATCCATTTCTTCACAGACAACACTCCCATATTATTCAATCACTTACAGGTCTTTGTTTACATTGCAACAATTTGTTTTAAGAAAGTGTTTTAACTTATTTTGTAGTATTAATGTAGGCTGGCGGGTTGTTGTCACGACATATTGCATAGTTCCGGAGGGTGGCACGAACAGAACTAAACTATTTGTAACAGCTCGTAAAGAATTTGGTTGCGTGCACAGAAATACGGCTGTGATGAATGCACGGTTTATGTAAATCATGCTTATAGTTTTAAGTAGGCTTGCGATGTATAATTGCTACACAGATTTTCGAATATTCGAACCATTTATTAAGTACAACAAATCCTAATCCTCACTAATATTATAAATGTGAATGTGAGTTTGTTTGTTTGTTACGCTTTCACGCCTTAACTACTGAACCGATCATCATGCAATTTCGCATACACGTTGTCAGGGTAACAGAAAAGGAGGGTACCTTTCATCCAAAAAAAATACTGTTTCCGAGGGATGGAAATTTGAAGCTACATTAACACGAACGAAACCACGAGTAAAATGTAGTATGAAATAAAACAAATGTAGATGAGATGGATTAAAATGGAAAATATTTCTTGGAGTTCTGGTATGAAGTCCAAGTCAAAAATCATTTAGTCATATGTGCCACAAAGTAACACTTATGAACGTCAAAGTTTATGAGTTAGTAAGTTTAGTAAAGTGACTGAATTTACATTTAGCTTAGGTGCTAAGTACAGGCAAAGGATTGAGCCTAAAAGAACATACCTGCAGAAATTCACGGCTACTCTTTTAAAACTCTTTTTCTCTCAGCTTGCTTTTTATAAATCCGAAATTAGAAACAGAAACTCATTGCAAAAACTGACATCCATCAAATTCATTATCAGACCAAAGGTAATAAAGGATATCAATTAATTAGCATCTCAAACAGAATTACAATTTTTAATAATTCAATTCATAATAATTAATATTTATATCTTCTCTATTTAGACTGCCTAGGTGGCAGATCCATTACACCACTTACATTATATGACATTTCATACCGCCTATATGGCGTACTCTTCCATTCAAAATATTAAGTCTTCCGACAGTAAAGCGACGCTTCACGACCGTTTTAACAGTGCCAACTCAATCAGCTTACACAAATAAAACCACATTGCAATCAGCTCATCCGACAGACAGACAAAGGCTTCAAATATCCCTCACCCCATCCCCTCTCTTATAGTGTGGAGGCGAAAAATGTCAGCTAAGCTGACTCAATAATGTGTCTTTTTAGGGAGAGGGAATCTTCAAATGATTACCTTCGCTCGAGGCGATTTGTTGCAGAACTCTTCACTGATATATCACTACCAGTGGTGATATGTGTTAC
Organism: Catocala nupta; assembly: GCA_963675205.1. Taxonomy (NCBI): domain Eukaryota; kingdom Metazoa; phylum Arthropoda; class Insecta; order Lepidoptera; family Erebidae; genus Catocala; species Catocala nupta. The sequence continues at coordinate 4,255,976 of OY776105.1, forward strand.
GCCTTTATAATAGTCATGGCTAACACTAGCTTCTAAAATTTAGCATCCCAGCACATTGTAGGTGCCAATTATAACACCACGCTATTAACCACGGGAGCAGTAATCATACATGTAGGTAACAGGGCAGCAGAAAGCAAAAATAAAGAACTTTTAAACATTGTCTGAAGTAAGGTCCAATTTAACTAAACGCAGCTTTTGACAAACAAAACTGACTCAAATGAAAGAAAAACAGAAAGGTTCCTTTTAAATTACAAACCTTTTATCAGTAATTTGAATGAGCAACGAAAAAGGGGTATTTCTATTAATAGAAAATTCACGAAATAATGAGGATGTAGGATGTGGTATAATACGCCTGCTATTTGAGTAAAAAGCCTAATTTCCTAACTAATATTATAAATTCGAATGTGAGTTTGTTTTGTTTATTTGTTACAAACAAACAGGTTATTGAAACATCACATACACGATGTCAGGGTACAGAATACGACATACCTTTCATCCAGAAAAAGTACTATTACTTGTTTTTATGTAAAACTAGCTGACCCGGCGAACTTCGTACCGCCTAACAGTCAATGAATGTCGTGTTACCTTTTAGCTGAACTAATTTAGGCTTTGATGAACGTAATACAATGATACAAAATAAAAATACAGATAGATATAAAAAAGTATTTTATTATGATAAATAATACATACAGAAAGAGAATTAAAAAAAACAAATTAATTACTTCAAACACGTGTCAGCAAAAAATTACTGAATTAAACGATTAACCCTTTTCATTCAAGCACCTTGTGATAAACGACATTCTTTGTTTTTTTGTCAGGCGCAAGAACAAATAAAGCGGATGGTTTGGCGACACGTGAACATGCCACGTACAATTGACCATGAGAAAAACATGAATTTTCTAGATTGAGGCCACAAATAGCCAAGGATTGGCCCTGTGATTTGTTAATCGTCATGGCGAAGGCAAGACGAATCGGGAATTGAATTCTTTTAAACTCAAAGGGCATATCCGTTGGGATCATCGGAATCCTTGGAATGAGAACTTCCTCATCTTTAAATTTTCCTTTGAGTATCGACGCGTGAATCACATTGCTCATCAGTTTTCTTATCACCAAACGCGTTCCATTGCACAGTTTTGGTTGGTTTAAATTTCTAAGCATAATTACTACCGAGCCAACCTTCAGTTGTAAATTGTGCGGTGGTAAACCAGGCACATCCAAGGAGTTTAAAAATTCAGTTGGATAATTAGTGGCTTCATCTTCGTTTGTTACACAGTCGATAGATTTGAATGAATGCAGAGTACCTGCGATTTGATTCTGAATTATAAAATTTAGGTCATCTACGTCTTTATTTTTAGCCGCCAAAATTGCACGCTCACTTAACCATTTAGTATGTTTGTGGTTAGCAATGATATCCGGGAATACTTTGTTGATAAGCTCGTCTTTCGATGAGACGAAATTGCAAAAATTTGGAGGAAATAACATCAATCCGCTCGATTCGTCAACAGGAACACGGCCATTACCGATAGTCAGCAATTGCTTAGAGAAATCATCAGCAGATAGATCGTTCAACAATGCAACTCTCATATTTACTGACAGTTGAAGTTACTTCACATATCGCCACAGATTTGATGCTTTGAGGCAAGCGTTTATTTCGTCGGCAGCAGTAGCTCTTGGAATGACTGGTAGTGTTTGTCGGAAATCGCCAGATAGTAAAATCATTGCACCACCAAAACATCTCGAGTCATTGCGCAGATCTTTTAATGTTCGGTCAAGTGCTTCCAATGCGCGTTTGTGCGCCATTGTGCATTCGTCCCATATTATGATTTTTGATGCTACCAAAACTTTGGCCATTGCGGAGTGTTTCGAAATGTTACACGTCGGTTGCTCAGTAGTTTGAAGGTTTAATGGCAATTTTAACGCTGAGTGAGCCGTACGGCATCCGTTTAACAATGTGGCCGCTATTCCGGAAGAAGCAACTGCTACCGCAATTTCGGATCTCGCACGTACAGTGGCCAAAATCAATGACATGAGGAATGTCATTCCAGTTCCACCGGGGGCATCCAGAAAAAATAAGCCACCATTTCCATCATCAATTGCATTAATCAATGTATCATAGACTTCCCTCTGTTTAGGATTCAACAGTGGTACATTCGTTTGAACTAATTGGACTAATTCATGTGGATCATATTCACGTTCACGTTCCAGTTCTCTATTAAATGCATCATTCATTCCGCGATCTGGCGCTGGCATTCCTAGCCTGACTAACAAACTGCCGCACATGAGGTAACACATATCTTCGATCAAGAGCAAAGCCTGGTTATGCATCTCCTCATTCGCCTCAAGATTGGGATTTCTTGTGCTGACACGAATTCGATGTAAAATGTCTTCTGACATGTTATCTTTGTATTTGTTCCACAGGTCACGTGGGTTCGATGGGAAGCATGTCGAAATGATGATAGCAAATAATGTGCGTATCTGACTTGGAGATGCAGAAATAATTGCTTCAGCGATTCTCGTGTCCCAATGAGTATTGTTTTCAAGCAAATTGAGCTCTTGACATGCTTCACGAAATGTGGGGCACATTATACCATTAATAGTTCGTAGTGATTCAAAGGATGTTGGCTCTCGAACATGTACCAGCAACAACCGCAAATAGAAACATTCATCATTCTTCGGATGAACTGTGTAAATACGACCAAGATCATCAGTAGAACGCATATCTGGATGACCAGGAATTGCATCGCCTTGCTTCCGACGTTGAAATTTCTTCGATGTAGCGTTCCAAGTGTAATAACGTGGCATCTCCGAGTAAAGCAACGTTCGTGCGAACGGATCGCTTTGACAAATCGCAAAGAAACTGGTCAATGTTGTCGCTGGAGGTCTTTCGGCACGTTGAACAGCATTCGACGCTGTGAAATATACTCTCTGACCGTTCTCTAGATGCACCCCCAAATGCACAACAGTGGGATGACGTTCGTGAATAGGGAATGAGAATATACGCCAAATTGCTTCATTGCTGTTCACATATCTACCAACTTGATAGCACGTAATTTCATCGTTGGTATTGGATGCTTGGATACCAAAAACAGCCATGTCGCTGCCTTTCGTGACATATTTGCAAATGTATTTAATTGACTTGACCGAATTGCAATACTCAACATTACAATGTGCCTTGAATGTTTTGGAAAGAAGTGGTGAATATGGAACAATCCAAGTATTGTCGACCACGAAATCGTTTCCTTTCACTTTAGTTGTGATAGTTCTACCATTATCATCGGGCGATCGACGCCGATACAGTGGATAACCATCGTTGCCGGTGATGGTCTCTGCCGTCAATTTTCGTGGATACCGTTTGGAACACTTGCCGTCGACCATGCACGGTGATTGGCGGTTTATGGTGCCACACGGTCCATGAATCATATTCGTGATTACAACCTCATGTAGGTCTGGATCGGTTTCAGGATCAGGAATCTCCGCACATATGATGTCATCTATTTGATCTGGCCGAATTCTTTCGACTAACCAAATTAGAATGTGTGCATGCGGCAAGCCTCGTTTTTGCCATTCGATTGAATACATCCAGCATCGAGTAGTCTCAAAGACGTGTTGCTTAACAATGTAATTCATCAGTGACCGGATTTTTTGCTTGTAAACACGTGCGGTGATGTCGGGCCGATCACTTGATGTTTGTCCGGGAAGCAGCAGTTGAATAATATCCATCCATTTCGGATTACATGTAAATGTATATATGTAGTGAATAGATCTGGCCGACCATAATGACGAACATATGTCATTGCATCTTACGCATATTCATGCATATGACGCGGGCTACCTGTGTATGTAGCCGGTAAAATAGTCAATCGACCAACATTTCCTGCATCTCCGTCTGTGCTAATTGCATCGCGTAAATGGATATACTCTTCCGAACGTAATTTAGCTTGGTTCAACCGAATAAAAGTCAGGCGCTCCGTTTCGATTTTAACGTACATGTCAACACAATATTGTTGAAGCAGTCGACGAAATCGCAACAAATAATTGCCTAATTGCAGTACGGCTTCGCTGAGAAAGATTAGATCTTCTAGGACGTGGCATTGTTACTAATACTAATGCTGAATATGTACTCGCACAAAACCACACAAAACAAACAAATATAACAGTAGCTGAACTCGTGACATAGACATTGATTGACAATAGTTTAGATCATAGACTACTACTTTGGATACTGCACTTTTTAGCCTTTGTAATTATATATCTTAGAAAATCATAGACAACATAAAACGACATTTACGCTTTCGATAACTTAATAATAAATCTTAGAAATTGTTTTCGAAAATAGAAACTTTAATTTACGCAAAATAAAGTTATGAACGCACGCGTAAATGTTAACCATTTGTCATTATTTCCGAACGCACGCATAAATATTAGAGGAACTTCTATTCAAATCTGCTTAATACACTTTTCAACCTTTTTAATTGATTAAAAAAAATACAGACAAAAGTTTATTCACCCTTTTTAAATAGTTTACACAAAATACATTTCTGAACGCATGCATAAATGTCAATCACAGTATTTGACAGGATGACAGGAGGAAAACAAATGTTTGACAGGTACGAAACAAAGGAACATAATTAAATGGCAAATGATTCATTTTCATAATTATATATTCGTCAAGTTTTCATTGTTTTTAAAATGTATTCTGCTATTCAGGGCGGAGACAAATCCAACGAAACAAAAACCATGAAAATTGATCCAGCCAAACTCGAGTTATAAGTGTTGTAACAAACCCGTCTTTGTTTTATATATATAGATTAATATGTACATAAAATGTTTTAAGTAAACTAATAATATTTACTACATCTTCTTCTTCGTGTTGATGGCTCTTGTGTGAACTATATATTATTTCGCCGGAGGGCGCGCGACGACCTCCAGCCACCCTGAGGTTTGACCTGGGGGTGGCGGGCTTTGTGGGCCTGCCCGCCATCCGTTCGGCACCAGGTCCGAGAGGCGGCGTGCGTGTTCCCACGCGCGCCTCTGTGTCGAGTCCGTCTCCCCTCTAGGGGGGAGACAGTAGGGAATTTTTGAGGGAGTCCTTTGGGTAGGTCTCTTTGGGTAGTGGCCTGCCGTTTCATACGGCGGGCCGAAACCTCGGCGGGGTCGCGACCGCATGCGAAAGCGATTCGCGCGGCCCCGCCGATAGTGGTTTTGTTGAGGAACACCGTGGTAGGTTTAGTCGGTATTCCGGGAGGTACATTATTTCTTTTCTATCTCCTTTAACCCCGGCGAGTCCGACATAATCCCTCCGCCCGCCCCCGCGGAGGGATATGCGTCATTGCATTCACCCAGGTAAAAAAAAAAAAAAAAAAAAAAAAACTATATATTATTTGCATAATATTTGGTCATTCTAATTGCGTTAGGAGAGGCCGCACAAAACTTTGATATTGTGCAAGCGCTCGGGCAAGAAGGATATTCTACTTATACAGGTTGTCCGGTAATTAATGGATAACCTTGAAATGTTTTATAGTAGAACTGAAGGCCGTTCAGGAAAATTAAAAAAGGCAATTAAAAAAAACAAGATATATTAAAAAGTGCAGGCTATATTAGCATAGCATACTTTTGACTGACTATCTATTAGCATAATTAGTGTTTAATAATAAAACAACAAAAAACCGATGGCTTTCATTCATTTATGGTCGTAGTATACAAGAAAGTTATACATGGTAATTAAAAAAAAACACATATCTCACGTAGTAGTTAGGATAGATTTTTTTTCATATTTCTTCCTGAACGGCCATCAGTTCCACTATAAGACATTTCCAGGTTATCCATTAATTACCGGACATTCTGTATAATAATATCTAACTGAAGAAATTGCAGATTCAATATTCGACACAATTTTATATGATTCACTCAATATTTTATCATTCTAGGGGCGCAGGAAACGCGCTTACGTCGCTCTCCTGCCCTCTACCTAGGGGCTCCAGGTGACAGGGTCTCAGGAGACCCTGCCACCCGTAAATTAAGAGCCCCGAGAGGGCGCGCGCGGTGTTCCCACGTGATCGGGTCCGTTTGACCCGGCCCGCACCCGCACGGGGGGGCCTGCTATGGATGAATCTTTTAAGAGCTCCCAACTGGTCCCCCCCATTGGGTGAGAGAGGGAACACCTCAGGTTTTTAGTGGATAGGAACACCAGCACTTCATGCTCGGAGTGCCACACACCCCGCCGGTTCCATCCCCTAGCCGGCGGACAGTGCACAAAGCATTTTTCATGGGAACCAAAAAAGGTTATATCGATTTATCAATCTTTCGGAAACAGCACTTTTTGCTGGATGAAAAGTACCCTATGTACCTATACCCCTGACAACGTGTACGCGACATTGCATAATGGTCGGTTGAGTAGTTACGACTTGAAAGCGTGATAAACAAATAAACCTCACATTCGCATTTATAATATTAGTTAGGAGTATCAATACATGTCAAGTGTCAAGAATATATCATTAAAATTCTTTGACCGTATAATATAACACTGGGTGAATCCGCAGGGGACAGCTAGTTTATATTCAAGACAATTTCTTTTTAATGTATTGGCCATCTCAGACTGATTTCCAAATAAGTAGTGATCGATTCTGAGACATGAATTTTATAGGATTCGTCTAGCCATTGGTGTCCCTACATTGTGTAGGTACAGACAACTCAATACTTTTAAGGTCATATAAGTCTTAACAATAAATTAAGGTTTTTAAGACGTGGTTAAAAGTAAAAGAGCGATTTGCGTTGGATGGCGTAGTGGTATTGATGGTTGCATCTCAACTGCCACTCCGCCTAATGTTGTACATTCGATCCCCACACGGAACTAAAATTAGTGTGATCTACAAATAGTGGATCCGCATCTGGGTGTACTTTGAGAACTTTCTCTACTTTTTGGCCGATCGTTAAAAAGTAAAGGTGACAAAGTGTAACAAACAAACTGACATTCGCATCTTAACTGTATAATATAGTAGTCTAACTTCCTAATCCTTATCATAATACTAACTAATATTATAAATGCGAAAGTGAGTTTGATTATTTGTTTGTTTGTTACGCTTTCACGCCTTCTACTACTTGACCAATCCTGATGAAATTTCGCATAGACGTTGTCAGGGGAACTAAAAAGGACATAGGGTACCTTTTAACCAGAAAAATATTCTGTTACTAACCCAACCTAACCCACATTTACGGGAGCGTAGACACGGGCAAAATATAGTTTATAATATTAGTTAGGATTTAAATGATATAACGCACTACTTGTGTTAATATCTGTTCTTGAAACAGATCGGTGGGAGGGTGCGCCCCGACCTCATTTACGTAAACAATATCACTTGATTGTATGAATAGTTTCATTATACGCTTTATATTACTTTAGAAACTAATTAAAAACTGTTAGGTATTGTATTAGATTCAATTATAATAGAAGTATGTTCAAATATTTATATTTGTACTAGATTTAACCCGTGTGAATGGAGATTTTGGCAATAAATTTCTATCCTACGAAAAAAGTACGTTACTCGCGGCTCTGCTCGCGTAAATGAAGGTTATGTCAATTTACCATCCCTCAGAAACAATACTTTTTCTGGTAGAAATATACCCTATATCGTTTTCTGTATCCCTGACAATGTGTATTGAAATTTAATGATGATCGGTCGAGTAGGTAAAGCGTAGCGAAGCGTAGCGAAGCGTAAGCGAAGCGTACGCGAAACAACACACTAACTCACACTCGTATTTAATACCTACATAACTTCGATAAGTCAGAGATGCGCGCCTGAGATCGAATTCGAGACCTCTGCGTGGCAGTCCAAGGGTCATTTTTGTGTCAATTGAATAACAGTTTCTACACAGGCTAGACTCTCCAGGGTGTGTTTGGTAGACGACAGTTATAGGCCCGCTCCCTATTAAGTAGGATCTAACATCATAGCTGGTAAATTAATGTGTGTGTTATAAACTTCTGCCTACCCCTTTGGAGGTATAGACGAGAGTGTTGTACATGCTCAGTAGTCTAGTACTACCGGTTCACTATTATCCTAATATTATAGATGCGAATGTGAGTTTGCTTCTTTGTAACACTTTTACGCCTTAACTTCTCGACAGATCATCATTAAATACCGCATATTTACATATTTTCAGAGATACAGAATAGGACAATAGGTACCTTTCATTCAAAAAACGTACTGTTACCGTGCGAGCGAAACCGCGAGGAAGAGCTAGTAAAATTATAAATATACGATTTATATGAACACGGTTCCGAACTATAAAACTTTTAAACCAGGTCAAATATTTTCAAACTTGTTGTGTTATCGCATACATCGGCTACATAATTATGTTCGGTAGCGAAACGAAATTATTGCTTTCATAGTGAAGGAAAATATCGTGTTACGACGTGAACGAAATACATGAAATTTGTATATTTATGTAAATAATATGTTTAATATAAGACTAAAATATTTATAAACATAATTGGATGATGTTCGTAATACGTAAAAAGCGGCAGTAGCTCAATGGATAAGACGTACATACATATGATCATACATACATCTTATATATACATACGATCAAAAGGTCGCGAGTTCGTATCCCATCCATTGCACTACCAACGTGAACCTATTCCTAACACAAGCATTCTAGAATAACTTAAAAAAATATATTTTTATATATTTATTGCTTTAAAAGTACGTATGTGTGCGTGTGTGTGGCTGTGTGGGTAGGATTGGTGCATGAACGTTTGTTTTTTGATAATTATATATGTATATATAATATGTAAACATCCACCTACTACTATCAAAGGAGGTTAATAAGGATACCTAGTAATTAGTAAATCAATTCCACAGAAAAAAGCCAAAAACTTTAAAATCTAAATATTTTTGAAACTTACTCAATAATAAAAGAAATACAAGCGTTTTAAATCTGGTAATAGAAGTAAATGTCATATAACAGAAAGCGGGTGCACGATACAAACTGTGACGTAACCGCCATTTAAAAGCTGCTGTCCGAGAGAGATAGCGAGATATTCCCAATTTTTCTTATAATTTATGCATATTTAAAATATTAATTCCTTCATATTTTACAACCAATTTTGATACTGTATTCACAAAAAGATTTCTTTGCATTTCTATTTGCTCTTGTATTTAACAAATGGACCAAATACACTGATCAAGTGCGCGGCAGACTCAAGACAGTTTTTTGCTTTTAAAAAAACTATTGCCGCACTAGGGATTATTCCGTGTCACGGGGAACTTTACAAACATTTAAACAACGGACACAAAGAACACTCAGACTCGGGACAAACATTTGTGGATCATACTAATTTTTGTCCCGTGAGGGGATCGAACCCACAACACTCGGCGCGGTGGCAATGGCGAGGCGACCACTTAAACTACAACGCCATTCGTGCAGTGCAGTAAAAGACAGCACGTATAACAACAGAACTGGGATTAATTAACAGAAATACGGTGTATTCTGCCTCAGTAGCACACACGTGCCTCCAATAAATTCGTTCCACTAATCACCTCGTACATGAGTGAACCTTTAAATTTACACACGACTGCGCCAAAGCATTGTCGCGTGACTTATATGAGAGATTTAATAAAACAATTGAATATCGATAGAAAGAAACTGTGGATATACAAATTCTTTAGGTTTATAAATATCTAGTACTAGATTTGGCGCCGGCTTCGTTCGCGTAAATGTAGGTTTAGTTAGGTTAGATTAGTATCAATACATTTTTATGGATGAAAGTACATATGTCCTTTTCTGTTGCCTTGACAATTTGTATACGAAATTTCATGATGATCGGTCAAGTAGTTCGAAAGTGAAAGCGAAACAAACAAACGAACAAACTCATATTCACTTTTATAATAATAGTAAGGATACTTAATAAGGATACGGTTTTAGAGCCGCCTACATCATTTTAGCATAGCTGGTATTTTATAAGAAAATTGAAATGTTTAGGTAAACATCGTATATACAAGAATACACGCTGCTGACAGTGAGCCAAAGCAAATAAATTTTCCTACTTTTTAAAATTCATAATAGTACCTCATAAATTATATGCACAAAAATTACCATAATTTTCCATTAACTCAGTGGCCATTAAGTAGAAAAAGAGAAAATAAATACTTGTAGTTCGTAAGATGTAAAAGCGCATTCACACTAACCGATTTAGTCGCGCGACAGTAACGTTGCACTAACAGACGTCTTAGCACATTTAAAACCCTGTTTCATCGTGAAGTGAAACAGCTACACATTACTTAATATCTTTAACTATGAAATTTGCCGTTTAAGTCCTACATCTAATTTCGTGATTACCTCCTGTACAAAAAGCAATGGTTATTGTAAAAATACATTTTATTTCGAGAATAGACTATATATATACCTAACTAGATTTTTGCTCGGCTTCGCTCACGTTAATATAGTACTTTCCATAAATTTCTATCCCTTGAGAAGAGTACTTTCTGGGTGAAAGGTACGCTATATCATTTTCTGTAGCCCTAACCTGTAAGCAAAATTAACATTCGAAAGCCAAATAATTAAATTACCTATCGAACATTCGATTTTTTATAACAATTGCACATAGCTACTACTAAACAATGCGGCAACAACGCTGTTCAGTCGTGCGACTAAACAGTTTAAGATGTAAACACTCTAAGAAAGCATTCTAAAACCATTTAAGCAAGGGCAGATAGTGTCCATCGAGATGAAGATGGAAGGTAATGTGCTGTGAGGTTTCTGAGCCAGTGAGCTCGAGACTGAGCTCGATATAAATAAAGTTTGGATGACAGGGCGCCCGATGCTCACGACATCTATGTGTGTGTGTACAGAACTAGAAAACATAATTCTAATGCTCCAATATGATATTATTTAAAGACTGATTCCTATGGCTCTATACGGGACACGTCATATCCTCAAGAACATTATGAAAAACAAACTTTAAGACATGCCGGTTCCATCATAGTGTTTTATTTCCCGTTAAAGCAAGCGTTAACTATTTAATACGTTAATCACATCGAAAAGAGATTGGGATAGAACTCGTGACATCTGCGTGGCAATCCAATGTTCACCCACTAGGCTATCTCTGCTTCAATTATTCTACATTCAGTGAAAACAAGCACGGACGGTCAGTAATAGAAGCTTGGTCGCTCCATAACTTCAAATGTTGATAGCATAGTCACACAGCATCACATTAACTGCCTAAATATCTCTTTGACCAAAATTCAGTTCAGACAGATTAAACATCGCACTATGTCAACAACATGTGTCACACATAAAGTGTGGACAGTGAATTTGCACGAGCGCAAAATTGTGCCAAATCAAACGCATGTCAAGTGATTTGATTGACTGTTCGCGCAGCCAATTATAGGAATTGATATGCGTTTGACATTTCAACTCCTGTGATACGGGCTTGTCTGTCAAAGGTATGTCAAAATATTTGTGTAGATCCGTCTTTTAAAAACTTGTGTCTAAATGTAAAAGACTTGCTCTGTAACGAAACAGTAGTATGGCTATTGTGCATGAGATATTTGTTTTATTTGTGTGAAAGTGTTGCTGGGTTTTTCTGTTCCAACATTTTCACAAACAGCACACCATCTGAAAGAGTAGACATTAAAAGGCCATACGTGGAACCTAATTTGTATAAGAAAAGTCAATGCACTAAGAATAATTCCTACATTGCAAGAAACATTACCATCATTCAAACAACGTGATTTATTTATAACAGAACAATGGGTAGGTTCTCTGGTTCGAATAGCTATCTAGATCGAGACTTTGGGACATAAACAAGGGTCAATATGTATTTCTAGCTTAAATAATAATAAAATAGATCCCAGACTGGAAACAACCTTGGGCCGGTGTGTATGTCTCAGACAAGTAAAACAATATTCACTTGTTTGAGTATTGAGCTAATAATATAAATTAAATAATAAAGATTAATAATAAAAATCTTTGTTGTGTATTTATATAATATGGCCGGAAGACAGCTAAAATTCGGCCTTTATAACTTCTTCTCCCTAGCCTTTATTATTCCCATGTCACTTGTGGTCGGCTTTTTTGGTCTAACCGGATTTGACTGGATATCAGTTTTACACGGAGTGGCTGCCACCTGACCTCCGCAACCCGAAGGCTAACGATACCCTAAGGCTAGACCAGTGTCAGGATATTATAGGGCACTGACTGCCCAATAATGACTGCCATAGATGTTCATGGCAGCCGGGACCGATGGCTTAGCGTGCTCTCCGAGGCACGGAGCAGGCGATAATTAATAATAAATAAAAAATAAAAATTGTTTATTGCCAAATAAAATTAACAAATTTAAGCGTTACCCGGTGGCCCCACACTAGGCAAGCCTGTCCTGTGGGTACCGTTAACGATTACCAGTTTTGTTTAGATACATTGCGCTCGATCGACATTATTTTTAACATATCATTAGGCTTAATACATAACTATTATAGTAACAAAGTAATACTAATATAAAAAACATAGCCTTAATTTTTACAAAACAAAAGAAATTTAATTTAATGATAGAAATAAAGAAGCGACTTATACTATTATTACACTTATAAATGCACATACAATTTTGCATATTCAAAAACGTTTACGACACATGCACCAGAATGCTTTCAGTGGAGTCATATGAAAGCGAGGTAAGCCAATTTGTTACCACACGCCGAGCTTGTTTAACAGAGCAGAGTTTTATATCGCATGCACAGACTATTTTATTATAAATGTAATGGTCTTTAAATGGACTGAAACGCCTGCCGAAGCTTGTGTTAATAGTAGGTATAGGTAGCCTGAAGACTCGGCGTGTTAGTAGGTTATTGTAATCTCTTGAGCCAGATATCTTTCTATGGATATTAAGAGTTGTTTTTAAGATAAATAGTTGTCGTACGTTAAGTAGTTTGGCTTCTTCATATAACATTTTTGTAGGGTAACGAAATGACTTCCTAAGCATTGTTTTTCGAACTGATCTTTGTGCTCTTTCTACTTGAATCATTACAGTTTTTACAGCGCTTCCCCAACAAGTAATGCAGTAAGTGATCAGTGACTGGCTCAGGGCAAAATATACCGACTTTAAACTGTCAATTGAAGCCGAAGGGCGAAGCAGTTTAATAATGTTTGCAGTTTTTCGCACACGGCTTGACAGGGAGCCAATGTGCGCTTTAAAGTTTAAGTTTTGGTCTATAATCACGCCGAGATATTTAATGGTGTCTGTTTTTACCAATGTTTTGCAGTGGCACTTGCGGCTTTGACCAGAGCATTCATGTATTTGAATAGCATTGCAACTTTTCGGCGCTGAGATTGAGGTTTTGTGGAAACATATATATTTTGTTTTATTGGTATTCAAAGTAAGCAAGTTATTCTGTAGCCATGTATTTACTTGCCTCAATCCATTCTCAGCGTTTGAGAAGGCTTCCCTCCAGGTAGATCCGTTATACAAAATAGCGGTATCATCTGCATAACATAATATTTCCCCATTGATACTATCATGAATATCGTTCATATACATTATGAACAGGGTAGGCCCCAGGATACTGCCCTGGGGAACACCGATAGTAGTAATTCGAAGTTCGCTTTCACAGTCACCGACCCTAACACATTGCTTTCTTTCAGACAGATAACTCTTAAACCAGTTCAGTGCTATGCCTCTGATACCAAAATGATTTTCCAGTTTCGATGTTAATATAGGTATTGAAACAGTATCAAAGGCCTTTTCCAGATCCAAAAAGATGCCGATGCTGGCTTTATTTCGGTCAAGATGGTTACATACTGTTGTCGTTAATAGTGTGACAGCTTCCTCCGTTGACATACCTTTCCTAAAACCAAATTGTCTGGCGGATAAAAGGTTACTAGTTTCGATATATCTGACGAGTCTCCTGTTTACGATCTTCTCAAGTAATTTGGAGAAGGCTGTCAGAAGCGATATTGGGCGGTAGTTTTCTATGGCATTCCTAGTACCGTCCTTATGAATAGGTACAATAGACGCTATTTTCCAGCTGTCGGGAAATATACCAGATTCTAAGCTGTGATTAAAGATGGTGGTTAAGGGTCGTACAATGGCGGTCATAATTTATTTTAAGAGGGTATTACTAATTCCGTCGATACCCAGTGCTTTCATATTTTGTAAGGAAAGGATTAGTGACTCCACTTCGTATTCATCCGTAGGTTGCAGAAAAAAAGAGTTTAGTAGTCCCTTACGACAGATTTGTGTTGCCAAATTACCCTGGTTTAATTGCATTTTAGCAAGGATATTATCTGCCAATTTCTCGCCCACAGTGGAGAAGTAATCATTGCATATGTTCAGAGAATTTTTCGGGCTTGAGCTACCATGGAGTGATAGCAGTTCCTGTGGTTCCTTATTAGTCTTTCTCAAATGACAAATGGTTTTTATGGCTTTCCACATTTTCTTGGGGTCTTTTGTGCTACTAGAGAGTTCCTTGTTTTCATAATCTACTTTAAGTTTACGCAATAAACCATTACAATAATTCCTGTACCGCGTGTAAATAGTTTGTAAAAGCGCATCATGTGGGAACTTCCGTGATTTAGTGTGTAATCTGTCACGATGTTGCATGCAGCGGATTAGTCCAGGAGTAATCCAAGGTTGTATACCATATTTAGAGTGACTTATTGGAACTATTGTCGTGTGCTTATCGATCACTTCGGAAAGTTTATTGCAAAACTTTCTTACCTTTTCGTTCAAATCACTAGTCTTGAGCAATAGCGACCAATCCTCTGCTAGTAGCTCACACTTTATAGCTTCCGTATTTCGTTTCATAGTGGTTCTATCACGAAACTTTGGTTTCTCTGAGTTTTCTGTAAAACCTAGTATAACCATATCGTGGTCAGTTATATCGGAAGAGCAAACTACGCCTATGGCACTCTGTATGCTATTAATAAAAATGTGGTCAAGGCATGCATCACTCCTTGTTGGTTTCGTGATAGCAGGATAAAGTCCATGTTCCGCCATTAGACACAGGTATTCTATGTCCTGGCTACTTGTTGGCGAAAGTAAGTTTATATTCATGTCACCGGCCATAATCAAGGTTGATTTTCTGTTCGACAGATTTGCTAGTATGTGATCAAGAGAGCACAAAAAATTGTTCGTATTTTAAATGAAGGTGGACGGTAAACGCCTAGAATAGTAATTTTATTTGATAGTTCCACTTGTAAACAGTTAGCATCTATTACATCTGGCTCCGTCACGCAAGCCGTCAATGTGTCCCTTACATACACCACTACTCCACTATTCTGATTTATTTTTTTCCTTGTGTAATAGGTATTGTAAAAAGAATATTGTGGTATTATAGTTAGTTCATCGAGCCAACATTCCGTTAGAATCAGAACATCAAAAGCAACACGAAATCTTTCCAATGTTACGACCAAATTATGGAAATTTTTGTTCAAACTCCTAATATTAAGAGTCAGTATTTTAAAATTGTATTTCGAAGTGATTGCTGTTTGTATTGCTTCAGGCGCTTGTATTGTATGGCAGTTTATACATATTGAGTCTAATTCGTGAGCTATATGATCATTATTCATGGTGGAAAATTACACATAAATATTTCCTTTACGTCATTAACATTTAGATTTAAGTAATTGCCTAACAAAACTTGCATGAAATTACAATAAGGTGTTATTATTACAAACATCTCAGTACATTTGTTCATGAAGATATACAGAAATACATGACAATAATTAAGAATAAGAATATATATATTTCTAGTTCTAAAACAATGGTAAATAAGTTTGGTGTAGTTAGATAAGCGCAGACCCAATCGTTTATATAAGAGATAAAATATAAAGCTATTTCCATATAATTGTATGTGCAGCAGTAGACAATACAACATAAGGTAAACAAAAAAGTTACTGTTATGGTGGAAAGTTGACAAGAATATAATAAAAAACAACTTAATTTATATAAACTAAACTTATTACGTAGCATCAGAATATGTTTAGGTTCCAAGCGGTTAAGCTCAGTTTTCCAAGGCAGTGTCGAATATACGCGAGAGATCACCGTGCGTGCGAATATGGAGCGCCGGTTTGCCTTCCCGCTGCTTGACGAATACGTTCCCTTGCGTGACCCAGCAGTAAGAATATCCCCGTTCTTTAGATTTAGCACGTGCCGTACGAAAAAGCAATCTATTCTCCTTCGTAAGTCGTTCGTTGTAGAAAACTTTATTCGATTTACCAGGTACATCAAGGTCACAGGAGGTTATATTTCTTCTTGATTTTGAGGCTTTCAGTATTTGATCTCGGTGACAGCGACGTAGCAATCGAACGACTATTGGTCTAGTGTATTTTGTTTCGTTGTCGGCATTGATGGCGCGTTTAATGAAGGGCCCAACCCTGGCAACCCAATCTATGTCACAGTCCTGCACATCTACGCCCACTTTCTTCGCCGCTAAAATAGCAATATGGTGAAGGTTCTCGTTACTGGATTCGGGAATGCCTGATAACTCTAGTTCATTGCGCAAATGGATTGATTGTTTATTTCCTGTTTTAGCGACAACACCTCGTTCTCAAGCAGCTTAACTTCTTTATCACGGTTTTCTAGGCATTTTATTCGTTCATCATTGGTAACTATGGATGACGCTAACTCGTCTAGTCTTGCCTGACAACTTGTAAGTGAGGTCGTAGCACTCTCCAGGCGTCCCTTTAGCGAGGAAATTTTTCGCGTAAGGAGACGCACTTCCTCCGTGAGTTGTCTTACCTCACAGTACAGATTGTCGCCAGTGTTATTGTCATGTTTCTTCCGTATTGTGATATTTTCATCAGTACATCTCACAGGGGTAGAGCTATTGTCCCCACCTTTCTTCTTCATGGCGCAACAGTCAGGACATCTCCAAATCTTCTTTTTCTCGGCCGATAGATTAGATGTGTTAATACACAGTGAGCAAAAAAGTTTCTCGCATGTAGCAGAGGACTCACTTTATACTGTTTATGTCCTTGGAAATTTTTAAGCAACCGTAGCACTTCATTTTTATTAAAAATATTGTTCAATTTATTTAAAAAAGTGATAAAATTAAATAAATATTAACTTAAAAATGACAAAAAGATGCCACAGCTCGGACTGGGATCGAACTTACAGTGCACTCAGTCCAAGGTGATCGCACTGCTTATTGTGCCAAACCGACCGCAGTTTGATATGTGAAAATGTTTAATCTTATGATAAAAGTTGTTGCGAGCTTAAAAAATAGATTGACCTTGTCCTTTGTCTTTGAAAGTCATTTACACCGCACAACAAAACTTTAACCGTCACTATATAAATGTTTTAAGAATGTTTTTAGCTATAACTTTTTTTATTCCTTATTAACTGTTTAGATTTTTGCACTATTTTGTTAGTCTTTAAGTAATACACACACAGGTTTAAGTTTTATACACTGTTTTACGGTATACACTATTATTTTTGAATAAAACGTACTAAGCACACAATAACACGTCTGTCTCAAGCGACCGAGAACTGTCCAATGCGAAATTGTCAGTCAATACGCACATAATTTCGAAAAGTCATACAACTTCCGAAAGTCAGTGGTGCGCGACGTGGGTTCGAATCCGAGACCTTCTGCATTGCAGTCTGTTGGTCTCCCCACTGCTCTGTTGGCCTTTATAACGTTGAGCATAAATATTTATCTCACCTCTGCTTATAGCCAGGAGATATACAAGCATCTATATGTAATTCCAACCTTAACCATTAGAAAAGGACTTCATAGCCGTTATGTGACCACTTTTATTTGTTACACCACGTATGATTTGAGTCTCAAGAGACACTTAACTACCTGCGACGAACAAAAACCAATATGTTACGTAGTTAGCTCTCGTGGGGACAATTTGAAACGGAATACAAACGAAGGCATTCTTATTTAATAGGCATAGTTTGACAAATTCAGGAAGTCGACTTTATAAACCTGTGGGAATTATTTTAAATTAACTACTGTATCTACCATATTTCAGACAATTAAATAATTCAGTCTTTTATTTTTTGATACGTATTTTTTGTATGCGGGCAGCGTTAATTCCATACAAATATTCTCCTAAATAATGACCCTACAGAAAAAACAATTTAGATATAATCTATACCTTTCAATGCTATGTGCTTATCTTTCATAATAAGTTAGTTCAGTTACAATTTTTTAATGTTCACGTTCTTTAATTTTATTACACAAACTATAAAACTCATATTTTTATAATTTACTTAAAAATACATAAAATACAAGCGTTTTAAATCTGGTAGTTGGGTATTATATTAAAATGACATGAAAAGGATAGGTAAACGATAAAAACTGTGACGTTACCGCTATTTGAATACAGATGTGTGAGATTGTTTTGATTGTTGATACTAGTTGCACAAAAACATTTATTTTGATTGCTATTTACTCTTGTGTGTACAAATAATGTATAAAATCAAACATAGACAACTACCCTATTTAATTATTAATTAGATCGAATTGAATCCTTTGCATAAACTTAATTAACTTCTAGACGGATATTAAAGTTAACTAATCATGTTGGCTCAGACAGAGAAGTCAGTCGCAGCATTATTGAAGTTCTAAAGTTGGTATAGCACGAACTATTAAACAACTTTTCGAAGCGATCGGATTGAACTAGAGAGCCGAGGCACTAGTTCGAAGTTAAATGTTTATGTGCTATATGTATATGTAGGTACTATATTTGTCTGCAAGGATGGTGTAGTGGTTAAAGTGGTCGCCGCGCCACTGTCACAGTGCTCAGTGTTGTGGGTTCTAACCCTAAACTAAACAAATATTATTTACGAGTGGTTCCTAGTCTGGGTTCTTTGTGTCCGTTGTTTGAATGTTTGTAATGACCTCCGTGACACAGGATGTTTAAAGAGTACAGCAGCTGTCTTGGAAAAAAAATTTCATCTGCCCCCTATGTAACATCCAACAACAATTTGTGGATCTAACGAATTTTGTCTCGTGTAGAAATCGAACCCACAACACCCGCGCACTTAAATTACTACGCCATTCAGTTAATTTTCATTCATTTTGCAGTCATACAGGTAATTATGCATAAATAGAGACAGCAATAACATAAATTTCAATTATTGTATTTGGCTCCATAGCTACTTTGTGTAAATAAAGTACATATCACCCTACTCTATTTTAATATCACAAAAACACAATTAATATTCATATAAAAATGACAGATTCCAAATTCAAATGTAATATTACGTATTTTTATTGGTATTTTGTAACAGTATTTATGGCCAGACTAAAATAGAAAAGTTTATAAAAATTGGGTGTGAAAGAACGGAGTAATTAATTTTTTACATTTGGATATAAGAAAAATTGGGGTTAGATTGGGGATGACTCGATGACCTGTACTGCCAGATATGAAACGCTTGTATCCTATTTATTGTAGAATAGTTTTAAAAATTATATCTATTTTATAGTTTGTAATATAAACTATTTCACTTATATAATGAAAAATTATAAGTCAACTACCCAATTGTCCCAGTAGTCTATGCGCTCGCCTCCTAATACGAGGGACCTAAACCATAGCCAGCGAAATGTGATATACGCCTATTCTTTCAGACATGTAGGTGTAACACTATGTATGTATGTTTATATCCTGCTGTCTATTATAAATTTATATTAAATAATCCGAATTATTTAATCTCCATAATATGACTAAGTTATAATTGTTATTATTTTTAGTTTTTTATAGTCAGTAATATATTATGGTATAATGGCTGCAACACCTTGTTGATATGAGTTATCTTCAATTAGCGATTTAAAAGAGTGGTCGTGAGTTTCTTGCAGGTTTCTTCTCATAGGGTCAACCCTTAGCCTGTCAACTAACCTAAATGTTGCTTTAGTACCTTAGTAAACTATATTTTGACGTACATAAGTGTTACTTTATGACCTAAATGAACAAATGATTATTGACTGACTTTGATTACATATTTACTATCAATAAGTTTCAAGCCTACTTCCTGGTAAATAGTAAAGAGAAATTGCTTTTGAAATTTAGTTACGATAATATTTGAAACGAGAAAAGTTTACTTGTTATATAAACTATCGGTTATTTGTTTGTTTGGGATTGATGGCGGTAGTTGGTTTATACCGTGTAACAGTTAAGTGTGGTCATGTCTAAGGATCGTAATAGCAACCAGCTTTAACTTCACATCTATATGAATCTATCTATATATCAAACAAATAATCAATTCAGCTTGAAGTCCCATTAAAATTTATTGTGCACAAACTTTTAGTTGGCTTCGTTCGTGTCAATTACTTTACATTTTAATTATAATTTATATTATAATTCCTCGGGAATAATCCGGATAGTATCCCTGTCATTTCCCTGACAAAGTTTATGCGGATTTTGCAAACATTTAAATAATGGACACAAAGAACATCCATCTGTGGATCACACGAAGTTTTGTCCCGAGTTGGATTCGAACCCACAACACTCGGCGCCTAGGCAACGGCGAGGCGACCACTTAAACCACTACACCATCCGTGCACTGCATATTAGTTAGCATTTTGTCGTTTGTTTATTGTAGAATACGTATATAAGAGTATCACGCCATGAGCCACGGAAATGGTATTCATAAACGTATGTGAAGACGCAGGGGAATACAAGTTCATAACATTATTAGGAATTAAAGTATATTATAAAACTTAAAATGCCGCTACCTAGATGCTAAATATATTCGTCTTTATTCTTGTTTGACTTAAGTCATATATAATTATCTTAAAATAAACTTTACAAACAGAGGCCTACCACAATATACATAATTATAATTGCTTCAAAGCACTTCTGAAGTTCCCTTAACTTTACTGACGCCCCCTGCCGCTTATAATAACACTAAGTTTCACAGAAAATAAGTTTGTATACTTTGACTTGAATAAAGAATATTATAGACAGTCGAAATGTTATATTAAATGTTGACTGCTTTGTTATTCTCGGTGGCGCAGCGGTTGTGAATGTCTCGATTTCCAGATCGGACAAAGTGTTGTCCTAACTAATCCTAACTTCCTAACTAATATTATAAATGCGAAAGTAAATGCCTGTCCGTCTGTTACGCTTTCACGCCTAAACCACTGAACCTAATTTGATGCAATTTGGTACAGAGATAGACTAGATCTTGGGAAAGGACATATGATACGCTTTGTTGTAAAACAAGGGCCTGAATGGGTTGAAATAAGGGATGAAGATTTGTATGGGAGTTTGTCGTTATCAAACATAAGACCAAGAATGTTGTATTTAGGCACTTGATAAGAAGTAAATAAACATTTGTTCCAGAGTTTTTGAAATGTTGATCTACGTGGGGATGAAATAGGACTTGAAAGTTCTTATTGAAGTCCAAACAAATCTGTCTATGTTTACTATACGGATATTTATCGGCAACATGTGCATTATTAGTAAAAATGCCGTCAGCAAAGTAATTATTCTACGCGGACGAAGTCGTGGACAAAAGCTAGTGTTTTATACATAGAGATTCGTTTGTATATCCACGACGTTCGATATTAGCGGTCCTTGGTACTATGGGAGTAATCCTAACTAATATTATAAAATTATATATAAATATTATAAAGTAAGCAATGGTACTACGGTTATATTTCGCCAGATGTTTTAAGGTCTCACGATATGGTTATGCCGTCTGAACTCTGAAGGGATAGGAGTTCTTTGACTACTTAGAGATCAATAGCAGAAGCATTACACTTATATTTTACCAGCTATATTTTTGGTTGTATATAATGGTGAGAGCCATGCCGTCTTGCAAACACACTTCAAACTCCATGCTACTGAAAATTTACTAAGAGAAAAAGCTACACGGAACCTAGAACTTCACGATCGCACGCAAAAACAAATGTATACTTTATGCTATAAATACTCGGTGCGGCGGGCGACACAGGTTTTTTTCAAGTGGTGAAACGCATCGAAGCATATCTCTCCGCGGGGCGACGGAGAGGTTATGTCGGACTCAACCGGGAAAGATGGCAACATCCCAGTAATACTGACTAAACCTACCACGGGGATCCACAACATAACCAGAGCCGGTGCGGCCGCGCGGATCACTTTCACATGTAATCGCGACCTCGACGAGGTTTCGGGCCACCGTATGACGGGCCCCTACACAAAACTACAATACCTATTTTAACACTCTAATTTTAGCATTTGACTACTTTAACCATCTCGATGCTATCCATTTAAATGTTCGTTACTAATACAAATCAAGTGCCAATGATATCGCTATATCAAGAGGATAGTTTCCTTCTTAGTTACCTTATTCTTATGCGGTGATCACGATCTGTTTGTTGTTTAAACTTTGATCTTTACCTGAAAGAGAAAGAATATTACGATTAGACTTTGAAATACACAATATTCTTGACATCAGCGATAGCCTAGTGTTATAAATGCAAAAGTGAGTTTGTTTTTTACGCTTACACGCTTTAACTACTGGACCAATCATCATGAAATTTCACATTCATGTTGTTTGGGGAATAGAAAAGGATATGGGTACCTTTCATCTAGAAAAAAACTACTATGACTATCGAACGTTTTTTCGTTTTTCAACGTGTGGAAATGCTCCTGATGCATAGCCCCGCGCCACAAGGGGAACATTATGTCGGGCTCTCTTGAGACTTTGGGCCTACCTATTAAAACCACCACGGTGTGCCAACTCGCTGCTTTGTATGGTGGGTGGGTCGCTGGAAGTGAAACTACATCAGCGACCCACCCAGCAGTGCCTAATGCAGACAGGAAAGGTCTGCGGGTGACGCCCCGGTACGACAAAGGGCGTCGCTACGACTCAATGGCTGGCAGACGGGAGATCTCCGTTCTCCCACTCGCGGCCTTTACTACGGCGCGCGGTGGCATAAGGCGCCGCGCGGTTCGGCGGCGGCTCGGATATGCCAGGATACTGTCCTCACGGAGCCGTTTCGCCGCCTCCTCTTGCGAGATGACGTCCTCGCAAGAACGCGATCGCTAACCACTTCCTCTCGCTGTCGACCATGGCTTTGATCACGGCCGGCAGCGAGAGGTCCCACAACATCCTGGAGTTTACGGCGTTGCAGGGACCAAGCGAGACATTGCTCGAGTGTGTGTTGCAGCGTGTTCTCCTCACACTCGCAGTGTTGGCAGATGGGACTCGGTACCTTGTGCAGGTATTTGCCAAAGCAGCCGCCGACAAAATCTAATCTTATAGGGCGGGGTCGTGATTGCATGTAAAAGTGATTCGTGCGGCCCCGCCGATTGCGGTTATGTCGAGGAACACCCTGATAGGTTTAGTCGGTATTACCGGGATGTTGCTCACAGTCTTTTTCCCGGTGAATCCGATATAACCTCTGCGTCACCCCGCGGAGAGGTACATGTCAATGCACACCCACACATAAAAAAGTAACAGTGCCTTGTTTTATTTCAAAAATCTTTTGTCTATTAGAATTTGGACAATGTTACTATTTGACTTAAATGATTAAAAATTGTGAGTGATCTACCCTATTTTCGACAGAGGTGTTACGGTCACTGAGTGAGATATAATTAGGTAATGTGACACAACGAGGCTGTGGATCGATATTATGTGGGCGAGGTGACTACATATTATGTGGAACATCACCGACATTACATACATAATTATAAAGTGTGTAATAAAAAGATGAATACATAAAATGGATTCCAGTCATTATATAGCTTATAATAATATGATGATATTTATCCCCATTGAAGGAAGGTTAGTTTTTTAAATTTTTTTTATCCCTCTCAGGTGTCAAACAAGTATACGGCCCACCTGATGGTAAGTGGTCTCTGAAGCCTATGGACGCCTGCAACACCAGAGGCATCACTTGCGCGTTGCCGATCCTTTAGGAAAAGAAGAAGAGAAAAAGTAGCAACAATAGGAATACTGCTATTTCACGTCGATATTCTGTGAGAGGATAGTCCTTCCCCGGTCGAGCCGGCCCCATTCATGCGGACATCAGTGAGGCTCTACTACACATAGTACTACCATATATAATTCCCATTACAGGACGAGCCTATTGCCTCATACCACACCCGGTAATATCAAACATAACAAATACATAGTTCCAGGCCTATATCTCCTTATGGCAAAGCTGTATCACACCCATATTCCGCCAGCTCTTGATTTTGGTTCCATTTAATAGGGGTGAGCCTATTGTCTTCTGCCAGGTTATTAAGAATGTCTTAACAGAAAAACCGAATAACACTCTGTCCGCTCCGAGAAACGAAACCGAGACCTCACACACAGCAGTTGCTTTTATTACCTCTGCGCCGAGAAATCAAGGCGGAATTTATAATATTAGTAAGGAGATGTAGACAGTCTAATCTTTATATACAGGGTGTCCGGTAATTAATGGATAATCTGGAAATGTCTTATAGTGGAAATGACGGCTGGTCAGAAAAAAAAAAAAATATCTATCCTAACTACTACCTAGAGATATGTGTTGTTTTTTAAATACAATGACATGTATATCTTTTTTGTATACTACGACCATAAATGAATGAAATCCATCGGTTTTTTGTTGTTTTATTATTAAACACTAATTATGCTAATAGATAGACAGTCAAAAGTATGTTATGCTAATATACTTTTTAATATATAATTTTTTTTTCTTTTTTTCTGTACGGCCTTCAGTTCTACTATAAGACATTTCAAGGTCATCCATTAATTACCGGACATCCTGTATATAATTCTTCTGTACGTGTGTTGACAGTGAACTCCTCCTAAACGGCTGGACCGACTTGAATGAATTTTTTTGTGTATGTTCAAGTGGATTCGAGGATGATTTAGATTTGGTTTTTTGTTTTGTCTATACAGGTCATGTATATTGAGACAGCTTGTGTTATATAAAATTTTAACTGTCAAGTTAGTGTAATCTTGACGTTCATGAGTGTGACTTTGTGACCAGATTAAAGATATTTTGACTTGTTTGATTTGTATTTCCATAACAACAATTCGAAATACATAGAACAACAGTGTAACAACTGTGAGGTTAGTGCAATTGCTTAAATTGCACTAACCTCATAACATACACATACATAACATATTTGTTGAATACTAATAGCAAGCGCCATGTCCGCTAACTTAACTCGTTTAGCTACCAACCGCACAAAAATAACATCAGAAATACTACCAACATTTGAAAACCAACTGTGTAACGCTCCCTTCTTATTGTTATTCGAGGAACACTCCAAACTAGTCAGTGTAAGCGGGATTTGGTCGCTCAAGTGAACAAAAACAAGCTTAATGTCATTACTCGCTAATGGCGAACATATAGCGTGAGCTTGATGGCTTTAGTGGAGACAAATGCGTTGAGAAATCGACAATACGTATTACCGAAAAGCAGGAAAGTTCTATTGGCAGTAAAGTATCCTAACTAATATTATAAATGCGAATGTGAGTTTGTTTGTTTGTTACGCTTTCAAGCATTAACTACTCGACAAATCCACCTGAAATTTACGCATACACGTTAAACCGGGTACAGATAAAGAGGAAGGATACCTCTCATCCAGAAAAAAATACAATTTCCAACGAAGCCGCGGGCAAAATCTTGTTGTAAATAAAAACTCAGTCAATATTTGTACCACAGTGTCATCGTATTTAAAAACTGTTTCGTTAATGACTTGTATTTTAATAAAACAAATTGCTGCCTATAATCCCTAGAGGGCGTATCTGTTTGTACGTCCCTATGACATCCACCTTACGTGTACAACGTAGCTATCAGTTTTAATTAATAAAACTGTTGTTAACATGGCTGCGATATGACAGTTATCTAATTGGTTATGAGGATTAGAAGCTTTAGATATGTACTTGTAATATAATATAAGGCCTCTTCTCAGTGTGAGCAGGGTTAGGCCATAGTCCACCACGTTTGCCCAGTGCAGGTTGGCAAACTTCGCATATCTTCAAGAACATTATGGAGAACTCTCAGATATTCAGGTTTCCTCACGATGTTTTCCTTCACCGTTAAAGCGAGCGATAATTAAATATTTATTACGCACATAACTTCGAAAAGTCAGAGATGCGCGCCTTGGGATCGAACTCGAGACCTCTGCGTGGCAGTCCAACGGTTTCCCACTAGTTATTATATAAATGTTATTATTCTATTAATGATGCTACCTTATTATAACCATACTAAGATATTTGTTCTGTTTGTTTTAATTAAGTTTATTTTATGTTTCATTTTGTTCTGTTCTATATCTTATAATATAGTTTATAATATAATAAAATGTTAACTAGCTGTAAGTAGTTGTAGGTTAAGTATTTGTACACCAGACCTGGTACAATGTAAGAGACGATTTATGTATTCTAATAACACCTTTATTGTAACTACATATATATTTAATATTGTCTTATGTTTACGCGAATGTTATACATTGAAATTAAACACTTTATAATTTTTTTATTTTGTCGCGTTGTTTATTTTAGTTAGTTGTTTGTTTATTTGACAAACCACATATACTCGCAAAAGAACACCGATTCCTACCAAGGATGCTTCGCGAGGCTATTAAAAATAAAAAACATCCTAATTTCAATAGAGAGGATGGTTGGAATGTACCACCAGCTTGGGATCCAGTCATTGAAATAGTCAAACCCAAGAAGAAGCAAAACACAGCTAGACTTCATGATACTTTGAGCTCATTCTGCGTAAATAGGAACACCAAAGATTAAATTATGTTCGGGTACTTTAAAATAACTAGCTACACTTCAGAACGTTGGGACAACTACCATCTTAGTCTCCCCGTGAACATGGCTGCTGAAAAGCAACCAAAACGTCGGGGCAAAGTGTAAACTTAAATATAAATAGTTCTAATTAGAAAATATATAGCTTAAATATTTAGTAGTAAAGTTCAATAATAGTAGTATAGTTAGAGTTTTATAATATAGTTAGAGTTTTCAAAACTATGTAATAACAGTGTTTAAAGTAAAATAAACAACGCGACAAAATCCGTATAAAGTGTTTAATTTCAATACATATATATTCTTACAAATAAATATATTTTTCTTTCTCACCTAGTTTCACGCATTATTATTAGTCTTTTTAACAATGTTTGTAACGATATAAACCCAAAGATTATCCAACATAATATGTTTTTAATAACACTAAATAACAAAACATAACCGCCAATTCGAATGAAATAAAAGTACTTAATAGCGAAGAAACCTTACCTTACGATCTCTGTCATCTTATAAAATGTTGCTTAAAATGGTGGCGCCATCACAAACCACAACAACACACTGATCACACACAATACATAATTATTTTATAAAAATCACTCGCGATTTCGATGTATCAAGCTCAAGATGGCCGCGGCATCACCCGCAAGTTACGCACATAACACAACAATACACAGATCATACACGAATACATAATTATTAAAACAAATATCACTCGCGATTACTTCCAATCCTGAGGGCACGTACGTGCGAAGTCAACGACGCGTCGAAACTGAATGAACTGAAGTAGTTGTTGAGTTGTTGCTACTTGCTACATAGTTGCACGACGAACACTAAACCAGATAGGGATGAGATAAGGGTAAATTAGGCAAATTTTAAAAATACCGATTTGCGAATATTCAAATACAAATAAGTATTTATTGCATATATTTTTGCTCACATTTAAATGTAAATATTTTTTTGGCATATAATGTTTACACAGTTGTTATAAAATTAAAGGTTTGTAGGGCGTTATAGCTGTTAGGGCGCAGCAAACAATTTAATGGTTATTGCCTAGTTCTTAATCCTGACTAATATTATAATGGCGAATGTAAGTTTCTTTGTTATGTTTCACGCTTTAAATCCTTGACCGATCATCATGAAATTTCGCATACACGTTGTCAGAGTATAGAAAAGGACATAGAGTATCGTTTAACCAGAACTAGTCCCGCACTATTAATGATTCCTGTATCGCGGTGTACTTTACAAACTTTCAAACAACGGACACAAAGAACGCCCAGACTCAGAACAACTATTTGCGGTTCACACAGAGTTTTGTCTGTCCCGTGTGGGATTCGAACCCACAACATTCGGGGCAGTGGCGAGGCGACCACTTAAACCACTACGCCATTCGTGCAGTCTAAGTAAGTAGCGAAACCGCGGCCAAAACCTAGTCATCAATACAATTTTGTAAGCGTATCCATATCACATTATTTCTCAACATAATCCATAACGTTTATATTTAATCTCCCTTTCCGCTTAAAGCTATAAGCAAGACCCAAAAAAACACCGATCACTTTTAAATCCGTGCGCTTATAAGCTTAACCCTAGAGTTACGCAGTTCGCATAAGGCTTTAGTTCGCAACTGAAGCCTTAAAAACTAAAAGTTTTTATATAACCCAGTTTTCTGTGAGCTAGTTAAACGTTAAACAACTTAAATGTTATGAGAAACTTTTTATTTATAAGTTTGCTTACCCTAGTAGCGTAATAGTTAGGACAATGACTTTCAATCGAAAGGTCGTAGATTCGATCCATTGACGTGACTGCACGGATGGCATAATTGTTACGGTGATCGCCTCGTCGCTGCTATTGCGCCGAGTGTTGTCTGTGTAATCCCGTCACGGGACAAACATTTGTGTGATCCATAAATGGTTGTTCTGTGTTTACGTGTTCTTGGGTCCGTTGTTTGAATTATTGTTGTCCCCCGCTACACAGGAATCGATACTAATGATGAAGATGTGTCTTCAAAAAATAATCAAGAAGAAGTATATATACTATGTACATATTAATAAGCACGGATGGCGTAGTGGTTTAAGTTGCTGCCTCGCCACTGCTACTGCGCCGAGTGTTCGAATCCCACACGGAACAAAAGTTTGTGTGATCCACAAATGGTTGTTCCAAGTCTGGATGTTCTTTGTGTCCGTTGTTTAAAACACGACACAGGAAAAAGGGTAAGTAGTATATGTATGTGGGCCGTACTTACCTACTTCAGAATTGAAGTCTGGTGTCCACACCCCAAGATATTAGTTTCAACTTGAACCTCGAACCCCGAAGCCTAGAAAATATTCCTAGATACGCCAATTATTCCCTACCTATTTTAATAGCCTCGCTGGCACAGCGGTTCTAAAAGCAACTGTTGTGCTAAAGTCTCGGGTGCGACTCCCGGGTCAGACAAAATAAAGTTATTAAGTTTTCTGTCAAGAAATGATCAAGCAAAAAGCAAAGTAAAAAGCAGCTCGCAGTAAAGAAGTATGCACACTCCCATGTCTCGGTGCAAACGTACAGTCGTTGGTCCTGCACCTGATCTCTCTCTGGTCGTGTCGAATTGCCGTCCTATCGGACTATGCGAGGTAGGTAACAGAGAGTGCACTTGTGTTTGCGCACACACTTAGGCACTATAATATCTTTTGCACAGAATCACCGCCGTGATCACAATTCGGTGAATGCTATTATAACACTACTGAAGGTACTCTGACATTAGCATTAAGCTTAGCAAATAGTGCTTAAACTTCACTTCAGTGCACCATGTATCCGTAAATTTGCAGTTTAACTTAAAGCGAGTGTGATTGCTTACGAATGGGATTCGTATATACCCCGACATCTAAACTGAACGTCGATATTGCTACTTATTTACTTACTACTATAAACCTGCATTTATTTTGTGAAGATTTTGATAGCCTTGGCAACGGTAGTGTATGTGACTGCTGTACAAGGGCCCGGTATCGGTCGACAAATTCTCGGCAAAAAAATTAAGTAGTAGTGAGCAGTACGGTAAGCATCATGCAGTTTAGAATTGTTTACGGTAAACATACTGCTAGTCGAACTGCTACGTGAGTGTGTCGCTTCGCTATGTAGTGAGAGATTTTATTATTATTTGCTGGAATTGTACCCGGTTTACGATAATAGGCTTGTTCCCGCGACACGGGACCTAAAACGACGTTACAGTTACCTTTCAGTAGGTATGCTCACGGAGACACTAATATGGTGGTCATCTCACTGTTTTTATGTTACAAAGTACCTGGACATTATTTAATTACTAGCTGTCTCCCGCGGTTCAGCCAAGTTCATGACTACTGCTCAAATCCTGTAGCTCATAGCGTTAAGTTATATAGACTATGTAACATCTGGGATAAAGTAGCATTCTAAAGACGAAACAATGATTAAAGTAAGTGCAGTAGTTTTGATATTATTCATTCAACGCAAAATGCGCTCAAAGTACGTATTGACATTAACGAGAATTATTTTGTGAACTAAATAAATACATTATGCTCTATTTCAATGAGTATATTATGTGTAAAACCAGATCAAACAGTGCAACACGCGAGCTGGGGTGTGTCTGTTCAAGTTATTGGAGAACCTTGCTACCGGGAAGCTAGCGCATAATTGTCAGGAATTCATTAGATCGTGGCAGCTTTAAATGATTCATAGTAATTTAGTATATTTCATTCAGTATGCCCGCTACAATGTGTGTTAAAACAACACCACTTCGATGACATACTTACTAATAATATAAAAGCGATTTTAAGTTTGTTTGTTACGCTTTTACGCCTTAACTACTCGATCGATCATCATGAAATTTCGCGTACACATTGTCAGGGGTACAAAAAAAGGCATAGTGTTTCATCCAGAAAATAGTTCTGTTCCCGAGTGATATGAATATATTTATAAAATCTACATTAACGCGAGTGAAGGCACGGGCAAAACTTAATTTACTTTATTTCATTTAGTATTTTCGAGGCGAACTTACAAAGCATTATTATATTGTTATCTGCCGGAATTTCTTATTTTAACTTCGAAAATACTTCAGCTAGTCAAAGTTGCCTTGGGATTGAACTCGAGACCTCTCAATCCATCGGTACCTCACTAGACTATTTTGTATAAGTACCATGTAATTCGGTGTAAGAAACTTAATAAGAAATGGCGTAATATATAATTACAAGAATTGAACCTATGATCTGTAAAGAAAACAGAACTGAACAACAAACTTAGAAAACAAACAACTGCGCAGCAACATAAATATATTTTATCACTCTTGCCATCCCACTGTGTTGCCAACCATTGTAAGAACTGAATTTTTAACAAAGGATTATTTTTGTAAGCCTTCGTTATGCAAGGGCAACCTTTTTGGTGTTATAAATAGGAATGGATATACCTTTATTGCGTTGTAAGTCCCGGGGTATATATTTAGGTTGATAGATTCGATACCTAGATCCGGTAAAACGCTTAATGTTCGAAAATTGAAAATAGCGGAACATGCCCTACCCTATATGCCTATATTTACAAAGGGGTAAGCAGAGATGTATTAAACCCACATTTCGTCATTCACAAAAACAATAAAAGCTTATCTGTTGTTTAAGTTCTAGTAGTATACTAATTTTAAAACCTAAACAGTACCAAAACATTTTGGTAAATAAATAAATTCTAATTCAATTTTTTCAGTTCCAGACTCCGTGTGGTACTGAGAATTTTTATAATATCTATTGAAGATAGTCTTTGCTATGATTGGCTGACCGAAACTCAGCCAGGACGAAAACACACATAGAACTACAAAACGTTTTATCGAATTATGTAAATGCTATACATAATAATGATGTCTTCTTAATGCCTTCACATCGTAACACCGATTTCGACAATCGACAATAATATTTAATTACATTACACAGAATATTACAGGGGAAGAAATAAAGGAGTACATTCAAAAGCGAATATCGACACATGAACAGCTCATATATAATAATTTAAAAGCCTCAAATGTATCTTCACCGTACTTAAGACACACGAAAAAGAGCCCACACTAAGAAGAGTGAGCTTACATATTACATTGACACGATAGAGGATGGTAGTCTTTAATTTTTAATGTGTGAGCGTGACCCTAACTCGTTGTATTATGAATGCGAATGTGGGTATGTTTGTTTGTCAAGCCTTCACGCCTTAGCTACCCGACCGATCATCATGAAATATTGCATATATTTTATCAGGTATACAGAAAAGGATAAAGGGTACCTAATCCTAGAAATAGTACTATTTCCGAAGGATAGAAAGTTGATATAACCTACATTTACACGAGCTGAACCGTGGACAAAATCATGTCGTCATCCAGGAGAAAGTACTATTTTCCAGGGAAGTGACATAACCTATAAATAACCTACATTTACGCTAGCTAAGCCACAGGCAAATTCTCGTAAAAAAGAAAATCGTGATATCGTAAGTCAGATACAAAAATCCTGATTTGACCAGTAATCTTGTGCCGTCCAAAAAGGAAGAGGATGACCTCGTCGACGATTCTATTGGGAATAGCTTTCGTTAAAGCAAAGATTATCTTTCTAGTCACGTATTCCCTCTGTGACTTTCGACCTGACATCGCCTAGTAGAACATCGAGGTACACGACCTTTGTACTTTGGAACATGTAATTTAAATAGCGGCAACCATTTTGTCTGGGATTGCCATAGCAATAAAATGCTGAAGACGATTTGAGTTCCTGGTAACAATAAATAAAAAAGGATTTTTATGTGAGGTTGATAGAAAAATGTAAGTAATAGGGCTGAGTATAATGTTTTATTGAAGTAAAAAGATATCACTACAAACATTTCTCTCCCTCACTGGCACAACTGCTGCTGTGCGTGAGCTTTCGAGTTCAATTCTCGAGTCGGGCAGTTTATATATATTTTTTGTTAAGAAATTCTAAGGATCAGCGTTGACTCTGGAACTGTTTTCGGTAAACGGCGATTGACTCGCCCCTATGACGTTTAACCGAAAACTGTATATAGCGAAATATTGGTATCTCTGCTACCTATACAAAGATAAACACGTGGATGTCTATGTAGATTACAGTCGCAGATCAACTGTTATGAATACTAACTAATATTATAAATGCGTATCTGTATTTGTTTGTTACGATTTGGCGCCTTAATTGCTCGACCGATCATCATCAAATTACGTATGCAAATTGGCAGAGGTATAAAAATTGACAAAGGGTACCTTTCATCCAGACAAAAAGTTCAGTTTGCCGGGGGATATAGATTTATTGCGGAAATCTACATTAACACAGCTATAGGCAAAATCCAGTAATATTATATAAAAAATATCCCTCCAATAGCTACCTATTAAAGTATAATTTCTCATTCATCAATAATGTTATATAAGGCACAAAGGCACGGTTACAATCCACAATATGTCTCTAAAGGTAGCTACAGACCAGTTGAGCTTGGTATCTAATCCTAATCCGAAGTAATTTGAATTAGTATTGATCATATGCTTCGCTCAATCAATCAATCAGTCCATTACATTTCACTGCTGTACATAGGCCTCTCCCATGTTACGTCACAACATCGGTTCTTGTGCCGTCCACATCCAGTCTAGAGTAAATGCTTATAATTATGAGCCGATATGTTAGTTTGTCACTTACATAATTTAAAAACGCAGAATCCTGACTAATATTATAAATGCGAATGTGAGTTTGTTTTTGTCTCGCTTTCACCACTTTGCACCTTAACTACTCGACTGATCATCATGAAATGCAGCATTCAAATTGTCAGGGGTATAGAATAGGATAAAAGATACCTTCCGACCAGAAAAAAAATTCTCATGGCAGAATAGGAGCGTCTACTCACATGTACATAATTACATACATTTCGCGCTCAGCTGTGCGTATTTATCAGCATCAATAATATCGTTTGGGTCCATTTCGCCGAGCGGTATGTTTGTTGAATATGCTACTACACATATTCGGTTCTGCTGCCTGGCTATACTGATCCGAACATATGTATATCGGCCTTAACATACGTTAACATAACAAAGGAGTGCTAATAAAAAGGATCTTTTAAGTTAGAAATAAGGTTTATAAAGAAATAGGTCCGTTATGAATAAATTAGACGAGGCGTATGGTGTTAAATATATACTTTGGGGGTTGATTTTTTATAATATGTAACTAAGGTAGGTATATGTATCTGCAGTCCTATATTATAAATATGAATGTGACTACTAGATTTACGCGACCGGCGCCGCGGGCAAAATCTAATATAATTATATTCCATCTATGATACGTTAGTTTGTAAAGTTAGAACAAGTAACATCTTTCGAAATTTTATCCGTGAATTTAATTAAAAACAGTGGTTTTTCGGAGTGTTTCGCATAAAATAAGACATATAACGTACAAAGTAAATCAAGACTTTTCGAGTGCTATAATCAAACAGTGTAATAAAAGTGAATAAGTGATAGAAAACATTAAAATACAAAACAAATTCACAAAACTATCGGACTCGCCATTTAGGTCGAACAGTATCTTGTTAAAACGCGTAAACGACGCGTATTACACGGCGCTTACGACCTTCTTCGCGCGGGGTTGAACATAACAACTGCTGTTGTTAAGTGACACTATAGACTGTTTACCCGCTTAACTAAAATAATACATACCATTATTATATTGGGTGATTTATATTCATTGATTTTGATAATGGATTTGAAGATGGATACCTGCAATGGATGTAACAATGCCATAACTAGTGATACGACCCTAACTTGTCGTCAGTGTGGCGGCAAATATCACTATGAATGTCTAAATTTGACGAATGCTCAATTCAGAGCTCTGTCGGTCGATTATTGTGAGGCTTGGGTCTGCCCGGGGTGTGCAAACATTACACGCCGAGTTAAATCAAACCTGAACACGCCAGTACGCCATTACTTGGTTCCGCTTTCTGCCGAGGAATCGATGGACATGTCGTGTGATATTATGGGACAACAAGAAGCGTCTCCTACTAACCCTCTATCGGAGACTATCCCTAATGATAGATTTAAGGAGCTTCTGACTACCTTAGATTCGTGGCGAAGCGACATGAACGCCAACATGGTATCTATGCGGGACGACATTAAAAGCACCCTGACCGACATTCGTACTGAGATGAAGTATATCAGACAGGAGCAGGCAAATTTGAAACAGACGGTTAACACCATCACTGCTGAAATCAAGTCTTTGCAGGAGTCAGCTGCGTTCCAATCCGACAATAATGAAACCTTGAAGAAGCAAGTCGAAGAGTTAGCGTGTAGGACAAAGGAAGAAGCTGCATCCACTTATTCCGACATGGAGCTGAAGATTGACTCGCTGGAACAGCAGGCCAGACAGTGCAACGTGGAAATCTGCAATGTACCCGAGCGTCGTAATGAAAACCTCCCGGCCATTGTAGAAGCTATTGCATCCGCGATGAACTTTCAGCTACCGCAAAGTGGCTTAATCTCGGTGCACAGGGTGCCGCATGCTACGCGAGATCGAGCTAATCCCAAGAATATCATCGTGAAGTTAACCACCCGGATTCAAAGAGACAACTTCTTAGCCGCCTTCCGTAAAAAGAAAGTTCTGAAATCTGATCAAATAGGAATTGCGGGCAACACTCTAACGATATATATAACCCGCACTCGCCATTCGCACCGATAAGGACCTCGAAAAACTCAAACTCAAACCCGGTCATTAATAGTGAGTCTCGGACCTTAATTATTATATTTACATATTTATGTTTCTTCAATTTAAATGATAATGTACCACCTATTTCCAGTAAACTATTATCGTTGATCTTAAATCTTAAGTTTTGGGCTGTACAGTTGCGCATTACGGTAATTTTCATATTGTTTGTTGACAGATTTATAAGAGATATGTTTCGTTACATAGCTTTTCAAACAGGCAAATCTAACTCTCTGAATGGTATCTACAATATACATATCATACATTTATTAAAAGATAATTCATGCAATTACAACGAGAAGGGGTGTTTAAAGTGCGGTACGCGAAATCTACCATATAATTCAAAACTTCATAATTTCCACGAATATAATGTTTCATATATTGATAATGGATAGTTCTAGAATAAATAATGAATTAACTATTTACTACCAAAACTGCAGAGGTATCCGTACCAAGTTACACACACTGTTCATGAATATTTTGTCCAACAATTACGATATCATAGTATTGACTGAGACCTGGCTCGTGCCTGACATAGAGAACAGCGAGTTCATAGACATGCGCTACACGGTGTACCGCTGTGACCGCGACCGCGCTACTTCCCACAAGCAGGACGGGGGCGGGGTGCTGGTGGCTGTATTGCATACACTGAAATCGGCTCGTTTTGATTTTTCAAAATTTACAAACTATGCGCAACCTAACATTATAGGACATATTATTATAGAAATACCAAGCATCACCCACGGCATGAAGCACATTATAAGTGCAGCCTATATTCCTCTCCGAACTCCCTCAGCTGTCTATGACAGCCACCTCGATATGTTGCAAGATTCTATTAACCATTCTTTTGTTGATACTTTTTATGTGATGGGAGATTATAATATTCCGGAATTAGGATGGGAGGCGACAATATCAAATAACTCTCGAGGGTTAAGCCCGCTCCGCGTAACTGGACTGAGCTTTACAGATATGAGTTCTTTGCTCATTAACTTTATGTCCCAACTTAATGCAGCTCAATATAACGACGTTGTTAACGAGAATGGCAAGATCCTAGACCTAGTGATATCTAATTCATCCTGTATTATAAATAGCTTACAACGTTCGCCATTATTGCCTATAGATGCCCACCATCCTCCTTTTGAAGTCACCATTAATCTGACGCATGCCGCTCAACCCATGAAACGACGATCTATTATGAAATATAATTTTTACAAGGCTGATTTTGATAGTATAAATAATAAAATCCGTGAAACCAACTGGGAGGAACTATTACAAGACCCAACCTCAGAAGGAACACTTGACATTTTTTATAATGAATTTGACAACATAATTAAACAATTTACACCTAGATCAAAACCTAAGACTTCTTCTTTCCCGGGTTGGTTTCCGCATAAGTTGATAAAAATACTTAATAAAAAACAGAAAGCGTGGGTTAAATGGAAAAAGTATCATAACGAGTCCGATTACGAAGTTTTCTCGAATTACAGAGCAGAGTTTAAAGAAACGTGTAAACAATATTATAAAAAATATATTACATCAGTAGAAGATAACTTAACTAATAATATAAGGCATTTCTGGCGTTATATTTCGCAACGAAAGGTAAAACCCGTAATTCCCTCCACCATGCAACTTGGTGACAGTTCATCTAGTAATCCAGAAACGATCTGCAATATGTTTGCAGATTACTTCTTATCCGTGTACGAGCCGTCCGCACCGACACTCGCACAATGGCAACCACCACCAGATATATCTTACAATAATATTATACTCACTAACATTCATTTCACTGAATCTCAAATATTAAAAGTATTATTGTCACTAGACGTTTCTAAAGGTGCTGGTCCCGACGGGTTGCCACCCATATTGTTTAAAAACACTGCCAAGAGCATATATAAACCCCTTTATATAATATATAACAGGTGCATGCTCGAAGGTACTTTCCCCG
Source organism: Catocala nupta (assembly GCA_963675205.1). Taxonomy (NCBI): domain Eukaryota; kingdom Metazoa; phylum Arthropoda; class Insecta; order Lepidoptera; family Erebidae; genus Catocala; species Catocala nupta. Next base: position 4,293,309 of record OY776105.1, read on the forward strand.
ATATATGGAAACGTGCCAACATCACTCCTATATATAAAGGGGGTTGTAAACATAATGTTGAACAATACCAACCAATTTCCATATTATCGACACTATCGAAAATATTCGAAAGGTTGTTACACAATCAGATATATCCAATTTTACATAACACTTTAATTGAAGAACAGCACGGTTTTGTCAAAAGCAGGTCTACAGTTTCCAATCTACTCATATTTACAGATTTCTTATTTGAAAACCTTGATAATCGCGTTCAAGTGGATGCAATCTATACAGATTATAAAAAAGCGTTTGACAAAATTGATCATGAAATACTTTTGAACAAAATAGCTTTTAACGGGATACGGGGTAATCTATTACGTTGGTTCTCTTTATATATTCAGAATAGGTCTCAGAAAGTAGTCGTCAATGGGTACCAGTCTAGGAGTATCACTGCTACTTCTGGAGTTCCCCAGGGGTCTATTCTCGGGCCGTTGCTCTTTATACTTTTTATTAATGATATCAAGCATTGCTTTCAAAATACAAATTTTCTTCTATATGCAGATGATCTTAAAGTTTATAAATCCATCAAATCAATTGACGACTGCATTGAATTTCAGCAAGATCTTGACCGACTTAGTAGATACTGTGCTATAAATAAACTATATTTAAGTCTACCGAAATGTAATCAAATTAGTTTCACTAAAAATATCAATAACTTTACATATATATACAAGCTATGCAATACTTTACTAACTAAGACGTCAAATTTGAGAGACCTCGGCGTGTACTTGGATTCTAAACTTTGTCTTGATATCCATGTCAATAACATTATTAATAAAGCTTTTAAAATGTATGGCTTTGTAATGAGGTCGTGTACTGAGTTTAAACGTCCTTCAACATACCTATACTTATATAAAACTCTTGTTCGTTCTCAACTAGAATATGGTTCCATTATATGGAACCCCTTCTATAATAAATATACTGATGCTATTGAGAGAGTCCAGCGGAAATTTTTGCGTACTATGCAATATAGATGTAACAAAAATTATATGATTTATACCGATCTGCTCAACAAATATAACATAGTATCATTAGAAAATAGACGTAAATACTTAGAAATGTGTATTCTGTATAAAATTATCAATAATTATTTTGACTGTACAAGTTTAGTCTCAAAAATTAATTATGCCGTACCCAGAACCGTGCGAATGCGAGAGGCTCGCGTAAACCGCCTGTTCGCACTGAAGTCGTGCCGTACCAACAGCGGACATCGCGTCCCTACTCGCCGCATGGCTCACACTTACAACGAAAACTTTGTCAGTTTAGACTTATTTAACACAACTATCACTAAATTTAAAAAAGACCTTAGACATAAACTATCATCTGTTTAGTGCTCAAGGCTCAATTAACAATTAAACTTACTTTATGTGATCTATTCTCTGAAATGTACATTTGTATGCGTAATGTCATTTATTTAATTTTGAATTGTTTCTACCGATTGCTTAGTTATTAATCTGTGGATAACGCTGTGGGCTGCACTATTGTTAACTATTTTCTTATTACAACATATATTCTTTAAGTATAACATGTATAGTGTAGCTGTTTGTTGTCACCAATAAATAAATAATAAATATTAAAAAAAAAAAAAAAAAAAAAAATTATCTTATTCTGCAAAGAACTTATTTAAAATATTTCTGAAAAAAAAAATTACAATTAAGACCTCAAAATATAAACGCTCTTAACATACTAGGGGTAACTGATAAGAGCCACTCCTTAACTACATAATAATATCAGCCCTGTATTAAAATGTCCCACTGTTGGGCACGGACCTCTTCTCAGTGTGAAAAGTGTTAGGCCATAGTCCACCATGCTGGCTCCCACTAGGCTATCACCACATATTGCAGTTAAGATAATGCCCGACAGAAGCAACTTTCACATTTTATATGTAAAGTACAGTTCTCATTTGGCCTTTGGGGTCAACTATCCTACTTAGGGTAACATCGAACGACTGTTGGTGTCATTAGAGGCACACATCAATGATCAACATCTCATTAGCCTGAGTGAGCAATAAAAGTACATACATATGTATAAAGATGTTTTGTTTTGACAGATAAACAGCATGATATTTTCAAAAAAAAAAATAATTCTGTTGATATTTAGAATGCTTCGAGCAGGCCGAGTATATTGTAGGTAATATTTTTCACTATTTATCCTTCTATAAGAATATCAATGACTGTAACCATTTTTGAGGTTTATATAAACTCTGGTCTAGTCTCCAGTTTGTAAATCTATACTTCAAGCCTATAGGACTTGAGGTAACTACAAATTTACAAAGGACAGCTCGAAAGCTCTAAATCTCTCATATTTAATCTGGGATTTTTACTGTTTATACATGGAATACTTATTAAAAAAAAAGAATTTATATTTATATTTCTGCTTGTGCGTTGTGTGTGCTATAAAGAAATTAAGCATTCTTAACTTGTTTGAACCCCATCTGAATTATGGTTAATCGTCATTGATTACGATTTTAATCATAATTAAATAATATAGACTTGAGTTGATAAATTACCTAATTTTTAATTCATCTCGTAATATTTCGATACGTGCTAAGACTAATATTTATTATTTATCATAAACCATTTTTATCAAAGGTACGATTATTTCAATTTGCTTGAACATTCGCATACTTAATTATTTTCGAGAACATTATGGAGAACTCTCAGACATGCAGGTTTTACTTACGATGTTTCCCTTCGCCGTCAAAGTGAGCCATAATTAACCATTTAATACATGAAATTACGTCATAGACGCACTATACTACCCAAAAACTAACAATAAAAAGAAAAAGCACAATCGCGAGTAAATGCTAATTCTACATAAAACGAGTATAACAAAATATGCCCTTAGAAGGTTAGTCAGTCGAGTGCGCCCTTTGATGCCAAACACGTTTAGATAGCGCCCGTTTGGATATCTTTTGTGAGCCGCCTTAGTTATTATAAGATTAGATCGCGAGCTCTGAGGCTTGGAATTTTGTTTGGGTTTTCAGCTTGTTCTTAAAACTTAGGACGCTATTTCATTGTCGGCTTGTTTTGGAGCCCTAGGATTAAGTTTGTCTCTAGGGGCACTCTTAAATGTAGGGTTTCAATTATATAATAAAACTATCTTTGCTTTTAAGTCACGGACAAAAGCTATTTTTATTTATTTAGCTTCACTTGGTAACAGTACTTTTCTGTAACGAAAATACCCTATGTTCCTACGTTCTTTTTTGTACCCCTGACAACGTGTATGCGAAAATTCATAATGTTCGGTCGAGTAGATAAGTCGTGAAAATGTGACAAACAAGCATGTTTTTGTCTGTCTGTGCATTTGTGCAGATTTCTCTTCACAATGACAGAACCAAATTATATGGATATATATTTGGTGACGTATTCCTTTTTTTTAAAGGCATCTCCCGTACTGGCATTAATTCCTGTGTCGCGGAGGACTTTACAAATATTCAAATAACTGACACAAAGAACACCCAGACTCAGAACATATATTTATGGATCTCACAATTTTTGTCCATGTGGGCATCGAACCACAACACTCATCGCACTGGCAGCGGCGAGGCTGCCACTTAAACCACTACGCTATCTTGAGGATTTCTTGACAGGAAAACTCTTAAACACTTCACCGGGAATTGAACGTAGACCTCGAGATCGGTCGCAAATATAAACCCAAACAAATTCTACACAAGAACGAGGTACTCGCAAATTTTACGAAGCTGCTCAATAATACATAAAAAGAACGGACGTACATATAATAACATAACACATAACTTATTGTATACAAAACCTCTATTTGTTCTGCCGAAGTTTTTCAATTACGTTTTCGCTTTGGACGTATTTCGGAATGAAAGTTTATTATTAGAAAATTACAAGTCTTAAAACGGTATAGCGTAGAATGTAGGTTAAGCAATTTTAAACGAGGTCAATATTAAGATTGATGACCGTGAAAAGCAAAGGTTTATTCTCCAAAATGAAGATTAATTAAGCTATTTTGGTTAAGGTTAATATTTGGATGGGTGGTAATTTAATGCAAGTTGAATAATTGAGCATTATGTTGTCTTGGATGTGTTTAAATATTATGCTCGACTTTGGCCCGTATTTGTTATGTAGGAAGTAACACATGGCCATTGAAATGTGAGTATAATGTGCCTGTGTATTCCTTCAGGAATAATAATATAGGTTTGAATCTATAATATTTCATTTTTGTTAAGTAAGAGATCACTAGGAATAATTCTTGGGAGTTTACAAATATGCTAATAACATACAAAAAGCACGCGACGTGCCTACTCAAAGCTATGTACAGTCAATAAAATGATGTAACAATAACTATACAAAAATGGACATACTTTATCGAGATATAACGAATACGTATTTTTGTCTCCTATAACATAACCGAGGAGTATTTTTCGTGTTAAATATATCTTAACTTCTTCTCAAAACCTTTTTAAAAATACATTAGTTTTATCTCTACGAAAGACATTTGCGATGATTGACTTTTGCCCTAATTGCTTCCCCAAGGAAATATCAGTTCATTCAATCGTACACTCACTCGATCGCGAATGGATTTCGAAAATTAATCGAATGGAACCGCTCATGTATGAAATTACACTTACAAGATAACTTTGTTTTAAATCATTTCTTTTATTACGAAATGTCGTTTTGGTATGATTTAGAACTAATAATAATGTGAACCCTGTATATAAACTGTGTAGTTACCACTGGAAAGACGAAATAGCTAAAGACCTGAAAGAGATGAATGTGTCCGATTGAATCTGAATTGGAACAAAATATGAAGAACTGGTATACTTTAATGTCTGAGGCCAAGATCGACTTTGGGTCGCTGAGCTAGCGAAGTAAGTAATAATATAATCTATCTCACTACGGGACGTGCCTTTCTCAGTATGGAAAGGATTAGTTCACCGCTCGCCCAATGCGGATTAGCAGACTTCACATATCCTCGAGAACATTATGGAGAACTCTCAGATATGTAGATTTCCTCACGATGTTTTCCTTCGGCGTGAAAGAGAGCGATAATTAACTATTTAATACGCACATGACTTCGAAAAGTCAGAGATGCGTGCATTGGAATCGAACTCGAAACCTCTGCGTTGCAGTATAACGGTCTCCAACTAGGCTATATTTTGGTATAAGTAAAAAGATCGAGAAAAATGAATAGGGCAAGTGTGAGTGTGTAGGTGGATGTGGAAAATTTCTTACGTTATCCCTTTTTTATATAATAATGGCGGCAAAGAAGCATATGTTTCGCCTGATGGTAACTAGTTACCGTAAACTATGATCGCTTGTAATACCAGGGTATTCATATGTTGCCCATCCTTAGAGAAGAATAAAGAGACGATGAAAGGAAATAAATGAACATGTAGACAATATTGCCATGCGTTCACGTGAATGTTATACATATGTATATAGTCTAACGCCTCTATCACCAAAGAGGTAGGCAGAGGTGTATTTCACCCAGATCTCGCCTTTTATGATTATAGATCCCACGTAATAGGGGGTGAGTCTATTACTGTCTATTGAGCACAGTTCCACACTCCGGACTGCTAAGAATTTATTTTAAATAAAGCTAATAAAACTATGCGACGAGCTACGGCAGCAGATCAGTTATCATAAAAGCGGTTGACAACCAGATTCCATTTCCAAAAAGAATTCCAAAACTTCGTCACCAATTATCTTGTTTTAAAAAGACAACTCTCACACTAGAAATAGCCACCGCAGGGTACTTTAACGGACACAAGCAATACCCAGACTCGGAACAACCATTTTTGGATCACACATTTTGTCTCGTGTGGAGGTCGAACCCACAACACTTTGCGTAGTGGCATCTGCGAGGCGACTGCTTAAACCACAACGCCATCTGCACTCATAATTGTCAACGAACGAGCGGAAGCTCTAATTCTGTAACCCAATATCTTACAGGTCACGGCAACTTTATGAGCAAATTGTATTCGTTTACGTTTGTCAACTTAGCGTTGTGCCTCCATTCAACAATTACACAATTCAATTTAAATTTTCTTTATTTATTTCTCTCACCAGGTACAAATAGTTGACTTTATTACATATTGACAATATACAGAGGAGTAAATTAAATAATGCTTTATAATGATCAAAGACGTAACAATTAAGATTGATTGAATTCGAGACTTATGCCAACAATCCTAACAAATATTATAAATGCGAATATCAGTTTGTTTGTTTCGCTTTCACGCCTCAACTACTCAACTGATCATTATTAAATTTTGCATAGGTATTAAGTTGTCAGGGATAAAGAAAAGAACACAAGGACCTTTCATCCAGAAAAAAGAGCAGAGCAAGAGCTGGTTATGAATAATTCACACAATGTATTCTTTTGGAGTGAAGTTTAGTTTAGCAATTCACAAATCACGTCTGGAGTTGTATACTATGTGGATCTTGTGTCACGTACATCGAGTGTTTGTGCCCTTAGGTATATGTTTGTACATTGTTATTACTAGAACCAAGTTTAACTCACAAATCAAGATTTTTAATTCCGTATCCGTGGAGTTGATACTTTATATACTTCGATTTTTATAAATATATTTAAATACTAGCTTTTAGCCGACTTCAGACGCGTGGAATTTATAAAAATAAAATAAATTGTAGTAAGTAAGTAAAAGTAGCCTACGTTATTCCTTATAACATCAGCTATCTGCTTGAGAAACTCCCGTCAATATCGGTCCATAGATTAGCCGGAACAAACAGACAGAAAATCATAAAAAAATATTTTTTGATGTAAGTAGGTACCGTATATACTTTCATATGCATTTAGTAAAAGCTGTTATTTTGACATTACAAACAGACACTTCAATTTTATTTATTTGTATAGTAAAAATCTAGAATCATTAAATTTGTTTCTCAATATTACGTCTAAGAAATTAATTTAAAAAAATTACTCAATTTACTTGAAAGATTTTTAAGATACACCATGCTTTACTTTCTGGTACATTTATAGTAATAGTAGTAGAATTTTACTTCTAGAAAATGTGTTCATAGTTGTAATACAAATGCAAAGAAGAATAGAGCCAGCCGTAGACGTCTAATTTGTAATTGAGAAACGTAGCACTAATGGAACTCGGCGAAGTGATTTATAAATATCAAATTGAAAACGTTTGCAAGGTATTTACATTTATTACATTCTTCTTTTCAAATGAAATATGAGCCTGGTAGGCGACTGTTGAACTGCCGTGCGGAGGGCTCGAGTTTGATTCCAAAGCACTGCTCTGAATTTTCAAAGTTATTAAATAGTTAACTATCAATTCAATTACTTGCTTTAATGGTGAAGGAAATCATCGTGATGAAAGCTGTATGTTTAAGAGCCATAGTCCATAATGTTCTCGAAGATATGTGTAGTCTGCCAAGACGCATTGGACCATCATGGTAACTATGGCCCAACCCTTCCTGCACTAAGAAGAGGCCTATCCCAGCAGTGGGACAGTTTATATATAGGGCTAATGTTATTAATAGGTATACATTTTTCTATTAAAAGAAAATAGCAGCGACTGTCTGGTAGAAGACTGTTTGACTACTCTGCGGAGGTCTTGAGTTCGACCACAAAACACGCACCACTGACTTTTTGCAAATACGTGCGAGCGACAGGGTAAAAAACTATGTAAGGATACCTGCTTAACTTAGTTTTTCGAAAATCTTCACGAAGATATGTAAAGTCTGCCACGACCCACTAGCCCAGCGTGGAGGACTATGGTCTAACTCTTCTTGCATTGGGAAGAGTGTCGTGCCTAGCGATGGGCCATTGGTATTTTTATTTGTTTTATTTATTTTATTATCTCTACTTAAAATTATCGTTAACGCTTATAAATTATATACTTAAGTAAATGAAGAACTTCGCGGTAAGGACTGGTAGACTAAGTACATTTTCTTTTCTTTTTCCTTATATTTGAGTGGCGTTTCGTATCGATTTGGCTGCTTATAATTAGTATAATATATTCAACTGTTATAATATAAAACAGACCTTGTTCATTTTACACCGATTAAGCCATAATCTCCAATTACTTCTCCAGAAAACAAACGTAATTATCCAGGAAACGGGTGTAAGTCAATGTGTGTAGGTGTGGGTTTCACCAGTGCCGAGTAATTTGCATTGTAACTAATGAATACGGACGGGTGTGCCTGCAAGCTCGACGTAAATCCTGTCTAGTTACCATACTAACTAACGTAATAAAGTTGTATGAGATTTGTAGGAACTTGGTTGTAATGTATTGATACATACATACGTACTTGTTAAACAGGCTATCATAATGTAATATCAGCCCAGTATATACAATATCCTATTGCTGGGCACGGGCCTCTTCTCATGGTGAGAGGGTTAGGCTTTCTTCCATCACGCAGGTCCAGTGCGTGTTGGCAGACATCACATATCTTTGAGAACATTATGGAGAGCTCTCAGACATGCAGGTTTCCTCACAATGTTTTCTCTCACTGTTAAAAGAAGCGATAATTAACTAATTTATAAGCATGTAACTTCTAAAAGTCAGAGATGCACCTTGCGATCGGTCTTGATACCTTGGCTTATATGCACAAACTAAAAATAAAATAGCGATTACTGTCTATGAAAGCAACTGAATTGTATGCGGTCTCGGTCGTATAACATTTTCAATAGCAGCTCGGAGTCAGGTAGTTGAAAGTCGTCATGCCTTGACCTAAACCAAAGCCGGTCGTGTCAGATTGAAGTCCTTGGATTATGACAGTGAGTGAATAAAGAGTGCACTAGTGTTTGTGCACACACTTGTGCTCTATAATGTCTCCTGCACAGATAGCTGCTTCGATAGCGCAGTAAATGTGACTGCTGTGCATGAGATACAATTTCAAGCAACAAACAAGATAGACTTGACAGCATAATCCAATGAGGATTATGCTGTCAATACATTCCCAATAACAGCCCGGAGCTAGATAGTTATTGGTATTGCACGCCCTCGTGCCTCAGGAAGCACGTATATCTGTCGTCCCTGCATCTAAGCTTATTCCGGTCGTGTTGAATTACCGTCCCATTGGACTATGACAGTGACGAAATAGAGACTGCACTATATTTTATACGATGATAGTTAATCTCTAAACTGGCCACCATAATTGAAATTCGGTCTGGATAATCTTATACTGATAATATAAACACATATCATACTCATGTGCCAGTTTCTTCTGGTACAAACAGGCTTGAGTTCAATTATATTCTAACTAATATTACAAATGCGAATGTGAGTTTGTTTATTTGAAATTTCGCATGCTCGTTGACAGAGGTAGAGAAAAGAACATAGGGTACCTTACATCCAGAAAAATGTACAATTATAAATGCTAATGTGAGTATGTTTACTTGTTTATTACGCGTTTACGCCTTAACTACTCAACCAATCATCATTAAATGTTGTTGTTGACAGGGATACAGAAAAGGACATATACTGTACTTATAGAAATTTATTGACAAAATCGACATTAACGGAAGTGAAGCCACGGGCAAGCTCTAGTAGTAAGTAATAAAATAGATACCATAATTATTAACTAGCCACAGTGAATGATATAAAGTTTTATAACGAACCAAAAATACAACGTCATTTTCTGCAACACTCGAATCGAATCTTACACCTACATTTTCCGACGTAGCATTTCCCCTATTTCCAATTTTCTAGTTTATTTTCTCTCAGGCTTATGTCACTTGTCGATACCATCTATTATTTGCCACAAAATGTTGTGATAGAGCAAACATTCAATATCCCAGTGCAAGTCGCCTCGGATCTGCAAATGAAAACTCGATGAAAGCATTTTTATATAAAATCTTTCACGTATTGAGATTTTCATTGCGCATATATGAATCAGAAACGCTTATAAAATATAAAGTTTGTCTTGTTATTGAAGCGGTGGATGCGGCTGATGTGCATGAAGTCACAGGTTCCATGGCCGGGTTGGTCAAATGATTATTTTAGTATTTATGAAATTCTTAGAAACATCACGAATAGTTCGGCAACACGCTCGCCACCTTTTACGTGCGACAAAACATAGATGGCGAAATTTTGTTTAACATTTCAGGAACAAAAATAGACACGTGAGACTAAATATAAATGTGAAAATGTAACCAGCAAGTAACTGCTGACTATGTCTAAATACTATGCACAGACTGCACTAATAGCGCATTGTTCTATTAGTTACCTCGCCACTCTCAATGTTTGGTACATTGGCGGTTTGATACGCATATAATACAAAAAAATAGATATTCTCGTATAAAATTGTTTCAAATGTATGTTCTTTGTGTCTGTTGGGTGCCGTATTGATAAAACTATAAACATTTGCTGTTTAACATAAATGCTGCCTTATATTAAGTATAGTAAGTATTTTCCTTTTACATTACATTCTTCTATAAAAAATATATATGAATATAAATTCTTCTATAAAAATAGGTTTGTCATGACCTTAAAATAATATATTTAGACATAGTAACTTTTCAATAGGCTCTATGACACCTTGGGTAACCAACCATTCGAAAAGAAATCAACACAAATAACAAAACTTTCAAAGAATATATCGGGGTTCGGTAACATTAAATCCTCAAATAATTCTGACATTCGACCAAAATGTGCTCGTAGAATGGATAGGGATGAAATATTGGCACACTGTGACCCCGCATTCGAGTCACGAGTTTTGAAATATGCCGAAAGCGACAAATGACCGAATTTACATCATATATAGAAGGCAATGTGTGAAATATTTTTACAATTTTGTCGAGCGAGAACCAAGTGGACCAGGCGTTGACTTGTAACATAACAGTCTCGAGTCCGATGCCAAACTTCTCTGATTTTTCCAATTTGTACATGAATGCCTGCTTATCTAAGTACTGCCTTGGTGATACAGCAGTAGTGAATGCGACTGCTATGAATGAGGTCTGGGATTCGATTCCCAGTTCTGCGGGTCCCAGTTCGAACTAAGTGTTATTTGGTTTTTCTGTCTGTAAACTCTCAGCACGGTTGTACCTAAAAGGCGGCTATAGGGGTTCCCTAATGCGTGAGATTAATAGTTAATCTTCTTAGGGAATGTAGGCGTGTAAGAGGAGTGATCAAGTTATTACCAAAGCCGCGGGTAAAAACTAGTTTAATTATAAATAACAAATCTACCTTTTTGCTGTTATCGGTATTATTATTTGAACTAACATTATGGCATCAAACAATACGCTCCACAAATGTCACCCAGCTCTAATGGAAGTTCTTTATTTGTATGCTGATGTATGATAATTTATTCAATTTTCAGCCATTGACAGCTGCAGTGCATGGCTGAACATTGCGTAGATTTACGCTTGTATAACCAAAAAGAGGTAAGCAGAGGTGTAATGCTTTTTACTTTATAGCTCTGGTTTAGGTCTCACGTAATAGGGTGTATAACATAATGTCACTCGCGAATAATGTGGCTGTGAATAATGGAATGTGGTATATAGACTATGTATGCACGTTCTTACTCAGTTAAAACATTCTTATTTTTTTCAGAAGCAACTCCCGAACTAGATTTGCGTCCTGTGTCGTGGAGGGGACTTAACAGACGTCTAAATAAATGACACAAAATACACCGAAACTCGGAACAACTATTTGTGGATCACATAAATGTTTGGCGATCGAACCCGCAATACACAGCGCGTCGTAAGTGGCGAGAAAACCACTTGAACCACGACGCCATATGTGCAGTCAAACTGATAGTAGCTACTGACAATCTAAACCATTATAAAAGGCAACAACTTTAGGCACTTACAATAATACAATGAAAAGACCGATGAAACAATTTGTAAACCTTACGAGAGAGTTGAAAAGGAACGTTAAGTCATAAGAGATAGCGGGTACGCAGAATAGCTAGCCTCAGAGAAACTAGCATACATACTACAAACACAATTTATGGTGGACATTCATACTAATATTATAAAGAGGAAAAATATGAATTTTTGTTTGTTTGTAATGAATTAACTCAAAATTTACTCAACCGATTTAAAAATTCTTTCACTATTTAAAATCTATATTATTACCAAGTAACGTAGACTTTATTTCATTTAAAAACAAAAGTCCTAACATAACCTTACCTACTTTTACGCGAACGGAGTCACCGGCAAAAGATGGTTATGTACATATATAAAACAACTTTTGTATAATATTATCATACATTTAGATACATTGAACTAATATGTAGAAAAATATATGGAAAGAGCTTACGTAAGAAAATAACATTCGAACATACATACATTGCGCTTTTAAAGTTTTCAAGAGATTTGTCGTTATTTCGACATTAACAGAAAATCGCCCTCATTGCCACGTTTAGAGTCTTCACGTTGCGTAGGTATACTAGTAACATATCTACTTGTTTTCTGTATATAATATCGTAGGATACTTCTTAACCCCGCGTCATCGTACAACTTGTAGCAAACAAACATATTATAAAAGAATCACGGAATGTTTCCCTGGACAAGGATCCTTCTCGTGTTCGTAAACGAATAGAACTGCCACGGATTCACTTATATCTGTATACTTTGTCTTTCCTTTGTTACAATATATCTTAACTAGGTTTACCCGCAGCTTCGCTCGCCCCGGAACAGTACCTTTTTTTAAAGAGAGTTTCACCTATGTCTTTTTCAGTACCTCTGACAACATGTACCTATGTGAAATTGTACGTTAATCGCTTGAGTAGATAAGGCGTGAAAGCGTAACAAACAATTAAACTCACAAACCAAATTATAAAACTACTAGATTTTGCCCGTGACTATAGACGCGTTAATGTTGATTCTATAAATAACCTTCTATCTCTCGGGCAAAGTACTTTTCTGGATGAATGGTACCCTATGTCTTTTTCTGTACCTCTGACAACATGTTAGCGAAATTTCATGATGATCGATTAAGTAGTTAAGGCGTGGAAGTGTAACAAACAAACATTCGAATTTATAATATTGGTTAGGAGTCAAATTTAATTTAAATTTATTTGCTTGACGGCTATGTCGACTTTTGGATCCTAGGGTCTACACACAATGCTTCCTACATTATACCTACAAATGTACTTACCATTCTAGCAACAGAAAAAAAGAACACCCAGACTCAGAACAATGATTAAAATTAAATTTTCTCGAGTATGGGGATCGAATCCACAACACTCGACGAAGTGACCACTGAAATCACTACGCCATCCGTGCAATATAGACAGGAGCTCTATTCCATCATTTTAGCCGTATGACGTTCACCGCTGGACACAGGCCTCCCCCAAGGTCTTCCACACAGACCGTTCTTGGGCCATCCGCAAGAGTGTGCTCTATATAACAGGTTTTATCACGATAATTGGCGCTCAGTCATAAATAAACAAGAGACGCATTGCGAAATAAGTGATCTCGAAATACAGAATGATATCGTCATTAATTAGAATGATGATATTTCAATAAAAACAATTTAACGCTTCGTTATCGCACGTATCGTCCATCAAAGTGAGACATTTTGTCTATTTTTCAAGCGTGAAATATTGTAATAAATGATTGATGTCATAGTCTTTGTCGATATGTTTAAATTATTAATTGCTACCTTTTGCCCGCGGATTCGCTCGCGTAGATTTTTATTTTAGTACCTTCTAAAATAAAATGCAGCCTATATTACTCGGTTATAATAGGTATAGCTTTCTAATGGTAACAACATTTTAAAATCGGTTGTTGTTAGTTTTTGAGTTGAATCTTTAAAAAATAAACAAACAAAGCACTTGTTTCCTTCTTCCTACAATCCTAAGTCCTTTAAGCGGGGCCTGAAAAAGCACCTTCTTAGGCCGTCAAAGTAGAGACCTCAACATCGTGTGGAGGCCACTGCTCTTAGACTACATGACTACTTACCATCAAGCGGAGTGCGGTCATATTGATGACCAACATAAAAAAAAGGAAACGTCAAGTCATTCTTCTTTATAATATTAGTATAGATAAAGACTATCTTTTAGCAAATTAATGCATTTGCAAATAGCAATTTTGTAATTTTAAAGCAGCGATAGCCTAGTGGGAAACCGTTGGACCACGCAGAGGTCTCGAGTTCGAACCCAAGGCGCGCATCTCTGACTTTTCGAAGTTATATGCGTATTAAATAGTTAATTATCGCCTGCTTTAACGGTGAAGGAAAACATCGTGAGGAAACCTGCATGTCTAGAGTTCTCCATAATGTTCTCGATGATATGTGAAGTCTGCCAACCCGCACTAGGATAGCGTGGTGGACTATGGCCTAACCCTTCCCACAGTGAGAAGAGGCCCGTGCCCAGCAGTGGGACAGTTTAATACAGGGCTGATATAATTATAATTATAAATTTAAAAGTAAGTACCTATCTATATTTTCTACTTCTAGGCAGCGTATCAAGATGAAACATGCACCAGATTTTAAGTTAGTCTTCTAGCAATACAACTATGAAAATCGCATTCTATTTTGTGAAGTATTTTTTGCGTGATGCGTGTACAAACATACAGACAGGCAGTTAATCTATGTTTCTTGAAATAATTGTTTTGGCTCCTATAGCTATTAAAAAGAACTAACATTTATTTTCTTAAATATCTTCTGCTAGCTCTTGCCCGTGGCTTCGCTCGCATTAATATAAATTTTGTCAATAAATTTCTGACCAGTTCTTTTTTCTGAATGAAAGGACGAAATAAATTCTGTATATATATTATCCTTTTCTGTACCCCTGACAACATGTGTCCGAAATTTCATGATTGTCAGTCAAGTAGTTAAGGCTCGAAAATGTAACAAACAAACAAACAAACTCACAAAAGTGACCACTTAAACCACTACGTCATCCATTAAATCAAAACCAGTATCACCGCGGAACATAAACATTTACTTTGAAACAGATAATTTCTTGACTACCTCAAATTGAAGGAACAAGGGTGTAATACCTCTGTTTAAGACAAGTCTATTGGAACATCAACTTTGAAGTTTCACCCTTGTTCCGACTTAAACTTTGATAGAGTAAAGTAACTAAATAATTATTATATGAGAAGTTACATGCAATATGCGGCGAGCGTCACGTACTTGTATAAACGCACGCCTGTGTATCACTGAACGGTAGGCAGCAGTGTCGTACCTAGGTTTTCAGAAGGCAAGTCGGTTTTTATAGTCTGTAATAAATAGTATAATGACTGCGACATATATAGTCTCTCTCCTATATCCACAAGGGGGGTAGGCAGATGCTTATAAAAGGCCACTAGAAGCTAAGAAAACAATTTCATTCACAATTATTCTGCTGCTCTAAAAATAATTACTATTCCTGTGTCTTTACAAATATTCATACAACGGACTCAAAGAACACCCAAACTCAATACAAATATTTTCAAACCGCACAAACTTTTGTCCCGCGACAGAAAAATCCGTTTGTCCGACGCGGGCTTTCAACATTTACTAGCTTTTGCTCAAGGCTTCGTTCGCGTGAAAGTAGGTTAGATTATGTTGGTAGCAGTACCTTTACTTTGTTACTCGTTGGCAATATAGCTGTCTAATAATGACATGATTTTTAAATCGGTTGAGTAGTTTTTGAGTTAAACCCTTACAAACCAACAAACAAAAAATATTATTTTTCTTCTTTATTATATTAGTAAAGACTGTCATACGAATGATATTTAATGACATTAAAATGCAACATTATATAATTTCGAATTATTCGAATTCCACCATTTTTCTTATGCCTGTACTAAAACATACTTTATACAAGAATAACAAGTATAAAGTATATTATATACGACAACCGTTTAAAGTTATGTCGTTAAGATCGTTGGTTTAATGGCTCCATAAGTGACTTATGTGAGAGCGAACAGAATTTTGCATATTAAACTGGCAATAATCCTGGGAATATTAGGTATATGATGAGATGCAGAGATTCAAATCGAAAAAGTGTCCACATTAAGAGTAGTGAGCTCACACATAGTGTTATATTTTCAATGTGTATGATATAATTCACACGTCATATTGGCATTATGTTTGATATAACAACTTGCTTTAGTTTAGTATGCATTATTAGAAGCAGACTTAAAAGTGATCAGCTGATCACTTATCTATGTCTCTAGGTACTACCAACTGCCTCGATGGCGCAGATGTAGTAAATTCGACTGTTGTATATAAAGTCACGGGCTTTAGTCCCGGGTCAAGCCAATAAGGACTTCTCAATTGTATCTCAGAGTTAGGAAATTCTTGGTGTTGCACAACACCGTGTCTGGGTTAATACGTAAAGTTGGTCTTGCATCCGATCTCTCTCCGGTCGTGTTGAATTGCCGTTGCATCGGCTGAAAGTGAGGTAATAGGGATTGCACTTGCGTTTGTAGTCTAAAATAGCGCCTACGCATATATAACTCTGTTTTGTACCAAACTCTGGAGGATCACGTTATTTTAAACAATTGCGTTAAGAAAAAATTTCACTGATAGGGCGATAATATTGCGTGAACTGTAACACTGAGGAGTACTAAACAGAACCACTCAGTCTACCCTGATACAAATATTTTCCAAATATAAATAAACAGTAACTTTCCCGACTTGGGAATTGAACCTACGACTTTGCAGTACACAAATTTATGCTATTATTATCCTTCTGTGTACTCCTGACGCGTGTGCTTGACCTTCATGATAATCGGTCGAGTAGTTCAGGCGTGAAAGCGTAACAAACATACTCACATTCGCATTTAGTTAGGATTCCAAGAATGTAAAAGAGTTTTTAATAAATGTTATATCAATTCTGAGTACTGTCAATATGGTGGTAGACACATTTAAGTTATTTCGCTACGATTTTAATCAAACTGTCAGTGCGAACGAGGCGCGCTTGTGAAACTGACATCTTTCTTATATTTATAAAATATTCTGTTCAATATTGGTATGTTAAACGACTATATGGAAAATAGTTTGTAGCGAAAGAGGTCGTATATTTTCGAATTATTATTCAGTCATTGAAATTAAACTACTATATACGGATTTTATCGCGTTCTTTATTTAACACTGTACCTATTACATAATTTTGTAAACTGTTACACTACTACTACTATTAAATTTTACTAATTTATAAGCTAATAAAATTATTACTTAACAGGAAAACCCAAAAATATTTTGTTGGCTCGACCCGCAATTCGAATACGAGAGCTCATGGACAGCAGTCGCATTTACTACCGCTGTGTCATGGAAGCAGTCTCTATCAGTAATAAAGAATTCGTTCGCAGAGTCATACGACTTTGATGTTTTATTCCGTACCAGTCAGAAATCACTAACACGCCCGCATACACAAGAAGGACCAAAAAAGCTATTTGAACTTTGCCTAAAAGCCGAACCACTATACCTATTCAGAGTGTAATACAGAACCTCCGTCACACCTCACCACGAAGAGACATAAAGCAAATATCGAACCCAATTAGATCGCGCACAAAATGGCGGCGCTGGTGTTCACTATTTATTTTGTGTCCCGCTTTTACTTTCGTTTGCTCTCACTCTATAAATGTCAGATGTATAGTTTGCTGAATTAATGAACTGTACTTCAGTAGCAGAGATAGCTTGGAGATTGTTGGACTGCCAAAAGTGACGAGTTCGATCCTAAGGCCACGCACCTCAGACTTCACGAAATTAAGTTCGTATTAATTAGTTAATAGTTGCCCGCTTTAACGGTGAAGTTAATGATAGTAAGGAAATGTGCATGAATGAGAGTTCTCCATAATATCAATAAAATGCAAAGATATGTGAAGTCTGCTAAACCGCACTGGGCCAGCGTAGTGGATTTTGGCCTAACCCTTCTCACAATAAGAAGCGGACCGTATCCATCACTGGACTTCTTCTTCTACCTTAAATACTGGGATGATAATATTATTGTTAATACTTGAGTATAGTGTAGTTACTGTGAGCAGCGATAGCTCACTGGGGAGACCAACAGACTGCAACGCAGAGGGTCTCGGGTTCGAACCCACATCGTGCACCTCTGACTTACGGAAGTTATATGACTTTTCGAAATTATGTGCGTATTGATTGACAATTATCGCCTGCTCCGTGCCTCGGAGAGCACGTTAAGCCGTTGGTCCCGACTGCCATGAACATCTATGGCAGTCGTTATTGGGGAAGTCGACACAAAAGATCCCACTGGGTCGAAGTGTCGCCGGTCTGTACTGACTGGCCCCCACACAAGATAAGATAAGATAGTGCTGTTAGCTAACAAGCTTATAGATCTTTGATATGATCTCATATTTGCCAAAAAAACAAAACAGACAAAGCAAACATGCAGTACTTCTATGCAATACGAGTCGCCTTTACATCTGCATATGAAAATTCGATGCAAGTGTTTTTAAATAAGATCTTTCTTATATCAAGATTTTTAATACTACGGAGAGTCGAAATTAAATACCTGCAATAAATACTTCAGAATGATGTTGTACGCATTAAGTAATACAGTTAAGAATTAAACAACTTAACTTAAAAAGGAAATATGTTATAGATCTTAAAGTTTTTATGATATTTCAAAGTGAAAAAGTTCCGAACAGATTATTTTTATTTTTAAAAGGCCTTTTGATTAGCATATCAATTTAGAAACACAAATATAACTTTGATCTCGCTTCCTAAAAGCGAAAACGTTGAAACATTCATTTTTAAACCGTATCCCTTACCGTGAACAAGGATGTAGGCATCCCTAATGTCAACCCCTTGTCTAAAATAATATGGCTGCCACGGACTAGCTATAAACCGCTGTGTTAGATTGGTGGAGCGTGAAGCGACCTCAGTATGTTGTGTAAGCATTGACACGATTTTTCATCTCACTACTACACTGCGCCAAGTACTGTTGGTTCCATCCCCAAATGAAGCCTAACTAGCGCTGAATTTGTTTGTTTGTTACACTTTCACACCTTAACTACTTTATCAATCATTATAAAATTTTG
This sequence comes from Catocala nupta, assembly GCA_963675205.1. Classification (NCBI taxonomy): domain Eukaryota; kingdom Metazoa; phylum Arthropoda; class Insecta; order Lepidoptera; family Erebidae; genus Catocala; species Catocala nupta. The sequence continues at coordinate 4,312,245 of OY776105.1, forward strand.
CACAATCATTTTCAGGGATACAGAAAAGGACACAGGGTGCCTTATATGGATAATAAGTAGTATTCTTGAGCGAAGCCACGGGCAATAGCTAAACTAAAATAAATTTAAAGGCACCAAAGATTATTAATTACAAAATAGGAATAAATATTCTATAAGCTTACTAAGTGAGTCAGCGTGCATGTCTACAAGGTCACTACCTATTTCGTAGCTTGCCCATTCTAGGAAAGGTAAACTTTGCACCGAGAACCGTTCAACGAAATTAGGACAAAGGGATGTAATAATATCGGTCGTGTATATAAACTGTCTCACGGCTGGACATGAGCATATTCTCAATGTGAGAAGAATAAGTGCAAGTTGGCACATTTTCATGTTCGAAAATATTATGTAGAAATTTCAGATACGCAGGTTTTATAAAGCGATTTCATACGAACAGCTGTTCGCTCAATGCTCTGCTTATCTCCAAGTGTTCTTCCTATAGTTGACCAATGGTGTTGTGAGGTCAGAGTTCAACGTACATATATCAGGCTCCTTGTGTCGTCACATACGGTCTTGACGATTGTACAAAGATTGACTCGGAGCAGCTCTGTTCTGATTGATTGATGTTAGTTTTACTTAAGAGTTCTGGATATGGATCAGTTTATTGTTTTATAGTTCCGTGTGTACGTTTCTGGTATTTTTGGACATAGTCAGATATAACAAAATATATTGATGTGAAACTACTTACAACGGCTGAAGTGCTACTGAAACGTCGGGGGAAGTATAAATAGTAAGTATCTAGTTTCACCCACGTTTATGATTAGGTACTGCTCTGCTCTCGCGGCTCGTAGCGCGATATTATATTATAGCCTATGTTACTTCTAGAGAAAGAAGCTTTATAATGTAAAAGATTTGTTTTTAATCAGTCCTGTAGTTATTGAGTTTATTTATATAATACGAACATACAAAAATAGAAATGATTGGGGTCTGTAGATAAAACAGTTCTAGAGGTCACGAATTTGAGTTCAAGAGAGAGGATTAGATAGAGCCGTGTCTGAAATGAGTTCAGTAGATGTCAATAGACTCGCCCTATTACGTGAGTGCGAAAACCAAGCTTATACCTCTGCCTACTTTTCCGGGATAAAGATTTGTTTCTTTTTTTGTATTTAGAAATATAACTCCCAGACTAATACTTGCGCGTCGCGGGAGACTTTACAAACATTCAAACGTATATAAAGAACACCTAGATCTGGAACGACTATTTATGGATCATACAAATTGTTGTTGTGGTGTTCGAACCCGCAACACTCGGCGCAGTGGTAGTGAGGAGGCGACCACTTCAACCACTACGCCATCTGTGAAGACGTTGCGGCGTAGGTCTCTACTACTCCTACACTCTCTAGGACATATGCGTGCGACTATGGCACCACGATCTTACTATTATTCACCCTAAAACAAAAGTCATGTTATTATTTTAAAGTTAAACATACAAAAGCCATCAGCCCGCATAATATTCGGACATTAATAATTGTTTTGTAGTTAAAGAGCTAGTATTATTTTAGTTGTATATACCTATATGAATTGTAGTTTATAACCAGGAAACGATACAGCTTCTACTCCCAACAACATCTCTATATTATTATTATTATTCAGCGTGATAACTGAGTTTATGAACATTAATGAACAGAGCATGCGACGTGCTTTTAAATGCAAATGATATGTAAATACACTGAAGCGATCTTATTACTTTGACATAAACTTTGTACAAGATTGTGTATTATGTAGCAGATGAAGTATTCAATCTTACTGATTGCAAAATGTCTAGTTATATACCAAAACCATGTTAATAATCTATACAGTAATACCTTTTAACCACCAACGCGTTTTACTGCTGATATAGAATATTCCTGTCCATATCTTTTCTGATTAAAATTAAATGTACCGTTTTTGTCATGAAATGGTTTAAGATATATACTAGCGGTCCATTCCGGCTTCGCAAGGGTAGGGCAAAAATTAACAAATTATACATCGAAACTTTCTTCTAACTTCTAACTTCAAACAATCAGTTCAGTAGTTTTTGAGTTTATCGCGAACAGACAGACAGACAAACAGACGCGGTGGGGGAGTTTTTTTTTACAATAAATAGAGATTACTGGGTATAGCATTATCATATTTTTATTTCTAACCTATAGATGTGTTTTGGAAGATCATGATCTGACGTAACAGCCATCGAGTTGTTTAGAGTCCTAGACGTTTTGTTAAACGGCAGATTCTAAAACTTGGCAGCAACATAATACCATGTGTGTAAGTTAATAAGAACATGATCTTATTACTTCCTGCGACGTTCGTTAGAGATAATAAAGGAATGTCATATTTTGTTAAAATATTATATTTAGGCACATAATTATGTCGTTTTGCATATAACACATACATAGGTCTCACGCTAGTATCTCATAAGGGATAAGTAGATGTATGTAACACCCACATTTCGCCAACTATGGTTTTAAGTTTGACGTATTAAGGAATGCGTCTATTTCTTCTAAGACATCGCCCGCACTAGAATTAGATCCTTTGTCGCTGGGAACTTTACAAACATTCAAACAACGGACACAAAGAACACCCAGACTCGGAACAACCGTTTGTGGATCAGACAAAGTTTTGTCCCGTGTGGGATTCAAATCCACAACACTCGGCGCAATGGCAATGACGAGGCAACCACTTTAACCACTACGCCATCTGTTTAGCTGTGTTGCTACTTAGAATTTCTTGATAAAAATATCCAATAATACTTTGCCCAAACCGGCAATAGCACAACCCAAGTCTTAGTGAACAGCAGCATTCACTACCGCTGTGATGTTAAGGCAGTTTTTTGGAATTATGTAGTGACACAGATGATATAGTCACAGATAGCTGTCATAATACGAGGCGCAAAAAGAGTTACACTTACACAAAATGCGTGCGCACAGCGAGCGAGGATCGTGAAGGGCGCAGTGCCGCAATGCAGTCATTGACATTCGGCTGACTTAACTAAGCCCAAATCACTATGTACTTATATATACAGCGTGTTATAGTAAGACGTAGTCAAATTATAGGGACATAAAGTATTGATGACTAGCCTTTGCCCGTGGCTTCGCTCGCGTAAAAGTAGGTCCGGTTAGAAGCAGTATTTTTAAAAAATAACAACCATATAATTATATTATGTCACTTGGTGATAATATAGCGATCTAATAGTGGAAGAACTTTTAAAATCAGTTGTGTAGCTTTTGATTGCAACCCTTACAAACAAACATACAAAAAATCAATCATCCTCTTTATAATATGAGTATATATAAATTGCATCGTAAGCGAGAAACAATATTTTGATGTAATATTGTCTTCTGTTTACGCGAATGTTATTCATTGAAATTAAACTACTATATACGGATTTATCGATTTTATTAGCTTATAAATTAGTCAAATAAAATCAATAGTAGTAGTAGTAGAGTAATATTTTCAAAATTTTGTAATACAGTGATAAATAAACAACGCGATAAAATCCGTATATAGTAGTTTAATTTCAATGAATATTTTGATGGTCATCCAAATTTGATTTCTCCGTGGTTGATACACAATTTACTGCTATTAAGAATTTCTAACACTGCGCCAAAGCATTAAGGCCAGCCAAAAGGAACTATATAATATAGCGTCGAACTAAACACAAAATAGAATTAGTACTAACTTTTCTCTGAGTATTTTATTCAGTTCAAGTGCTTCTTGTGACGTCATACACATACATATACAATACCTAACTATACTAATAAGACATTATAATATATCACAACACAAAACGCGAAACTTCAAAACAGACATTAGCGAAGTATTTAACTTAGTGTAAACGCCCATTTACATTTAATAAAGCCATCACTGTCCTATTTGGCGAGAAGAAAAAGGATAACAAGACGCTTGCTTTAGGAAATTTACCTCATGTAAAGGAGTCTTTACTAAACGTACAGAAAACAAGATTATGTCCTTCAGTGTGGTAAACTTTAAAAGTGGCAACTTAATGAGAAAAAGTTTTATCAGAAACTTTACTATATATTTGTGGTAGACTCCTCCACATAATGTCAAAAAAACACTGTACATTCTTTATTTATATACGTAATTTTTGCCCGCGGTTTCACTTGCGTAAAAGTAGATGAGGTTATGTTAGTAATACTTCTTTTTTATATAAAATATAGCCTACATTATTCGGCAACAAAAATCTTTCCAATGGTAAAAGATTTTTTATAATCGGTGTGGTGAATTTAATTCTTACAAACAATCAAACAAAAAGTCAAATCTTTCCTCTTTATATTATTATAGATATAGTAGTTCTGCCTGCGATTTGTATGCTTATAGGTTGGAAGAAGGTGTCTATTTATATTTTTCTTTTAGTAGAATAAGGTAAAATAGCTTACGTCTCTCTTTCCGAACTGCCAACTATTTCTTGTTGTTACGGCTTCTAGGTGACGTATCAAATATTTTTATTATTGATATTTGATTTCTAAGCAGCTTATCAAGATAAACTATGCACTAAATTTTAAGTTACACCTCCAGCAATACAACTGTAAAAGCCGCATTCAATTTCGTGCAGTTTTGTTTGTGTTGTTTTTGCTTGATGCGCATACAAACATAGATACAGACAGACAGATAGCCAAATATTCTAAAATAATTGTTTTGGCTTAGGTATATATAGCTCTTATAAGCTTATAAGGCCATCGTGCTTAAGTGACCAACACGACGATGGTCAGTTACTGGTAGCACTTTAGTTCTATCAAAAAGATAGTAGAGGACCTGTGTTGCTCAAACCTTTCTTCATCGTTCTGGATTGTTCAGAAGCCTAACACGTTGGTCGCTTATTCTTAAAGCGACATTAGCTCATGTGCTCTTGCCCTTGCCGAGTGTGTAAGTCTATGTATGTATATACATATGTATAAATACCTGGAACTGCTTACAATTACATTTATTATTTTCCTTTATAATGCTATTACCATTCTACTACCAAAAACACTCAGGCGGTAATAAAATAAATGACCTCTGGCAATCGTAAAATAAAATGGTTGGACTCTCTTAGAGATTTAAATTAAATATTAAACGCGATCCGCAGCCAGATTGTAGCCCAAATAAAGAGTAAATTATAGTAGTAAAACTAAAATGTTGATTGAAAACTATTACTAATATGGATACCGAGTGATAATAATATCAGCCCTGTTTATAAACTATCCCACTGCTGGGCACCTCTTATCACCTCTTCTCACTGTGAGAAGGGTAAGGCCGTAGTGTACGCTTGTTCAGTGCGGGTCGGCAGACTTTATAATTATATCTTCGAGTATATTACAGAGAACTATCAAACATGCTGGTTTCCTCACATGGTTTCCTTTACTGTTAAAGCAAGCGATACTAATTAACACACACGTAGCTTCAAAAAGTCAAAAGTCTTATGTAGACTATGTCGGGCTCACTCGGGGCAGGATGTAACGTCATGGGTACTACCGACTAAACCTGCTTTGTATGGTGAGAGGGCTGCTGGAACTGAAAATAGATCAGCCACTAAGCCAACAATGCCCAACATAGGCAAGAAATGCACCCGGCACGACATATATTATGTAGCTTCACGTTGCTTCACACATAAACACTGACAAGCCAAAGTAAAATAAATACAAAATAACGATTCGATCTCAACCTAAAAATGCCAACTGACCCACAAATTGATTGATATTTCGAAAAAAACATGATGGTGGCCCAATATTTTAGTGAACTGAATCGCGTGGAACGAAACACGTTCATCGCGTCATTCAACTCAGTGATTAGACGCTATGCGTGACTGCGACAACGACGACAATCAAATCCAATCCTTGATGTCCCTGAAATTCTTTTTCTAAAAAGAAAGTTGAAAAAATCCTTGGTGCAATTTTGTTTGTTTTTTACACTTTTACACTGTAACTACTCATCACTATCACATAACTTATCAGAGAAACGGAAAAGGACCGAAGTACCGAAGTACCGAAGTACCGAAGTACCTTTCATATATTTTTCATTTTCTGTAATGAAATTTTGCTTACACGTAGTCAGTTACAACATGTATGCGAAATTTCATGATCATAAAAATATAATATATAATATTTCATTCTCACCACAATATCACAGCAATTACAATGAATAAAATAATATACCAATGAAATTTACACTGTGGGAGGCTGGTGCCTAAGCTAGTCTTTTGGCCTGTATTCAGGATATTAGGATCATAGATCGACTAGTTTAGGCGTGAAAGCGAAACAAAACAACAGATAACTCAGATTCGCATTTATAATATTAGTTAGTATTCGCAGATTCTTAGATTGTTCTGCACAATCACATTTTTATTTTATTTACAATTCATTTAAATTAATTAAAATTAATTATTTGCTAAATAAACGTTAACTCATTTGAGAAAAAGAATAAAAAATGAATTGAATTGTTATGAAACCTGTCGTAAATAATTGTCGATGGAAAAGAGAGGCCTTTGGAGGTTTTTGCCTGATTCTTTTCATAAGAGCTATCCTCTTAGAACTGGCTTTTCAAGGCTCATTTTATTTTCTACTGTGACTGACAATTCTAATATTATCAATGCTAATGTTTGTTTGTTACGCTTTCACGCCTTAACTACTCAACCAATCATCATAAAATTATGCATACACTTTGTACCGGGTAGATAAAAGGAAATAGGGTACCTTCTATCCAGGAAAAAGTACTGTTCTCGAGGGATGGAAATTTGCGCACACATATTTTGTAAAAGTTATATCTATCATTTACAAAATATGTGTGTGCAAAGGTATAAATCTCTAAAGACGTACAAGCAATGTTATATTTATTGACACAAAGCTAATGGAGTAAATTGAATCATCTACCTCTGCCCTTTCCAGTGCTAGCATCACTCAGCGATGTTGACATTTCAACAGCCATTAGGAAGTTGTGTTTGTGTAGGCGAGGTGTGTGAAATGTTAGGCACATATTTGACTAAGTTGCATTTGAATTTGGATCTGTGTTGTATACGTCAAAGGTGATTGATCAGAGTGTTTGGATACACAGAATAACAGAAAGGTGTTCTCTAAATAGTATTATACGCTTGCCGCGTCTGTCTGTTTGTTTGCCCTCTTAGTTCTTCTAAATTACGCTATATATTTTGATGCAACTTTCACTATCATTAAAAGAAGCTACATGGATAGTTTTAAATGGTCGCTTCGCCACTGCCATTGCGCGGAGTATTTAGGGCTTAAATCCCACATTTGTGTGATTTGTGTGATCCACAAATCTTTGTTTCGATTCTAGATAATATATTCTTATAGAGAATTCTTATTTATGTTTTTATAAAGTCATACCAGAATTATTTCTAGGTACCGATATATATTTTCTGAGTTTATATATGGTTGAGAAAAGTCGTACATTTTTAATCAAGTCGTTATAAATTATTACACAGGAGAAACCTTTTAAGATACATTTAAATAATAATAACATCAGCCCTGATTAATAGTCCTGAGTTTTTTGTTTGTTGCGACTGACTGTACATTGTGTGTTTTATACAACACTTACAAAATGTCAGAAAAGTCACTTTAGTACTTTCTGAATGACCTTGTGTAAATAAGGTTAGTGAAAAGGTTCAGAAGTGTGTCTCGTCACTTGGGATTTATAAAATGTTTCTTTGTCACGTCTCAGTGGAAGCTGAAGGCTTTCAAATAAGCCCATTTCTACCGACTTGTGTGTTGTTGATATTTTTATCGTATGATTTATTTCTTAGACTGTCAGAAATGTCGCCTGTGTAGATTTCGCCACAAGCTAGGGTGAGCATATTGCCGTCTAGCGAAAATATTGTCTTACGTTTACACGAATGATAAACATAAATATCTTCGTATTAGTTTCCACGTGACTATGGCTGCTGAAAAGCAATCGAAGCGTCGGGGAAAGGGTAAACTGTGACTGAGGCAAGTGTGACTTAAATCGATCAGTAAAATTGTTTTGGTTGAAATAAATCTGTTCTGTTTTGTAAATAAAATAATTAAAATTTTTTAAGTCTCCTTTAATATATAATATATACATACATACATACATAAACTCACGCCTGTTTCCCAGAGGGGTAGGCAGAGACTACGGATTTCCATTTGCTACGATCCTCACACACTTCTCTGGCTTCATTCACTTTCATAACATTCCTCATACACGCTCGCCGGTTTAAGGTGCTCTTAACCTGGCCTTTATCCAGAACGTCTCCGATCTGATCAAGAAACGTTCGCCTGGGTCTTCCCCTTGCGACTGTTCCATTCACACTAGCCTTATAAACTTTCTTAGTCAGTCTGTTCTCGTCCATTCTTTCTACATGCCCAAACCAACTTAACATACCCTTTTCTATTCTCGTCACTATATCCACTTTTATGCCGCATCTCTCTCTGATCACACTATTTCTTATTCTATCTTTCAGAGTCACACCACATATGTTTCTCAGCGCTCTCATTTCTACAGCATTTATTCTGCTCTCATGCTTCTTTTGCCATACCCAACTTTCACTACCATGCATAAGTGTAGGTACTAATAGTCCTCTATGAACAGCCAAACGTGCCTTTTCGGATACATTTCGACTGTTCATAAAAGTGCGTAGAGCGCCATTCACTTTATTGCTAGCAATCGTTCTTCTTTCAATATCTCCCTCATGTGTACCATCCCTTGTAAACAAAGTACCTAGATATACAAACTCTTTCACTTGCTCCTCTTGTTCTCCATCAATCATAATATTGCACATCGTCATGCACTCCTCCCTTTCAAATACCATTACTTTCGTCTTGCTTACATTCATTTTCATTCCTTTACTCTCACAAGCATCATGCATAATAGTTACCATCGCCTGCAACTGTTCTGCCGATGACGCAAGTATTACTTGGTCGTCGGCATAAAGTAGACATTTGACAAGTATATAATATAATATTATTTATATTAACAATAAATTAAGTAAAAAAAATAATAACCTTTCGAAGGTAGACTTTCACACTTTCACATTTCTTGCCGTAACAGTTAACCTTTTTTTGCTATGGCTCGTTCTTCAACGCCTTTAGTTTGCTACTAAATTTGTCGAAATGTATGTGAACATCTTATTTTATCACTAATATTAATGATCCTAAGGTCAACCTTTGCTCAATCGATTTTTTTGTAAACCTGGGGTAACTGTGACGGTGTTTTACAAAATCGCGTCTGTCGATAAAACAGTCAACACTATGGACGTCAAAACAAAATAGCACGGCAGTTTAAAAGTTCGAGCATTGTTGTATAGATGGCAATTTAACAAATAATGTGCATTGGGCGCGCAATTTGAATTCGTCACACTTCCCCCAGTGCCACACTTGCCTCGGTTCACCTTAATTTCAATAATTTAATTAGTAGTATATGTAGGTTAAAAGTAGTAGTTTTATAGATCAAAAATTATGTAATAATTGTGTTTTAAAATAAACAACGCGATAAAATACGTATAAAATACATAGTTTAATATCAGTGTAGTGAAAAAATTGTGATGCTGCTATTCCTGAAATTGTTTATTATACTCAATACAAAACTAGAACTCGTCACAAAGCAAGTTACAAATTCAAAGTAAGGCATCAGAATCTCGAAATGTTGTGCATAGCGCAGATCTTAAGAGACTCGTAGAAATTTTAACGCACATTAACATAACGACGTATCATTAAAAGGGTAAACAGCACATAATTATACTTCAGCGTCGTTCTGTAATACAGTTTGAAGTCGTCACTGTACTGTTGTAAAATATAAGTGGATTTTGTAAATTTTGATTCAGAAGAAGCCAGTTATTCTGTTCTCGAATATTTCGAATGCCTCGGTGCCACAGCGGTATCTAATGCAAGTCGAAGAATCGAATACTCATAATATCTCCGGATAGATTTTATTTAAAAGACAACTCCCGCCTAAGTAATAATTCCTGTGACGCGGGAGACATTACCAACATTAAAACAACGGACACTAAGAACACCCAGACCTGGAACAACCATATATGGATTACACCAATTATTGTCCCGTGTGGGGATCGAACCCATAACACTCGGCGCGGTAGCAGTGGCGAGGCGACCACTTAAACACTATGCTAGTGCAGTCAAGATTCCCACATTAAGCTTTGTTGTTCCCGTCAAGGCATTCTCAGTAGCAGCACGGAGTCTGGAACAATTTGCGTGGCAAGCCCCTGTTACGGGGACTCGAAACCATATAAGCATGTAGTGTATGATTCATAGCTGTTTGTGGTTTGGGCAAGTAGAAAGAATGCACGAGAAAAAAAAAACTGACTTAGAAAGTTAATAAGGCTAGTTTGAATGGAACAGTCGCAAGGGGAAGACCTAGGCGATCTTTTCTCAATCAGATCGGCAACGTTCTGAACAAAGGCCGGGTTAAGAGCACCTTAAACCGGCGAGCGTGTATAAGGAATGTGAATGAAGTCAGAGAAAAGTTTTCAGTATCGTAGCAAATGTCAATCCGTAGTCTTTGCCTATCCGTCTGAGAAACAGGCGTCAATCTATGTATGTATGTAATAGCTGGTGAATTGTGTGTGATAACACCCACATTGCGCCTACCCCTCCGGGATATGGGCGTAAGACTATGTATGTATGATCCCTATTATGTAAGACCTAAAACATAATCGGCGAACATAGATGATACACTGTCTACCTCTTCTCAATACCTTGACTCAATAAATACGGAGAACTTTCAATACATGACAAGAAATTAAGCTGTATACAATTACAGGCTTCGCCATGCATTGCTGAATCACGCAAGGGAAGTTTATACAGCGCGTTAATATAATATAATTATACAAGTACCTGACATCAACTATCGAGCCGTGGCCCGCCAGGCACGATCTGAGTTGGAGGGACTTCACATTACACCTTTTCTATTTTACTTAGGTATATAAACAATTCTAAGCACGGCTTATTTTTTTCGCATATCAATTTCTTTTTTCGTCTAGTCTGTTCTAATCTATAATTATGTTACCCTATAAGTTTTTCTCACTTGCAGTTTAGTTCAAATCAGCCTGTTTGACGATAAATTCATTAGGCAATTCTGCCCGCCGAAAGAGCACATGAAATATTTTTCTGCATTTAAAGCTATGATCCATATCAATTTTTAAGGTCTACGTAAATCATTGAATCTCATATGCGGCCTTAAAACTAGACTACAACTTACTGTAACACGCTATAGATATCTAAATCTTCTACAATTTATCTCCAAAGATCCGAAGCAACAGATATCCTCCAATACCGATTCCAGTCACGATCTATTACCTCTGGCTTCCATCCGCATTTTCAGGAGGAACAAGATAAAATACCTTTTCTTTAACACATTACCATAGGAATAAAAGAGACAGCACTAATTCTGTCGGCTATTCTTGTAATCGTGAAAGCAAATTGATGGACCTTTGTGTTCCGAAGTTTTCTTTCAAAGGTCCATAATTGGGTGGTGATTGGGAGTTATAAATTAGGGATTGGTGTAAAAGTATTAAAACAAACGAAAGAACGAAAAAAAAGATAAGTATATTATATTTTCCTTCGACTTTGTCTTTTTATAAAACAATGGCGGTTAATAAGTACACAACCTGATGATAAACGGTAGCCATAATCTTTAATATAATTAACGATAAAGTCCCCAAAACAGAATTTCGGTCATGGCGGCCAATTTTAACAGAGGCTGGTCATCTGCGCAGACGATATTATTTTGCACAAGTGCATTTTTTATTCTCTCGCATACTACCTACGATGTGACGGCAATCCGATATGACCGCAGTGAGATTAGACGCCTTCAATGTTTGCCGTGTTACGGAAGCGTGCAACACCGCCAATTTCCTAACTCCAGGCTTTTTTAACAGAACAACCCAATAACACTTTGCTCGGAAATTGAACCTGTGACCTCATGCATAGCGATCGCTTTCTCAAACGCTACGACACAGAGGCAGTCATCAAAAAATATACTAAGAATAAGCACGAATTTTTTTTTAATGTATACCCACGTTATTGCATTAGAAGACCTTGGGGTCCCAGATTTGATTCCCAAGTCAGACAAATGAAAAAAATGTCATACATAAACTCACGCCTGTGTCCCGGAAGGGTGTCTTCTACCGAAATTTTATCGGCAGTTTTCTTTCATTTGTCTCTTGAACCCAAGAATCGGATGACCACTCCCACCACTGCACCATCAGTGTAATCGAAAGGAAAGGTAAAACTGCTAAAACATAAAGCTACATTCAAATTATATTATATAATTCATTCAATTTTCACGAAATGAGCTCTATACGCCAAAAATTTCGGTGCAATCAAAATTTTGTTTAGAGTAGGCAAGGCTTTGTAGCAAACATCACGCTAACATCCTATTTAGAAGGTAGACAGTAACATACTACACACATACTTTTCTAATATTACATTTTTACTCTTTAAGATAGGTACCTTACTTAATGCCTCGGAAGCGCAAAGACCACTGTGTACACTTACATTTACCGATAACCGTGAAATCTTGGTTTCAATTCCTGGGTTGTGTAATATGTTATTACGTTCTACTTTTCTAGCAATAATAGTTGAAATGAAAGTTAAGAAATCATAAAGCTTGGTTGGTGAGCCAAAGGCAACTTAAATAAAGAAACCAAAATGTGAATGATTGAACGAGTGAGTGAGCAACGAAGTAAACGATTATTCTATACTAATATTATAAAGCTAAAGAGTTTGTTTGTTTGGTTGAACGCGCTACTCTCAGGAACTACTGGTAAAAATTATTTTAGTGTTGCATAGATAATTTATCGAGAAAGGCTATAGGCTATATAACATCACGCTTCGACGCAGGCAAGGCTTTGTAGCAAACATCACGCTAACATCCTACTTAGAGACACACATAGGGGACAAACAATTGTGTGTGTTTTAATGTGTAAGCTGTAAAGTCTCCGCGACACAGGAATTAGTCACTTTCGCATGGCAATCCCCCTTCAAGAAAGACGTACTGCGCCGACCCTGATTAAATTAGAATCAGGATGTGAGACTAATGATGATACGTACTCATAACTAATATTAGTAACATTCTCAAACAAGACAAACTAACTAACAAACATTCTCTTAAATATGATATCATGAATACGAGATTGTATGTTAGTTTGTCATTCCTTTACTCAAAAAATTAGGTCGATGTCTGTAGTGTAGTTCACGTATCGACCTGATTTGTTAAAAGCTTTTAGTTTCACTTATCGGATGTTTGTGTGTAAACAAGTCTTGCAGGTTACATTTGATCCACTTGGCATTTTAGAAATTTTGCTTACGATGTATGTTGAGTAAACTACATCTATATCTATAATAATACCCTCCAGACCGATTTCGGCCACGGTGGCCAGTCTTAACGGAGACTGGCGAACTACGCAGGAGATATTATAGTGCACAAGTGTGTGCACAAACACAAGTACACTCTCTGTTCCCTAACTCTCATGATCCGATGTGACGGTAATTCGACACGACCGGAGAGAGATCAGGCGCAGGACCAACGGCTTTACGTGCTTTCTGAGGCACGGAGGTGTCTTACACCGCCAACTTCCTAACTTTGGGCTGCTATTGAGATTTCTTAATTGAAAAATCCAATAACCGTTTGTTGGCTCGACCCGGGATTCGAACCCAAGACCTCATGCACAGTAGTCGCATTCACGACCACTGCGCCACGGAAGCAGTTATCTATACTAATATTATAAAGAGGAAAGATTTAATTTATTGTTTGTTTTTTGAAAGGATTAACTAAAAACAACTAATGCAATTAAAAAATGATTTCACCATTAGAAATTTAGTCAAATCATAATTAAGTTTGATAATAATCAACATTGGTTCCTAAAAACATATAATAGCCGCCCCTAGTTCGTTATTTCAGGCATTTTGAGAAGATTAAATCTAAGATGTTATCTTAATTGAAACAAATGTAATGAAACGGAAAGATTTGAGGGGAGATAGGTAAAAAGACGGATTAATTATAACATTTCTTTATGTTTTGGTGCTCGAATAATGTTATTATATATGAGGGACTTTTTCATGAATTCATGGAAATTAAAACTACTTTATATGAAGGAGGAGTTCACTGTCAACAGAAGAATTATATATATAAAGATAAATATTATTTTCTTCAAATGTATAAAATTGTATTTATCTCTAAAGACATAATATGTTTTAATTAAATAGAAAACAAAAAACAGTACTTTTTGATTCCTCTGGATCAGTACTTTTACACCTGACAACGTGAACAGGGCGTGAAAGTGTAACAAACAAACCCACATTCACATTTATAATATTAGTGAGGACTAGCTGTTACCCGCGACTTCGCCTTATTTATCTCTAAAGACATAATATGTTTTAATTAAATAGAAAACAAAAAACAGTACTTTTTGATTCCTCTGGATCAGTACTTTTACACCTGACAACGTGAACAGGGCGTGAAAGTGTAACAAACAAACCCACATTCACATTTATAATATTAGTGAGGACTAGCTGTTACCCGCGACTTCGCCCGCGTGGAATAAAAAAATATGTTTTATTTTATTTTTTTATTCGCAAAACCCAATTTATTTCTAAAATAAAAGTAGCCTAGGTTACTCCTTATACCATCAGTTATCTGCCAATGAAAGTCCCGTCAGAGATTAGCTGGAACTTACAGACAGACATACCAAACGTTTAAAATAGTTTATTTTTATATAGGTAGTTTCATGTGCATTTAGTAAAAAGCTTTTATTTTTAACTTCAATTTATTTATTTGTATAGTTGAGATCGGTACGTTGACCTATGTTATCTTACAGCAATATTATTGTGAGACAAGAATACCGGGTCACGGAATAGCTTGTATAGATATAACGTTTCCTATTAACAGAATAATGAAAGTTATGAGATACATATTGGTTTTGCTGATAACTAAATAGAAATGCGGCGTATTTTTGTTATCTCAACAATTGGAAAAAGGATGACTTAGTATATTCTTGTTGTATATAGGTGAGAAGGGTATTGTAACGAACATAGACATACATGAGTCGCCTCACGCCTTTAACTTTGATGAGGTAGGCAGTGATATAGGTCTGCCGTATTTTCAAGCTATCGGCCATATTCATAAAACTTACAACTAAAATTTGCAACTTATAGCGTCGTTATCCTAACTAATATTATAAAAGGGAATGTGAGTTTATTTGTTACGCTTTCACGCTTTAACTTTTTAACCGATTATCGTGTTATTTCGCATACTTGTTGTTTCCATCCAAATAAAAGTATTGTTACTAACCTAGATTTCCGCGAACGAAGCTGCGGGCAAAATCTAGTAATGTAAAATATTCTAAAAAGTATTGTTCATGCATAAGAATGCTAGCTTGTCTAATAACGATGCTAAATATAATAAAGGTGTACATAAAATTCATTAATAAAGTTTACAAAGCATTTATTAGACACTAGCTTTTGCTCGCGACTTCGCTTGCGTAAAAGTAGGTTAGGTTAAAGAAAATGAAATCTAATATTTTCTCTTTATAGTATTAGTATAGTTACTAATACTGTAAGTATTTTAACTACACATCGCATTAAGCCTTTAGTAATATATTTTTTATAAATAAACCGTATGTTTTTAGACGTTACATAGAAGAAAGCGAGCCCATTGGTCGGTTTATCTGGTTCATTTCACATTTATCTCGATACAGGAATCGAATCCTAAACTTGCATGTTAATTAAGTGCTTTAAATTTAGGTTCTTTTATGGAATTCGTTAATATCAAACTCTGCATATTACTGCACACTTAATAGGTATGGAGATGGGTAAGGCTACATAATATTGGTTGTAATATTTTGAGATTCAATGTAATAGGTAGTGAATCTAGCAAATTATAAGTATTTGCGTTACTCAGAAATTCCTAATTGGAAAACCAAGAAACACTTATCCTAAACTGGCAATCGACTTATCTTGACTATATACCCATTGGTGTTGGTAAAAGTTTATCAAAATCTCTAGGCAGTAACACGTTATGGACAACAGCAGCGATAGCCTAGTAGGAAACCGTTAGACTGCCGGCCTCTTCTCAGTGTGAGAAGGGTTAGGCCATAGGCCACCATGCAGGCCCAGTGCGGTTGAGCGGACTACACATATTTATGTATCTTCGAGAACATTATGTAGTTAGAACTTTCAGACATGCAGGTTTTCTCACGATGTCTTCCTTCACCGTTAAAGCGAGTGATAATTAACTATTTAATACGCACATAACTTCGAAAAGTCACGAGGTCGTGCCTTAGGATCGAACTTGATATATCTGCGTGGCAGTCCAACAGTTTCCAAGCATGCTACTACTACTAGACTAGACGAGCCTTTTGCCGTTTAAACACCCACATAATATAGTTATTCCGTATCTAGTTGATCTTTGTTTTTGTTGTTTGAAAGTCGTAAAAACCCGACATAAAGTCTCCCGTGACACAGGCAAGGTTCTAAAAGAAAAAGCTAATTTAAAAAAAAATCGTTGAATCTTTTATTTAAATAGACAACTGCCGCATTAGGAATCATTCCGGTGTCGCGGGGGACTTTACAAACATTCAAACAACGTACACAAAGAACACCTAGGAGCATCCATTCGTGATCACTCAAAGTTTTGTTCCGTGTGGGATTCGAAGTCACAATACTCGGCGCAGAGGCAGTGGCGAGTTGATCATCTAAACCATTACGCCATTCACGCAGTGTATAGTTGATAAAATGTTGATGTAATACTCATCTGCCTAACCCTTCATGGACAAAGGCATCAGACAATGTATATGTTGTTCTATAAACAGTTACTCCAAGCCAATTTGTCACATAACAAACATTGGCTATCAGTTTTCCAACGAAGCTTCGTACAAAATGTTTGTGTAAGCATTAACCGTGTAATGTAGCTCGATGTCAAACATCACCTACTTTATATCACACGTTATATCGCGTACTACGTCATTACTACAAAGATTGATAGTTTTGTTCCACTAACATAATGTCATACGTTTGTTCTAGAATGTTTCAAAGTTAACGAATATTCCAGTGAGGTAACAATTACTTTTTATGTGACTATTGGAATATGACTAGAGTATGGTTAAGCTGTCACCTTGCCACTATCATTGAGTCGAGGGTTATGAGTAAAGTAAAGTAAACTTTGTTCTTATTGAGTAGATACAATAATATTAATATAAATTAAGATGTACAGCAAATTGACGAAACACACACTACGAAATTTCTCAAAATTTATATTGTTAATAATCTTACATTGAACACACAAATCTATGATATTATTAATAAAGTACTGAGATTTTCATATGCCCTTTACATGATGAATAAAAAAATCTATAAAAAAGCGGTTATATCTGCATATCATGGGTACCTATTAATATTAAAATATGGAGTTATTTTCTAGGGAAACTCTACAGGGAAGGAATAGGTGTTTCTGGGGCAAAAGAGATGCATTAGGGCAATATGCCATCTACAAAAATTTTACTCTTGCAAATTTCATTTTATTAACTTGAAGCTATTCACATTTTCTTTGATTTACGTATATGAAGTTGCCATGTTTGTTAGGATTAACACTAATCTTTTCATAAAAACTACAAGAAATCGCAATGAAACACGTCTATACATAGTACCCTCTCAGACTGCTCTCTTACATAAATGTCTTTTGTATGGCTGTAAAGATATACAACAAGTTAGCCACGGCAGTGAAAGAATCAGAAAATATTGCCACATTTAAAATCATACCACGCAATGTTTTTATTAGTAAAGCCTATACTGTACATGATTTTCTAAATGATATTAATATTGATATTAAATAATAATTAATATACGATTTTGTGATACAGACCAATTTCATTGACAAATACATTATTTATTTATTATTGACAAATACACTAAATGGATTAAAAAGTATTGTAAAGTGTTGTATTTGGTTACATATTTTTATCAGTTGTATATATATTGTTATTTTGAATAATTAAGTGTGACATATGTATGGCAGTTATGGTAAAATACAGTGAACTATTTTGCTTCATGTACTATCATCTCTAACCTGTATTTAGCAAATAAAGAATTTTGATTTGATTTGATTTGATTTGGAATTTGGGTGTAATACACCCCTGCGTCCTTTTTCCGGGATATGGATGATGAGCGAGATGGTGTATGGATGTAAATTTTAAACCACTTTTAAACACTAAGTCGTAAATTTGTTGCTCTTCTTGTAGGCTCTCTACTTACCTAAACTTAAATAATCCTTACTGATATTATAATTGCCAATGTGAGTTGTTTGTGTCGCTTTCACGCTTCAACTACACGACCGATCATCACTTTTTCCAGTATGTATGTAACCTTTACCTAAAAAGTACTATTTCGCAAGAGATAGAAACTTATTGACAAGATCTACATTAACACGAGCAAAGTCGCCGGCAAAATCTAGTAATAAATAATTTTACATTTATTTTCATTTGAACTGTGTCTGGTAGATGGTAATAGGCTCGCTACCAGTTCCGTGAGACCTAAACCCATAGCTAGCGAAACCCAGCTGTAATACACATCTGCCTACCCTAATCCTATTCAAATATATATCTATACATATATATTGAGACTATACCCTAATCCCAAGAAATATTATAAATGAAAATGTAAATTTGTTTGTTCGTTACCCTTTCACACCTTAACTTTTCGACCGATTCGACCAAGAAAAACGTCCTGCTCCCGAGCGATAGAAATTTATTGACAAAATCTACATTAACGCGAGCGCAGCCTAGTGCTCTATAAGTTGGATTGGAAATTTCTGATTTCCCATTCAATACGCCATAAATTCCCATTAGCAAGATTGCCATTAAAAAGTGACGACAATACGTTTAATTACTCGCTAAAACGTTTACGAGTCGCTCCATTAACTAAGAAGTTACGATTGAACCCGACGCGCTGGTCTCAAGTATTTTATTCCAGATCATAAAGTTACAGAGTAACGGGTTATTTAAAGCTCTGAGTTATTTGTTGTTGGTTGTCGGGCTATTTATTTTTATTTGAGTATTAAATAATAATGGCGAATAGTAAAATTGTTGTAATTTATGATTCCACTAGATTTTCCCGTGGCTTCGCTTGCCTCAATGTACGCTTTTCAATTAACTTCTTTCTGTATCCCTGACAACGTGTATGCAACATTTCTCGATGAACGATTGCGTAGTTAAGACATGAAAGCGTAACAAATAAACTCGCATTCGCATTTATAATATTAGTTTAGTTTAATCATAAAGTTTTGTAATATAATTATTATGTGATACTATTAGTTATTCCAAATAAATAATTAAGTCCTATCAAATTTACAATAGTTTATTACAATTAGTTCTATTCGGGAATCGAATTGGAAAAGAAAAAGGAAGCTCAAATGTTTATGACGGACTCAAAGACGCATTCATTAATATCAAATACTAGATTTTACCCGCAGCATCGCTCGCGTTAATCTAAATTTTCTCAAAAAATTATCTCTCCTTTGGGAAAGTACTTTTTCTGGATAAAAGGTACCTTATGTCATTTTCTGTACTCAACGTATATGCGAAATTTTATGTCCACTAATTAAGACGTAAAGAGTAACAAACAAACTCGCATCTATGATATAACTTTAGGTTTCTACAACCTTGCACATCAACTAAATTAGTAACAAAATGAAGTAATTAATTCATTTAATAAGAATATAACGTGTAACATGCAAATTGCCTTATCCTGAATGTCGTAACGTTAACTAAATATTAACAAAACACCAACATTATTAGCAGAGACACCCCTAATTATGTTACCATGGGTCCAAGGAGAAAGAGTATACGAATAGTAAGACAGTTGGCTTCAAAATTTATATTCATCTTTTGCTACTAACTAGCTGTCCGCCGCCGTTTCACCCATGTCTATGATTACTTCTCCGCTTCCCTGGCTCGTAGCGTGTTGATGCATATAACCTTCCTGTAGAATTAATCATTTCAAATATTGTAAAAATAATTTTCATATCTGATTGGAATTTTCAGAGATAAGCGCGTTTAAACAAAAAAATAAACAATATCTTCAGCTTTATTATATTTTATTATGATAGAAGCAGCGATAGCCTAGTAAGATACCGTTGGACTGCTACGCAGAGGTCTCAAGATCACACGCATCTTTGACTTTTCGAGGTTCGAATTATCGTTCGCCGCTTTAATGATAAAGGGAATCATCGTAGACGTCAGCGGTACAGAAAAGGACATAGAGTACCTTTCATCCCGAAAATAGTACTGTTTCCGAGGGCTTGAAATTTATTGACAAAATCTGCATTGACGCGAGTGAAGCTGCGGGCAAAGCAAGAAGGAAAACTACCCAACTTACTCTTCAATAATTCTCTTTGACTCCGAACAGTTTCTATTATACAACTGGCTAGTAAAAATTCTAAAAGGAAATCATTTAGTTGTTCCCAAACTGTGAACAGTACTGAGTTAAATCAAAGAAGTGCTAATGAGTATAGTACTTATCTTAATGTTTTGGGACTAAAACAAAAAGAAAACTAGTAAAAATCGTATGTATTTCACAAGGGTCAATTCAGACTGAGCGGGAAAATGCTCGAGTACTTATTAAATGTTCATTAATTTTTAAATAGAACTCGTTAATTCTGCTTGTTAAAACATTGCTCAATAGTAAAATTTTCTAGTCGAAAAAAAAAGTTCTGTGACCTCCCTTTACGTACCGCTTGAGAAGTTATTTTGATTTTACCACCCTATTTATTTTGAAATCATTAGTTAAATAATGACTAGTGCGTCTTTTATAGGCTGCAAGGCATAAGTCATCTTTTAACACGCGACATAGTTCTAGGTGTTATATTCATTTCCCGAGATAAAATCTTTTGCTTTCTGACAGGAATTTTTCGAATTCTTCCCTTCACTGCTTTGGGCACCTTTTACGTAGGCAAAATTATCTGGCTGTCCACGTAGACGACTAGATCCTTTTCCGGCACAAACATCGGAGGTTTCATTGCACTTATCAATAGCCCGGTACACAAACATTCGACTAATACCAAGCGGATAGAGTGTTTCAGACTGTTACTTTGTGTGATGCTATCACAGCAATTCGGTTTTCTCTATCACCCCACTTTATTTTAATATCATAAAACATTTAACACCGATTGGCGCGAAAATGAGAAAACAGAATGAATATTCATATAAGAATGACAGATTCCAAATTCAAATGTAAAATAATGTTTCTTTTTTAATGTAACAGTATTTATAGTCAGACTAAGTAGTTTTAATAATAGTAGATGAATGGCCTTCAAATTTTTTTATTGTGTTTTAAATAACGCAATAAAATCCGTATAAAGTAGTTTAATTTCAATAATCTTTATCAGATTACCGACGTCCATTACTACAAAGTGACATTATATCTAGTCTATATTAATATCATTGTCTAATGTTGAACAATAAAATAGCGACTCAAATCAAAATTTGGAAGTATGGCAATTTGAACTCTAAGATTTTTATAAAACTTTAACTTGTCTTACTACCCTTAAACCGCTTGCACTTACACCACCCGGATTAAGGCATCCATTACAACGAGCCATAAAAACGTTAATTTGAATATTGTATCGTAATGGGATATTAAATAAATGACTTTATACGAGCCTTTACAAATCATTAGCTTTTTATAAAGCAAATAAATGTAATGGGTTCGCCAGGCATGCTATTACTTTTAATATTAATTGGAGAAATAGACTGCCTCGATGTTCCCACGAAAAGAACACGAAATACTGCGTGACGCGCTTCGAATATGGGTGAAATCATTGCTTATATTATAAATGCGAATGTGAGTTGTTTGTTACGCTTTAACGCCATAACTACTCGACCGATCATCATGAAATTTCACCTAAACGTTGTAAGGGGTACAGAAAAGGACATAGTATCTTATATCCAGAGAAAATACTGTTTCTGTGCAAAACCGCAGACAAAAGCTTTTTGATAATAATATTTTACTATAGGGAAGGCGTAGTGGTTTAAGTGATCGTATCGCTACTGCCTCTACGCTGAGTGTAGTAGATTCGAATTCGATGTGATAAATTTTGTGATCCACAAATGGTTGCTCCGAGTTTGGGTGTTCTATTTGTCAATTGTTAGAATTATTTTAAAGTCTCTCGCGATACAAGAATAATTTCTAGTGCGAGAATGTCGTTTAAACAAAAAAAGGAAACATCAGTTACACATTATAAGAGTTATAAATATTTGTATCGCGTATACAGAGTGATTTTGAAATCGTGTAATTCCTTTTAACCACGCATTCTACTGGTGATATAGAATAACCCTGACCATATTTTTATTTAATTACAATATTTTTTTTGAAAAATTATTGTTCCGTTTTTTTTCGTGAAATGGTGTCAGATAGTCATATGTTAACCAACCGAGGCAATTTTAATTTTTTACTTATTAAAATAAAAAAACATATTAATAATTAATGTCGTAAATAATAACGGGCGGTCCTTTTTATTGCCCCTTATTATTTACGACATCAGTTATTGTTATGTTATTATTTTTAAATTAGTAAAATATTAAGATTGTGTCAGGTGGTTAAAATATGACTATCTGAAATCATTTCATGAAAAAAATATGTACTCCAAATCTGCCGAAACCATTATTCTAATTAAGAAAAATATGGTCAGGGTTATTCTATATCACCAGTAGAATGCGTGGTTAAAAGGAATTACACGATTTCAAAATCACCCTGTATAGTTGTCACTGATACGCGCAGATTGTATATATATGACAAGCGAGGCCTCTTTAGTAGAAAGCAAGCGGATTCCGTGCTTTGTGATAAACATAAATAATGTTTTTTTTTTGTTTTTTTTTTTATTTTGCTCGTCAAAATGACCACACTCCGCCTGATGGTAAGCAGTCGTGTGGTCTAAGAGCAGTGGCCTCCACATCGTCCTCATAGCAGCCGAGGCGATGTTGAGGTCTCTACTTTGACGGCCTGAGAAGGTGCTTTTTCACGCCCCGCTTAAAGGACCCAGGATTGAAGGAAGAAGGAAACACGTGCCTTGGCAGAGAATTCCATGCCTTGATCGTTCGGCAGAGGTATGAGGACCCAAACTTGTTGGTACGCACTCTAGTCGACTCCACCGTGTAAGGATGGCATCTGAGCCCAGCACGCGTTGTTCTGGATAGGAAAGGGGAGGGCGGGATAAGGTGGAATAACTCTTCAGAGCACTCCCCATGGTATATTCTGTAGAAACATGCCAAAGAGGCAATATCCCTACGGAGTTTCAGAGTTTCCAGTGAACTCGTGACCTCTGGATCTCCGATGATACGGATAGCCCGCCGCTGTTACCTGTCAAGAGCGTCTAGCAAGTACTGCGCGGAGCCATCCCAAAGATGAGAACAGTACTCCACGCAAGGGCGCACTTGTGCCTTATACAATAGGCACAGCTGCCCAGGCGCGAAGAACCGCCTCACCCTGTTCAGAACTCCGAGTTTTCGCGAAGCTTGCCTAATGACGCTCTCGATGTAGGTTTTGGGATTAAGGGAGCGGCAAAGATCCATACCTAAGATGGAGAGGCTGTCACGTATCACCAGTGGAGTGTTCTTCAGAGAAGGGAGGGAAAGGAACGAAGACTTTTTTGTTGAGAACGCGCATGCCTGGGTCTTCTTGGCGTTGAACTGGACCAAGTTCTTGGCACCCCATTCAGAGATGCGGTTCAAGGTCTGGTCAAGTTCAACGACAAGATCCTGCCTTTTCCCCACAACCTCAGCCTGTTTGGCTCCAGGACGTCCGAGATATCGCCCATGCACGGTACTGTCGTCTGCATAACAATGTATGATGCCGAGATTCAACATATCATTGATATGCAGAAGAAAGAGCGTAGGGGATAAGACGGACCCCTGAGGCACTCCTGCATTGACCTGCATAAATTTGGAAGCGCGACCGTCGCAAAGGACACGAATACGACGCTTCTGCAGGAAATTTGCAATCCAGGTGCACAGTTGAGGAGGCAAGCCATAGGCCGGAAGCTTGGAAAGAAGAGACCGGTGCCAGACTCTATCGAAAGCTTTGGCTATGTCTAGGCTGACAGCCAAAGACTCACCGTGCTTGTCCATAGCCTCACCCCAGAGGTGCGTGACGAACGCTAGAAGATCACCCGTTGATCGTTTAGCCCGAAAGCCGTATTGGCGATCATTGATCAACGAGTGATCCTCCAGGTAGCGGACAATTTGGGTGTTAATAATCCGCTCGAACACCTTGGAGAGCACTGAGGTGATAGCTATGGGTCGATAGTTGCCTGGCTCGGAACGGTCCCCCTTTTTGGGAATCGGTTGAAGGTTCGCCTCCTTCCAAGCCTCAGGCACAATGCCTGCGGCGTAAGACGTCCGGTATAGGCGCGTAAGTGTAGGAGACAACTCCGCTGCACATTTTTTGAGGACCACAGCTGGGATGCCGTCTGGTCCACTAGCTTTCCGAACATCGAGAGACTGCAGTATCGCACGAACGTCACGTTGCCTGATACGTATATCAGGCATGGTGTAGCCGCAGTTGGCAATGTTAGGCGGCTGCGAACCGCAGTCATCGATTCGGGAGTTGGCCGCAAAGAGATTTGCAAGCAGATCTGCTTTCTCTTGCGGCCGATGAGCCAGTGATCCATTCGGATATCTCAGAGGGGGCAGCGAGGTCTGGCAGAAGTTGGACTGCACGGGTTTGGCCAGGTGCCAATAGCTACGACTGCCCGTAGGATGGGCCATGAGCTCCTGGCCGAACCGTGCGACGCGCTGGGCATCCGCTCTTAAGTATGCCCTCTTGCAGACCTTTGTGGCTTGGTTGAACGCTGCCTTCAGGTGATCCACGTTAGAGTCGTGGAGAGTGCGAGCCCTGGTCCAAGCGCGGTACGCTGTCTGTTTGCGTTCAACAGCATCAGCGCATTCACGACCGAACCAGGGCCTTTTCCTGCCACCGCTCGTGACATCACTGTATGGAATATAATATTCCATACCCAGGATGATTTCACCAGCGACAGCAGTAGCGCTCTCTGAAGGATCCCTGTTCTCAAAGCAGCGTTGAGCCCAAGGGATGGATGCGAAGTACTCCCGCATTCCATCCCAGTCTGCTAACGAGTAGTGCCACAGTCGTCGTCTTGCCTCCTCGGGTCGTGGGAGCGTAACAACAACAGCTGTGGCACAAACCAGACAGTGGTCTGAGGTGCCCAGAGGAGCACTAATCGACACACTGTACCGGTTCGGGTTACTTGTCAGCAGCAGATCGAGCAGAGAGGGCGCCTGACCTGCAATGTCCGGTATCCGGGTGGGCTGGAGTACCAGTTGAGACAGGTCATGCGTGAGAGCGAACGCATGGGCAATTCGTCCCGCGTGGTCTGTTTTGGGAGAACCCAACCAGGTCTCATGGTGGGCATTGAAATCTCCCAAGAACACCAACTCAGCATTGAGAAACTGCTCCTGCGCGTCGTCTGCCGCCTGACTCAGGTAATCAAAGAGTCGAGTTGTCTCAGCGTCTCCTGAATGGGATTGGTAGAGGCACATGTAGATTTGGCTGAAAGAGCCATGATCTACGTGTACCCAAAGGACAAGTTGTAAAACAAAGTTTCCCACATTCTGGCAGCTATAGTCTTAGATCCCAAGTAATATGGCTCGAGCCCAATGCCGACTATAGGGCACAATACCACATTCCGTGCTGCTGAAAATTTCTAAACAGAAAAACCCAATAACACTTTTACCCGTATATTGAAGGCCTTCTACCGAATACAGTTCCTCTTTCTATCCTGCTACGGAAAGTTCCAGACAAAGACAGTTCCCAATAACATATTAAACCCATGACTCGAAACTGACAAGACCTCATGCATAGTAGTCGCATTCACTACGACTTCATCACCTAAGCAGTCATCAGTTTACAATATTTAATCTGTTCAAGTCTAGGGCGAGCACGTTACCATTTATCAAACACTAGATGTTTTCCGTGGCTTCGCCCACATAAATGTAGGTTAGGTTAGTAATAGTAATATTTCTGGGTGAAAGGTATCCTATGACCTTTGCGGGTGTGTGCGAAATTTTATGATGAGCGGTCGAATAGTTAAGGCGTGAAAGATAACAAATAAAGAATCAAACACTTAGGATTGTTCCACATTCAGTGCTGCTACTAAGAATTTTGCGACAGGAAATCCGTGAATCAATCCCAACACCTCATGCCCAGTAGACACATTCACTACAACTGTGCTACAGAGGTAGTCAAAATGTAATCTTATCGAGCCTATTTTACTCCATCCAATCTTTAATTTTCTACACGTTCCGGCAAAAAGGTGCATCTAGAAAAATAAATTAAAAATTTAAAAAAACCCCGACACAAAATTTGTTTGAAACCCATATTGAGGGAGTTGTGAAAAAAAAATGTAATTAGCCATTTTGTGGTGGCGGCCATCTTGGATTTGAAATTTATGATAGTGTATTCTACAAGTCAAGCCCTTTCATTTAATACCCATATAGAGGGAGTTGTGAAAAATATGTTACCTGCCATTTTGTGGCGATGGCCATCTTGGACCAATTTTCATCAAACATATATTAAGAACATAACTAAGAACATTCCCGACTAATTCACCTTTCAAACAAAAAAACAAAATTAAAATCGGTTCATCCGTTCGGGAGCTACAATGCCACAGACAGAAAAGAAGAAAGAAAGCCAAAATAATTAATTATTCTTTTATTGTAGATGCCTTAAGTACTCACTAGTATATTAAAATCGAATAACGCCCGCGAAATCGCTTGTATTACAACAAAAGAAAATTCCAATTGTTGAAGTTCCTTCCAGAAAATCTCGACCAATTTCTAGCGAAACTTTTCCAATTTCTGTAATAAAAGAATTGTGAATTTGTAAAGCGCGGCTCGGAAGCTATAACGAACGGTCAACAAATTTTCTATTTCAATCTTAGATACAAAATGATTGAAGCCTTAGGCCGGTTTCTTTATAAAGAAACGAGTCGTTTTATTTACTGATAATAATTGTTGAAACATATTCTATGGAAAAATATGTCAAAAAATAACAAGTTTCACTATTAAAAGGTACTTTATCCAGAAGTAACATAAAACATCGATCAAGATTGCCAGATATTTGTGTTACAAATTACTATTATTGCTACCCCTTCAACTGAGCTAGAATCCTAGATTAAATTGTTGGGTTTATTTTATATGTTTGGAATTCGAATACACTCCCTCTCGCCCATACATCACCTTATCCATTCGTCTGTTGCTCGCCGTTTTGATCTCTCTCCAAAAACATTGAATAATCCACACCATTGTTCTAAGTCTGGGTGTTCTTTGAGTCCATTGTTCCAACATTTGCAAAGAGGCCGCGATCCAGAGATTAACCCAAGCGCGAAACTTACAAAAGCAACATATTAAAAGACTTGTTAAAATAATTAATTAAATTCTCTTTAATTAGACTGAATCTATCAGTTGCTAATTATTATTAAGACAACTAATACTATTTGCCATCAAAGCATTGTAGCTTTAGCTTTAGGCTCACACTGAGCAGCAAAATGCTCGCTTAATAAAACTCCTATTTGATTATTTTGGATTAAACAAATTTAAACTCTGTTGCAATTAATTAAAACAGTTTCGCGGAGCCGCTTAGATAGATTTCTCGTCATCTTACGTTTACCCGAATGTTATACATTGTAATAAAGTATTTTGATTTCATATATACGGATTTTATCACCTTGTTAATTAACACGTTTATTACTTTATTTTGAAAATATTACACTACTACTGAACCTTGACTACTATTTCAAATTACCCTTTTTAATCTCCTCGTGAACATGGCTGCTGAAAAGAATTTATACATTCCGCTCAGCCTGTCTTGAACCTTAGTAAAATCAGACGATTTTTACTAGTTTTATTTTTGTTTTAAATCTCGAAACATTAAGATAAGTACTATACTCATTAGCACTTCTTTGATTTAACTTAGTACTGTTCACAGCTGTTCGGGAACGACTAATTGATTTTCTTTTAGAAGTTTTAGTAGCCAGCTGTATAATAGAAACTGTTCGGAGTCAGAGATAATTATTGAGGAGTAAGCTTGGGTTCTTGGCTGCTCTATAATAAAACTAGATTCTCCCTGCGGCTTTGCTCGCGTCAATTTAGATTTTGTCAATCATTGAAATATACGGGCAATAAAAAAGGTTTACACTGCGATCTTTCTTTATACGCTTCTTGAAAATACTATATTAAGATAATGAATATTTCAGTTATGCCTGATATTTCGGTTGCTTTTCAGCAGTTTGAATTATTTTATAGTAGATTTTATTTTAAATTAACTGCGATGAAATCTATAAACAGTAGGTTCTTTAATGTAAACGTATAACATTCGCGTAAACGTAAGACAATATAATAGTTGTATTATAACGGTATTATAAAAGCTTGTAGCAATATTATAGCAGTGTAACAGCAGGTTATAGCAGTATTATACCAGTATTACAGAAGCGTATAGCAGTATAATAGCTGTATTATAGCGGTATTTTAAAAGCTTGTAGCACTGTTATAGCAGTGTAACAGCAGGTTATAGCAGTATTATAGGAGCGTATAGCAGTATAATAGCTGTATTATAGCGGTATTATAAAAGCTTGTAGCACTATTATAGCAGTGTAACAGCAGGTTATAACAGTGTATAGCAGAAAAGCTTATAGCAGTATTATAGCAGGTTGTAGCCGTATTTTATAACACACCACACATTAGGATTCAATCGATTATATAAAATTATTACTGGCCTAGTGGCAGAGCAGTAGTGACTACGACTGTTGTGTTGGATAGCAGAGAATTTACTTGAAGCAGAGACTAATTCCTGGATTAAGTATTATCGCTCGCAAATTCTCATCACAGTTCGTTAATATTATCCCAGGATTGTGCATGAAGCGATTGAAATACGTAGGCACTAGATTTTCAATCGATCTGCGATTTGGAATCTAGTGATTACAATAACACAACCTCTCTTTGATCTGCAGTCGGTTAAGTCTTAGAGTACAGACTCGCTTGCTATTGGTGTGAATGAGGTCTCAGGTTTGTATCCCGGGTCAGGCCAACAAAAACTTAAGTAGCAGCCGTGAGTTAGGCAAGTTGCTCTGTTACACAACCCCGTGCCTCGGAAAGCAAACAAAGCCGGTCTTCCACCTAGTCTATCCGGTCGTGTCGGATTGTCGTCCCATTGGATTACAAGAGTTTAGGAACAGAGAGCGCACTAGCGTTTGCACACACCCTTGTTCACTATTATATTTACTGATCAGATGGCGAGCCTCCAATAAAATTGCCTGTCATTTCCAAAGATCGGTCTACAGGATTTTAGTAAAACTACACGGAAAAACAAGATTTGCAGGTGGATTTAGAAACATCTACTTCATAAACAGAAGACCACGTCAAACGTCAAGCCTTTAAAGAACATGTGAATAATGGCAGTCTAGGGCACTCCACTCTACTCTGACGGTCTACCTAATGGATTATAACTGCTCTTCAATAAAAAGATAAAATCTTATGGAACAACTGTTGATCTACTCGCTTAAGTGCTTCGCTTCTTAACCATATGGCTTGGAGCTAAACGTTAGTGGTTTTCCTCACGCACCAACTGGCTATCTACGAATCTGGCTACCTGTTAATTCTTGGCACATCGGTAGTGTATACGACTCACGTCCCTGAGAGTTCCATTCCCGGGTCGGGCTAAGTGTTATTGGGATGCCTTAGAATAACTGGTTCGTAAAATGTCCCTTATTTCCTATTTTTTTAAATACATTTCTTTTTTATAAGAATTAATAATTGCCAAAATAAATAAATCTAGCAAACTATGTAATGTATGTCTTTTATTGTAGTCCATATTTATGTACTCCCATCTCTATGTATTGTATTAATTTATCAATAATAGTTTATTAAATAAAATATGAAAGTAGAAACAGGAGTAAAAAAGAATATCCTATCTAGAAAAAATCTATATGTTGCGGGCGACATTATAAATATTCAAATAACGGACACAAAGAACACCACTACACAAGCATATGTGGATTTCATAAATTTTGTCCCTTGTGATATCAGTCCACAACAATAATCGCCGTAAAAATGGCCAGTAATTAGTAAAAGCCCGTAACAATGACCACTTAAACAAGTACGTTCCTCCTTCAATCATATATTTGTTAATTTATTTTTTTATTTAGCACAAAAGCTTCACAATTTGCATACAGGTGCTTATGTAAACATAATATGAACACTCGGGATTAGTATTCCGTACGCCTCGTCGCCGTGTGATGTTGTCAGATGAAAAGTTTAGCGCCGCGCCATCTGTTGCATTTTAGATTGAAGTTTTGACACAAAATGGCGCATACACGTTTCGTAAACAAAAACTTTTCTACATCAGCTTTTAACCGCGGCTTCTCTTGCTCGGGCCAGTACTTAATTCTGAATGAACGGTACTCCTTTTTTGTACCCTTGACAACGTGTACGCGAAATTTCATGATAATCAGTCGCGTTGAGGCGTGAAACAGTAACAAACAAGCTCGCAATTACAGTATTAGCTCAAAATACTTTTAAAATATACATTTTGTAGTTACTATGCTCTAAATTATAAGATCTAGGCTAGATCTAGAAATTTTCATATAAAAAAATATCCAAATAATGTAGTCTGTCAAGTTTTAAATAGTTAATTATCGCTTGATTTAACGGTGAAGGAAAACATCGTGAGGAAACCTGCATGTCTGAGAGTCCTCCATAATGTTCTCGAAGATATGTGAAGTCTGCCAACCCGCACTAGGCCAGCGTGGTGGACTACGGCCTAAACCTTCTCTCACTGAGAAGAGACCCATGCCCAGCAGTGGGACAGTTTAGATCAGGGCTCATATTATTTATAAGTCTTAATATACCAGACATACAAACAGACATAATAGATGCCTCTTTTTTAAAGGCCGTTTCCAAAATTTGGTGAATAAACATTTAAAATTATAAATACTGGTGTACTGGTCTCTATAAGTACTATGAGATCTTTTAGCAGATTTAACTGTACTTTTTTATTTCAGCGCAAGTACTTACAACGAATTATATACGAGTATGGAACTGGTCCGATCAATTTACGGGGACAACTGAGCCACGGTGAATACGCTAGCGCAGTCGCCAAATACAAAAAGTTGATTCAGCTATATGGCTACAAGTGTAATAAGAGGATCTCTGCCATCTTGAAATCGGTTAAGTGTTTAGCTATACTCGCGTGAACTTTTAGAAATTTCGAGCTTTTCGCCTATTCAGTTTTACAACTTAAAATCATCCAGTGCTTTGATCGATGACAATAAAACTACCTTTGCAGAATCTTTTAAAGATATCCAGTTTTGATAGTAAGAACTCGTCATCCAATTAACGTCGAAGGTAAGGCAATGATGATGCATTCCTCGATATGACGATACAAAGATCTGTATATTTTTAATAATTTGTACTAGTATGTGCAACTGATTGCTCTAAAGAATGAAAACATAATTATAATATACTGTTATGAATTGGCTGATAAATACAACTGCTATGCACGAGGTTCAAAACCCGGATCACTCTAACAAACGTAATAGGTTTTTTCTGTCAATGAATAATCATTTGCCCGAAATTATGCAAAAGGTATCGTACCCCCATGTAGGAATCGAATCTCACTATCCGCAGTGGCGGGGGTAAGGTAACTGTTACGCAATCCTTGTATAATATATTTTAAAGTAAAGCGACAAAGAATAATATATCCAGCAAATAAACGCCAGATAAAACTGGTGTCTTCCCCAAAAATTACTGCATTCTGAACTTCTTAAAGATTCGCCTAAAGTACCAACATAATAAATTTTCTTAATTTCAAAAGCCCCGTACACAATTGGTAGAACTGGCGACATGCCAAGAGCCAGGTTGTATGGAGCCAACACACTAGTGACTGTGAAGGCGTTGAAACGTCAACGACTATTAAGATGTATCTTTTTGCCTTTTGATTTGGTGTTGGGTGGATTCCAAGATCGATGAAAAGGTTGATATAAGACGGTAATATTAAACTAGTATTCGCACGCAGCTGCGCGTGATAAATATAAAGCACTGGTTTTTCCCGGAGCTTCGCTCTCGTTAATGCAGATTTCATCAATAAATTTTTGATCGAGTACCCTGAGTCCTTATCAATACCCCTGACAACGTGAATGCGAAAGTTTATAATAATCGGTCAAGAAGTTAAGGCTCAGGCCTTAACTACTCGACAAAAAACACAAAAACGCACATTCGCATTTATAATATTAGTTAGGGTAGCCCAAACTCACAATAAATAAATAAGGTTCCTTCTATTAGTGAAAGATTTATTTAAATAAGGATTAAGCTAAGCTAGTCTGTGTTATGTTCATATCCAATTTATAAGTTACTCCCATGACGAATTTCCTTAAAGTTGGTATATCGGTTTAGCTATTAAAATTTAATTATAAGACTGACAGACTGACAAATGTTCTAATTTTACAATTAACAATTTCTTTAATAATAACAATTTGTACAAAGCAAGAGACATATACAAGGATTTTGTAAACAACAATCCGTAGTTTGTGCCTCCCCCTACCAGAAAACAAACTGTGTTTGTGTCTGTGTGTGTAACTGCACCAAGACTGCACGATTGGCTTAGCGTTCCATTAGTCGCGTCGCCGCTACAGCCCCTTTGAGTGTTCAGCGTACGAATCCTACACGAACCAATGTCAATCAATCAATCAGCCCTTTGTAGTCCACTGCGGGATATAGGCTTCGCCCATTTTGCTCCACACCATACAAATCTAATTTAAGACAATGACTACTCATAATTGTTTTAAATCTGAATATACTTTAATTGTATGTTTTTAGAGCTGCATGTGTCACTAGGCCTAACCTCAGTGACCTTATTTACAAGTAGACAAAAATAAATAAAGATTTAATATACAAAGGAAAATAGGTACTTAAAGATTTATTCGCTATCTTATGTACAAGGCTCTTTAAAATATTTCGTTAGTTTTGTCAGATCACCTTAGCTATAGGAATTGTTAGGTGACAAACAAATTGAATTTATTGAGGAGCTCAGCCTTGGCTTATATACTTATATAAAGTGATGTCATGTTTCTGTTTGTGGCGTTCTGGAGACGACAAAATTATTATTTTTGGATCTGTCATATCACAGAATTGAGTTCTATGTTTTGTTTCAAATGGTGTCACTGAATTGGGCTTATGTATCTATCTATGAGTGGCGGTAGCTCAATGGAGAAGTTATCGGTTTTGCATTCAAGAGGATGTCGATTTGAATGCCATCCATTTGATTATATCAATATGAACCTATTTACACAAGCATAATAGGTTAGTTGGTGAGGATAATAAGAATACTAGTCAATTGTAACAAATATTACTAGAAATCTTTAAAAATATGTATGTCATTTTCTTTACCTTTAGAGAACACAACAGGAATCCTTGGTCTCGTGGCATAATTTAACAGTTATTTTACGAATCGATCCCAAGACCCTTTGACCTTATATTGGGTTCGATTTGTGGATCGTACGAAGTGTTCATAGATTTTCTTATTAAAATATTTTCAGTAGTAGTATTGAGTTTATTACTGCGTCCACAGTGAAATGCAAAACAATAAAACTGTGGCGGTAGGGACACATTTTATTTGCAAGAACATGAATATAATCACGGACCTATGTGTGTACAATGTACGGTGATATACATGTGTATGTGTGTAGAGACGGCTGCATTCCGTCGCGTAAGAAATTTAGTCGTGAATATACAGAGTAACGGAACTAACGTTTTTCATTTACTCTCTACTACACAAATAAGCCTAAAGTGGATATTGAATTGGTTGTCTAATATACAGGCATATTGGTGTAAGATTAAATATGTATGTAAGTACATTTTATTGTGAGAGATAAATTTGCTAGTATTGGTAATAAACTCTTGTTAGAATGCACGAGAGAGTGATATCCGTTGATTGTGATTGCTTGTGATATTTGCACGTACAAGTTTATATATACATATTAGCTAACCGTCGGGAATAGTTCTTTTTTTCTAGTCGAAATCTACCCTATGCACAGCAAATGGTTTAAGATGGTAGGAATCGGTGTTCTTTGTGTGGTCTGCCAAATATCAACTTGTAGTCGGTCTCCTGTTACACGTATTCATACACAGCAGACGATGAGAGAAAACGATGTTATGTAAAAACTTATTATATTCTTAAATACGTCCCTCGTTATGTTACGTTTTGTAGGTCTTGCTTTATATCCGAACTAATATAATAAATACGAATATGAATTTGTTTGTTACGCTTTCACGCCTTAACTACGGAACCAATCATCATGAAATATTGCATACAGGTTGTCAGGGGTACATAAAAGGACATGGGTTACCTTTTATTTAAAAAGAGTACTGTTCCCGTGGGATGAAATTCATTGCCAAAATCTAGATTATCGTGAGCGAAGCCGCGGGCAGAATCTAGTTATCCTCTATTTCAAATTGCATGTATTGAATATACACACACTGTGCTACTAAGAATTTATGTTTCCGAAGCTTATAGTTAAGCCGGCATGCCTGCAAGTTCGCGGCTTGGCAACATTCAGTACGCCGACATTATTACTCGGTTTCAGGAAACATGCAATACTCAAATTCGTACTAATATTACAGATGCCAATGTAGCTTTGTCTATTTGTTACATTAACTGCAAAATGTTTATTCTGTTGATTGCTAGAATGCCAGTAATAGTTTTGAGTTTAGATTGATTTTATTAATCCAAACTTAATATAAAAAATCTGACAGTGTTTGTTTGGTACGCTTTCACGGCTTAACTACTCGACTGATCATCATGAAATACATAGGACATAGGGTGCCTTTCATATACTAAACTACCGTTACTAACATAACCTAACTTTCATTTACGTGAGTGAAACCGTGGGGAAAAACCAGTTAGGTACAAATATTTTTTTTTGCTCTGTTTCAATCAGTAGGTACGTGTCAAAGGTAACCAGTGTCAACTACATACGTGACGTTAA
Source organism: Catocala nupta (assembly GCA_963675205.1). Taxonomy (NCBI): domain Eukaryota; kingdom Metazoa; phylum Arthropoda; class Insecta; order Lepidoptera; family Erebidae; genus Catocala; species Catocala nupta. Next base: position 4,347,288 of record OY776105.1, read on the forward strand.
TAAAGGGGTTTAAATATGAGTTTGAATTGTTCTCAACATGTAATCGATTCAGACACCGGGGATAAGTCTTAGTGTTATGTGACACCTATTATAAGCACGGCAGTAGCTTACATTAACTCGTCTGACACAAGTAGCAATAACAAATGGTATTAACTCTACGTAATAACTCGAGAGAGAGTTGATGGAGTGTCCCTATTTATCATGTCCGTTTTAAATAAGGAAATTATTTATTTAATACTTAGTTTTTGCCCGCGGCTTTGTTCGGAAATAATACTTTCTTTGTGGATAAAATATATTCTATGTCCTTTTTTGTATCCCTGACAATGTGTGTGCAAAATTTCACGATGGTCAGTGGAGTAGTTAAGGCGCGAAAGCTTGATAAACAGATAAAATCACAAAATTGTATTGTATAAAGACAATTCCTGCAGTAGGAATAATTCTTGTGTCGCGAGAGACTTAAAAACATTCAAACAACGGACACAAAGAACACCCAGACTCGTAACAACCATCTATGGATCACACTAAGTTTTGAACCCGTGTGAGATTCGAACCCACCAAACTCGGCACAATGCACACACACGCGGCAACACTGGCAAAGCGACCCACTTGAAACATTATGCCATTCGTGCAGTCAAAAAGTAAGTAAAAATACTTGAGATCATCGCCTCTAATACGAAGTACCTTACCTATTAACTCAATAGCTGAAATAGGAATTTCATAATACAAAAACGAAACGATCTGGTTGGGAATTTTTGTTTTAACGAGGCGTACAATTTTTCCTGTCATATTAAAATAAAATATTTATATTACAAGGACAAATTTCGATACACCTTTCCCTTGGACCGAATTAATTTTTCAGCGGCAAGAATAGCTTACTGGAATTGCGAAATTTCTGATATTTCATTTATTTAGATTATTTAAAATTATTATTATTATATTATTGGCTGAATGTTAAAGGTTGTTGTTTGTTTGTAAGAATTAAATTAAAAACTACTTAACGGATTTTAACAATTCTTTTGCCATTGTACAGTTTTATTATCACTGAGTAACAAAGGCTACATTTTATTTTAAAAAGTACTATTACTTAATTTTTTTTTTTACTTGTGGTATGCCTTGACGCGTACCTCTCCGCGGGGCGACGAAAAGGTTATGTCGGGCTCACCGGGTGAAAGATACCCCGGCAATATCGACTAAACCTACCACGGTGTTCCTCGACATAACCATAGGCGGCGGGGCCGCGCGAATCGCTTTCACATGCAATCGCGACCCCGCCGAGGTTTCGGCCCGCCGTATAAAACGGCAGGCCACTAGGTACATAACGCTTCCTCTACTGTCCCCTTCTGGGGGGGATAAAAAACACGACTCAGAGGAGCACGTGGGAACACGCACGCCACCTCTTGGACCTGGGGCTGATCGGGTGGCGAGCAGGCCCACACAACCCACCACCCTCCAGGTCTAACCTCAGGGTGGCTGGAGATCATCCCACGCCCTCCGGCGCCCGGTTCTGCGGTTGGGGAGAGGATTTAAGCGATCCTTCGCCCGCTCCGCCGCCTCCCTGATGGACATGACTTTCTCACAGAAGGAGGCGACGTCTTCCACGTCCTTTCGCGCCGGACCATAGATTGAACCACGGCCGGGAGCGAGAGCGCAACCAAACCGACTGCCGCGATCAACTCACGGCGCTGCGATGCCCAGGCGATCCAGGCAATCCGCCAAAGTGTGCAGCGCATATTAGGCATAAATGTAACCATATATAAATAGTAATGCTGCAGCCCACTGCATTATTCACAAATGAAATTTAAATAAACATTCTTTATTTAAAAGACAGCAAGTTATGATGGAAATCATTCCTGTGTCGCGGGGGACTTTACAAACATTCTAACAACGGACACAAAAAATACTCAGACTCGGAACAACTATTTGTGTGAAGATCGAACCCACAACACTCGGCGCAGTGGCAGTATTAGGGCAACCACTTGTACCTAAGACTGCACATCTACCCTATCCGTGCAATCAATGTCAGCTTTGACACATACACAGGCGTTAAAATACGTATACTAAAATAAGTTATCTCATATATATACTGTAGGTAATGGTACAATTAAAAACTTCCTCAAACATTATACGTTACCCTCACGACCCTCCCAACTTGGTCTGAATGAGAAACAGCTGAGACACACAATGTATGTCTACCCTCAACAAAACATGTTAGTTGTATTCGGTAAGAAGTAAGATTTGTCCAAATCCAAGCAATATTGGAAACGAGATCGTTATAATTATTTCTTCGATGGATGTCGTAGTGGTTTAAGCGGTCATCTCGCTGTTACTACTGCGGTGAATGCAATGGGTTCATTGTTTCCACAAATAGTTGCTCGACACAGAAATTATAACAAACAGGGTTTGACCCCTAACAAGGGAGGACATTTTTACAGATATTAATACTTGGCTTGATTTGACTGCACGTATGGCGCAGTTGTTTAAATGGTCGCCACGCCACTGTTGTACGTCGGGTGTAGTGAGTTCGACACGGGACAAACATATGTGTGATCCACAAATAGTTGTACTGAGTCTCGTCTTCGTGTCTGTTGTTTAAATGTTTGTAAAGTCTCCTGCGACGTAGGAAAGGAGACTAGTGCGGGAAATGTATTTTTTAAAATACAACTTTTTATGAAGCCAGCTTCTAACTGATATAAGTGACGAATTTTGAGTCGGCGCATGCCGACTTCAATTAGTTTCATAGGTAAACATTAGTTTACTAAAGGAATAAACTTATTAAAAAAAACTGAACGTAATAAGTGTCTTCCCAGAAGACACTTATTTTGAGCTTGGACGTTCGATATTAAGACTAAAAAGGTGTATTTAATTTTTAACCTTATACTATACCGCTGGTTTATTTTTATGTTGCAAAGATTTTTATCTGCTTTTGGACCGCGTAGTTAATAGGTCCCATTCGTTACCATGCGTAATTGTAAGGTGCCGATATAGATTATAAAGTTGGGTAAAGTGTTATTTTGTTTTTCTGTTAGGAATTTCTCAGTAGCAGAATGGAGAAATGCTTTGCAATGCTACAGACAATAACTTAACAGATAAACTCAACAGCTAACATATGCCTGACGTGAAAATCGAACTGCAGTCCTCACGATTGTGTAAAGAAATCCGGAAATGTGGGTGTGATTATAAAAAAGAAATCTAGTATTATTTTAGCACATATGATTATAAAATATAATATGTATTAAATACATACCGTACTTAATACATATTTTTATTTCATAAATAAAGTTTATAAATAAACGACCCATACCTTCCGCGTCATTTAAATCAAAGAAAGACTAGTCGACAGATTAAAATGATTGCACTTCACTGTCAACGACCTACTGAGGTCAATGACCGTCCACAAACCGCATAATAACCCGTTCATTACACGCTCTTCCGCTCACACAGTGTAACGAATCTCATCATAATGATAATAACGTATAAACCGCGCTCAAATATTCACAAACTGGTTTTTACCAGAACATTCTATGTATACATCGAACCGAGACAATCTCTCGGTGTTTAGTTATAACCCCGACCGCGCGTCGTCAGTTGGATAAATTAAGGACGGGTGAGGAAGCGGAGGGCGGGTGCACATTGTGTCAGCGTGTCACATCAGTACGGCTCTTGCTACAGAAGCGTCTCCACGCCAGTTCGCCGCACCGCACGACATTAAAATACGCAATGGATTGTGCCACAAATTCGATTGAAAATCAACACGAAACATATAGCGATGTCGACAGAGCCGAATATGAGAAACAGTTAAATTCTTACTACAGTAATCGAGGCGAGAACTCAAGTAAGCCTCAATGGACTAAAGATCGAGTGAAAAAAATAATACATTTACTCGAAGGGTTCAAATCTAGTAAAATTCTTCAAGTAAAGCGAACAGCCGCTCAATATTTCTACGCAAGAAAATACGATTTCATAGAAGAGAATGGGGAAAACGTATTAATTATTAAAATAAAGAGTAATTCTTCGGCAGCGTTGAGAATAATACCAAGCGAAAAATATTATGACTATATCTCCAAATGTCACTTGTCGAGCAGTCATGGCGGCCGAGACAAAATTGTTTACGAATTGAAGACGAAAATGCAAGTTATGATTCCTACGCCAGCTGTAGTCCTTTACCTAAGCTTATGCAAGACTTGTGTTGAGAAAAAAACTGGCCTTAGATGTGGTGTTGGTGTGGTGAAGTCTAACGTCTCAAGTGAAACCAAAAATCTCGGCCATGTGGACTTAATAGACTTCCAGAAGACTCCAGATGGCAATTACAAATGGCTGCTCAGTTATCAAGATAACCCAACACAGTTCTACTTTCTAAGACCTCTCAATTCAATTGAAACATCTGAAGTAGCATTGGAATTGTTCAAAATTTTTATGGAAGTCGGATGCCCGAGTTGTATCCAGAGTAAAGACCGTAATTTTACTGAAGACATTATTCAAGAGCTCACCCGTATACGGCCAAAGATACCAACACTTATAGGTAAAGCAAGAAATCTTAATATCCAAGAAATTATAGACAGCCGTAATAGAGATATAGAAACGAAGATACAGACATGGATGCAAGATAATGGCTCTACTTCTTGGTATGTAGGATGCTACTTAATCCAGTATCAAATCAACACTACTTATCAAAAGAAACTGAAGAGATCTGCATACAAAGCTCTGTTTGGTAAGCATTCAGACTATATTATATTAAAAAACATACCAAACTCTTAGCATCTCAAGATAAAGAATCACATAGAATGTCAGGAGAAGATGAAGTCGATAATAAAGAGTTACCATCCAACATAGATGATGAGAAAACGATTGATAAATACGATTCCTCAACATCGGAAAACTCTGATAAATATCACAAGAATATCAAAACTGAAGCCGATAGTAGCCCGACACAGGAACAAGACATAGATTCAGTGTGTTGTGTTTGTCGTAAGGAATCTAGTGGAACACACAAATGTTGGAAATGCGAAAGAGACGTCCATAAAATCTGTGGGAGGATAAACAATTACGATGTTGGCTTCGGATTGCAAATACTATGCGTCCAGTGTTTGGAAGGAGATCGTGTTAAATTTGAGTTTGAAGCTGAAGATGAAGATTGGAGTATGCAAAACTAATTGAAGAGCAACAATTGATGTATATTATTAAAGTCAAACCTAAAAGCTACCACTCTAGTATTCGAAACATATATAACAGATCATACTCCTGTTCTTCTAAACATTGAAACAACATTAAATCCTGCAAACAGAATTAAAAACATTATTAAAGTGGACTATACTTCTGTGTTTAGAGAAGTGACAAATGTAGATTTTAGTGACATACTGAACACCTACAATCCCGATGTTGCGGCTGAAATGTTAGTAACAACGTTAAGCTCAATTATGCAGTCACACTCAAAATCATGTAATGTTCCCTCTAAACACAGAATTATTAAGCCATGGATTACCAAGGGCTTACTACGTTGCATCTGAAATAGAGACTCCATGTGCCAACGAATGAAGTGTGAACCTGATAACTATATCCTAAAATTAACGTATACCAAATACCGCAACTTTTGCAATAAATTATTAAAACGACTAAAGCACACATATGAAAAGCATGAATTTCAAAAGGCAGAAAACAATTCGAAAGCTACCTGGAAAGTTGTCAAAAATATAATACAATCAGATCGTTCAAAAACTTCTCCCAAGGAGCTATTAAGGATAGAATCTAATGAAATCGCATCTGTAAATACTGTTAATGAGTAGTTTTCTGGTATAGGTAGTGAGCTAGCAAATCAGATTAACCCAAGTTCACGAAGGTATAACAATACGCCGGACGACAAAACCATTACACACACCCTTGTACTCATGCCGACGGATGAAAATGAGGTAGCTAACATTATTCGTGGGTTACGTAAGGATGCTGCTGTTGGATGGGACTCTATTCCAACACTTTTACTGCAAAAGTGTTCAACCACACTAGTCCCGATTGTAACACACATTTTTAATATGTGTATGTCGAAAGGTAAATTCCCCAAATGTTTTAATAAAGCCATTGTTCACCCAATTTACAAAAACGGGGACAGAGGCAGTGTCAGTAACTACAGGCCAATATCTGTATTGCCCACCCTATCAAAAGTCCTAGAGAGGCTATTGAACATTCGTCTTAAAATGTTTATGACCAAAAAACAATATTTTGGCATCGAACCAGTTCGGTTTTAGATCCGGAATGTCAACGGAGTGTGCAGTGGCCTCTTTAGTTGATGAAATAGTGGAACGCCTTGACAGTAAGGAAAAGTGCCTGGGCATCTTTCTAGACCTCACTAAAGCTTTTGACACCGTCTCTGTCCCACACCTTCTGTCAAAGATCGTCTGGGTATCCGTGGCTACGCCCATCGAATATTTGAGGACTACTTATCTGACAGACAACAATGTGTAAAAATAGATTCTTCGATCAGCAAATGTTCCTCTATGTTTTGGTGTTCCCCAAGGCTCAGTGCTAGGCCCGACGCTTTTCCTCCTTTATATTAACTCCCTATGTAATCTGTCACTCCCCAACTGCTCAATCTATGCCTACGCCGATGACACTGCATTGCTTATCCATGGTAATAACTGGGCCGATGTATATGCCCGGGCTGAACAAGCTCTACGTGATGTCATGCTATGGCTAACAAGTAACCTATTAACGTTGAATTTAAAGAAAACGACTTATCTTACCTTTTCTATTACAAACTGTACACAGCCTTCTCCTGACACTTTTACACTCAAAGCCCACTCCTGCTTCCCAAACATCCCAGTCTCTTCGTGTAACTGTCCCTGTCTTACTAGATCCACACAGATAAAATATCTTGGTATATATATTGATAATCTCATCTCTTGGAAGTATCACCTCAGTGATCTAACAGTACGCAGTCGAAAAATGATATTTATTTTTAAAAAACTACGCCATTCTGCTGATGAAAAAACTCTAAGAATGATTTTTTTATTACTGTATAACGTGACGTAATTTGTGGAGATGAAATAAAAACATTATTAAAAACATTAATTACTAAATAATAATAATAATTTATTTCCAAACTAAGTGTAAATACATTTGGTCTTAAATAATTTATAATAGGTACTTGAAATTAAGCGGGCTTGACAACCGTAGCATATTTGAGGACACTGTGAAATATATCTAGACATGTTTTCCATAAGAAAAAGAGCATTCTAAATTAATCCATATATAGCTGTGTTCGTATTCTTGTGATTCGTCGTAATTTATGTTATTTTATGAAGGTATCTATTTGTTTTTATAAGTTATGGGTAATTATGTATGTTGGCGTGTATATTTTCTGTACGATTTTGTATATTTACTCTTTATTTGTTATTTTATAGATAGGAATTCTTCAACAGATTTATAACACTTCTCTATCAAAAAACCTTTTAATTTAATATTGACTAGTTTATTTTGTGGTTGATCACATAATATTGTCTTAAGTTTACGCCAATGTTATACATTGAAATTACACTGCTTCATTCAGATTTAATCGGGATGGTAATTAACACTTTCATTTCCTAATTTTGACAATATTACACTACAGTGAACCCATAATACAATTGTATAAAATTACTAGCTGTGCTCGCGGTTTCACCCGCATTTATGGTTACTGCGCCGCCCCCGTGGGACGTAGCGTGATATTATATAACCTATAGCTTTCCTCTATAAATAGGCTATCCAACACTAAAAGAATTTTCAATTCGACCCAGTAGTTCCTAAAATTAGCGCGTTCAACCAAACAAACAAACTCTTCAGCTTTATAATATTAGTATATATTAAAACTGTAATGGCAATGCTGACGCAGAATTCTAGGTACCTACTACGTCGAGTCGCATTGATTCTCACACGGCAATCTTGTACAAGGCAGTTGTTGTATAGACCTTGTTACCTAAAGACGTCACTATTGTAATTTCTCTGATATAATAAACTTTATATTTGGTGGACATTGACCTTTCACTTATCTCCTGTACATAATAACACACAAAGTACTACGATTAGTGACATCAATAAAGTGGTGGCTCCATACAATTTGAGTGCGGAACAAACCGATCTGAAAAAGGTGTGCGAATCGACATTGTATATATAATTTTTAAAAAGTGTTGTTTCGCACAATTCTTGCGAACAGATGATGCTAAATGACAATAATATGTAGGTGTATGGCAATGATTATATATGTACTCTAGTGTGTCACTAGTGGTCGCTTCGCCACTGCCGCCGCGCCGAGTGTTGTGTTAATCCCACGAGACAAACATTTGTGTAATCCACAAATAGTTATTCTGATACTGGATGTTCTCTGTCTGTTGTTTAAATGTTTGTGAAGTCCCTCGCGACACAGGAATTATATCCCTAGTGCGGGACTTGTCGTTTTGAAATGAGAAATGACTTACTAAGTTGACTCGTACTAGAAATAATTCCTGTATCGCGACTTTACGAACATTCAAATAACGGTCACAAAGAACATCCTGACCCGGAACAACCATTTTTAAACTTTACTTTAAACTTTATTATTAACGGTTAACACACATTTTTGTGCCGTGTGGGATTAAAAGCCCACACTCTTTTAAACTACTACGCAATCTGTGTAGTCAACTATTTGTGAATCACACAAATGATTGTCTTGTGTGAGATTCGAACTCCACATATTCGTGGCGACAACGACGTGACACTTGCTCGATACGTCATCCGTAGAATCATACCAAGATTAACACACAAATCTGGCTTGTCTCAGGTGAATGTCGGTTAACCGCTTGTTATGTCCACTGATTGGCTTATATGCACGATATGAACGGACAGATGCACAGATTATCTAACGACTATATAACTTAACTAATATTAACAAACCTAACCACTTATAAATAAAACATGAAAGTAACAAAATATGGGTCTATAAATTTAATATAAAGAAAGGAAATGGCTGGTTCAGGCAGCGTCGTAAAATTCCTCAGAATCGCTGTCGACCGGGAAAGTGCCCAGGAGACTGACAGCATTGCCACGTTGAATGGCAATGCTGATTCTTTGAGCCAAGAAAAGTCCAGCCTTCTGGTCACGCGAAGCGTCGATTTGCCGCTTAGATATATCTCTAAAAAGCGCACGAGCGCCCGGACCCCATGAACCTAGCGTCTCCACCCCAAACGGCTCAAAAACGTAATTACCAATTAAATTACTGTATTTGCGCCGTTTGAGGTTTTCCGCCGCTACAGCAGCAGCACTGGCGCAGCTCACCGTGTTCGGAAGATGTGATGGCGCAAGGGTGTCGACGCATGTGGCGTCCCACACCAAAGGCCTACCCATTTTCCAAGGTAACAAAGACATACCATCGGGTCTTTTCCCATCGTCACGTACCAAGCCTATGGGTTCTAATACTGCTGGTACGCCGGCGGTGATAAGAGCACGACGGATAATGTCATTAAGGTGCGCGTGTCGTGAAACACGACCAGCGCTTCTGCTGCAGGACAGCCCATGGTGTCCGAGGCTGTCGACGGCTTCTCCGCAATGACAACGATGCGGAGAAACACACGGGGCACCTAAACGAAGACAGGTAGCGAGGCGGAATGTTGTATCGTCTAACATTGTACCTGTGTTGAACGATGGAAGTGCCTGAAGCCATAAACCCGATTCCCATTCTCCCACAGACAGCAAACGTGCGCGCTCAGCAACACTTACAGATGTAGTAAAAAGATTTTCTCTTACCGTGTTGCATAACGGCCCATCCCACTGCCTTTGGGAGAACGGGTTGGTAGGCAGTTCAGTATTTGGACAAGCCATTTTCCAGGCGTTCACGGCGTCGGTCTTACACAACACTTCTGAACTAACCAGTGTGGGTGCCAGAAAGTACCTGGTTAATTCATCCGTGCTGTAGACCGAGGCCAGGAACGCCGGTAAACTGACATCTGAAATTTTGCGAACGCCGAGCCCGCCTAAACGAACAGGTAGAGAAGCTTGAAGCCAAGCTCGGTCGTTCAAGACCACATTTAATATTTGCCTTAATGTATTCTGTATGATTTTGTCAATTTTAACTAAAAGTGTTAAATGTTTTCAAAACTGAGATGACCTTAAAGCATGAGTAAATTTAGGGACAAAAAGGCAGTAACGCATTATAGTAAACGACTATATTCCTTCGTCTTTGAGCTCTTGTCAGATATTGTAATAAAAATGATAATATCAGCTCGTAAACACACTGTCCTACTGCTGGGCGCGGACCTCTTCTCAGTATGAGAAGGGTTATGCCATAGTCCACCACGATGGCCCAGTGCGGGTTGGTAGACTTCACATATCTTCGAGTACATTATGGCGAACTCTCAAATATGCAGGTTTCCTCACGATGTGTTTTCTTTACCGTTTAATCGAGCGATAATTAACTATTTAATATGCACATAACTTCAAAAAGTCAGAGGCGCGCCTTGGGACAGAACTGGAGACTTCTGCATGCCAGCCCAACGGTCTCCCACTAAGCTATCGCCGCTTTGAGCTGTTGTCAAATATTAATACAACGTTGTGTATGTATTTTATATGACAGCAGCGATAGTCTAGTGGGAAGCCGTTGTACTGCTATGCAGAGTTCTTTAGTTCGAGCTCAAGACACGCGCCTCTGACTCTTAGAAGTTATGTGTGTATTAAATTTTAATAATCGCTCGCCTTAACGGTGAAGGAAAACATCTATATGTCTGAGAGTTCTACATAATGTTCTCGAAGATTTGTGATGTCTGCCAACCCGCACTGGGCCAGCGTGTATTATGGCCTAACTCTTCTCACACTGAGAAGAGCCCCATGCCAGGCAGAGGGACAGCTTATAAACAGGGGCTGATATTTATAAAGTATATATACTTATAAAGTATTTTATCAGAAAATAAATCTGATGTGTTACCTACATATATAAATAAGTTGTGTTATACGAATGTTACACATTGAAATTAAACTGCTTTAAACGAATTTTATCACAAAAGTGTAAACATAAATATATATGTACATATACTTAGCTGAGAGATAAAAATAATAATTTCAGTTTTAAACGACAGTGCTTCAAAGATAATGTAGAAAAATTATTTTCTGTCTGTGAAAATTATTACTAGGCTTGGTTACGTGTACGCTGTATTATTATTTTTATATGTATAATTCTTCTGTACGTGTGTTGACAGTGAACTCCTCCTAAACGGCTGGACCGATTTGAATGAATTTTTTTGTGTGTGTTCAAGTGGATTCGAGGATAGTTTAGATTAGTTTTTTTTTTCTTCTCCTTTACAGGACAACGTCTCTCGGAGACAGCTAGTATTTCTATAAAATTATTTCTGCACTAGGACAAATTCGGGTGTTATGTAGGTACCTTTTTAAATGTCATACATTTAAACAACGGGTACTTAATTATCGCTCGCTGTAACGGTGGAGAAAACATCGTCGGGTTTCCTCACGATGTTTTCTCCACCGCCATACGTATGAGAGTTCTGCATATTGATCTCGAAGATAATTATGTGAAGTCTGCCAACACGCACTGGGCCAGCGTGGTAGACTTTGACCTAAACCTACTCACACAGAGAAGAGGCCCATGCCCAGCTGGGGAACAGTTTAATATAGGGCTGATACTATTACCGTTAAAGCGAGCGATATTTATATTCTTTTATTTATCGAGGCTTTTATCCACAATGGCATGCCAGCCTCATCGCACCTTAACCTAAATAACACACAATTAAAACTAACTAACAATAATCATTGATAGCTAAACATTTTCATAAGTAAATCAGCTATTTCTATAGTAGGTTGAGCCAGAATGATTAAATATGGTGCTACATCAAATTTATTTGCTGTATACTTAACCATCAATGAGTCTCTCTCTTTCTTATTTTTCGCACACTCTGTAAAAAAATGGTAAATATCTTCTACCGTTCCACATGTGGTAAAATTAGGCGAATCCACTTATCGCATCAAGAATCCAAATTCTCTAGAAGGATAGTGGCCAGAGCGCAATCTATGAATTAAGACAATTTGAGATCTTTTCATTCTCGTTTCAATAAACCATGGTATTTGAGGAGGCTGAGACTTTATAGTTCTGTACCAAATGCCTTTTGTTTTACTCCGATCATCAAAATATTCTTTGAATTTATTATTACAAATTCTTCAACTTCTAATTAATCCGCACATAACTTCGAGAAGTCGGAGAAGCGCGCCTTGGATTCGAGCTCGAGACATCTGCATTCAGTGCAGTCTAGCGATCTTCCACTAGGCTATCGCTGCTTCTACTCAATTATCTATTATATGTATATTTATGTGCAAAGTTCACAAGGATTTCTGGGGTCTGGCAAAGACTCTATGTACTCATAATTTTCTGTCAAAATGAATCTCAATAGCAGCACAAAGTCTGGAACTACATACATACATACATACATAAATTCACGCCTGTTTCCCAGAGCGGTAGGCAGAGACTACGGATTTCCATTTGCTACGATCCTGACACACTTCTCTGGCTTCATTCTCTTGCAGAACATTTCTCATACACGCTCGCCGGTTTAAGGTGCTCTGTCTGGAAAGTCTGGAACTGTGCCCGCTAAAATAGGCTCGCCTCCTTACACGTAACACCTAAAAACATAACTGTAATAGTCTGCCTACCCCTTCATGGATATAGGCGAGAGACTATGTAGTAGAATTTTCACTAAGGAGTTAAGTATCACTCGACACTGCAGTAAGGTACTCGTACCATTCAGAAACGTTTTGTTCCAGTACAGTGCGCTTTCAACGGTCATTCTACAGTGCAGGGTCCGGCATTAACTGTGCAGTATTTCTCGAGCACTATTACTTATCCTTTCAAAGAAGAGGTTAGTGTAAACAGAGTACTAAGTACTTTTGAGGTGGAAATAGAAATTGTACGTAGTGTAGTAACCGTAGTGCTAGTGTGCTATAAACGCATGGCCAGTGTACGTAAATAAGACATGGAAGCAGTACTTACATACTAACCACAGTTTATTATTGACGCTTACTGAGTACTGGCGTACTGTACTACTGTACTGGTACTGTTTTGGGTTTAAATCCCACACGAGACAAAAAATTGTGTGATCCACAAGTGATTGTTCCGAGTCTGGGTGTTCTTGTTTTTCTTGTTTGTGTTGTATTCTTTGTGTACGTTGTTTGAATGTTTGTAAAGTCCCCCGTGACACAGGTATTATTTCTAGTGCAGGAGTTGGCTTTTTAAAAAAGAAAGAAACAAAGCAGTTTTGAAATTAAACTACTTTATACGAATTTTATATGTTTTTAATTTTAAACACTATTATTACATAATTTTGAAACATTAAACTACTATTGTTAAACCCTGTTACTAGTTACAGCCATGTTCACAGGGAGACTTAGTCTTAGTCAGTCTGTGAACATGGTTGCTGAAAAGCAACCGAAACATCGGAGAAAGTGTAAAATTAAATCTAAATAGATTATAAGATAAAATTATAAATTTAAATAGCTTAAATAGAAGTCAAAAATAACTAGTATCAGTGTAAACAATAGTAATTTCAAGTTATAAAATCATGTAATAATATTGTTTAAAAACGCGACAAAATCCGTATTAATTTATTTAATTTTAATATTGTTTAGTTTATTTCGTTTTTAAAAAGCCAAATCCTGCACTGGAAATAATTCCTGTGTCACGGGTGACATTCGCGTAAACGTAAGACGATGTTATTGATTCCACACCTACTTACTTTCAACTCTACTACTCAAATTGGATGTTACTGTTAATGTTGCGCGATGGCTATTGGCTGATCTGTTTTGGTTCATTTATTTACTGTCAATGTGAAGAACTCAAACTAACTGATATAATAATACGTTACTTTAGCGATTCGCCTTAGATTTATTAAGCCACGCCTACTTCCTGTAGATACCGTGGTGCCACTTTTTAGCAGTGAGAATACTTCTATGTTTTATTTCCATCCAATGCGCATGTCGCATTGGTTTACGTGGTCAACTCGTCACTGTTGATGTACCGAATGTTGTCAGTTCAAAGCACAAAGAAAATAGCACGGTGACAAATATTTTCGCGGGATAAACTCTTGTGCTGCACACAATTTTTTTTGGATGTATAGTGATGAATTTTGTGATCGATTAGATGGATATTGCTGTGGCTGTTTTTGTGTCAGTTTTATGAATGTTGGTTGCTAAGAATTTTATAACAGAAATGCCTTTAAGAGGTATAGCTGGCAGCATTCACATACAACCGTACTCTCCTGTTTCTTCAATTAATTATTAAATAATAACTTTAGAATGAATCAAAGGCAAAGACGCCCGGATGTCATCACTGCGGTGACTGCCGCGATGTTGTTGTGGACACGACACTTTGGCGGAATGCCCCGCTTGGGTTTCGCAGCGACGTGAGTTGATCGCGGCAGTCGGACTGGCTGCCCTCTTACTCCCGGCCGTGGTACAGTCTATAATGCGGAGTGAGAGATCGTGGAACGCCGTCGCCTCCTTTAGTGAGGAAGTAATTTCCATCTAAGAGGCGGCGGAGTGGGTGAGGGAGCGCTTAAACCCTCTCCCTCCCCAACCGCAGAACCGGGTGCCGGAGGGCGCGAGATGACCTCCAGCCACCCTGAGGTTTTACCTGGGGGTGGTGGGCTGCGTGGGCCTGCTCACTACACAATTAGCACCAGGCCCAAGAGGCGGCGTGCGTGTTCCCACGTGCGCCTCTGTGTCGCATCTTTGTCCGCCTCAGAGGGACGGTGGAGTAAGTTTTTTTTGTGAAGTAGCTTGCCGATTCACACGGCGCACTGTGGGCTGAAAATCGACCTCCATAGACATAGAAATGAAAGTTGCTAGATGTTCGTTTTGTTGACAGATATGGCTTCTATTAGCTATTATACACATAACAATGTCGTCTGAGCTAACTCCGCACAGAAATGAATTTATTATAAGGTTTTTTCGAAAAAAATGTATGGAGCTAGCATGAAAAATCTGAATATCTCTGAACTTGCAAGGAAAACCGTAATATCCTCAGAGATGGTTATAGGACTAATTATTTGTGATTTTTTGACATACTTCATATAACGGTACCTGCTGCAGAATTTTTTTTAAAAATCATCTAATTTTTAATTAATTTTTTTTAACATTAAACGATTTGTTTTATTGTAAAAGTAAAGAAACAACACGTTATATGCATATAATACTAAATCTTCGCCAATTATTTGTTAAAATATCAAGAAAATTATTTTTGCCTTACATAGTATATATGTTTTAAAACAGGTAATTGGATACCATTACTAAACTTTGCATACAGGTAAACCACTGAATATTAAATTAGCCTTCTAATGAGTTCTGAATAAGAGATTAAGTGGTTTGCAATATCGCACAATGGTAACTACGGAGTACACTAATTAAATTCTTACAGGTAAGTACATAAGTAAACTAATTAGTTAATTAGACATGTTACGAGTTCTAAGAAATATTTTCGACAACTGTCTAATTATTTTATTATTATGTCTAAATGAAGGTATTTTTTTAAATCATTAAATTCTACTAATGTCAAAGTAAAGATCAATCGATAAGTTAGTTATTTTATTAACGCTAATAATAGGCATTAAATAAAAAGAAAAATAAATTAAAAAGGTATTTTTTAATAGTTGATAAAATTTATATAAAACAAAACATAGGTACAAAAGTATGCAAAAATATAAATAGGTACAAGAATAGTAATATAAAATATTTAAAAATAAATCAATTGCAAAACATAGTTACGTACCAA
This sequence comes from Catocala nupta, assembly GCA_963675205.1. NCBI lineage: Eukaryota > Metazoa > Arthropoda > Insecta > Lepidoptera > Erebidae > Catocala > Catocala nupta. The sequence continues at coordinate 4,363,051 of OY776105.1, forward strand.
AGCTAAATAACGAAAGATCATGAAAAAATTACATTGAATAGAATTATAATTAAAAGCACAAAAAGTTTCTAGTTTTCCTTATCACTCTCGTCGATTTCTGAATCAGAATCTAGATTGCCTAGAAACTCAAAGTCAGTTTCTTGAAACTGAATTAAATTGAGGGTTTCAGGAAATAAATCCTCCTTTTTCTTGGCATCTAACTTGGGCCTTTGTACATTTATAAAAGGATCCGAAGAAACAACTAACATATTAAGGATATCATGATTCGAATCTTGCCTGCTCTTTTTCTGCGAATGATGTTCCCGAAACCTCCTAAAATCTTTATTGCGAGACTCGGATGCTTCTTCCGAGATACTTCCTATGGGTACAACATCATTCTTCTCGATTATGTCTGCCCCGTGTATAAGTAATTTGTGAACGGTTGATGACATATAGTACCAGTCATATAATTCCACGTACCTCTCTGCTGTTTTGAAGGCATAATCTTTAAATTTAATTATATCTACTTTTTCCCCGGAAGTTATTGCCTGTAAAATCACAGCAAATCTTCTTATTAGTTCTTCGTCCAACCCAGTAATGGCTGCAGTTTTATGGGGAAATTTGAAAAACTTTCTTGCAGTGTTGCCGTCATTAGTAGTTCCGGAACCTTGTTTAACAATGTCAATCAATAGATTTAATTCGTCTTTAAATTTGTCTTGAATAATCTTTTTTCTCTTACTTAGCATTTCTTTGTGCTCGTTACCTCTCGCAGCCCACTCTTTAAAATCTAGTCTATACGAAATATGTAGTAAACATTCCATACAATTTATACGGGCGTGTAGAGATGACAATCCAAACTCGTATATATCAGAAGATACGGTCTTTGCTGTTACTACACTCAAACGGTTCATTTCTGTCGGTTTTGCCAGACACAAATAGCATGATGAACTTGATCTGGCTTGAGACAAATACGTGCAGACTTTACCATCGATCATTGTCATCATTAGGTGATGATTCACCCTGTTTCTATTATTGCACTCTGTAGGAATGAGAGCCTTAATTTCTTCATCCATTCGTCGTTTGTGTTCGATGACTACTGCTTCGCTTTCCTTCACAAAAGTAAATTGAACTGGACGACAATACATTGCTGAGCATGGTTTTGGGTTCATCCACAAAGTATTGTCTCCATCAGTCAGTTTTAGTGGCACCAAGGAAGTCATGAAAATACTTGAATCGTCTTGATCGCTATTCATTTTCTGCTTGTATCGGCTTTGGTTTAACGCACCATCGAAACCCCATTTAGATATCAATTTTAAATTCTTATTTTGCACATCATCGTTAGGAAAACTTTGGAGGATTCTTTTGACCGTAATGTCGAGTAAAGCTTGAAGGGTTATTCTTGCCGATGAATCGGTCACTAACACTGATTGCTTCGGAGGATAGCATGCCAGCTTGGTTTGTTGCACTTTATAGTAGGATGGATAAATATCCTTTCTACCTTCCCGAATAGCTGACTCTCGTAAAGTGATGTATTGCCACTTTGATAATTTTAATGAAAGGAGTAATCCAAGTGCTTTTTCTGGTGTAATTAAGATAGTTTTCACCGGTTGCTTAAGCGTTTCCTTAATTTTAGAGGCTGCTTCAGGATGTTTCAGCATATATTCGATTACAGATGCGATATCCTCACAACCTTCTTCCTTAAAACGCGCTGCTGCTGTATATGCCAATTCACTGGGATTGTCAGTTTTATGCTCATCAGATCTTCTCTTCTTCTGTTTGCTTTCCAGATCTTCGAATGGTTTTCGTGACCTCTTTGTCATTGTACCAACAGAGTATGATGTTGAGGGTTCTGGAGAGATTGATCTTGATCCCTCAGCAACAGTTGGTTCTTGAGCGACTAAATTTATACAACTTGGCCAATCGATAGTTGCTTGCAGCCAAATTTCGTATTGTTTTCTAAAAGTATCAAGAATTCGGTGAGATTTTTGCCACCTTTGTGATGCAGCTCGTACAAATCTCCGACAAAATTCTTTTAGAGTCACTTGATCTTCAACGGAAAGACAAACGTCTAGGCGGGATATAACTTCACTAAACAATACCTCATGATCAAATGAAGTACTCTTACATTTTTACGTTACGTTACACACACTATCACTCCAAAACAAAATAGTACATTAACACATACATACCACAGTAACCTTTTACAAACACACGCAATTTATGGTTATATATTAATGTATTCTATTATTTTTCTTATAATAAACATTACAACACACGATTATCTTATATCTATTATTTTTAAAATATTACAATATTTTTGGCAATTATTGTATTTTTGTGCAAAAAACTATGTTTACAATCATGCTTACATTACTACTATAACATGTATTAGACAATATAGACCTTATTCACTATTTCTGGCTAACCTAAACACATCTCATAAAATTTATATCTTTAAGCTAAGCCCCTTACATTTTTATATATTTTCACGAATATTTTTTTCACCCATAAACAACCACGAATCATATTCGATGCAACTAATAATTTAATTCAAAATATTGACAAATTCGACATTGTTATGCCAATTACTTGTGAACCTGAAAAATGCGCCTCTTATCTTAACTCACCACAACAATACCTAAAAGTTTTACAACAAAATATTCGCAGTATAAATCGTAACTTTCAAGAATTGCCCATTCTGCTCAAAAGGCTAGAAGTAACATGTGATATTATTGTGTTGTCAGAGTGTTGGTTATCACGAGTAATAAATCTGCCACTCCTTCAAGGTTACAACGCACATAAAACCAACGACAACTATAATCAGAACGATGGCATAGTTGTCTACACAAATAGCAACTTGGAATGCCTTGTGGAGGAACCGCCTCTAAGTGAAGCTAATTGTTTGACAATAAAAATGGAAAACAATACAGTAGTAATTGCGCTTTACAGACCGCCTAGTTTTAAATCACCTGATAATTTCATCTGCTCTTTACATCATCTATTACAAAATTTGACTAATTTCAAAAATATTATCATAGTCGGTGATATAAACATTGATTTAATAGGAACAAGTCAGGAGACTACCGCTTACTTGGATACTATCGCCTTTCATGGACTCCTTCCTGGCATTAATACTCCAACCAGAGGTAAGTCGTGTTTAGACCATGTCATCTTAAAGACAAAACTAAGTGCAACAACATTCTCCTTAGGCACGAGTATTACTGATCATGAAGCAATATTACTGTGTCTAAAAACCCTAACGAATAAAAATAAGCCTTCTAAGTTAAAAATGCATTTTAAAATTGATTTCGATAAATTAAAAAATGAATCATATAATTGTAACTTTAATAAAATTTATCAAGAAACCAATCTAAACATTGCTACGAATAATTTTATTAATATAATACAAAATTTAATTGCTAATAATACTATAAAACGTTTGGTTCCAAGAAATAAATTTATAATTAAACCGTGGGTTACTACTGGTATGTTGCGCTGTATACGTACTAGAGATAGAATGCATAAGAAATTAAAAGTTGATAACAGTATAATATTAAAAATATCGTATATAAGATACCGCAACCATTGTAACGCCTTATTAAAGAAGCTCAAAAAGCAATATGAGAGAGATCAATTACTAATGTCGAAAAGCAACTCAAAAAGGCTATGGTCTACTATTAAAACAATCACAAATAGCGAAAATAGAAATCAACTACCACTGCAGCTGTTAAAGGCTAACCGAACACCCTTAGAATCAGTTAACGAATGCAATGAATACTTTTCGAATATTGGGAAACAACTATCAGATAAGATCCCTAGCCATTCCACCAGTTTTAAAAGTACTACTGAACCACCACTGAACTCCTTTGTTCTCCTGCCTACTGACACTGCAGAAGTTGAGAGAACAATTCAACAACTAAAAAGTGATTGCGCTCCTGGCTGGGACCAAATAAGTGCTAGGTTAATGAAACACATATCTGATTCGGTTGTACCAGTTATAACAAATTTAATAAATCGCTGTTTTGACTCTGGGGTTTTCCCCAACGCTTTAAAAAGAGCTGTGGTCCATCCTATACATAAAGGAGGAGACAGAGACAGTGTCACAAACTACAGACCAATCGCTATTTTAACAACTTTGTCCAAAATCTTTGAACGTATTATTAACCTTCGATTAACAAAGTATCTAGAAAACCATCATCTACTCTCGGACAAGCAATATGGTTTTAGATCAAGTCGGTCAACAGATAATGCGATGTTTGACTTTGTTAACTTTTTAGTCAGTAAGCTAGACAAAAAGGACAAATGTTTGAGTATATTTCTAGACTTAGCCAAGGCCTTTGACACTGTCTCTGTTTCACGACTTATAAACAAATTGGAAGAGTTTGGGATTCGGGGTCAACCGCTAGCATTATTGTCCGATTACCTAAAAAATCGAACCGAATGCGTGAAAGTTGGGGATTATATCAGTGATGAACTACCAATTAAATTTGGCGTGCCTCAGGGCAGTATTTTAGGTCCTACCCTGTTTCTTTGCTACATAAACGAACTGTGTTCGCTTAAAATAAAAAACTGCTCTATTCAAGCCTACGCAGACGACACTGCTCTTACTTTTTTCGCCGAATCGTGGAATGAACTTTTTAATCTGGCACAGCGTGGAATTAATGTAGTGTGTCACTGGCTGTCAACTAATTTTCTGACCTTAAATGACGACAAGACTAAATACATTGTGTTCTCTATCCAAAATCGGGTAGAGGTAGCCAATCTTCCGAATTCTATCATTGCACATAAATGTAACTTCCCTCCAATCCCAAATTGTAACTGTACTCACTTTAGTCGTACCCAGAGTTTAAAATATCTCGGCATTGACATAGATGCAAATCTAACTTTTGAAAACCACATCCAGTCTCTGTCCAAAAGAGTTCGAAACTCACTTACATCTTCAAAGAACTTCGTGGTGTAGCAGAGAAACAGACCATGACGATGGTTTACGAAGCCTTGGTACAGTCTGTATTGGGTTACTGCATCACAACATGGGGTGGTGCCTGTAAAACTAAAATGATAACACTGGAAAGAGCTCAAAGACTAATACTAAAAGTTAGTTTATCCAAGCCGCGTTTATATCCCACTTCCAGACTGTATGAAGAAGCCCAAGTGCTGACTGTACGCCAATTATATATGAGTCTGTCCTTCTAAAGCACTCTACTATATCTGAGGAAAGAAAAAAGCACCTAGCCCTGTCTAGAAGGAAATACGCCATATGTGAGCCTATTACAGTAAGCACCAATTTTGCACAGAGGTTTTTCATGTTTATAGGAGGAATGTTATATAATAAAGTAAATAAAATGTCTGCTATTGCAAATTGCACTAAGTCAGAATGTAAGCAAAAGGTAAATAAACTACTATCAAATCTAAATTATTTTGAAACCGAAAATATCCTTGATGTCATAACATAGTAATACTTGTTTAACTATTTTCTGTTATTTACTACTTATGGACATTTAAAAAAAAAAATTAATTTATTATATAAAATATATATTTTAGTATGTACGTATTGATTTATATATGTAAATCATATACCTATCGTCCACACAAACACACACTCACACACACACACACACTCTCACGCACACACACACACACACACACACACTCACACACACACACAGACACACACACACACACACACACACACACACACACTCGCACACTCAGTGTATTCACTCTCACATCATGCACATGTAATTGCTTGTCACTGTATAAAAATGAAATGGGGGCCTGGAGTTCTAAAATACAGGCCTAGGCTTAGTTTAGACTCCAGATCTCCCACAAACTACAATATTGTCACATGTAATTTTTCACAGTGTATAATGTAACTATAAATATTTGTAATTTGTGGAGATGAATAAACCATTTTTATTATTATTATTATTATTATTTTAGAAGAACGAATAGGTCTAAATTGGTATTTAAACTTTCCATTATAAAATTTCACAGTGATATGTTAGGGGTAACAAAGCTTAGAATAAACTAAATTATGATGCAAAATGTTAACCATTTTATATTTCAGTCCAACATTAGTTAACGACCTCATTAGACAGTTGTCGAAAATATTTCTTAGAACTCGTAACATATCTAATTAACTATTTAAGTTACTTATGTACTTACCTGTAAGATTTTAATTAGTGTAATCCGTAGTTACCATTGTGCGACATTGCAAATCACTTAATCTCTTATTCAGAACTCATTAGAAGGCTAATTTATTATTCAGTAGTTTACCTGTATGCAAAGTTCAGTAATGGTATCCAATTAACTGTTTTAAAACATATATACTATGTTAGGCAAAAATAATTTTCTTGATATTTTAACAAATAACTGGCGAAGATTTAGTATTATATGCATATAACGTGTTGTTTCTTTACTTATACACCAAAACAAATCATTTAATGTTAAAAAAAATTAATTAAAAATAAGATGATTTTAAAAAAAAAATCTGCAGCAGGTACCGTTATATGAAGTATGTCAAAAAATCACAAATAATTAGTCCTATAACCATCTCTGAGGATATTACGGTTTTCCTTGCAAGTTCAGAGATATTCAGATTTTTCATGCTAGCTCCATAATTTTTTTTCGAAAAAACCTTATAATAAATTCATTTTTGTGCGGAGTTAGCTCAGATGACATTGTTATGTGTATAATAGCTAATAGAAGCCATATCCGTCAACAAAACGAACATCTAGCAACTTTCATTTCTATGTCTATGGAGGTCGATTTTCAGCCCACAGTGCGGCGGGTGAAACCACGGCGGGGTCGTGATGCATGAGAAAGCGATTCGCGCGGTCTCGCCGTCTATGGTTATGTCGAAGAACACCGTGGTAGGTTTAGTCGGTATTACCGAGGTATCTTTTCCCCGGTGAGCCCGACATAACCTCTCCGTCGCCCCGCTGAGAGGCAAGCGTCAAAGCATTAAAAGACGTAAAAAAAAATTGAATACAAAACAAATAAATACGACCAAAAAATTTAATTTAAGTTCAAATCACAATTAAATTTTATTTTTTGGATATGAATTTTAAACGAATTCGTAAGGTATTGTATAACGCTGTTCGTAGAATGTACCAAAGTAAAAACAGAGCTATATATTTTGGATGCTAAGCAACAGATCTCATTAATAACTCGCAAGGACTCGTCGTATACATCTGTTTCACTGGGGCCATGACTTCAACGAGCAAACAGTTTTACCAGACGCTTGAAGCGAATGAATTTATACGGATATCGTTACGGTTCATTTTAATTACATACATACATAGTTACTCTCACACCTAAATCCACGAAGGGATGGTCAGAGTTGTATTACATCCACATTCCGCCAGCTAAGGTTTTAAGTCCCACGTCATAGGAAGCGAGCATTTCACTATTTACTGGACACCGTTCCAGATTTCGTGCTGTTAATAAGAATTTCTAGACAGATAAGATTTCCTAAAATAAAATAATACTCTGTCTGACCTGGTGATTGAACTAGAGATTTATGTACAGCAGTCGTATATGCATGAGTAGGTTCAGGCCATAATCCACTACACCGGCCTATAATGGGTTGGCAGACTTCACACATCTTCGAAAACATTATGGAATACTCCCAGACACGTAGTTTTCTTTACCGTTTCTTGTAAATATAATACAATATATTCGCAATATTTACCTCAGTAAAAACAGAGCTATATATTTCGGGTGCTAAGCAACAGTCCTCATTAAAAACTTGCAAGGATTCGTCGTGAACATCTGTTTGACTGGGATATGACTTCAACCAGAAAACCGTTTTATTCAGACGCGGCAAATTTTAATTACATACATAGTCTCACGCATACCTATATCTACGAGGCGATAGACAGATACCTCGTCATATACTCGTCACTCACTACTGCTACGGCACTAAGGCTCCAAAGACGCTGTTACTATAGCCCCGCGTAGAGCAATAAATTTACATAGCATGGTACGACTCAGCAAAAATATCTTCACAATTAACATGTTAATCTTACTGCGTCAAAAGAAAAACGTGTTTATGCGACTATTGAAGCGTGAACTAAAAATTAGGTTATATGTCTGATTACTGACAATGACATGTTGATTCATGGGACCAATGTTGTATGTTTGGTCTCATCTTTGGGATTCTGGTACGATTCCTGGATCTGGAAGGAATAATTACGTACTAGATTATGCCCGCGGCTTTTTTCTGCATGAATGGTACCCTATGTCTTTTTCTGTTCCCCTGACAACGTGTATGCGTAATTTAATGCTGATCGGTCGAGTACTTCAAACGTGAAAGATTTAGAAACAAACAAATATAAATTAGTTAATATTACAGCAGTGAAGGATTTAGATTATAGTTGTAGACAACAATAGACTGCCCGTCTATCGCCATCTACTGAGTACAGTTCTACTTCATGCTACTGAAGATCGAATCCCAGAGCTTATGCAGTCGTATTCGCTACCCGTGCGCTACTCTACCCTACGTCCTTTTTTGTACCTCTGACAACGTGTATGCATCATGTCATGATGATCGGTCGAATAGTTAAGACGTGTAAGTGTAACAAATAAACAAACTCACATTCGCATTTATAGCAAGTTAGGATATCAAATGTTACATTTCAAGACAAGCTTCACGAAATATAACCCAGTCACGCTCACTAAAAGGCTAAAGACAAACAAAAATACTCGTACATCGCTTATAAAAACACCCTCTATGTAAACACATAGTACTATCTAGATGTAGGCAGGCCCTAGAGAACACTATTCGTGACACATTACGGTAATACGCGATGGAGTGCATGCCGTGACGGACAATAGTTTTAATTATTTAGTGCCTAGAAGCGCCTACTACTGGTACATAAATATAAAGTGAAAATACAGCGAGATCTTTTATTCTGAAGTGGGAGTCTTAAGTGATTTTAGACAGCTGGTAAATTATTGTCACTTCGTTGCAACCTAATAATAAATAATTTAATTTGCTCACTGTAATAACCTTCGACGTTCACAAGTGTTATTTTGTGCAACATAATTTTTGACTTTCGTAACATTAATTTTAATTTTAATGACAAACAATTTCTTACATTATTTTGTTAACAATTAAAAATTATAAACTTTTACTCAACTGCGGACAATGAATGATGGGTACAATTATAGCGCGATAAGTTAAAACTGTAGAAGTTTCTATGTCATTTGTAACTCGTTGCATTACATCGAATGATGTGATTAGGTAATTAATTTATTCACAAGTTACACTACAATCGGACATAACTAAATGTTTATGGTTATGTCAATGAACTGTTTATTTACCTTTATTAATAAAATTATTATCACATTAATAGTAATTTACATATTTAAAATGTCCCTAGCCCATGTTAATTTGTTTATTAGTTAGGATGTCCCTTCCCCTTTTACTACCAAATAACACCAGCAGTATCGAAAACACGTAGTACTAACGTAACACAATTCTTACAACAATAGACGACAAAGGAATTACAGCGGCTCGTTCTTTTATTAATATAATGCCACCCTTTGTGTATTATACAAACTTTTACATCACGAACGTGTTATATACGTGAATAGTCTCACGCATATGTCTCCGAACGGTTTTAGCAACAGAACATATAATAAAGATATAAAGGCCTTGTGGACGAGGCAGGCGCGCCAAACGAAACATGAGCAACGCTCATGCTAAAACTGTTCAATTGTTTTGTTACTAACGTATTATATGATCGTGTGTTTAACAGAGTGTGCGATAACTTAGCGACATAGCCGACATCTGTAGGGTTCTCTGGTAGCGGGTGCAATTATAGACTTAAGTACAGTAAATAGTTACCGAGTAGAATTATTAGCACTAATTACAATTTGAGCCCAGAGAACCAGCCAGCCCGTTTGAATGGTCTGCTCTTGTTCGTAGCATTCGAATGAATGCCTATTGACGATCGTCTCACTTCAAAATATAACTGTCACGGCCGTTCCCCGCTCTTGCTCGTACAATGAAATCAATTGAGTGTATTATTGTCGCAAAATTATCGTAGTCCCGACATATACATACATAGTCTCACGTTTATATCCCCGATGGAGTAGGTTGGGGTGTATTATGTCAACAGTTCACTAGGAGCGGTTTTAGGTATCACGTAATATGGAGCGAGTCTTAAACCATCTACCAGACACAGTTCCAAATTATGTGAGATTTTCTTGACAAAACTAACTAACAACACTTCGGCTGACCCAGAAATCGAACGTAAGGCGTCGTGCACAGTTGTAGCATCTACTATCGTTGCGCCATAGAGACAGTCAAGCTGTCGCTACTACGTATAAATAGCTCGATTGCTACTGGAGTTTGATTCTCAAGTCATGCATTAGATATTTCTAGCCAGAAATTCTTATTAACTGCACGGGTTCTGGAAGTAGACCCGCCCGTTATCAAGAGGTTTCTAAAACCATAGCTAATGAAATTAAGATTAACAACATCTCTTTTTTTATGATATAGGTGGCAAACGAGCAGACGGATCGCCTGATGGTAAACGACTACCGCCGCCCATGCACACCCGCAACACCAGAGGAGTTACAAATGCGTTGCCTGCCTTTTAAAAAGGATTACCTCTTCTGGTTACCCCTTCACGGACATAAGCATGAGACTATGTACATATAATATAACATACAACATCAAACATATAACTACCGTATTCATTGCAGGGTGAATGAGGCAATTAGCTAAGATGACTGTTTTAAAAGCCAGTAATGTACTGTAACGACAAAATTGGCTCTAAATGAACTCCATTAAATAATTTAATTGACATACGACGTCGTGATATTCCAAATTGTAATGAGTGATACATGTACGTGCCATAATGACGAGGCGTTTTTGATATGATAGACATTATGCAGGCGTTACGCAGATGGTAGACAGCGGGCCGGGCAATTTGATCGGCGTTGTAGACCACTACCTTTCCTCCACGTTTATGATTACTGCTCTACTCTTGTAGGTCGTAGCGTGATGTTATAATGTTATTTCTTGATAAAATAGGTATTTAATGGTGAAATAATTATGAAAACAGTTCAGTACTTTCGGAGTTTATTCATTACAAACAAACAAATCTTGCCTCTTTTTAATATAAGTATTGACTAGTTTTCTCAGCGGTTTCAAAAACGTTTATGATTACTGCTTCACTTCTGTGGTGTTCCGTGTAGCGTGATCCTGTATAGCTATAAATATGCTATAAACTTCCTCAAGAATTGAGCTATCAAAAATATAAGAATTATCGAATCCTACTGTTACCAGTAGGAACCCATCCAAGTATAAGTGCGTTCAATCAATAAATAAAGAAATTCCTTAGCTATGCAATTGCCGTGTATGTCGTTTATGACGTTTGTGCCGTTTGTGCCGTTTGTTCCGTTTGTGCCGTTTGTGCCGTTTGTGCCGTTTATGCCGTTTGTGCCGTTTGTGCCTGGTCAAGTCCGGCTGACATTGACCGATAAAACAAACCGTGACCGCCGTGACGACTGTAACCGCGGGCACTCGCGGCCGACAAAGCTAGGATTTTCTGTTTATCGTCTGCGCAACGCGTTAATAGACATTTAACAAACGATTTTATCTACCATGTTGAATTAATGACGTAAGCTTTAATGATTGTGGACCTCGTGTAATTGGTTGATAGTCTCCTCGTCAAGTAAGTCATAGAAATATAACAATCGCCAGGCAGACATCTTTCTTAAATCACTCCCATGCTAGATTTAATGCCTGTGTAGTAGTAGACTTTACAAATATTAAAAAAACAGACGTGATGAATACCCAGACTCAGAAGTACCATTTGTGGAGTTCACACATGTTTGTCCCGTGTGGGGATTGAACCCATAACACACGCGACAGTGGCAAGGCGACTATTTAAGTTAAACCTGCAACCTCTTCAAACCATGTTATTGGGTATAATAGAAGGCCAAGGCAGTATAATAATGTAGTGAAGATTTGTATTTCTTATCTCAGAAAACGATTGCCAGACCAAAATAAAGTTAGGTCTTCGATTTATTGTCGAGTCCCGATCATAACATACCGAGCCGATATCACATAAAAAACGTATAAATAATATATAGGTCACCCATTTCTCCCAATGGGGACGGTCTGGACTGAGAATATAAGAATTTATGAGGTCCCAATGTCGAGACCCAGTTCGAGGCACGTGGTTAAAGTATTTCAATTTGGAAAATCCCTCTTTTAGTGCTTGATACCTGTACTCGGGTTCAATCCTATAAATATGAAGATTTTATACCTCGTCTATGTAATAATTATATTTAACAAAGCAACAATTATAATTTACAACTTAACTAATATTAACAAACCTAACTACTTATAAATAAAACATGAAAGTAACAAAATATGGGTCTATAAATTTAATATAAAGAAAGGAAATGGCTGGTTCAGGCAGCGTCGTAAAATTCCTCAGAATCGCTGTCGACCGGGAAAGTGCCCAGGAGACTGGCAGCATTGCCACGTTGAATGGCAATGCTGATTCTTTGAGCCAAGAAAAGTCCAGCCTTCTGGTCACGCGAAGCGTCGATTAGCCGCTTAGATATATCTCTAAAAAGCGCACGAGCGCTCGGACCCCATGAACCTAGCGTCTCCACCCCAAACGGCTCAAAAACGTAATTACCAATTAAATTACTGTATTTGCGCCGTTTGAGGTTTTCCGCCGCTACAGCAGCAGCACTGGCGCAGCTCACCGTGTTCGGAAGATGTGATGGCCTCGTCTATTACATTATATGCGTCATCCTTGCAAATATTATAAATACGAATGTTTGTTTGTTTGTTTGTCACGCTTTCAAGCCTTAACTAGTCAATCGATCATCGTGAATTTCGCATTTACGTTGTTGAGGTACAGTAAAAGACATAGGGTGCCTTTCATCCAGCAAAAAATACTTTTCCCGAGGGAGCAAAGCCGTGGACGATAGGTAATATCAATATAAAACTGAAGAGAAGATTTCCAGAAATAATTCCATCGTACATAGACATTGGACATATTTTTGAAAAACGAGGGGCAATGTTATGCTTTATTATAACCAAAAACAATTATCATAATATTTTTTTTTTATTTAGGTTACAATGTAACACGTACTTCAAAGTCTATCAGTTAGTGAGTCTATTAAACATACTGAATTTACATTTATGATAGTTATTAGGTTTAGGCAAACGGCCTATAAAAATATAGCCAAAAATCTTATGGCCTCAAATTATTATCATTACCGACACGTTGATTAAATATTTGTAAATTCACTCACGATGTAGAAAATATTTCTATAGCGGACGACGACTTTGGCTAAAAAGTAGTCGCTTTCATATCACTACAAGCAATACAGGTAATTTTATACCCACCAAAGGCATCAGCGATCTTCTACCGAAATACTATTGTTAATGTTTTATATTGCTACTCTGTAACTATGATCCTATGTGTATCTCGGTTTTGGTGCGGAATAAAAGTTTTTTTTTTATTAACACACGCTGCTAGTAGTCGACAGCAAAGTATGGAATAAATACAATTATAAGAAATCCAGACGATAAAAGTTCTTCTCACCGAAGGGTCACGACTCAAGAGCGTTTAGTTGCAATCTTCTGTAGGATGGTAATACTTTTTAAGGCGGATTACTTAAGTCTTAGCATAATCTCAGATGTAAGAGTTCCTTAGTGTTCTCACCTGATATTTTATTTTTGTTAATTTTATTCAATTGCTATCCTATCATGGTCGTCTTTATGGTTCTTACCTGAAACAAACAAACAAACCATTAAATTAAATTTAAAAATGTTCTTGATTACATACAAAGACTTAAATATTCCAAAGGGTAAGCAGAGGTATACCTTTATATAATATATTACATCGAAACTAGTCCAAATATATTAGCGCGAGCATATTGCCATCTACCGAGTACAATTCCAAATTCCGCGCTGTTACTAAGAATTTCATAACACAAACATTCTGTAACATTATACCCGACCCAGGAAGATTAAGAGATAGCCAAGAAACCCAAGTATAAAAGTAACAAGGTAAATCCTAACTCATATTATAAATGCGAATGTAAGTTTGTTTGTTACGCTTTACGCCACGCTCCGGCCGATCATCATAAAATTTCGCATATACCTTGTCAGGAAAACAGAAAAGGTCATAGGATACCTTTCATCCAGAATAAAATACTGTTACCGAGTAACAGAAATTTATGGACAAAATCTATATTAAGGCAAGCGAAGTCACGAGCAAATTTTAGTAATGATATAAATACGAGTGTCAGTTTGTTTGTTACGCTTTCACGCTTTAACTATTCGACTGATTATCATGAAATTTCGCATACACGTTTTCAGGATTATAGAAAAGAACATAGGGTACTTTTCATCCAGAAAGTATTGTTAATAACGTAATCTAACCTACATTTACGCGAGCGAAGCCGCGGGCAAAATCCAATATTTAATAGTTTCTATAGACCCCTATAAAACATTGTATAGTTAGCTAATTTGTGTTAAAATAAAATTATATAGGTACCTACAACTCTACCCACCCTCTAATTCAACAGACCTCATCCAAAACGATTTACCTTTGTATTAATATTAAAATTCTTGTTTCTAAAGAATTCTGAACTTCAGAAATTCTATTCTTTTTCATTGGAGAAAGTCCATTTCCTTGCGAATGAGGCTGTCATAAAAATATAATTGCATCGGCTCTTGACGTTTGTTTAATTAAACGATTTCAATAGTTTCATTGAATAGTAGGAGTGAAATTCATAATTAGAAAAAAAATTGTATTTAATTATACTAAATTTAGATAACAGATGTATGTGGTTTGTATTGAATGATACTGCCTGGAGCTGCATGAGATCTCGGGTTCGAAGCAGTCAGGCTAACAAATACTTAGTTATTGGGTTTTTCTATCAAGAAATACAGTAGCCCGGAGTTATGAACGGTGATGTCGATTTTGCGCACCCGTGCCTCGGAAAGTACGTCAAACAGTTGATTCGGAGCGTGCTAGCGTGTATGCTTATATGCGTGCCTGCGCACGTGCGTGTGTGTGTGTATATAGATCACACAACGTCCTCTGCTACGTCAATTTGACAGGAAACCCCAATAATATTGCGACCCGGAAATCAAACCGAAGACCTTATATATAGCAGTTCCAATCACTACCACAGTGTCACTGACGCAGTTATTTCATGGTCCAACTAATAGAAAGACTGACGGAGATAAGTGAAAAACATTTAATACTGTTTCGGTGCTCGATCAAAGTCAGGCTTCAGAGAGACTACTGTTGATACTACCAAAACACTCTTTTGCACTAAAGCTGTTTTACACTGTACATTAAACAATTAATACTGTTATATACTGTATATTGAGTACGCAGTGGACCTCTTTTAACCTCTGGCACTTTTTTAAACAGTGTTAAATAATATATACGAAATCTTGTTGTTGCAATTACCCATCACTAATGTCTAGTGTTGTCGATCCATTCAAACATTATTCAATTCTGCTTCATTAAACTGAAGCTCAAATGATCGCTATATCCATTAACCATAGTTTAGACCTTTAAGAAACATTTGGCACAGCTAAGCGCCGAACGAATGACAAATGTATGAATATCAGAGACTGCGTTTAGATACAGAGATTTATGATGCCATTTAGTCTATTGTGTAAGCAACTAGACGAAGCAACGGAATGTGGAAAATCATCGTATAATCGAAGGTAAATTGTGAATAATATGTTAGTTATATAAATTACTTTGAAGGAATAGACGACTATCGATTAAGTTTGATGATATGAACTATTTTTACGCATAATATTATTATTATACGATTATTTAATTACGTTTATACTCAATAACTGCTTAATGCAGCAGAAAGCTTTGTTTTATACGTCTCTGAAGATTTGTTATACAGCTGTAGAAGCTGTATCGCTAAAGGAACATGGACTGAATGAAAATCTATCAATATTAAGGGAAAGCAAGTAAGTCACAGAATATAGATAAACAGAATGCCGGGTCAATACAATATCAAAATTGACGTATTCACATTAGAGTGGACTTTTTACAAAACCCATAATGATTTCAAAAATCATATTTTAGCAAGTTCAAAACTGCATGCGCCCCGACTTCCACCCCGCGGTGTGTTGTTTGGTTACGCCGCTCCTTTCTTTTGTGATCGTATGTAGTCCTAGATCTTAGACGTACGATTAGAGCAAGCAATTTCAATAGTTGTGTATCTGTATGGAAAACATTAAATAATAAATCCTGAAAGGTGGTAGAACAGAAGTTGTTAAGCAAGGTATACATAGTTGACAGGTAAAAGGTATTTCGTATTGCTTAATTAACTCTGTATATTTGCCATCCTTATTCACACACCTATATTCCCGAAGCAGTAAGCAGAGATTTATTACACCCTCATTTCGCCAGCTATAATTTTAGACTTCAAGTAGTAAGAGACAAACCTATTGACATCTATCAGGCACAGATTCTACATTACTGAAAATATCTGGACAGAACAACCGAGTTACATTTTCAATATTCGAGAATTCACTCCAAATACTTCAGTATTATCCTAACTAATAGAAATTATAAATGCATATATGATTTAATTTGTTTGTTAAGCTTCCACGCCTCAACTAATCGACTGATCATAAAAAATGCGCATGCATGTTGCTAGCGGAACAGAGAAGGACATAGAATAAGTTTTATGCAGAAAAAAGGACTGTTACCAAACGAAGCCGCGGGAAAAGACTAGGAATGAAATAAACGCAAATCCTTCGCCATTTCGGAGATATCTCTATAGTTGGATATATTTACAAACCTTTGATAAAGTATCTTATAAGCCTTAGACTGAGCTCACTCAAATTAATTTCAGTATTAAGCGATTTGTAACTGTGCCAGTAATTATAACTTCGTAAATAATTAATACAGAGAGGTTAAGCTGTCTCGTTTAATTTAATAATATTAATAATCCTAAGATTATCATAAATGTGAAAGTTTATTAAGATGTTTGGATGCTTGTTTCTCAGTCACGCGTAAGCTAAATTTTGAACGGATTTGGAAGAAACTTAGCACTAGTCCATTTTACGCGCAGTTAGGCACAAGTAACATAAAATACCATTCTTATATATAAATGTTTTTAGTGGCAGCAAACAATCTGGAAATATACCCGTAGTGAAGCTCGTCCCTTTTTACGTGGGATCTATAACTACGGCTCAGAAAATATGAGTGTAATAGACCCTTTCCTGTCCTTACCTACATAAAAGCGTGACACTATTGTAACTACTGTTAAAGCGAATGTGGGTTTGTTCGTTACGGTTTCACGCCGTATTTACTCTACCGATCATCATGAAATTTCGCATACATTCGTTATCAGAGGTACAAAAAAAACATAGAGTCATTTTCATCCAGGAAAAACATCCTGTTCCCCATGGATAAAATTTATTGACAAATTCTACATTAACGCGAGCATATGTGCGGACAAACTAAGCGTATGAATAAATTGAAAACATTTCTTAACTAAAGATCTTTAATATTAGACTTAAATTGTGAATTAAAACAATTCAATCTAATTCTCTAGTCGTAATAATATTATCATATACACAGATTACGACGTAGGAAATATCGTTTTCTAGAATTCCGTTTTGATAGAATTCATTGTTTAATAGAGATCCACGGTGGGTGCCAATTAGAATATTGGCGCCCAACCGCAGGATCTCAATCAACGCAGACTGAGTTGAGTTCTCAATCATAAATGTTATACCAAAATTAATTTTGCGGTATTTTATTAATACAATGTTATACTATGTATATTAATAATACTTGGTTTATTTACTTACATTTGGTAATATTATGTTATTCAATGCTAAATTTAGCCTGCGGCTCAGCTCGCTCGGAATGAGTACTTTTTTTTGGATGGATGAAAGGTACTCTATGTATTTCTATTTGTTTACTTGGGATTTGGTCATACTATGTTATTAAATATTAAAATTTGCCCGCGGCTTGACTTCGCTTCATGCGGGCGAGAACTTTTTCTGTGCGGTGCCTAAAGGTGTGGCGTTTTCTGTTCCCCTGACAACTTGATTCTGTTCTGTTTGCGATAGAACGTGGTGTGATGTCTCTCCAACACAAAGGGAGGATCCTCCGACCAGGCTGGGTGATCGTGCCTGGCGGGCCGCGGCCCTACGGTTGATGTCGTGAATTTATATAATAATGAACTACAATTTTTTGGCTGTGTGGGAATCGAAACCACAACACTAGTCTAAGTAGTCGCATCACACATATATACACATAAACAACAACAGACTATTAAAAAAAAAAAAAAATATATATATATATATATAAATAGAAATAAAGATAAAATAAATTAAATAAATTCAAACACTTTTGTTAAGTAACATGTTACATTAAAATTGTAAGATATAAAAGAGCGGCGCCTCCTGGCACAGGCATCTATATGCTTAAAAGGAGACGCCACCAACTGTATAATGTACAACGTGTAATAATGAAATAAAACATTTTTGATTTGATTTGATTTGATTTGATCACTTAACCTGCCACGCCGAGTATTGTAGCTTCGGTGCCCAGTAGGATCATGCCGGGGTATGCCTATTCTGATTGCTCTTTGTATCTGTTGTTTGAATGTTTGTAAAGTCCGCCGTGCCACAGCAATTATTCCTAGTGCGGGACGGGACGTATCTTTTAAACTCTGGAGGAACAGGGTGTGATGTCCCTCCAACACAAAGACAGGATCCTCCGACCAGGCTGATTGATCGTGCCTGGAAGGCCACGGCCCGAGGTAAACGTACAAAAAGACATACACGGAACAAATTATTTGCGCATTACATAATTTTGCGCCCCGTGTAGGCATTCTATACACAACAATCAGCCCTGGCAGTGGCAAGGCAACAACCTAAACTTCTGCGCTATGTTATTCAAACATTTGTTACTCAACCATGTGAAAACGTTAAACAGATTTGGATGAAATGTAGCAACCAGATGGAGCAAGTCTCATATTTTGTATTTCAATATCAGTTTCTTTGGCATTCACGCGGGCGAAATTCCGTGCAGAAACTAGTTGTAAATAAGAACGTAGAAAATTCTACTCATTTGACCATTATATGGTTATATTGGCGCCCAAACAAGGGACTCACCAGACTAATTTCGTTATTGAAATATTTCGACCGTAATAAGCTATTTTCGGATGTTTCATAAAAGTATATTTTTTGTATGAAAATTGTATTGCGTCATTTTATTTTATACTTAGACTCATGTCTATTTTACCTGAAGGAGTAGTCCAACGTATATTACTTACGTAGACTTTTATTTGCTATGCTATTTTGGAACGATTTCGAGTCTTCACTTTGCGTAAGTAACATACCTGCTTCTTTTGTATGTATTATATCATCTTGTCCAAATCTAAATTAAAATATCTGTATTCATTTAGGTCACAACATAACATTTATGAACGTCAAGGTTACACTAGCTAAACAATAATATGAATTTATATTTACTTGTTACCACGTTTAACAATGCAAGGGCGTAGAACCAATGAGAAGAACAGGCAAGGCAAGGCACCTCTCTTTTTAATCTCCAATTTTACAATGCTTCTTATATTACAAATTGTATTTGTATGGAGCTGCAACCATTATACTATTGGCTACTACTAAATTGAATACAATTTTGCTTAATTTTTTTTAAATCTTAGCTTGTGTCATCAGGCATGGCAAAATAGGAGTATCTATTCACAAGCACATAAGGTAAAAAAACAACAAGTGACCATATAAACTAGATACCTAACTACTATTTTAATTAGTGATAAATAATAAGCCAAGGCCGACCAGTCACCACAAGTAGCACCCGTTCACGAGTACGACACATGAGCCAGCCATCGTCCCCTTCGCCATATTGAAGTGTAGGGGATGACCCGGTCCATGAATGTAGGTCCTTTTGAACTGAATCAACTTAAATAAACTGCATGCATGGCGTGATCCTCGCCGCTGCCACTGCACCGAGTGTTGTGGGTTCGAATCCCACACGGGACAAAAAATGTGTGATCCATAAATGCTTGTTCTGAGTCTGGATATTCTTTGTGTCCGTTGTTTGAATGTTTGTAAAGTCTCCGCTATACAGGAATAAAAATATCTAGAGCGAAATTTGATTTAAAAAAAAGAAAGAAAAATATTGAAGAGAAAAATGACCCAGTTCGGAATGAAGGTCCTTTTGAACTGAATCAACTCGAATAACAAGACTAAACTGAATACACCGATAAGCAATCAAATTATGGATGGATGGATTTCTAGATGTAAATTCTGAATACAAATTCGAGACGTTTACAGCTAGTATACATATTTATATTAGGTGTGAGGATAATTGTACCATTTAGTTATGACCGAAATTAGGAGTTTATCTAAGGCCTAATCGAAAATAGCGGAGCGTTGAGCGTGGCGACTTTTCTTACTAGCTTTATATAATATTGACTGACGTTTATGATAGCGATTAAAGGACAATGCCCATTAAAGTATGGACCACGGTACTATGTTGCTTCAATTCCAAAGTTGTTTGAAATAGTGTATGAAACAACTATTTATTATTATATTTAGTATTAGATGAATCTAAACAGGAGTTTCACAGTTTTTCGAGAAAACATAACATAACCATAAACTTAAAAATATTTATTTCTAGTTGTGGTATTTCTTGCTGGTTTTAATTATTTTAAGTTGAAATAAGTAAAGAGTGAATAAACTATCCTTTATGTATGTTGTAAGTGTCAATTTTAAACATTAATAAAGTATAAATTAAGATTTCATGGCATGAGTGAATAAAACACAAGTAATTATATGATACTATTTATTAGGTATTTTTCATTGATCATTTATTCCAGGAATATGTATATCTGCATTTAAGCCAGCATCAGCCAGAGTTGGGCGATTTAAGACACGCTGTTGTTGTCTTTGCACTTCTCTCATTCCTGACCAACAGGCAGCACATACACATTCTAGCCTGGAGACCTAAAAAAGCACACAAAAATTGTATTTGTATTCATTATATTAGCACCTGTCACTACTGGAGACCTCAGTATGCCTTTAACTTATTAAAAATATTTACCAGGTGGAGCGGAACCAATTGTATTAAAATGTTCCTTTCTTGATAACCATGTTGCACAGGGTATGTTCTTGGTACTTGTAAAATAGAATATCCACAAGGAATGCACTCTTCTATGCCTTAAAGCAGGCAAAGGTATAGCATTTCCATTGCTCATTGTATTTACTCAAGTTAGAAGTATTTCAAAACATTTGTTGCATATGATCCTTTCTGGAGCTACCTGTAATTAAAATAATTTTATGATTATACTATATAAACATAGGTATCCTTTTAAATTCATTTGCACAGCATGCATCACTACATTAAATATTGTGAAATTAGCTTAGTATCTATTATACTAATCCACTGATTAGTCATCAAATGTTTATACATACATTATAACTGTTTAATAGGGTATTACAATCATTACATTAGTATATCATGATTTTAAATGGGGCAGTAGGAAAAGAGTAAACAATTAATACCCATCAAATAAAAAGGTAATACAGTTCTAATTGTATCAAGGAGTCAAGTGTTACGAGTATTTGCTTACCTGAGTAGGAGTTATCCATGACTGTAATAAATTGATCATTGGAGTAGGATGCACTTTCCAATGTATGTCTGAGTTGATTTCTAGATATCAAAAAAGAAGAATTGATACATAGGTTTCGCCAGTCAAATGTTCGTGTCACAGAGTCCTCGTGCGTAGATATTTTCATGATCAATCAAAACCAAAACAATTTGTACAGGTTGTGCAGCACAACACAAACAATAGAAATTAGAAGAATGTCCTATCGTGATAATATTGTAAAAACGTGCCGTCTTTAAATTGCACACACGATACACAATAACGTTTATTACAGCACAAGTGTAGAGTAAAACTCAATCAACACTAAAATACCGAAACAAAACACAGTCGCCGGCGTCGCAAGCTATTTGTCAACAATGCAACGTGACTTGAGTGTGACACTTAATGTTGCCAGCTTATATTTAACATGAAAATCGATTATTCGTCTAGCGTTATTCGATTCTTTATCACCTTATGTTGATTTGAATACCAACGAAATAACTTTCAAGCGCGAGAAATCAATTTGATCAAAGAATTTAAGAAAACACATGCTAACATTTTATTTGAGATGATGGCTTTATATTTTTTGGGAAAAATATATTTTTTTCTTTTAACTGTAATCGATAATAGTATCATTCGGATCTGTCTTCCAACATTCTTGTTTATTTACCATGGCAACTTTTTAACTAAAATCGGATAGAGAATGATAATTTGTAATCAGTAATATATTTTTTTATATCTGAATTTAATCCCCGGTTCAAAACAAACAGAAAAAAAACATAGAGACTTCTAAATTAACTAAAATAATTTACAAATGGTTCTTTTATTGATGCTTGAGAAAAATCAGTACCACGAATGGGCATTCTCCTTTACTTGGTAATACAAGAAAAAGAAAAGAATTTTCGACAAATTGCAGGCTGCGTAACCGAACATTGTTCAATTTGTTTGTATGTATTTGTGTAGGATTAATAAGTAATTAAATAATCACTAAAAATAATTTTCTTTCAAGAAACGAATACCTAAGTTGAAATAGGAATGAATCGCAAGTTTACCTGAATGATTTATTTTGTTAGTTTTAGTGGTTGAATAGTACTTGTATTCTTACTTAAAGACAACAGGCAACTATCGTAAGACTAAGCGAAAGCAGCCCAATGGGTAAGGCATTAG
Organism: Catocala nupta; assembly: GCA_963675205.1. Classification (NCBI taxonomy): domain Eukaryota; kingdom Metazoa; phylum Arthropoda; class Insecta; order Lepidoptera; family Erebidae; genus Catocala; species Catocala nupta. Next base: position 4,385,860 of record OY776105.1, read on the forward strand.
ATTTTCGACTGAGAGATCGTGGGTTTGATCCCTATCAATGTGAACACACTCGTGACACAAGCATTTAGTTTAGCATGAAGAGCAAAGGGAAATATTAGTAATTTGAAAACCTTTTCTTTTTAAGTAGAAGCTCGGGTGCTTTTGTGCCATCAGACCAGATGGTTACGAAACAGTTTAATTTTGCCCCGTACTGGTATCAAACCCACGAACCTTAGCTTGGCGTAATACATAGAAACTTAAACTATTGCGCTTTTCATGTTGAGTATACATAAGTTAAATATAGAGCGCGCATACGTAAGTATAAGTCTTATTCCTAGCATCAGCTAATAAATACATTTTGCTCGACTTGGGAATCGAACCCTGAAAGCTAAAATCGACCGCATGGCGCTAAATTGTTATCAGGCCGTACATTTTTTTATAATTTTGGTATACTTAGCAGTATTACTGAATAAAGCAAACCCCTTTTATTTTCACACCTTCCTTAGTTGAATTTAGAAACAGCTGGGGTCTACCCAGCTGTTTCTAAATTAAAGCCAAACAAAAATTCCAAAAAATTCCAACTTCAGACGCCATTATTTCCCATGCGGTCAAATATTAGATTTAAAACTTCTTTATAAACATTTTGCTATACAAACCAGCAAGAAGCCTTTTTCGCCTTACATTAGAATAGAATAGAATAGCATTTATTTCTAAGTATATGGTACATTAGGGTCATATATATTCATCATTGGTTCACACATACTACCATTGCGGGTGTAGAAATATTAAAATTATGATTTCATTCCTTGAGTAAACAATTAATTTTATAGTGTAATTAATTAAGTAATATAATATTTCAATAAAAAAATGACAGAATATTATCAAGGAGCCCTACACTGGAGATTTTAGCTTACTGAAGTGTATTAGATGGTTTTTATTGGTCTATTTAATGGTTTTTTGAAAAGAGAAGAATGAAATAGCATAAATAGAATGTATTGTTTTGTCAAAGACTTCCTACACTAGGCTAGGACTGGTGAATTTTATTTTATTTTCTAATTGTGGCAAACATTCATACGGCCCACGTGATGGTAAGTGATCACTGTAGTTGCCGACCCTTTAGGAAAGGAATGTGAAAATGAAATGTGTATATAAAGACTACCTACCTACTACAGGGCAGGTAGTCTTTATATTCATATTTACCATTTATTATTACTGACTCGACGTAAATAAATAATAGTATATTTATATATAAATCTTCTGTGCGCGTGTTTGTAATTAAACTCCTCCTTTGTGTCCCGTGTGTGTTCAAGGGGATTCGAGAATGGTTAAGATTTGTTTCTTTTCTTGTGTACTGGGCAACGTCTGTCGGGACAGCTAGTATCATATAACATGTTTACAATAATTATAAAGATCATATTTAAAATTTATAGTAAATTAAAATTAAGAATTAAATTGTATATTTAAAGTAAATATTATACTATACATACCAATTTGAGTATCAATAGTGTTACAATATTAAAATATTATACACATTATTCATTACACAAATTTAATTGATCAAATATATATTTACAAACGTATTAACAAAAACAAAGTAATAGTTAAAATACAAATAACTAAAATACTTAACTATTTATTTACAAAAATGGTTTAGACTCCTTAGAATTCGTCAGTAATGACAAAATCCTCACGCGGGCAAAGCTGTGGGCAAAAGCTAGTTATTATTATATGTACAAGATGTTTCAGCTATTACTCGGGTTCTATTGACGCATGAAGCTTCGAGCGGGGCGATATTTTAGTGGCCAAGGCGTAAGCTTTTCACTTCACGCTCCGTCTATCAATGTTCACAGCCGTCTATAAATTACCTATGTAAAAGCTACAAGTGCTCGTTCTTTAAGAAGCTCGTTGACAAACTGTTATTGCAGACGTTCATTGGTTCGAATGACTAAGCAGGGGATTTAGATTTATGATTGATTGCCTCACCATTGTATTGTTTAGCGTGAACATATATTTTACTAAATTTTGCCAGGCACAGTAGTAGGGGGACAGATTATATATACTAATATTATAAAGCTGAAGAGTTTATTTGTTTGTTTGGTTGAACGCGCTATGTTGGATAGCCTATTTATCGAGGAAGGCTATAGGCTATAATAACATCACGCTACGACTCACGGGGGCGCCGCAGTAACTATAAACGCGGGTGAAACCGCAGGCACGTCTAGTTCTAGATAAAAAGTTACCTTATGTCCTTTATACCCCTGACAACGCCTAGCTATGCGAAATTTCATGTTGATTGGTCGCGTGGTTATGTTGTGAAAGCGTAACCAAACAAAAAAACTCACATTCGCATTTATAATATTAGTAACGATGTAGTATAATAAGATTTATAAGCATTTACGATACCAAGGGTGAAATGATTATTATTAATAATAATAATAATATCCTCCTAACCAAATTTCGGTCACGGCGGCCAATCTAAACGGAGGCTGGCCATCTGCGCTAGCACAAGGGCACTCTTTATTCCCTTAAGGTACAAGTCCGAGATGGGCTGCAGACTGCAACCGCAGGCGACACTGCGGCTAGCGTCTGCGGTTGACGACAGTACTGTCTGCGGTCGCGGTTGCTTTTATTCCAAGCGCGGCCGCACGCCGCGGCTGCACAATGCATAAAACCATGCCACAGTCACTCCAGTACCTTCGTGCGAGACATCGTTATGTCATTCAAAAATGACATTGACATGAAACGTCATGTCGATGTCATTTTTGTACGCGTTAACTCTCTGCGGTTTGCGACACCACTGGTACTGCAGTCTGCGGTCACAGCGCGCCGCGGTTGCAGGCTACGCGCCGCGGCTGCAGGCCGCAGTGTTGCCGCGCTCAGAATACATTTCATAGAGATTCATAGAAACAAGTGGTGTCGCTTGCAATTTGCGGTCTGCAGCCCATCTTGGAATTGTACCTTTAGTCTCATAATCCAAATGGACAGTAATCGCCCACGACCAGAATACGATCAGTGGCAAGACTAGTCTTACATGCTTCTCTTGTCCTGGTCCTAAGTCAGGCATTGAAATTTTTGTCATCTACCAACCTCATTTTCACTTAAACGTGTTATTACATTAAGAGCAGGACTAAGAATGTTTATAACGATAGAGTTTATGCTATTTAACTCGATCGCATAGTTTTTATCGTTATAAACATTCTAGACGATCTGTCTCCTATAGCATGTATTAGGTACATACTAACGTAATGGTTATTAAATAAGTATTCCAATAGTTTCAAATAAACCCACAGAAAACAGAACTATTGAAAGTACAAAGTAAACTTAACCTAAAACACAATAGGTCAGCTATTTCCTAACCTATTTGACTTGGGTATTGACGAGTTTACAATTTCATTTCAATAAGCAACGCAGAACCAACGTTAAGCTCGTATTAATAAGGTCGATTCTTGGCTAACAGCAGTATTAGTTCAATAAAGAAGTCATGAGAATACATTCCTTCAAATCTATCTTACTTGATAGTTTATTACTAGTATTGTGGGTAGTATTGTTCAAAGGAGTATTTACCTTCTTGAATTTCTTTGCAAAGAAGATTTATATCCTTATTTGTGTATATCTGAAGTTTACCTATAAATTGGCACCTATATGTGATAGGCGATCTGGTTAGAAAGGGATAGGATTTCAAAGGGATCTTTTACTAACACTGTGTCTAAAATTAACCCGTAAATGACCATGGGCGTGCTACCTATCATGTGATACTTAAATGTAGCTGGCAAGTTCTCTTTTATTGTGACTTTGATATGGTTATACTGAAAGTAGGTCTCTGAACCCAAAACAACAGGATTTTATTTGTCTGTACTGAAATCATTTAAAATTAAATAAAGAATTACGATACAGTTTTTATCCACAAATCGAAGTCACATTTTATATAATTCTATTGAATTGTACTGGAAATGTGGTACATCCGAGATCACGAATAAACCCTTCTCACACAGAAAAAAGGGCCAGTGCCCATATCGGTTTATAAATACGCATGATATAACTTTACAAATTTTAGCCTATTGAATCGCAGCGGCACACCGGCGGCCAGACACAAAATGTTTATCACAATTATGTCTGGCATGCCAAAATCTACCGTTTAATATTATTCAATACATAAGTAATGTAAAATAACTCACAAAATTACGATCTCTAACCTAACAAAGTAAAATTTTACGAGAGCCTTCTAAAAAGGGTCGTTATTATATACAAAATGAAGTGCCATCCTAAACTTTTGGGTCACATCGTCCCTATGTAAAAATTACAGCGACGGGTCATTTCTACCCGACCGCTTGGGAGTTAAGTAGCAAATTTTAATATTATTGACTAAGTCTATGGTTCAATCATGTTTTATACAACGAGTGACAGTAAAGTGTGGTCATGCTTTAGGTCCATCATTTTGAACTTTGGTTTCGTATACTGACATCGCAGCGATAGCCTAGTGGGAGAACGTTGAACTGCCACGCAGAGGTCACGAGTTGGATCTAAGGAACCTCTGATATTTCGAAGTTATGTGCGAATTAATATGTAATTATTATCTCTTGCTTTAACTGCATGTCTGAGTGTTCTCCATAATATTTTCGAAGATATGTGGAGTTAGCCAACCTGCACTAGGCCAGCTTGGTGTTGACCCTTGACACACTGAGAAGACTGCAGTCTTGGTTTCATTACCGGGACGAAAATAGGAAAATAGCTCGTTGGATATTTTAAAAGAAATAACACTACTCGTCTGACTAGCATGTCTCAATAGCGACACGTGTGCGCGACTACGTTAATAGAATAAAATTATACGATTACATCCTAATTATAATATTGAAAATACAAAACTGAGTTCGTTTGTTTGTTTGTTACGCTTTCACGCCTTAACTGCTCGACCGATCATCACGAAATTTCGCATACACGTTGTCAGGAGTACAGAAAAGAACATAAGTTACTTTTTATCTAAAAAGTACTGTTTCCGGGCGAAGCCGCGGACAAAGCTACTTCACAAATACTCGTGTAAACATGTTAGAAGCTTATTACGATGTTTTACAATAATAACACGAGGTCGAAGCGATCGGTGAGTTATTGCTTCACCATTAAATTATATAAATTTTATCGACGGGTGACTCTATATTATTTTCTATAATAACAATATTAATGGCTCGGTGGCGCAACGATAGTAAATGCGACTACTGTCCATGATGTCCCGGGTTCGAATTTCGGTTTGGAGGAAGGTGTTATTGGATTTGTCAGTCAAGAAGTTCTTAGTAACACGGTGTCTGGAGATGTGTCCGGAAGACATTTCTTTTTTAAATACTCCAGCTCTAGTTATAATTTCTGTATCGCGGGAGACTTAACAGACATTTAAACAAAGAACACCCAGACTCGGAACAACCATTTGTAGATCACACAAAGTTTTGTCCCGTGTAGGATTCGAACCCGCAACACTCGGCGCAATGGCAGTGGGCGCATGTCGAGGCGACCAATTAAACCACTACGCCGTTCATGCAGTCCAAACCTCCTATTACGTCTAACATAAAACCATGGCTGGCGAAATACGGGTGTAACACCTCACACACCTCTGCTTCTCCGAAGGGCCTACATTAACATGGTCTCACGCCAATATCCCCGAAGAGTTTATTAACTGAACATTTCATCAGTTTCAGTTTTAGCTCATACGGAATAGCGGGCAGGCTTATTCCTATCAACCAGGCTCAGTTCCAGACTACATGATCGTATCTTATCTTGTGTGCGGGCCAGTCAGTACAGACAGGCGACACTTCGACCCAGTGGGATCTTTTGTGTCGGCTTCCCCAATAACGACTGCCATAGATGTTCATGGCAGCCGGGACCGACGGCTTAACGTGCTCTCCGAGGCACGGAGCAGGCGATAATTATTGTCAATCAATACGCACATTATTTCGAAACATGTAACTTCTGAAGGTCAGCGGTGCGCGACGTGGTTCGAACCCGAGACCCTCTGTATTGCAGTCTGTTGGTCTCCCTACTGAGCTATCGCTGCTCGCCAGACTACCCGTAAATGATTTAAAGCGTTCCCCAGAAGCTGTAAACTGGATAACAGTACTGTATTACTGTGCTAAAAGGTTTTAAAAATAAATGAACTATCTCTGGAACTGCCATTAAAAATGCACCACGACATGGACCTGTCTTCTATTCATTTAATGAGAAGCATTTCCTGGATGGGTTAGTGTTTAGAAGCAATTTGCTGGTAAAGTATCGTATACATGTTTGATGCTTCGGATAAATAGGTAGTTGTCCGTTGTTTCGTTATTGGGTCTGTCGATACTAGATTATTTTTTAAACGTTCTATTATGATTTGCCTTCAATTTTAACTGTCACGTTAGATTCCTAGTATAAATTTAAAGGAATACTTATCTAAGACTGTTTTTGTAACTGATTTTCGGGGCCAGATACAGCGTGAAATGACATTTTATTATGATATGTATTTTTAAAGACTTCTCCCGCACTAGGATTAATATAAAATTCAAAAATTCAAACAACGGACACAAAAAACATCCAGACTCGGCACAATTGTTCGTCGATTACAAAAAGATTACTCGAATGCTCGTGAAGTCCTCTGAGATGCAGAAGTTATTCCTGTAATGGCAATTTTCTTTTTACAAAAAGCAAGTTTGCGATATTTCACCTGTTTTCTTTACAAACTAAGTTCACCACAGTCAACATTATAACCGGATAACTTCGTATCATTGTGATACATTCACATTTCAATATTTAGTCATAAGCGCGGCAGTATCGATAAAATCTAGTGTTGAATCGATACAAACACTACAACACTATAAAATCGATTAATTGGTAAAAGAAGTTGACAGAATAAGATGTTTTGAAATCGATACAGCACTAGCACTTATTTTTCCAGTAATATTTATTGCCTCTTACCGTCTTATTTCTTTTGTATCGTCGATAATGTAATATTGGCGTTTTATGGAGATAATTAAATCAATTATGAGGCCCCGGGCATTGCGTTAATAAGGTATCGGTCCTATGGCAAGCGATTGAATACCCGTCGATCAAAACTGTATTGATTTCCATGCAACCTTTGAAATATAAAGTATTGCTAGACTTATTTTAACTCTCTCTCTTTTCCTAGCTATGTATCCCACATGGTGGTGGGGTCAGTTTTCCTTATTTTCTCCTCCACATCGCTCTGCCTCCGACATCGTCGTGAGTAACATTGCATTTCCTCTTGTCGTTTAGCACTACATCTTTCTATTTTGTCTTGGGTCTTCCTATAGGTCTACGACCGGGTAGATCAAGCTGTAGTGCTAAATTTCCGACATAGTCTGGTGGCCTCCTTTTCACGTGACCATACTTCAAGCTTCCTCGCAAGTACTCGTTGCGCATTTTATCGAGCCTGGTTACGCCGCACATCCACCTCAGCATTTTCATTTCAGCAACTTGGATGGTATGCACGTTCTTTTGGGTTGCAGTCGTTGCAGACCATGTTTCGCTGCCATACATAAGGACTGGCCTTATTATGGTCTATTTCTTTTTAACTGGAGCGGCTTTTGTCTAAATTATTTTATGTTTAACTGCGGTGGCAAACACGTACACTACCAAACTGACTGATCAGATAACATAGTGGTCTAAGTGGTCTCCTCGCCACTGCCACTGCGCCAAGTGTTGTGAATTACGTTCTGTTAAAAAGTAAGTAATGCTTGTCACACGTTACAATGTCTCTTTCTATTATAATACTACACGGAAAGCCTAGTGGAAGGAACAAAAATTTGTGCACCACGAATAGTTGTGCCGAGTCTGAATGTTCTTTGAATATTTGTAAACTCCCTCGCGATTCAAAAGCGGTAACCGTATCCCGTTTGCATAATCTCAAAGGTCAGTAACCACCGTATTATATCATTAAACATTGCTTTCTTGATGTATATGTATATATACTTATATATATTTACATACATAATCTAATGCATACATTCGCAGAGCTATCTTAGACCCTCTTTGTATGAGATATGATTTTAAGTCCCATGGTACGATAATATGGGGCGAGTTTATTGCCGTCTACTGGGTACAGTTCTAGACTCCATGCTGCTGTACAGAATCTATCAAAGAAACCCCAAAAATATTTCGCCTGACTTGGGAATCAAACACATCGAGACATCAAACGCTCCACCGCCGAGGCAGTATTATCTCTATAATTAAAAGCCTGTAAATCGCTTTTCGCTGTCACTAAGACAGGAACCTTACATTCTAGAACTGGCCTTGACGATATTATAAGGATGTACCCAGAATTTCAATACATACAATTTGGCTAATGATTACCCGTAGTGTTACATGGCGTCAATATGTATATAATATGATTCAACAAAAGGCTATTGAAATTGACATCGTTATAATGCAATGAATCGTTAAATAGATGACTGGTATACCATTAACTGATAATTCACTTTTTTATTTATCTTAGTGACAGATGAGCCAGCCTATCTGATGTACTTTTATACTACCACTAGATTTCGCCCGCGGCTTCGCTCGCGTAAATGTCGGTTAGGTTAGATTAGTAACAGTACCTTTTTTCTGGATAAACGGTACCTTATGTCCTTTTCTGTTCACCTAACAACGTATATGCGTCCGTGGTGCAGCGGTAATGAATGCGACTGCTGTGCATGAAGTCTCGGGTTCGATTCCCGGGGTCGGGCGAACAAAAAGTTATTGCGTTTTCTGTTAAGAAATCTGGATAGCAGCCCGGAGTTAGGAAGTTGGCGGTGTTGGACACCCTAGTATATCGGAAAGCACGTAATGCCGTTGGCCCTGCGCTTGATCTCTCTTGGTTGTGTCGGATTCTCATCCCATCGTTTGTATCTCTGATACCTATATGAGCCATCGGTTCCGGCTGCCATGAACATCTATGGCAGTCGTTATTGGGAAGTCAGTGCCCTATAATATCCTGATATTCGCCAATACGCCTAGCCTTAGGGTATCGTTAGCCTTCGGGTTGCGGAGGCCAGGTGGCAGGCGCTCCGTTTAAAAACTGATATCCAGTCAAATCCGGTTAGACCAGAAAAGCCGACCCCAAGTGACTTGGGAATAATAAAGACTAGAGAGAAGAATATCGTGCCAATAGTTACCGAGCAAACATGTGACAAATAGACAGACAGACGAACAAACAGGGTGACATTGTATACTCTACTTTGCCATTTTTACTACGTCATCCTAAAATAGACATACTATACAAACATTATAGAAAGCACTTGAGTCCTAATGGCTAAAATTGTTATAATAGGAGGCTCTTAATAAAATGAACAAGGAAGGAATCTAATTAATTATGAATCAGTTTTATGTTACCCAATAAATGAACGTTATTTTGCATATTCACGTAATATATGCAAAATAATTCAGAAATTGATCGAGTTAAATAATGTCGTTAATGGTTATAAATAGAAATTATTATTATTTATTACTAACTAAACCCGGCCATGCTTCGCTGTGGCTCAATAACATCAGCCCTGTTTTAAACTGTCCTACTACTGCTGGGCACGGGCCTTTTCACTATGTGAGAAGGGGTTAGGCCTTAGTCCACCACGCTGGCCCAGTGTGGATTGGCAGACTTCACATTTCTTCGAGAACATAATGAAGAACTCTCAGACATGCAGATTTCCTCACGATGTTATGCTATGTTACCTTCATCGTTAAAGCAGACTATAATTAACTATTTAATAGGCATATAACTTCGAGAAGTCAGAAATGCGCGCCTTAAGATCGAACTCAAGACCTCTGCGTGGCAGTCCAGCAGACTCAGGAGTCCGCTAGACTGCCACGCAGAGTTCTAGCAGGGTCCCAGCAGGCTAGGCTATGCTAGCTGGTAGTATGATATCCATTATTAGGAAACTATAACCCGTATAATAAAAATAATATATAACCGCTACCATGCGAACTTTGGTATGAGAAGAACACAAAAACACTTCGATAAAAATACAACGTTTAAATATCAAGTATGTTTTAAGTCTAGCAGACACGGACATACGCAAGAAAAAAATTAAAACATAAAGGTAGTAGGTATTGTAATTAACCTCCTTAATGGCGCAGCAGTAGTGAATGCCCAAAACCAAGAGGGTTTTATTCCCGGTGCGGGCAAAGTATTATTGGATTTTTGAGCCTGATTTTGTGTCCGGTAAATGGCAATAGACTCACTATCACGTGGGACCTATAAACATAGCTAACGAAATGTTAGCATAATCTTTAGGCTACACCTCCGCGGATTAAGGCGTGAGAAAAATTCTCAATAGCAACGTAGAGAGCATAAGGAAAACATAATATCAAAACAACTGTTTGCAGATGCAGTGAGGATCGAACCTACAACACTCGGCTCAGTGGCATGGTGACTGACTTAAACCACTACGCTATGCATAGAGTACTTACTTTATAACAAAGAGAATAAAAAGTGAAAATATGAGGCACAGCGCAGTTGTTTTAAACTAATTACTTACACGCTTTACTCGGAATTTTTGTTACAGAATAATCGCGGCCAACGAGGGACACGGATATAATCCTAAATTATTAAAGGGAACGTGTTCTAGCTGCTTTATAAGTATATTCATACTGAGGTTAATGAAAGGAGAGCAAAGTGCTATTGCTTTAGTAGTTTAGTAAGTTTACTAACTACTATATTTTGACTTTTATATGTGTCACTTTGTAACCTTAATGAATAAATAATTTCTGATTCTGACTTTGATATCACAAATTCTTTCGATAATTAAAATACTTGAAATTGTCATAAAATCCATACTAATATTAGAAATGCGAATGTGAGTTGCTTTGTTTGTGACGCTCTCACGCCTTAACTGCTTGACAAATTATTATGAAATCGAAAACACGTAATCAGGGTTACTGAAAAGGTCAAAAGGTATCTTTAATCCTGAAAAGATACTATTTTTACTGTGAGGGTTTTCTTATGTGTTCTTGAGGTCGGTCAAATAAAATAACTTCATGATATAGATATATAGGTATTTACTGGGTACCAGTTATAAATAATAAATATTGAGCTACGAGCTAAGTGAGTGATTGCGGGGAGACGACTGCCGCGCGGCGCTACTGTATACTTGCGCCTGACTACACAAAACTAAAGCGTCAGCAGTGTCGCTACACTTACCTAACCTAGCCTACATTTACGCGAGCGAAGCCGCGGGCAAAATCTAGTAGAGTCTTAAATAGCTTAGTTGAAAGCGAAGACATAATATTTTATCGAGATCGTAGATCTAGTCTGCGTTGTTCATTCTTCGTCGTTTATGATTTACATATATAGAAGTACCTAATCTTTGACTATTTAATCATCATCCAAGCACCTAATAAGCACTCTTACATATTCTAGCTATATTTTAATTATTCTTTCTTTTATGAAGACTACTGCCAAGATGTTTGTGTCGTTGGCTCTCTTTGCACATAAATTGGAATATCTGAATACTCACGTGACGTGCCATCTGTGGGAAATGTTAAACAGTGTTCTGTTTTATGATTAACTTCAAATATATATGTATGAGAAAAAAAATATATATTTTTAAGTCTTATGCTAAGTCAAGTTCGCTGTAGGTTGGGCAAAGTTTTCAGCTAAGAAATTCTCAGTAGCAGCACGAAATTTGGAAATATGGCCGGGAAATGGTATAAGGCTTATATCTCAGGGGAGGACCTGTAGGTAAAAAGTATATAGCTGGCAAAATATGGGAGTCATACATAGCTTTCCCTTTCAGCCTATTAGTAATTCTTGTGTCGCGGGGGACTTTATAAACCTTTAAACAACGGGCATAACAGAGTGGTGGAACACCCAGACTCGGAATAACTAATTGTGGATCGCAAAAATGTTTGTCCTGTTTGGGGATCGAACCCACAATGCGGCAGTGGTGAGGCGCCATTCGTGCAGTCAAATTTCTTATTTGACTATGGACTAGTTATTTGATCTACACTACGATTCTTCAATACACCTCTTTACTATCAGAAAAATAAACAAAATGTCAGTAAGCAGCATTTGTCGCGGCCTAAACCCACATTGATGACCATCTGCTACACAAAAACATTACCAGAACACAGAAAACGCGTTAAATCGGCAGTAGTACCATTTAGTATGGTACAGGCGTCCCGCAAGGGAGCATTCTAGGGCATATTTACGAGAGCCTGCAGAGAGACGCTCCGGGCATAAATCTGAATAACAAATTAGTTACGTGTCAAAGTAATGAACATGGCACGATTTTGTTATTAGCGACGGAAATTATTTTAGTGTGTGTGAACTGGAGTATAATATTTTCATTAAAGTTATTAAATTTTATGTAACTTCAAGTCGTGACCTTGTTGTTGAATTTCACGGGAACGTTACGTTACGTTTTAATACAGGATATCTTGATACAAAGTGATGCTATAACTGAAGATTTCTTGACAAAAATACTTAATTACACTTTGGCTAACCCGGTAATTGAACACGAGACCTTTGAAACAGATTACCACTGCACCAAGAAGTCTGATTATTTATACACGTAGTATTGCACCATCATATTGCCACCTATAGTTTCAGGTCCCACGTAGTGGGTCAGTTTGTCTACCGGCTCCAGAATGACTACACGGATGGCGTAGTGGCTTAAGAAGTCCCTTCGCCGCTGCCTCTGCGCCGAGTATTGTGGGTTCAATCCCACACGGGACAGAAATTTTAGTGAGCTGGGTGCTCTTTGTGTCCGCTGTTTAAATTTTTGAATGCGACAAAAGAATGTCTCAGGGCTATTTTAAAATATACTATGCTACTAGTAATCATTTTTTGACAGAAATACACCCAATAGCATTTTGCCTCAACCGAAAGACTTAATGCACAGCACTCGCTTTAATTACCGCTGCGCACTAGGTGTCCTAAAAAAACTATATACATAAAATTATACATAAATAGACAACTTTTATTAATCTATCGATACATTGTATATTATTTCACACAAGAGCAAATAGAAATCGAAAGAATCCTTTTTGTGCAACTATTATACATAAATAGAAAACTCCTTACTGGATAGTTGCCTGTACTCGTATTTGACTTAGTACATTTACACATTAGAGCAAATGCAAATCTAGATATCTCGCTATCTCCCTCAGGCAGCTGCATTTAAATATCGATAACATCGAAGTTTGTATCAGGCATCCTTTTTCTGTTATTTGTCATTTACCCCTACAACCAGATTTGATATTTATTTCTGTGTAGATTTCATTAATTCCTTTTCGAATTAAAATTCTTTTCAGAATTAAAATTGTCTTTAAGGTTTGGATAACGTAACTACTTCAATCAAATAATTAAAAAAATATGAGTTGTCTACCCTATTGTGCACGGACCACATTTTTCTTATAGGCTAAAGTAATATATACTAAAAGTCAGAATTATCTCCGTCGGCCGCCTGTGTTGTGGTATTTAATATCTTTAACCTGATAAATCTGAACTTAAGACGAAATTTCTTTGAAAAAATATCCAACATCATTATGCCTCAACCCGTATTCGAACTCGAGACCTCCATTACACGTCAACTCCGTAACAGATTTAGATGCATCTTATTCCACAGTTACACCTTAGTCTTGGATCGACACATAGGTTCCCGTAAAACCTCACAGCCAAAGCCACAAACAAAAACTAGTTTAGAATAATAAATACACTAACTAAACATCCGCAAGACAAGACATCCAACCAAAAACCACAACAAAAAAGATGAAACCATAAACTCGTCCTTTTATAACCAATTAGATACAACTTCTATATGAAAAAACAAGTACATATATTATTCGCTGTAACAAACATGGAAGCAAAATAAAGGTTAATAAAATAGAATATTTTATGAAACGACGTGCGTCGGCCATCTTGTTAAATATTAATGATGTCAATGATTACCTGTGTCGTATTATTTGACTATTTAGGATAATCTACTTCACATGTTTACGTAGGTAAATATTTTAGAGTAATTACGTGGGAAGCAGCGACAGCCTAGTGGGAGACCGTTCGACTGCCATAGAGATCTTGCTTTCGAACCTCAAGCCTTCGAAGTAATGTGCGTGTAATTAGTTAATTATCGCTCGCTTTTAAGGTGAAGGAAAACATTGTGAGGAAACCTGCATGTGTCTAAGAGTTCTCCAATAAGTTTTCAAAGATATCTGCACTGGGCGAGCGTGGTGGACTATGGCCTTAGCCTTCTCACACTTAGAAGAGGCTCGTACTCAGCTGTAGGACAGTTTATATACAGGGCTGATTATTCATAGACGGTATCTATTTACATATAATATTGCTATACTCGTTATATACCCAAACAATAAAAACAATTTTAAGCAATCGCCAGCGCAATTAATATTCAAAAGAAAATATTCCTGTGTCGCGGCAGACTACAAACATTCAAACAACGGAGGACACAAGTAACCCCAGACTCAAATATATGGGTCACAATCAATTGTTTGTGCCGTATGCGGATCGAACACACAACAGGCTCATCGGTAGTGGCGAGACAACCACTACGGCAGTCGTGCATATCGTGTGATGTGATCACAAACTCAAGCATATCTACAAGGTCTTCTAGCTTAATTCTCCATAATAAAGGCAACTATATAAAATAGGTATCTTATCTTATGTATGGGGGCCAGTCAGCACAGACCGGCGACACTTCGACCCATTGGGATCTTTTGTGTCAGCCCTAAGATTTATCCCTTAGCTATCTCCCTATGAATGCACTGCATCAGTCGTAGCGTACACTTCAGAGGGAGAAGCCTGAAGTCCTCAGGGTTTGGATATGCCAATCCCATCAGACCAATCCTCAATCCAGCCAACGCGTCGCATTCACATAGTAGGTGCGATATGGACTCGTCCTGTTCACCACAGGCTCTGCAAATCGAATTGTGAGCCAATCTCAATCTGCACAGGAAGTCGTTGGTGCCAAAATGGCCAGTGAACGCTCCTGTGAGCAGGCGTATTTGGCTCTTGTTATACCTGCAGAACTTCCGGGTGAATATATAAAATATAATATAAAATAGGTAACACCATTAGCAAGTCATGTCCACTCGATGCACAGCGCTTTAATATTTAATAACGCCATTCAATCACGATCATGTAGCATACATTAATTGACTACAGCGCAGGAAACGAGGGCAACTATGGAATTATTCAAGATGTTAGACCCTGTTTTAGCATAACCAAGAGGCATTTTTCCATAAAATAAAAGGCTCGTCATCACTCTTCATTAAACTAAAAAGAGAGAGAGAAATATTATAATCGCATGCTGTCTGTATGCGATTATAATATTTTGTTTATTGATATTTATCTATAAAATTTACCTGTAATACTATTTTCAGATACATTTTATTTGATTATTGTGCAACTCGCCTTGATTTATTATCGTTTAGGGCTGTTTATTTCAATCACTGGATAAATCCTAAGCGAGAAAAATATGTAATGTTAAACGACGGTATTACAGCAGAAACACAACCTATGGTTGTTTGACTACGATTTTTTGTAGGACAGAAGTAGTCCTCGTTAAGCCTATTTATTCATGACATATTTAAGCCATCCGACGCACTATGTGATCACTTGACACCTTACTAGTAG
The DNA here is from genome assembly GCA_963675205.1 of Catocala nupta. Lineage (NCBI taxonomy): Eukaryota > Metazoa > Arthropoda > Insecta > Lepidoptera > Erebidae > Catocala > Catocala nupta. The sequence goes on from OY776105.1 coordinate 4,401,443, forward strand.
AAGAAAACCTATCTCATTTAGTCCTCGCGTACCTATTCTGCCTCCATTAGCTCGGAGACCCAAAGTGTGTCTTGTCCTCGAAGTACTCGTAAGGAACTGGCGGTCTTCGAGAGGACCTACAGATTTTCTTCTAAAATACTCACCGATATCTGAGATGACCAACAAGTTATATTTATAGAAGTATCCGACCGTTGAAATTGACCTTAATTTGGATAAATATTCATGACACGCCTATATACCCGAAGGCATAGGCAGAAGTGTATTAGAACCATATATCGCCAGGTATGATTTTCGGTTCCACGTAAGAGACTAGCCGATTGCCGTCCATCAGGTATAGTGCTACTAAGAATTTATTGATAAAAAAATTCTAACAACCCAGATACCTGAGATCTCATGCACAGCAGTTGCATTCACTATTACACCACTGAGTCCATAATCAGTCAGAGACTAAACATAAACCTCATTAAATGCATACTAAACCGCAGTGCACAACAATACAATATTTTTCAGCTCAAAGAAAACACTCCATCGTCCCTTATTTTCTCACAACAAGATTTCGTGGCTTTTCATTCTGTCATTACAACGAAAGAGCTTTACACAATATTATGTTACGGAATTCGCGCGCATTTTAACACAAAAGGCTCAAGTTTACTTCAACGAACGACCAACAAACCAGGTAATACAGTCGACCAGATTTATTGAAGAAAATATTAAAGTTATAAAACCTAAATTAAACTACTTTATACAGATTTTATCGCGTAGTTTATTTAAAGATACAACTTACACATAACTTGATTATGATTTTTGGATTCAATGTAGATTTTGTCAATAAATTTTATTCTTCGGGAATAGTACTATTTCCTAGATGAAGGTATCCTATGTCCTTTTCTGCACCCCTGACAACGTGTGCAGGCGAAAGTGCATGACGATATGAAGAAACTATAAACAAACCCACATTCGCACTTATAATATTAGTTAGGATTCGAATTTTAAAACTGACATTTCGGTTTGAAAGCAACCGAAATGACGGGAAAAGTGTGAATCTAAATAGTTCAACCAGTTCAGTTGTAGCGGCACCCCAGCGGCCAGACGTAATAGATTTTTAATTTCGACTGGCTTTTCAACAATTGACAGTTTAAATTAGTAGTACCTACAGTTTAACAATAGTAGTTTTATAGTTTCAAAATTATTATATTATATTTTCATATATTCGTAAAATACTGATTTTTTTCTAGGTATAACATTCGTTTCGTAAAAGTAACACAATATTATTATAAGACGTTATTTCTGCCGCGGCCGGATCTCGTGGCTTGTCTACGCTTATGTTATAGTTTTCATGCCATGCGGAGTATTGAACTTTAATAACTGCAATAAACGACAATAGACTTGGCTATTAAGTAAAATGTTAAATATGGCTGTCAAAATCTGGGTAAAATATAAATCTGGCTACACCTTTAGGAATATACATATAAGGGATGATGAATGACAAAGTAAACACCAGAATTCCTACTGCATAAACATTTCAAGTTCATTTCTTCAAAAACTTAATATAATCTTAAATTAATGTCCTATGTGAATGTATATAACAAATTATGATTGGACATACGTACAATCCAAAACCACCACATTACTTTTAATGCAGTCTAATAGTAATAAACTATACAAGACTTAATTGTTATTTAAATTAAAACTAAATGAATTACATAAAACCTACGTATATTTTATAAAGAGAAATTTGCTGACGTGTATAATCCAGTTATTTTAAATTGACTACATTTCTCGTGACCACGTACCTACATAATCCGGCTGGGCATGCAGCTTTTACCGACGCAGCTGTTAAATAAAATATTTATGCAGTATACACATTATAATAAAAACTGTGCATAAATGAAGCAGCGGTAGTCCAACGGACGAAATATTGGAGTTGCGATGGAAAGATCGACTCGAGTCCCACATATTAAACTAATGACGTGAACCTACTCGTAATAACAAGGATACTAGTAACTTGTTCATCGAATTGCTAGTAATCCTTAAAACCATTTAAAATCTTTTGCCATCGACACGATAAGAAGAAGAATCCTTAAAAGAACAACGGTTTCTAAAGAATTATTAATATTAGCCTTTTATATAAACTGTCATACCGCTGAGCACGGGTCTCTTCTCAGTATAAGAAGGGTTAGACCATAGTCTATCATGATGCCGACTTCACATAATTATTATCTTTTGATGGTTTCTTTTGCCGTTAAAGCGAGTGATATCTATTTAATACACACATTACATAATTCGTAAAGACAGATTAGCGTGTCTTGAGCTCAAACTCCTCCTGCTTGGTGGTCCAACAATCACTTATGTATAATAGGCGTTAGCTACTAAAAGAAAGCAGATCAAAAATAAAAGTACCCCCTGAGCAAAATCAATGCGTCTAAATGACTTTATAAAATATTTGTTCGGTAGAGTCTATGTTTTCCGTTTGATATTTACCTATACCCAAGTTAAAAATACGATTTAAAGGCGCATCTATTCATGACTGTGTCGCGTCGTGAGGCCTGTGGATGACGGCTTGTTATCGAATGAGCGAACACAACCATTCACCTCGTTTAAATAAACTCCTTGAGTTTAGAATAATAAGAAATGCACGGATGGCGTAGTGGTTTAAGTGGTCACCTCGCCACTGTCACTGCGCTAAGTTCGATCCCCATACTGGATAAATATTTGTGTGATATACAAAAAGTTGTTCCGAGTCATAGTGTTGTGGGTTAGATCCTCATACGGGACAAAAAAAATTGTTTCACGAATATTTGTTCCAAGTCTGGGTGTTCTTTGTGTCCGTTGTTTGAATGTTTTGTAAAATCTCTAGCAACACAGGCAATATTCCTTGCGTGGCAGTTATCTCTCCAAATAAAAAGGTTTTTGTTTGTAAAGACACAAGATTTATTCGTTGTGCGGGAGATACCTAGAATAAACAATAGAAACGGGTGATTGGATCGTATATTGGGATAAAAATTATCTTATATTTTAAGACAGGACATATTCTATCGGTGTGTCAAGTTTATTCTAAATAAGTACAATGGTTTACGCGTGATTAAACATAAATTTTGTCCCTTGTGGGTATTGGTGCATACACACTGTAGTTACTTTTTGTGGAGAAATATGATGCAACCTGGTAACAATAATTATGTAACATTCTTTTACATTTGCGACTGTTTCTTTCTTTATGTTCAATGTTTCTTTCGCACCCATACCGCCAGCAACATATCTTATCTTATCTTATCTTGTGTGGGGGCCAGTCAGTACAGACCGGCGACACTTCGACCCAGTGGGATCTTTTGTGTCGACTTCCCCAATAACGACTGCCATAGATGTTCATGGCAGACGGGACCGACGGCTTAACGTGCTCTCCGAGGCACGGAGCAGGCGATAATTGTCAATCAATACGCACATAATTTCGAAAAGTCATATAACTTCCGAAAATGAGAGGTGCGCGACGTGGGTTCGAACCCGAGAACCTCTGCATTGCAGTCTGTTGGTCTCCCCACTGAGCTATCGCTGCTCGCCAGCAACATAAATTAACACAATATAACAAAGAGTAACATTTAGGTACAAGCGCCATGTTAACAGTTATAGGTAATGTTAGGAAACATTTTTTAACAAAGGTTGTCGATTGTTACCATTTTTTGCGGCCTTGATGGCGTAGCGGTTAGTGTAACCGACTGCCGCGCCTGAGGTCGCGGGTTCAATTCCCGCACTAGTCAAACATTTGTGAGCATGAACATGGATGTTTGTCTTGGTCTGGGTGTTTCTATGTATAATATGAATGTATTTACAACAAAAAGTATATAATGTATATTTATCCATTGTCTAGTACCCATAGTACAAGCTCTGCTTAGTTTGGACTTGATGGTGTTGTGTGTATGTGATAGAATATAATTATTATTTGTTGATTTTTATCAGAAGTTAGACAACGTTACTTAATACGGGAACATATACTACCAAATCCGATGCTAAACTAATTTTTTATTATCGGATGCTACTGTCCACTAACATTTGGAAACGTAGCTCCACAAAAAGTAACTGCAATGTAGATGCACCATATCGAACCCACTACACTCAGCACATACACAACAGCGAAGCGACCACTTTAACCACAACGCTATCCGTGCACCTAAATACGCGTAAAACTGGCTAGGAAATTGTGTAAATTAATTATAAAATACATTATATTTAATCATCATTTAATAGACAAAGCATTTTGTTATCTTTGAAGCATTGATTCGACAATCTTACAGAGAAAATTACTCAGAAGCTTTCAAAGCTCTCGAAACTAATGTAGACCCGAGTTTCGGCACTCGGTGCTATTAAGGCCCAATAATGTCCTGAACGGAAAATATTCTTCTTGAACATTTAACTCTATAAATAACGCTCACTTCGCATTACTACTGAATTATGCTTCGGATCGAAGTATTAGAGTGTAATGGAAACTATTAGAAGCGAAGCAGACTTATATTTAAATATCAAAGTTTTGACTAAATAGTTATAATTTCGTAAAATTAATAGTCAGTATAATGTTTGATGATAAATATTATATTAGAATCGGCAATTAAGTTTTTGATACAGAATTGATTGCTAACGTTTACATTTAGATATACTACTAATATACAAAATTTGTAGTAGTGAATGCGACTGGTTTGGAGTTCGATTCCCGGGTAGAGCAGGGTGTTTATCGGTTTATATATCATAAAGTTTTACGTCATGGCTCAGTAGGATTCCCGTGGGAACTTTGGGATAAAAATATATAACAGACTATACACTTATGTTTAAACAATTTAGATAACCCTATCACAAATTTTAATAGTTCTGCCGACACGAACACTCGAAAGCAAAATTTTTATATACAAAGATAACACGTGTTACTATAACTTAGACCGCCTGAACGCAACGGTAATGAATATAACTGCAGTACATGAGGTTTCGGGTTCGATTCCCTTGTCATACAGAGTTATAGTGTTTACAATAAGCTTTAATGGTACGGAAAACATTTTTGATGAAATCCATGTATACACGTGCCTACCATTCCGGGAAAGTGCGAGTCAAAAAATGTACCTATTAATGAAGTCAAAATTTGAATTTCTTTTATTTTTAGACTTAATGGTTTAATTATTTATTTGAATAATATAATATTTACAATATATTTACATTATTCATTTTAAACAGAATAAATCTATTACGTATTTACAAATGTATTAAAAAAGATAACATAATAATAAAAGGACTAATAATTATAATACTAAATATTTAGTGTCTAGTAAAGTCAGTTTGTTTAGTCACATTTAATTTTAAATTAAACTTGTATTGTTTTAATTGTCATTGTCATCAGCTTTACTCGCCTCACAAAGCCGACCGGATTGCGTTCCTACCTCTCGTTGATACATTATAGATTAATGTTTCTTAATTAAGGCTAAGGCTTAAGGCAGCAGAAGGAATTACAGCGTCAATTAATATTTTCATTAAAATAATTTAGGTATACCTATATTAATTATGTTTATGCAATCAAAGATTATGTTTGATTATAGTTTACTAGGTTAGCGGCTTTGCTCGTGTAAATGTGGGTTAGGTTAGTAGCAGTGCTTTTTTTCGTGATGAAAGGTACCGTATGTCCTTTTCTGTTTCTCTAACAACGTGTACGCGTGTAAATTTCATGATGATAGGTTGAGTAGTTAATGGATGAAAGGTATTCTTTGTCCTTCTGTACTCCTGACAATGTGTGTGCGAAATTTCATGATGATCAGTCAAGTAGTTAAGGCATGAAAACGTTACAAACAAACAAACTCACATTCGCATTTATAATATTAGTTAGGATTATTGTTGTTAGTTTCGTATATAGAAGCGTGCTGCGCTGTATCCAATTTCTTATCAAACAAATCATTGTCTTTTATCAATGTTTCTGCCAAAAACAACGGAACAGAAACCTTCATTTGTGTTAATAGTTCAATTCAAGGAACAGAAATGATACAATATTTTGATTTGATGAGTTCACGCTGTGACGGATTAGAAGCCTTTAGTACAACCCGAATGATGAATCTTGTGACGTAATAGGTTTTGGCACAAACTAGGTAGGCACAGATGGGCCGATTAATTCAACACACGAGAACAGACGCATTTACAGCGATACGGTGGTTGCCTCACATTTTTTTATAATGTACGAGATTTTGTGGCTTCGCTCGCGTAAAGGTCAGGTTAATTTAGACTAGTAACAGTACTTTTTCTAGATGAAAGGTACCCTATGTCCTATTCTGTTCTCCTGAAAACGTATATGAAAAATTTCACGATGATCGGTCGAGTAGTTAAGGCGTGAAAGCGAAATAAACAAACTCATATTCTGCGCTGCAGCCATTATCCCAACTAATAATAATATTGTGAGACATCAAGACAACAAACTGAGCCCTGTACATATGTATAGTAAAATATTGAAATAATTTTCAATTGGCGCTTTAAAAGGACGTGACTGATTACAATAGCCACGTATTACAGACTATATGAAAAGAAAAACAATGATTTATCAATGTAACTGTAGAAAGTTAGCTCGTGCTAGCAAATGAAATAAAAATACCACTCTTTTTAAACAAGAATAGTTTATTCACCAAGTGCAATTAACGGATAGCATGCGATATGTTCTAACTTTAACTTTTTAGGGTTCCATACCTCAAAAGAAAAAGAAACCATTGTAAAAGAACACTTTGTTGTCCATCACTTGGTACAGACAGATAGACAGACAGATAGTCAGCTGTGTTTCTGTGTGTCTGTCTAGTATAGCTTTTTTCGCGGGCATCAAGTTGAAATTATTATCAAATACTCAAATCTATTTATTTATTTGTACATCTAATAGTTGAAATATTATGTCTACATAACTAAATAAAACTATACAAAGTGGCTAAATGCACAACATTTCAAGACGTTACAAAATGCGTTATTATGATGTAACATCAGTATCACAACATATAAAAAAAGAGAAAAGCACTGTTATTATTATGAACGTGAAAAATTTAAAATAACAATTAGTTATTAAGTAAAGTATTAACGAACTAAAAAAATATAAATTAATATTAACGAGAAAATTTTCTAGATAAAAGGTACTCCACGTCCTTTCATGTGTCCCTGACAACATGTATGCGAAATTTTTACTACGATCGGTTCAGTAGTTAAGGCGTGAAAGCGTAACAAACAAACTCACAATCGCATTTATAATATTAAGTTAGGACAAAGAATTTAAAAAAAAATTACAGCATAAAAATAAAAAATAAATAAATAAATAAAATAAAATCTGCAATCTATCAAATGAAAAAACTTCTAAATCAACGCAAGCAAAAGCTACGGCCGTTTATGCCGTATATTTTGACGCTCGCTAGTAAATAAAAATTTTTAGAGTACTTTCCGTTGACCTAGAAACATCAAATTTGGTACAAAGCCATGTCTTATAGCACAAGTAAAGGAAAAAGTCCAGAATCTATAAATTTGTAGATACATACATCACAAAAGAAATTAAAGTTTGTACGGAACCCTCGCGTGGCTCCGCCTCGCACTTGGCCAATTTTTTATTACATGTTTTCACTGACTTGTCTTAAGGTTGAATGTCTTATTCAAAAAGTTTCTTTGTATAAAATTTAAATCGCGTATAACATGTAACATAATTAATTATACTTAGAAATGAAAACCATTTTTATGTTGCATTGTTATAGTTCATTGTACTTTTATGTCTGTCTTATAAAAGGTAAAATGAAGAAAGTAGCGTTTATAAAAGTATCTAAGCTCTCCGGTTTAATGCCTTCATCGAGAAAGTGTTATTTACTTGATGTGGCTGTAGTTCTGTGATAATGACGTCGTGATAGACTACAGCAAGCTGGCCCTCTATTACTGCGAACTAAAACTACAGCTGCCAGATGAGAGTGTAATATACCTTTACCTTTGAGCATGCGACTATGCATTAAATATCCCATATAGGTAAACTACTTTTTTTAATTTTTAGAATAATAATCTGGTGTAAAGAATAATACCTGTATCGCGGGGATCTTTACAGACATTTAAACCCAGACTCAGACCAATTATAATGTAGATCACACAAATGACTGTCCCATATGGGTATCGAAATCACAACACTCAGCAAAGCGAGCATTTAAATTACGCCATCTGTGCATCTACATTTCGTACTGGACTTATTAAGTCAAGTAAATAATTTACGAGAAAATAAAGTCGCCATACATTTACAAACACATATTTCGTTTCAATTGAAAGATAGTAAGATTTTATTTCAACAATGTTCTTTTCACAAAAATGGTCTACAGCCAAACTTAGAGTCGCAATTCGCACAAGTTTTATCAGCCAATGTAAACTTTAGAGACTCTACAGCGCATTGCGACTGTCCGAACTCGCTGTTATACATATGAAAGTGTGTAGTTTAAATTTAGCCTTCTTCAGCTTATTGCACAAGTGACTCAGAGGTGACTTACTGTCGTATGAATATTGTCTATATATTGTAAATTCCAACGACGAATAGATGTTCGGATGATGAGACCTTTAACTATTGCAGACATAAAATCAAAAAAATTGTCGAAAAATTTTCTTTTTTGTTTTATACTAGTTTTTGCCAGCAGCTTACAATGCTGGGCTTTTCTTTTTTTATTTCATAACTTGCTTTTGTCGGCAGTTTTGTTCGCTTAGGAACAGTACTTTTTTCTGGATTAATCGTACCCATGTCCTTTCTGAACCCCGGTGTATGTGAAATTTCATGATGATCGGTCAAGTTGTTAAGGTGCGAAGTAAAATTATGTGGGACCTAAATGTAGCCGGCAAAATGTGGGTGTTATACACCTTTACCTAGTCCGTAAGAGAGAAAGGCGTGTTTGTCAGATAATTTACAGCAGCAGTACAAAGTCTGAAACTATGAAAGGCAGTCATCAATAAGGTCGCCCCATTACAGGAGACCTTTATTTTTCCTGTCAAAATGTTAACTTGTAACACCTCTGCCTAACCCTTTGGCGACAACAAGCATGAGACTATACATCTTCTCTACAGTTAAATACTAAACGATTGACCCGTACACCGATGAATGATTAAAAAGCTGTGTTTTAAAATTACTAAATGCCTTGCTGGTAGTGAATGCGACTACTGTGTATAAGGTCTTAGGTTCGATAGCCGAACCGCCCAAAATATTTTAAAATTTTTCGGTAAATATTTTATTTTAGTATTAGCACGAAGTCTGTTGCTTCGCCTAGGAGACGGCAATAAACTCGATCTCAATTACGTGACACCAAATTTTCCTGCCAAAATGTGGGCTTCTCACACTCTGACTGCCTCTTTGGTGACAACAGGCGTGATACTATATACAGTGTGACTGGATAAACATTGTAAATACTTATGGACTACTATATGATAACTTATGATCAGATGTAAGGTATAAAAAAAAGAAAACTGTGTAACCTGCAAAGAAAACCTTTATGAAAATTTTTATGAAATATCCATAAAATGTGGACACTGCGCGCGTCGCACACAGCTGTGGGGTGCAAATTCGGAAGAGTGCAGGGTGCGGTAGCGGGGGGCGGTGCAGAAGTTTTGTTTAGCTTTGGTATATGCGAAAAAGTGGCCGCATATTAAGTTTTTATTGGATAACCAGGTCAATTTTTAAGTAGGTACCTATTTTTTAGATATTCGAGTCCAGAATCGAGTACTGAATACTCTCCTTCAATATCTCTAGTATTTTACCAATCAGCCTGTATATACAGCTTTTCCATAGTCAAATGCTAGGTGATTGACCCCTACATCGATGAATGATTAAAAGGCTGCGTTTTGAAATAGCCTACTGCCTCGATGGCGCAGCGATAGTGAAATATCAGATCATATCATCAGGGTATACCCTAGTTGGTCAAAATGTTATTAGGATTTTCTGAGAAGGAATTTTAAGTAGCAGCACTGAGTCTTGGCTTATATGGCGGCAATAGGCTTGTCCCTTAGTACGTGAGACTTAAAATTTACTGCCAAAATGTGGGCTTGTTGCACCTCTGCATATCTCCTCAAAAATAACTAGCATGAGACTACAAATGTACAAATTTTCTACAGTTAAATACTAGACGATTGACCCGCACGTCGATGAACGATTAAAGGCTGCGTTTTGAAATAGTTCAGTTAAACAGTTCTTGCTAAAGTCGTTGCATGTTGCACGCTAAACAGTTTTTCATCACATGAGTCCATTCTGACACTTATTATAGTTTTATAATGATTAAGTTATTAGTTGAAACGTCAAGTACAAACATACAACATGCACGTAATAGTAATAATAAAATATTTATGTTATTTTTGTCTTTATTTAATAGGGAACTTTGTTCAATTGAACATACCAGCCACATTGTGAACTAAACTTAACATTTGCTAGACAAGTGTCGAGCGGACATACGTATGTCCGCAAAAAAATCATTGTCCGTTTGCGTATTGTTGCACAGTGATTTATTTTTTCGTGTGTCCTCTCCACATAGAAGGGTTAAAAGAAAAACTTGATATGTAATTGAAAAGTATGACTCTTACTTTTCTTTATTTCTTTAAAAAGACACCTCCCGCACTATAAATAATGAAGCAGACACAAATAACACAGACTCGCAACAACTATTCGTAGAACTCATATTTTTTTGCCCCGCGTGGGAAATATTGTCTCGTGGGGGAACAAACAGCCAAGACGTGTTGTCAGCGAAGTGGCAATGGCGGCACGATCACTTAAACCCCTACGCCATCCGAGGAATCTAATATACGAATATAATTAGTTACAACCCGTTGTTTAGTTTACAATCTCGTTAATCATACGCAATCAATTACGAAAGGCGTGTGATTCATGCTGTCTCGAACTTGGCACCTCTGCATGGTAGTCCAATAGTTACTAATTATACGCTCATAAATATAGTTGTCTAGCGATGGCCTAGTGGGAGACCGATGGACTGCCACACAGAGGTCTCGAGTTCGATTCCAAAGCGCGCATCTCTGACTTTACAAAGTTAAATGCGTATTAAATAGTTAATTATCGCTCGCTTTAACGGCGAAGGAAAACATTGTGGCAACCTGCATGTCTGCTATTGCAGCATTGCATTCTCTGCTGAGAGCTCCCCATAATATTCTCAAAGATATATGTAGTCTGCCAGCCCGCAATGGGCCATCGTGGTTGACTGTGGCCTAACCCTTCTCACACTAAGAAGAGGCCCGTGCCCAGCAGTGAGACAGTTTAATACAAAGCTGATATTATATTATTATATATATATAGTTCTACAGTATAGTACCGATAGCCTTGATAACTAGTGTACTATATTATACAACTATAAGCGTATAATTAGTGGAGTAATACGACCTATTTAAACACGCTTATAGAATACTTAACCGCGTTAATAGCACTCAAGGTGTAACGCCAAGTGAACGGTCTTGACGTAAACATCACTTTATATATTATGATAAAGAGGTAAAGTACGCAAAAAGTCTGAGTAACTAGTAAAACATCTGCTTCGGAGCTTTAATACGATAAATGATATTTTATAGCATAAGTCTTCTTCTCGAGTCGATAGTACAATTATTTTAAATTTGTTCTGCCCAATGTAGCCACGGCAATCGCATCAGCAATTGCATCCTTTAAGTCCGCCATGGTGCACCTACAGGGACAATTTGGGCATTTCAACAGATGTAACATGGTTTCATTGGGATCACCTCATTCACACTGAGCTTTGTGAGGCTCCCTGATTCCTCATTTTACCAGGTTGCAACCACTGTGGCCGATTTGAGTACGAATTCGATTTAGATATTTCCATATTGGTCATGGTAATTTCGACCCAGGTGGTATATTTTTCCTAACTTAACTAATTAGTCAATTGGCGGAGGAACTTTAGAATAAGAGATTTTGTGTTTTAACCTGACAAATATAAGAATGCCAGATAATTGAAAACCTACTGTGTCTGGCCAACGGTAGCTGCATCTCAATAGGTTAAGGCCAGCTACAGAGTTGGCTTAAATGCTTGTGCTTAATGGAATAAATGTCTCATTATTTTATAAAAATCTAGGTTTAAATATTATAATATTCTATTACATACACACAACACTATCTTGCCCAAACTAAGCAGAGCTTGTACTATGGGTACTAGACAATGGGCAAACATACCTACATATATACATTTTTTTGTAAATACATACCTATTATACATAGAAACACCCAGACCAAGACAAACATCAATGTCCAAGTACACAAATGTTTGACTTGTGCGGGCATCGTACCCGTGACCTCAGGCATGGCAGTCGGTTATACTAACCACTACGCCATCGAGGCCATAGAAAACATAGTTTAAGAATGACCAGACACATCTTAAATCCGAATTTCTCATCAGTCACACAAGGTGAGAGCCAATTCTAGTAATGAAACCTAATATAGTATTACGTTTATGCGAATGTTTTTGAAACTAAACCACTTTATACGGACTATAAAGCCTTTCAAAACTGTGTTCCAGTATGGTCTCAGTATCATAAATATAACAAATTGTATTCTCCTAAATTAAAACAAATGTTAAATGAGAACATAAATTGGATTTCAGTTCATATTTTGCATTTATTGAACTAGATCGGAACTCAACACAAATCTTACTTATTACAGATCAGAATGAAATGTTGCTTCTTGAAACATTTAATCAAGAACTGAAGTTACTAGTACTCTTGGTAGGTTTCGTTTTTGTCAATTCGCCAATTGGTGTTCTTATGTATTTCTCCATTTAACTGTAACATACATAATCTACTTTTAGCTGAACAACCTATATTCGACTACACCACACGCTTTGACGAAGATTGAATTGAAAGAAATTTTCGTAACAATTTGCTTTTCAATTATCGCTTTGTTGATAACGATTAAGGCTAACATCACGAGGAAACCTAAAAGTTGGAGAGGTCTTCATAATTTTTTCAAAGATGTGTGAAGTCTCGCAATCCGCACTGGGACAGTTGGACTATGGCCTAACTTGTTTCACACTGAGAAGAGCTATGCCCAACCGTGGGATCTACAAGGTTTAAGAAGCTTCTTTCTCTGTATCCCAATTAAGCAATTAAGTAAACAGTAATAACATTATAAAATGTCTTGTCCAGTATCTACAAGTTTTTAACTATAATGCTGATTTACTATTAGAGAGTGATGCTTGCTCGGTAACAGGTTCATTTATGCTGACACCAAGCGAGCTCTTACATAAACATATTTTTTTCTAAATATTGCATGCCTTTAAATTGAAGCTAAGACCTTCTGAGAAGCTCCATGCAAGATCACAAACGTACGCCACAAATGAACAACCGAGTCAATATAATAAAGACATTAATTCCGAGTAACTGCGTCCAGCATCAATAACAATTGATTGAGAGACCCATAACGATATTTTTATCGTCCGACCATTTATCGTATTTGCAGAAAGCCAGATTAGGTGCGTATTGATTCTGACAATAGGTTGTGACGCGACTCAATATAAGGTGAATTAAGACAACATTTTTTATAACGTTTACTGTTTAAGTTACCGGTTGGTAAGAAGTTACGATACCCTTTGATCTTAGAAATGACACGCGTGTGTACAAAAGTAAACCATCATGTAATGCGAATGCGAATTAAATCGCTTAGTATCTGCCCATATTTGTGGTATCAATTCGTCATAATGACATGATGTTTAACATTTCTGTTGATTTAAGACAAACCATAGTGTTTTAAATACAAGCAACTATGTATGACAAATTTAAACACATAGAATTCGTTGCCATTCAAAAAATATTGATGATATAATCAGTATGTAAACCACAACGTTACCGATTTTCTTCATACAAAGCGGCAACTTCATAATCAAAACTCTCTTATAATGCGGGCTACTTAAACTACTCATAAGTTTAATGAAAACATCCTAATCTGGTCTTTCACGCTCACATACGCTCACTGGAGCAACGAGGCGAATAAATACAATATATTATGTAACATTCGCAGCCAATACACACTCAACCCTCTATAACCCTTTTACATCTATGGTGTAGTAAAATTCTACTCACTCTGATTATTTTTCCACAATTACGTGCTATGTCAGAAGCTACGGTGTGCTACGATGCTACGGAATATCGTAGACATTATTTGAGCAGTGCCTGCACGGATGGCGTAGTGGTTAAAGTGGTGGCTTAGTCGCTGCCTTTGCACCGAGTATTGTGGGTTCGAATCCCACACGAGACAAAAAATTGTGTGATTTACAAATGGTTGTCCCGAGTCTGGGTATTTTTGTCACTGTTGTTTAAATTTTTGTAAAGTCCCCGCGACACAGGAATAACAAATAGTGCGGGTGATTTCTTAAAAAAAACAGTGTGATATTTGTATTCAATTGGGTTAATACGGTTACCTTTACTAACAATATTATTAAAGCGACTGACCCAGTTGAATAAAAGTTTATACAAAGTTTTAACTCGTTGGATAAAACATTAAACGCTGGATAATACTACCTATGACGGTAAAATAATATATAATTTTATAACATAACATTCTGACTAATATTATAAATGTGAATGTGGGTTTGTTTGTTACGCCTCCACACCGTAATTACTCGACCAATCGTCACGAAATTTCGCATATATGTTGCCTAGTGTACATAAAAGACACACCTTTCATGCAGAAAAAAGAACTGTTCCCATTGGATAGGATTTTTTCTAAATTATGTAATAAAGTGTTAAATAAACAACGCGATAAAATCCGTATATAGTTTTAGTTTAATTTCAATGAATAACATTCATGTAAACAGAAGACAATATAAGGATTTTATTGACGTGTCATGATTTCTTATTTTTGTTAATAATTCTGTTCAGAAGTTTTTATTTACCCAACTGGCAACACAGCCATCCGTCATTTTTAAATAGTGGGGTTATTGTGGAAGGAAAAAAAGTAACTCGGCTCTCGGCGAAAGATCGCTGAGTAGTGAGGAACTAGCATTTAACTTAGGAAGACGTTTTCAACAGTCCGTGTTATTGCTGTGAATTTGGAATTATAGTCACATAATATTTTACACAAATGAGTTTAATTACAGGGTAAAAGCTAATATCTTTATAAACCTTCGATTTGTTACGGGCCCTATTCCCTTACTTATGTACGTACGATCTATACTATTTTTCATTGCGCTGGTCTAATATACTACTAGGTCATTTCTACGAGTCATACTAAGATTCCTAAGATTTAAATGGCCATTGGATCAATACCCATCCAATGGCCAAAGGAAAATACTTTCCTTCTAATAGTATAGCGCCACACAACATAACGTTCTTAGCCTGTAATTTTCCGTAGTATCGTATAGTATACATAGATCAGTACTACTTCCATGTATAGGTTAAGGTTCAATTTAATGTGAAGATTGAGCGGCCTAGGTATACTGTTATGAAATAAATTATGTATTTATTTATTTTAGCATGTACCGGCCACTGCTGAGCAAAGGCATCCCTTCGATCTTTCCACTCCTTTCTGTCCAGCACCAATTGTCTCCAATCCCGGTTGAACGCATTCAATTCATCCCGCCATCTCATTCATTATTTATATATAAATAAAATACAATCATGATAGAGAGTAATAATCAAAATAAATGAACACAAGTAACACAAATATAAAGCAAAACGGAACGAATCGATAAAAACCGTAGGAAATATAAATGAAAGGTTTTATGTAAAAACATCTGTTAGGTAACTTCAATATAAATAATCTCTCCGCTATATCACCGAATCGAAACTAATCAACAATACAAATCTAGAAAATGCTACGCCGCAATATTTATCTCTGACGCTACGAAGTGCTACGCAGCTACAACATTACGTAGATGTCTTTTACATAGCAAGCTTGTCTTCAATTAAGCACTAAATTGACTTGGAGGTTTGTTGTGAAGGCTTCGCGCGGAATTTTAATATGCCTTTGTAAAGATGTCGACTGAATGTAGAACGTGATTAATTACCTACTTACAATTTGATTGTAAAGTTACTATCTAAATAATAGAGTCAGTTTAAGTGACTTTGGAGTTATTAGGGATGCTTTCGTTGTGTATTTTGGAAGTGTACTAAGTTTTACTTTTGGGTTAAGTTTATTTTAGTAGGTTGGTGTAACTTGATTTTGTAACCCAAGCTGGTATGATATTGGTAAAAAAAAAAAATTGAATTTAACTACATGAATAGCCTATTTTAGTAAAAGTTGTCTTTAGGCTTACGGATATCAAAGTTTAGGCAATGCTTCTATCAATATGTTTTCATATAGTTAAGCTAAAATGTAGATAGAACAGCCGGAAGGGAAATACTAAGGCTGTTATCCTTATCAGCCTTCATCCGATTAGATCAGAGTCATTTTAATGAAAGACCGGGTAACAGTACAACATAAGTCGACGCACTATCTGAGATTACGATTGCCTCTATCTTTCAAAATTATAAAGTTTTAGCTTTTATAGCAGTAATTGTTGGAATATAGGTGATATAATCAGATATAAGTAACACAGAATAATAATTAAGATATTTATATCAAAACACTTCAACAAATTTGTTAAATGTTCAGCTACTTATATTACTGTCTATACCTTAAACCAACGAGCGTGCAAGAAGAATTTAACTAGAGCAAATAATGCAAAAGACAAGCAAGTGGTGTCCTTAGTCTCTGTCCACCCCCTCTGAGAAACAGGCGTATGCCTTAGAATTCATATATATCACTTTCTCTTTTTTTTTAAAGACAACTCTGACACTATGAGTAATTCCTGTGTCGTGAGGGACTTTCTAAACATTCAAACAACGGACATAAAGGGCATCCAGACTCGGAACAACTATTTGAGATCACACAAATTTTTGTCCCGTGTGGGATTCGAACCCACAACACTCGGCGCGGCGGCAGCGACGAAGCGACCACTTAAATCACTACGCCATCCGTGCAGTCAAATACGAGCATACATGAAGAATGATATTAGACTGAAATCATTCTTCAGCAAGCAATCAACCAAATGCATCAGCAAAAGACGTATGTCAAGCAAATGGAAATCCGTAGGCTCTATCTACCCCCTCCAGGAAACAGGCGTGAGCTTATGTGTACATCATAAAATAGGGTCATTTAAATTTAAAGCAATCAATTGCTTTCTCATTCACACATAATAATATATTAATTTAATTGCAAGTATAATATAGTTATAGTGAGGTCTTGAACTATCTCTTGTTTGTACATTGTACGGTACGTTGAAAGCTGTTCGATTGCCGCGTAATATTACGACGGATAGACATTGATAAGCTACAATGTTATTATACGCGTAGGTAAAACAATTGCTTCGCTTTGTTTCTGGACGTTAAGTTGTCATCTGACATGTCAACATGACATCTGAATTA
This sequence comes from Catocala nupta, assembly GCA_963675205.1. NCBI lineage: Eukaryota > Metazoa > Arthropoda > Insecta > Lepidoptera > Erebidae > Catocala > Catocala nupta. Next base: position 4,418,843 of record OY776105.1, read on the forward strand.
TAAATACAGTATTATCACACTCACTGATATTGAACTGCTACCATTCTCTATGATGTAAACTTAATTTGTGTGCTTACTTTTCTCAGTGTGGATATTTTTCCGATCGACATATGTAAGTTGGTGAGGGCACATCTTTGATTTCAAACTTAGCGTTGAACACAAATAGAACATTTCAAATATTATAAGGCCTTGTCTGTGGTATATGTTTGCTTTAATATGTAGTTTCGGATTTTATTCCCCGGTTGACAAAGTATTTTCTGATAGATAAATTATTAAGTCCTGAATTCTATTCCTGGGTCGGAAAAGTATTTTCGAATAAACTGATTGATAATTTTCAGTATCATCATCTTAGACAAAAGACGTCGCTGGACTTTGGGCTTTACCAAGGTTTTTCACACAGACCTGTCTTGAGCTACACGCATCTAACCACTTCCCGCAACCCTAACCAGGTCGTCGGTTCACCTTGTTCCAGTATTCGCAGTAATAAAGAGTAAAAATCGTGTTCTTTGGTTAATACATATTATCGTCTAAAGGGTAAATGATCAGACTGTCGTCCCCAAAAACGGCACCTTTTAGATATACACAGACATGTTTATGTATATAAACCCCTAGTTTTCAGAACTACATTATTCAAGACATGTTCTCATTAATTGGACCTTTCTAATTGTAAGTCAGTGAATGTATCCTTGCTACGTCAGAACGAGTTTGGTAGCTATTAGTAAATTGATGAGAAATAGCAATAATTAAATTATTAACAAGAGTGAGAGAGACAGCCTTTCAACCGAGTTCTTTTCTTTTAGCAAAGATTTTTGCTTTTATTATATTACTTACTAGCTTTTGCCCGCGGCTTCGCTCGCGTAAAAATTGGTTAGGTTATGTTAGTTATAGTACTTTTTTTAAACAAAATATAACCTGTTACTCAGTGATAATATTTTTTTAAATCGGTTGTGTAGTTTTTTTATTAAATCCTAACAAACGAAAAATCAAATTTTTCCTCTTTGTAACCTATATATATAAAAATCAATGCCACTTTTCGTTGTAATTAAACTCCTCCTAAACGGCTGGACCGATTTGAATGATTTTTTTGTGTGTGTTCAAGTGGATTCGAGGATGGCTTAGATATGGTTTTTTTGGCCTGTACAGGACAACGTTTGTCGGGACAGCTAGTATTAGTATAGATTACGTTGATATTTTTATTGACTGCTTTGGTAACATAACAGTAGTGGATGCAAGAGATGAAGGTGAAGATGGTGAGTTCTTAAATTCAATACCCGGATCGAGAAAATATACCAATAATACTTTTCTCGATGGGAGAATCGAACTACAGAGAAAGAATTTCAGTAGCAGCATGTGTGGGACTGGGTCTGGTTGACGGCAATAGCCTTGCTCCTTATGACGTAGTACCCAAACCAACTTTTATTCTTCCTTTACTTATTAAAAAAGACAACACGCACTTTAAAAGTAATTCCTGTACCGCGGAGGACTTTACAAACATTCAAACAACGGACACAAAATCTCCAAAATCCCTCGGTGCAGTGGCAGCGGCTAGGCGTAGTGGTTTAAGTGGTCGCCTCGCCACTGCCGCCTCGCTAAGTGTTGTGGTTCGATCCCCACGCGGGGCAATTTATGTGATCCACAAATAGTTGTTCTGAGTCTGGGTCTTCTGTTTGTGCCCGTTCTTTGAATGTTTGTAAAGTCCTCCGCGACACAGGCATTATTCCTAATACGGGAGATATCTTATTCATAAAAGAAAAATATTTATGCAAACGAATCCGCGACAAGCACTAGTTAATATATATAAATACAATAATACAAATATAATATATATATATATATATATATATATATATATATATATATATATATAATAATACAAAATATAGAAATAATCCTAAATATCCTACACACTTTACAGACGAAAACGTCGTGGAGTATACAAAAATATATAATTTAGAATTCTCTTAGCGAAAGGCTTAAACATGCTGAAAGCGTCTCCGTCTAAGTTTTGAAATATATATATTCTATCACATACACACAGCACCATCTAGCCCAAACTAAGCAGAGCTTGTACTATGGATACTAGACAATGGATAAACATACATATATACTTTTTTTTTATAAATACATACATATTATACATAGAAACACCCAGACCAAGACAAACATCCATGTTCATGTACACAAATGTTTGACTTGTGCGGGAATCGAACCCGCGACCTCAGACGTGGCCTCAACCTTAATATCTATTCTAATATTATAAAGAGGCAAGATTTGTACTTTTGTTTGTAATGAATAAACTCCAAAACTAAAGAACTGGTTTACAAAAGTATTTCTCCATTGAAAAGCTCCTTTATTATTATTTTATTACTATGTAGCATATGTAGCTTCTGGAAATTACATAGGGTATATAACGTCATGCCACGAGCCACGTGTGCGTAGCATTTATCATAAACTTGGGTAAAACCGTGAGGAACAGCTATTATTGCAAGTGTTTGTTTGTGACTAAATGTCATAAACCCATGGACCGAAGTGAAGTACACTATGTTTCGGATCAACACATATGATATTTTTATCCCGGTATGTGTGATGTGGGGTACATAACACGAGGGCATTATATCATATTACGTGGGATTAGTATCAAGAAAACCAATGAATCCATCGATTTTTTGGAGTGACAATTATCGCGTAAATTGAGCGTCGTGATTCACATGAAAATTTAAACGCCGATATCCCCGAGAGAGTCGGCAGATATTACGCCCACACTTCGCTAACTATAATTTTTGGTTCCACGTAATAGGAAATAGATCCTAGGGCCGTCTAACGGGCTTAGGTCCAGACATTACGGTTGTACTAAGAAGTTCACGACCAAAACATGTGATAACAATTTCACCACCAAGTAACACTTTCACCGAACTTGATACCTCATACACAGCAATCATATGCACATATAGCACCAACAATATGACAGCCTCGCTACAGTTGCGTCAGCATATTGGTCATTTGTGAATCACACCAATCATTATCCCGTGTGCGATTCAAACCCTATCGTAGTCACAGCGACGAAAAGACCGCTTGCCTGGCGCGCTATTCGTGCATTTGAATACACAACAAATCATGATTAGCAATGTTTTTATATTATACAAAGGAATTACAGTAACCTTTTATTGGCAATGAGGTTTTATTCGTCTTCGTATCTGTCTCCGGCTAGCACGGCACGATTTCACCACGTAATTTGAATGACATTTCTTCATGTTTTACGTGAATTTAAAGGCCTTGATAATCTAGTGGGAGACCGTTGGACTGCCACGCAGAGGTCTCGAGTTCGAAATATATATCTATGTAACCCATTATTTTTGTTTCAAGGTTTAATTTTCTATTTACATCTATAAAATAAGTGATAGCCTAATGGGAAACCTTAAATAAAGTTATATAATATAAAGTATAAATCATAAAGTTCAATCCCACGCACGCACCTCTGACTTTTAGAAGTAATATATGTATTAAATAATACATTTAATTATCAGACAAGGAAAAGATCTTGGGAAAACCTATATATCTGAGAATTCTCCAGGATGTTTTAGAAACAATGTGAAGCCTGCGAACTCGTAGGATGACTATAGACTCGCTCACTATCTTTAGTGAGTAAGTCTATAGTAGTCTAACGATTATAAAAATTATCTGTATAATCAACAAATATATATATATATATCTGTTTTAGTACTAAATCATTCGCCTGTTGCCTAATGGCTGATGCTACACATAAAATGTATTGTATACAAACTGCGCCCTGCTGTTTTACTTGCGTAGGTAAGTCCCGATGCTGTGGGAATATCGGGATAAAAAGTAGCCTATGTGTTAATCCAAGTCCCCAGCTATCTACACACTAAGTAACTTTCATCGCAATCGGTTCAGTAGTTTTTGCGTGAACGAGTAACAAACAACCATCGATACATCTTCATAAACATTCACGTTTATGATATTAGTAGGACAGTAAATATTATATTATTATAACATGTTAGTATGCATAACCATATTTTTTATTAAATTTATTATTATAATTAGGTACAGCCGCTACTTCATAACAGTAATCACTTTGTCCGTCGCGGAAAGTGAATCTAAAATCTCTCAATCAGCCGTAAATTTGTGCCACGGGAACAAAGAAGCGATAAAATAAAAACGTACATAATAAATAAATAAGTTAATAAAAATAAATCTTACTGGCGGTATTAATGTCTGAGGTCGACAATTACTGTCGACTCCCCAGACATAGACAGCGAATTGTCCACCTGAATAAATGGGATATGCTTGAATTGTTACCTGTAAAAAGAGAAAAACATCGTTAATAACCAGCGTATAACATAAAAGTGGGGATATATCCCCGAAGGAGTAGGTAGAGGTGAATTACATCCACATTTCGCTAGCAAGATATATCCTAACTAATATTATAAATGCGAATGTAAGTTTGTTTGTTTGTAACGCTTTCACGCCTTAACTAATGGACCAATCATCGTTAAATTACAAACACGTTGTCAGGAGAACATAAAAGGACATAAAGTACTTTAATCCAGATAAAAATCCACCTGCCGAGGTATAGAACTTTATTGACAATATCTACATTACCGCGAGCGAAGCCGCAGGCAAAATCTAGTGTATATAATTAATATTATAAATGCGAATGTAAGTTTGTACGCCTTAACGCCTATTCAACCGATCATCATACCATTTCGCATGCTACACGTTGTCAGGTGTACTGAAAAGGACGTAGCGTACCTTTCACTCAGAAAAAGTTTTATTCCCGAACGAAAATGCGGGCAAAGCTACCAAAACTAAATTTGTTTCAATCTTTTAAAACATAATGTTACTTTCACTTTGCCAAAGCCTGCACAATATATGATGGGTGTGTTGTATTGTGGCGACTCCGCACAGACGAAGAAGTTCAGCCTACATTTAACAGATGGCGATACAATCACACTTCACATGACGTCATACTATTCTGCATCGCACAAGGGAAGTTTACACAGTGACTGAGTACATATACAAGCTCCCGACATCAACCGTCGGGCCGCGACCCGCCAGGTACGATCAACCAGCCTAGTCGGATGATCCTCCCTTTGTGTTGGAGGGACTTCACACCCTGTTCCTCCACAGTATATAATTGTTGTCAGTTTTTATACACACAACGTCAAGTCAAATACAGTTTCACACACAAGAACTCCAGTTGGAATTATGTACGGGTGTATAATCTGTCTGTTCTGTGAAGTTCTAAAATCCTTTAAGGGACTGAAACAGTAATGTTTTAAGCGCAAAGGAAACCTCAAACACTGTCCGGTTCGTCTAAAACTTACATTAAGTAATACTCTCGTATTTAACACTAGAAATGCCCGCGGTTTCACCCGCCTTTTTGGTTACTACGCCGCCCCCATGTGTCGTAGCGTAATGTTATATAGCCTATAACTTTCCTCGATAATAAGCTATCCAACAATAAAATAATTTTTCAATTCGAACCAGTAGTGCCTGAGATTAGCGCGTTCATCCAAACAAACAAACTCTTCAGCTTTATAATATTAGTATAGATTGAAAAGCCTAACGTTAGTACTTTGATTCTATGTCATATAATCTGAGTATATTTGAGTAACTTTAAGTAATATTATTAAGTAGATTTTTTCAGCGGCTCCGCTCGCGTAAATGTAGGTTATGTAATTTTTCTGTTCTTTTTTTAGATGAAAGGTATATCCCTATATTCTATATCACTGACAACGTGTATGTGAAATTTCATGATGACCGGTCGAGTAGTTTAGACGTAAAAGCGTAACAAACAAACTCACTTTCGCATTTATAATATTAGTTAGGATTAGTATATAAAGGTGGCTGTTTGTTAAGATGTTTGGATGCTTGCATAATTATACATAGAAAGAAAAAGAAATCTGGCAGGATTTAGTATAATATAACAAGAACTAAATTCTAGCCACTTCAATATTGTGGAGAAATCGAGCACTATGTGTTCTCTGTTATTTATCGGTCGGACGATTACAACAGCTGTACTAGTATCTATTTGGTTTATACAGATAAGATTGCTTTATATATTGCGAGAAGTGCTTGCTGTTCAGATAAAAGTGCTTGGTTTTTGTTTCAATAACTTGTGTTCGTTACTAATGTGTTGTGTGTATTTGAGACTGCCTCTTTGGTTGGCTACTTGATTTAGTGGCTTCTGTATAATGTTTCGGATCGAGATGTATCCTGGGTTGGGGTAAGAAATAGTTTTGAGGCTTTTCTACCAAGAAGATCTCGGAAGTCAGGTGGTATAAAATTGATAATGTTTTACACCCTCTGCCTTAATAAGCAAGACACAAAACATTATAAAATCATTCCGTTATTTTTTTTTTGTGTATATTCGTTCACTAATAAACAGGTATGATAAAAATTATATAATACATAGAGATATATCTCTATTTATTGTGTCTTATTACCAGTACGTTTTTTTTTATAAATAATACATTCAAAATGCTAAACTATAAGGTATAGGGTAAGGTTTTGGTCCGGCGCCTTTTTGTCTTCTATTGTGTCGGATTGCCGTTCTATCGAACTATGAAAGGGAAATAATAGAGAGTGCAAAGATTTATTTAAATTGGTTATTTGTGGTTCCAGATAATAACTTATATTTTGTCACTTTATCGTGACAACATATAAAAGTGCAATATTATTATAATTATAAAAATATTAAATACAAAATATTTAATTATATTACAAAATTACAAAGTAATTTGACAAAAAGAGAACTACATTTATTTAATCAGTAACATCATTCAACATACGACCTAGACAGTAGCGCTACTGGCAACTCCTCAGTTATATTAGACACAATGTGCTTGTTATGTTCATCTGTCAATTACACTCAAGCGTCACATAACTGTCAGTTGTATTGACAGATATATTGCGACTTCAGCAGAATATTTCTAATGAACAGCCTGCGTAAGTACTGCGAGCTTTCTATGGAGCCTGTAGTTAATCTAATGTACTACATAGACACGAGGTGGGGGCGAGCAGAGATTTAGACTGCACGGGTGGCGTAGTGGTTTAAGTGGTCGCCTCGCCACTGCCGCCGCGCCGAGTGTTGCGGGTTCGATCCCCACACGGGACAATAATTTGTGTAATCTACAAATGGTTGTTTCGAGTCTGGATGTTCTTTGTGGCCGTTGTTTGAAGTTTTGCAAATTTTTAATAGTGTTGTCTTTATTTAATAGAACAGCTTGGGGCTTGTGTCACTTATGCCGAGGGCGGGGATGATGTTGATCTATTGGATTATAAATTATCGATTAGTTTAACTATTCTCATTTACGTTTGCATAATTATTGTAATTAAAAATATTATAATAAATCAAACAAAAAGAACAGAAACAATGCAATTTATAAAATTTATATAAGAATAGCAGGTAAATATATTACTTTCATACACGTTATTTAAAAATAATTAGAACTCGAAAATGTTTTCTTGTTATGCACATTATAAATGAAACATTTCATCCGGATTTACGTTATTTTATGTTATTTTAATATAAATATTCAAATGAAAATCTCAATTTATTTTACAAGCCTGCTCAGTTCTTTGTAGTTCGATTAAGACGATACAAGGAACGTCACTATTGGTGCACTTCTATCAATAAAGTGTTATAACGTTTTTAGACATTTCAAACCCCAGACCTCTATAATGAGCTGGTTCGACTTAACGTGCCTAACAATTTTCTACAAACCAGAAGTCACCGACTGCTCTCCGTGCACACGCGTCACTCGGTGGCACGGGCTACATCACCGGTGCCGCGTGTGTTCTCCGCACTTACTCGTGGAAGCCAACCCGGACTGTGATATTTTTGCTTACGTCTTCAAAGTAGTCATGATCGTATGTAATGCTTTTTGTGAGAAGCTGACCTAAATATATTTGAATATCTGTGTTGAATATACACTAATAATTATTGTAATTGGTTTATGTAACCGTTCTAATTTTATTAAATAAAAATATTAAATATAAATACTCTCATAAAATACGGAATTTGATGAGGTTTTCAGAAGATTGATTTATTTCAAAATTATGTAATAAGAGTGTTTTAAAATAAACGACGCGATAAAATCTGTTCAAAGTAGTTAAATTTCAATGTATAACATCCCCGTAAACGTAAGTCAATAGTATCATAAATACTTCTATAAATAAGCTACTTATGTTGCTAACTGTACTTTTACTATCGGTACTACCGATACAATAACTATAGCTATTGATAGTAGTCACCAATTGTTTTATGTTAGAAACGCAACGTTGCGGGTTCGATATATATCTTGTTATTTATAAACATGTGGGCCGTGGGGTCACACATGTCAATTTGTCAATGACTAAAGGGCGAGGGTGGTATTAAGCATTATTTATTAACTAAAATATACTATGCAGTGATAATTTAGTGGGTTGGTTGTTGAAATAAACAAGAGGTCATTGGTTCAATGACGTTACAAGTACTTCTATTTTGTTTTATTACTTGCCTCAGTGGCGTTGTGGTAGTGAGTTTGACTGCTGTACGTGAGGTCTTGGGTACGATTCCCGGGTCGAGCAATGTGTTATTGTAATTATTTGTCCAGATTCTCAGTAGCAGCACATAGTCTGGAAGTGAATGCGACAGACGGGAATAGTCTCAGCCCGTATTACGTGTAAATGTAAACGAGTGATACACATCTGCCTACCCCTTTAGTGATAATGGCCGTAAAACTGTGTATGTATGTACATTTTATGCAGCGATAATTTAATGTGCAGGTTTATGAACTGCCAAACAGGAGTACACAGGTCTGATGTTATTGCGAGTTCTTAGTCTCTTATTGCACTTCAATACATGAATGCCTTAGTGGTGCAATGGTAGTGAATGCGACTGCAGAGCATGAGGTCTTAAGTTCAATGCCTGAGTTGGGCAAAGTCTTATTGGGATTTTCTGTCAAAAATGTTCAGTGGCAGCAAGAAGTCTGGTACCGTGTCCAGCTGACAACAATAGGTACCATTAGGTATAACATTATACCTTAGCTGGCAAAATATGGATGTAATATAATTCTCAGTAACATAAGCCACAAATTATTTTAAAGTAATATTGTATTATAACCAGCCTTTTATTTAAACAAATCTAGCACTTAGATTAATTCTTTTATTGCTGCGGACCGCTTCGGCCATAGGCCACCGCGCCGGCCCAGTATAGCGTATTTGCTCCATAAATAAATTTTTATCAATTTCTTTCTTAAGTTTTATTAATTATAACTGTAACACTCTTTTCGTATGAAGTGTTTGCTCAGCTATGGCTATTCTTGTTCTAATATCAGATTTAGTTTATTTTCTATAAATATTTAAACAGCAGTCGCATTTTAGCAGACAACAATAAATAGTAAAAAAGAAATATATTGAGATGAGAGTAACCCGGCACGCATGCTCGGATTGCCGACCCCAACTATAGCAATACAAAAAGGTTGATAATACCGAACTTCTCTGGATAGAGGAACACGTGCCACGACGTGGGACCCGGGTGTACGCCAACTTGCAGTATTCCGCTTCGAACACAAAATATGCGTCGACACGTGTTTCGTCTCAGCGCGAGGCATTTTCAGGAACGTTTGGCAACGAATGGCTCATTCGTTCCTCTCATCCCAATAATTTTATTACAATGGACGTACGCCAAGTAACGCCTACTTCGAGTCAATAAAACAATAAATAGCGTATTATTCAAATCATTCATCTCATTTTAATTATCATTGTTCTAAAATGTCTTCATCATTGCCAAATTTGTATAATCGCGTTCATTTCTACTCCATTGTCTTTGACTAACTTTCAAATAATATTAAATATCTTTCGAAACAAAACAGTTTTAAGCCTTTTATCTTCAGATACCAAAGGGAGAAGTTTTAAATATGGAATAACTCAGAAAATGTTTTGTTATAAAGTTCAAGTATTGTTTAAAACTAGGTGATGACTGGCACGCTTCACAATAATAATAGTAATAGACATTTCGCTTCGAATTAAGAAGTGAATTTGATGAGGAGATCTTACAGAATAGCATAGCTGATATATTGTTTATAATAAGTGTCAATATGTGTATGGATATGTAAAATAATAAGCCACGACACCCGCTTCTTTCATACCCAATAAGCCCCGCGTGTATATATGTATATGTAGTCCGCATGTGTCAGTGACAACTACATGTGTAATATCGGCACTGTATTTGAACTCTCACTGCAGGACACGGGCCTCTTCTCAGTGAAGGGTTAGGCCATAGTCCACCACGCTAGCCCAGTGCGGATTTGCAACCTTCACATATCTTCGCGACCATTATGAAGAACTCTCCGGCAAGCAGATTCCTGCCTCGCGATGCTTTCCTTGACCATTAAGGAGAGCAACGATTAACTATTTAATACGCACATAAGTTCGTTACTCTGCGTCTTTCTATTATTATACTGGATGAATGGCGCAGTGGTGTAAGTGTTCGCATCACTGTTGTCACTACACCGAGTGTTGTAAGTGCGATGAGACAAAAATTGTGTGTTCCACAAATACCTAGTTGTTTCGAGTCTTGGTGTTTAATTTGTAATTTGTAAAGTCCACCGCTTTGTTAATTATTCCTAGTGCGGAAGTCATTCATTTTTACAAAAGGAATATTAATGTTCTTAGTAGGCCGCAGTAAACTCGCTTTAATTGCGTGCCGTCTACCATTTCAAAGATTAAAAAAATTATTATATAGATATCTTCATTCATCTTGGAATTTGCTTATACCCATATGCTTATTATCACGTCTATATCTCTGAATCGATAGGTATGCGTAGTACACTTATTATATATATCATCAGCTAAGGTTTTAGGTCCCTCATAATAGGAATAAAGCCTATTGTTGACAACTGGACACAGCTCCAGGCACCATGCTGCCATTAATATTTATTTTTAAATCTCTATTTAATGGTATTTTGCCTGATCCAGGAATCAAACTCGACACCTCACACATCGAAGCAATCTAAATCTTCACCTAAAATCTATAATATCGAAATAAATACGGACGTATATAAAGATTCGGATCAAAAACAGTTCTTAACAAAATGTATTCGTTTAATTAATAACTTTATTTACATAATCCAATTGGGTTTGTATCCGAACCTAACATGGGTATATTATTATTTGTTGAAGCTTAACGCGAGCGTTCGTATATATATATATATATAGATATATGTCTAGTACTGTCGAGTACACCAATGTAGCATATTTTATTTATTAATCTGTCAAGTCCTAGAATACCAGACATAATTAAAACTTTACTGTGTCTGAGCACCGGGGTGCCGATGCGACTCAATAAGTTAAAACGACGCTCGCACTAAGAATAATTCCTATGTGTTGATTGCCTTGGTGGCAGCGGTAATATATGCGACTGCCATACATGAAGTCTCCGTTTCGAATCTTGCGTCGAGCCAACACAAAGTTATTAGATTTTTCTGTAAAATTATGCAGAAGCAGCTAGCAGCTAGCACTAAACTGTGTCCGGTTAACTCTAGTTAGACTCGCCGCCTTAAATCGGTGCTAGCTAAATATAAGTATTTGATTCGATTCATCTGTTCGATTTCTGAATATTTTCTTGTCAAGAAATTTATCATTAACTCGTTTAAACCATAGCTAGCGAATCGTGGTTATAATATTTCTGCCTAACCTTTCGGAGTACCCCCCGGTTTCTGAATTTAGAATCACATGTTGGTAAACGATTCAAACTCTACTTAAGTATACATTATTGTTATATATTGAATCGAATTAGGCGTTACGTGGCGGCATTTCATTGTAATAAAATTATTGGGAAAAGAGGAACTCGCTACGCAATAGTTGTGCGGGGCAATCAGACCCTCTCATTGCCCAACCCATCTTATTCCACAACCACTGCAATAGAAAAATGTTGACAATACTGAACTCTTCTGGGTAGAAGCAGCCACGTCATGAAATATGGGCGTAATACAACTTGCAGTATTCCGCTTCAAACGCAAAATATGCGTCGACACAAGTTTTGCCTAAGCACGAGGTATCTTCTAGACCCATCGGTCTTAAAATAATAAAATATACGATGCGATGGTAAGAAATGAGTATTTTATTACTTTTGTTTCTAAATCAAGTTTCTTAAAACTGTAATAAAATTTGAGTAAGCGTTTGGACATCATATACTTAAGTAAACGCTCTGTTGATTGGTTTAATGCAATTCGATTCTATAAAAAACATTTGACAATTACTACTTTGAGTTGAGATTTACTACTTTTCTCAATTCAGAAACCGGTGAGACTTAAGAATTTGTAAGTATGTAGCTTTGCAGAAGATCAAAAGAACTAAATTAAATTCTGGCTAGAGTCTCTAATATACTTGGTTCACACCACTAAAGCTTTCGAGAGAATTTCTATCGAGTTTCGCAAGAACTATAATCCCTTTGAATCCGACGTTTTACAAAGTTTACTGATCGCCGACTACCCGCAAAGCTCTCGCGATAAAAGTAGAGCGTTTGGTGAAAGAAATGTACTGAAATATAATCGAGTTTGAAATGATATCCTAAATCAACTAGTTACAAGAACGCATAGGTTTTCAGTTCGATTTCTCGACACACACATCTAAGTGTTTTAAGTTATGCGCGTATAAAATAGTTAAAATCGCTCGCTTTACCGGTGAAAGCAATGTTCCTTTATAATTTATATGTAAGAAAACCTGCTCATTTAAGAATTTTCTGAAAAATCATTTAGGTGGAAAGCCGCATTGTGTCTAGACTCCAGGGTTCGAGCTTTGTATAATACAATAATGTTTTTTTATGTGAGATCTGCCCATACTGGATCAGCATTGTCGACTATGGCCTAATACTAAGAAGAGACTGCCACTATTGGGCATGGCCCAACAGTAGAACAGTTCATAAAAAGGACTAATATTATTAAACTGAAAAATAAAGCAAGACAGAAATTCCAGGACAATGATAGTGGCAATTGATGCTGCCGAGTACTCCTTTGCGAAAATACAGCCATAAGAATAAAAGTTTAAAAAAATTAGAAAGAAAGCAGCGACAAACAAGTAAGACTGTCTCTTTGATGCAGCGGTACTGAAAGAAATATTGATTTTCTTTGCTAAGATATTTAGTCAATGAACTCGGTAGGCGGCAATAAAATAATCCTCTATTAACTAAGAACTGAAAGGACATCTAAGGCGAAATATGTGTGAAATACACCTCTACCTATACCTTGGTGGTTTAGGCGTATGTAAAATGTACCAGGAGCAAATCGGATATGCCTTACGTCATTTCTATTTAAACTTTCTACATGAAATCAAAGTCAAATTTATATAATCATTTATTCATTTAGGTTACAAAGTAACACTTATGAACGTCAAAGGGATTAGTGAATTTTCTCATAGGCTCAACCCTTTGCCTGAATCTAGCAACTAACTTAAATGTAGCTTACAGTAACTTAGTAAACTCACTAATCTACATATTTTGACGTTCATAGGTAGTTCTTTGTGACCAAAATTAATGAATGATTTTTGACTTTGACTTACTAAATTTACATTATGTTAGTTGCTAGGTTTATATAAAAAGTTGAGCCTATGAGAAAATACCTGCAAGAAACTCACAGCCACTCTTTTAAATCGCCGTATAACACTTTGCTACACGATTATACCAGCCGTTGTTTATTTCTAAGGCCAATTATTCACGCTATATGACCAAAGAGGCTGACAGCGTTGTATAAATAATACACTTACGTTGTATAAAAGTATAATATCATCGTAAAAAGAAATCTGCATACACAGAACAGTAATGTGTGACGAGAGAATGTTGTATTCATGTACGTTATCTAGTAGCTAGAAACAGCGTGAGCCTAGTGGCTACAACACTCGACGCGTGACAGTGTCAAGGCAACCACTTAAACAACTACGTCATTCGTGCACTTACATAGTACATTCAATTCTATCTTTATCAAGCGAAATGTGGATGTATTACACATATATACCTCATCGGGGAAGCAAGCCTAATGAAGACTGCCTTCAAAGCCAACACGGTTCTCTACATAAATCAATTTAAAGTGACAATACGGTAACGACTAGGCACTTGGTTGACTGGCTATCGAGAGGCGCTCAAAACCTTTAAAGCATACACAAGAGGTCATGCGAGTGCAAACTTGAGATAAAGCAATCGATTTATGTAACAGCTATTTCAATTTGAATTTAAAATAATTTAAAATTTAATTTAGCCTTTAAATAGTTTCGACCCTACCTCTCTTCGAGGACCTACCTTTGTTTAGATAATGGTCTCTTAATGGAAACTAACCATCAATGTAGAAGATATTGTAATGTTCAAGTGTGTGCGTAAATACAAATGCACTCTCTGTTCTCTAACTCTCATAGTTCTATGAAAAGGCAATTCGATACGAAGAGAGACTAAGCCATTGCTGTGCCCACACCTCATGCACAGCTGTCGCATTCACTACCGCTGCGCCATCGAGGTAAACTTTTTAAAGTAATATGTGTATAAATAGTTTATGCTTTAAAGGTGAAAGAAAAATCGTGAGGAAACCTGCATGTTTAAGAGTTCTCCGTAACGTTCTCTAAGATGCCTTGTGTGAAGTCTGCCAACCTGCACTAAGCCAGCGTGCCCAGCAGTGGGACAATAATTTATCTAGGTAGCATATGGGCTGATATTATACACATAATTCACACAATGTTTTGCTCTATATATCTTTACTAGCTTTTGCCTGCGGCTTCGCTCGCGTAAAAGAGGTCCGGTTAGTATTGTTAGTAACAGTACTTTTCTTAAATTAAATATAGCCTATGTTACTTGGTGATAATATAGCTCCCGAGGTGAAAGAATTTTTAAAATCGGTTTTGTAGTTTTTGAGTTAAATCTTTACAAACAAACAAAAAATCGAATCAAGAAAGACTCGATTTTTTTTATCTTTATAATATTAGTACCTATAGATAAACAATCCTACATTTGAGAAATACCCTCGCATCTCAGTCAACGTTCGTAAAGACATAGAAAACACATAATGAAGCGCGCAGCTGATATTGCGTCACAGTATTTCTTAGAATCCATATCTAAACTTTACATAGGTCAAAGGTAGGTACTTACGTTCAAATTTAAATACTTTACAAGGACATTATTGCGATTTATTTGAAAAAAAAAACAACGCGTCCTATCTAATATTATAAATGTGAATGTGAGTTTGTTTGTTTGTAACGCTTTCACGCCTTAACTATTGTAATGATCATTATGAAATTTCGCAAACACGTTGTCAGGACAAAAAAAAAGGACATACGGTACCTTTAATCCAGAAAAAAAGACTTGTCTAATATCCAGAAAAAAATAAATGTTCGTTGAAACTCGAATGCCTCATAATATCCTTATATTAAACTGTCCCACTGCTAGGCAGGTGCCTCTTCTCAATGTGAGAAAGAATAGGCCACCACGCTGGTCCAGTGCAAGTTGGTAGACTTTACATATCTTCGAGAACATTATGTAGAACTCTTAAACATCTGCATGTTTTGCTAATCTAACCTGTGTTACTCACGATGTTTTCCTTCGCAGTTAAAGCGAGTGATTAACTATTTAATACGAACATTACTTCGAAAAGTCAGAAATTGGTGTCTTGGGATCGAACTCAAGACCTGTATATAGCAATCCAACGGTCTCCTTCCAGGCTATCGCTACTTGCTTTACTATCATTAAATAAAAAAATATATGTTCAGACTAATCTAATATTCTTATTTAGCTGTCCCTATCACGCAATACGTAACACTCATAAATAAGTAGAACAGCAACAGTCTTACAGCAGCAAAATAATTTAATAATATTCTCGCTGCATGTACTATTAACCGCAATATTCTTAGTCTCGAGTTGAGATTCAATTTAATATAATTCCGCGGCGCTATATCGGAAGAAAATAGAGGGTCCCTCAAATGCATGCCTTATTTACGTATAATTTCCTTCGGGAGAGACGACGGTTCATAACACAGTTCTGAAAATGAGTCGATGTCCCATTGACCACTGATTATGGGTTGTGTAATATATAGGAAGGATGATATAGTGTATACATGTAGAGACTTATATATGTCTATATAGTTTAAGTGTTTGCCTAACCATAGCAAATACATCTCGTTGAGGATTCGATCGGGGAACAAAAATGTTCTTTGTGTCCGTTGTTATTTGTTATGTTGTATTTCACTCACATTTAATCAGTAGTTGTAAGTCGCAAGTTTTCAAGGTCGAGCATATCAGCCATATTTCCAAATGCCGACCTGTTACATAGAAATGCCTACACGAGTGATTAGCGCATGTAGGTAGCTCACACAAGTAATATGCGCATGTAGTCCATGCAAGTGATTTGCGCATATCACTGATGTAAGTAACACGCATGTACCTGTAGCTTGTGCATGTGTTGTGGGTTCGAATCCAATACGCGACAAACATTTGTGTGATCCACAAATTATTGTTCCGAGTCTGGATTTTCTCTGTGTCCGTTATTTGAATGTTTGTAAAGTCGCCTGCGATATAGAAATTACCGTCTAGTGCGGTATCTGACCTTAAATAAAAACAAACTAACACAAAAATTAACTAACGCACGTAGCACGCACGTAACACACACTAGCTGCCCACACAAGTAGCTTACACATGTAGTCGTAGCTTTTGCACGTAGCTAGTTCGTAGCTTACGCAATACGCGCGGTAGCTTATACATGAAGCCCGCACTATTCACTTATGTCATCTACAAGCCCCATTAAATTGCACCGCGTTCATAACATGAACCTTCTTGAGTTCAGACATGAATTATTCCACTTGAAATATTCCGTAAATATGGCTTCACTCATAATAATATGTTGCGAGTATAAATTGCATGCACTGCTTCAAAAGTATGTAAATCTAACTATGTTCTTACACAGTACGGTGCTCTTAACATTATATGAAATATTCATTATTGAATTTGAATAGTTTTAAAAATTCACCGCAGAGTAGTGCGGTTGTCAGTGCATACATATATCTATGTACAACTTCAGTACTCTGCTTCAGCTCTCTATATGTGTGGGTGTATATGGATGTGATGACTGTAAGGCGTAGGCATAGATGTTTGATAATGGTACGGTTTAAGGTTAATAGAGGGATGTTAGACTACGTGCTAGAATTCACGATTCTAGGTCAACGGGAAGTACCTAAAGGTTTCGATTTCAGTATTTCCGTTTAAGGTTGTTTTTCACTGCACAGGGTGCGTAGTGGTTTAAGAGGATGACGTGCCGACATTTGTGGCGAGAGACTTACACAAGTTATCTCCCGTCACTTTCGATCACGTCGACGTCACTAGCCTTTTAAAAGACATCGTTTCTTTAAAAACAAGTTTAGCAGATGTGCAGATAAAGTTGTATGCATCGGAGGTCACTGTTGCAGATTTGCGCATCGAACTAGAGGCGTTGCGCAAGTCTGTGCCAATAACTGGATCACTGACGCGTGTAAACAGTGTGAACACGCGTTGAGGTACATGCCTCATCGGCGACGAGTTATGCGTCAGCGGTTTTGTCGCCGGCGCCGACTGCTGAGCCTGCATAATGCGCCGTAAGCGCGTCACGCAGCCCCGCTTCGGCACCCAGCTCAGCACCTCCCCACTGTGCTGCGCGAATTGTAAGAACAGCTGACCCCACGATCACTGCGAGTGCCCCTGTTAAACCCTTGACTATAATAGCAATGAACCGGGCTACCGAAGATAGTTTCGTGACGGTGCATCGGAGGAAGCACTGGTCGCGAAATATTAAGAACGGATGTGGTAAAGCACCTGTGGACCCCAATCTGATGGTGCGTGCTGCGTCCCCGAACACGCCGGTGTACATCTTGCGCCTGCACTAAACCACTGAGGCAAAGGACTTCGCGAAGTACGTGTGCCAAAAGCTGAAGTATGTCCCGAGAGTGCAGCTGCTGGAGTCGCGCCGCAACGTCAACTTTAAAGCGTTCGTCGTACGCGTACCTGACTGTTACCGGCGTAAGGTGTTGGACGAAAGCTTTTGGCCGCAAGACGTGGTATTCCGTCGCTTCCGCGGACAAGTACCAGCCGAGCGCACTAGTATTAAGTGTGCGAAGTAAAGTTTCACTAACATAGTATTAAGGTGTATTTACTAATATCAAATCGGCCTCGATGGCATAGTGGTTAATGTAACCGACTGCCATGCCTGAGATCGCGGGTTTCCCGCACAAGTCAAACCTTTGTGTGCATGAACATGGATGTTTGTCTTGCTCTGAGTGTTTCTATGTATAATATGCATGTATTTATAAAAAAAAAGGATATATGTATGTTTATCCATTGTCTAGTACCCATAGTACAAGCTCTGCTTAGTTTGGGCTAGATGGTGTTGTGTGTATGTATTATAACATTTTATAATATGTAAATCTAGGTTAAGATATTTATCTATCGGCCTATGCAGCCGATTATATATAAATATAATTATATAAATGATTTGATTTGATTCGAAGAGGTCACCTCGCCGCTTTCACTGCACAGAATGTTGAGGTATCGATTCCCACACGGGATAATAATTTGTGTGATCCACAAATAGTTGTTCCGAGTCTGGGCGTTACTTGTGTCCGTTTATTGGATGTTTGTAAAGTCCTCCGCGCGACAGGGATTAATACTAGTGCGGGAAACTGTCATAAAGTAAGACATAACTCTTTGGATTGCGTTGACCCAGAAGTTTGATTTTAATTATTCCCAGCTGTAAGGATTTGCAGACCTGAGTATTTGATATTAATTTCAATTTTAAACATCCACGCGTTACTGAAGAAAGCGATCTTGACAGATAGACAGGACAACGTGAAAAGAGTTCCTATAAGAGTTAAATTTTCATTATTCAATTTGCATTTTCTTTCCTTTTTCTTATTAAGGCACGAAATTGTAAAACCATATTCAATGCAAAAACAAAGCAATCCGTTTGTATGGACTAAACGCTAGCCAAATATCCTTTCCTTTATTAATTCAACAAATGGTATTTTCGTTATAAATGTAAGCTTTAAATATTCTGTGAATTCTATTGAAACGGTACTTTGTGTAATTGGCAAATCATTCTAACCACTTGCCTAGTTTTATTAATAACAAAATGGAACTTTCGCAAACTTTGTATTTCCATTTGAAATGTTAATCGTCAGAGGAAATAATACGAGTATGAAATTTATATGACTACCTTTTACCGCGACTTCTTTCACGAGAATTAAACAGATTAATCTGAATAAGTAATATTACGCTATTATGGAAAAAGAGAAAATCAAAGTTAAGTATATTAATTTATTAACGAGAAAGATTTTAGTTTACTCTCTCTCCTCTTGGCTAGGTATTCCACATAGTGGTGGGTCAGCCTTCTTTATACTATAATATAAAGTAGCATGAGACGAGGATGCACACGCTGAACTGCGCCGCAGATAGTTCGGAAATCTTTATATAAACAATGTGTTTACTTACTATAGATACTTTTCTGTGAGTCTTTATAAACAGCAAGGCGCTTACCTGGAAACAAACAAAAATAACTATTAGATGATTATGAAATTTTGTTATAAAGAAAGCATACGCGGCAGCCATGTTGGAATTTGAAGTAGGCCCGCTACAGAACGTGGGCCTTAATCCCACACGCTTTCCACAAAGATTTTCAACATGGCACAAAAATGCGTGGGACGTAAATGGAACTTATATACCTCTGAGAACTCAAAAGCTTTTTAAATGTCTTTTCTGTTTAACCTATGGTGTTTGTCGGGTAGTGTACCGCTGCGATTCAACAAGTTAATAATCAAGCTCTGTGTCATTGGAACTTTACAAGATAATAAAATAATGACACAAAGTACAGAAATAGTTATACCATGAGGAATTCCAAATCGAAATATTTCTAATCCCTCTCGAGGTAATAATTTATGTGTTCCATAGATGACAGTTCTGAGTCTGGGTGTTCTTTGCGTCCGTTAGTTTGAAATAGGGTTTTAGTTATCGATTTAGAATAATTAAAATGTACAGAAATTTACGCTTATATACTATTATAAAGGAGAAAGATTTGATTATTTGATACTTTGTTTGTAAAGACTTAACCCAAAAACTAATCAACCGATTTAAAAATTCTTTTATCATTAGAAACCTATATTATCACGAGTAACATAGGCTATATTTTATTTTCAAAAAGTATTGTCACTAACATAATCTAACCTGCTTTTAAGCGAGCGAAGCCACGGGCAAAAGCTAGTTTTATATAGTAAAGTATCTTCAGGTAAAGATTACGCCGTGGTTACGAGTAACACAATAGTTGTGAGGCGTAGTAAAGTAATACCACTTGAGAGCCACTAACTAAGTGCCTCTAACGGTTCACCTCCAAATTGCTTTAGAGCGGTTAATCCTACCGCAATATAATTTTGGTAGCATTTAGCAAATATTACGCTTAGATTTACTTAGTTTTTTGGTAAGTCACACACACAGTTTCTTGGTAATCTCGAGTTATAATCTAACTAATATTATAAATGTGAGTTTATTTGTTTGTTACGCTTTCACGCCTTAACTATTCGACCGATCATCGTGAAAATACGCATACACGTTGTTAAGGGCACAAAAAGGATATAGGGTACATTTTACCCAGAAAAACTACTGTTCCCGAGGGGTGACAATTTACATAACCTACATTTACGCGAGCGAAACTGCGAGCATAATCTTGTTATTATTTTAATTAGGTACAAAGATATCTTCTGCTGTAGGAATACTTCCTGTGGCGGGAGACTTTACAAATATTCAAACAACGGACACAAAGAACACCCAGACTCGGAAAACCATTTGTAGATCACACAAATCATTGTCCTGTATGGGATTCGAACCCACAGCACTGCGCGCAGTGGCAGCGGCGAGGCGACCACTTTAACCACTACGCCATCCGTGCAATCAAAAGTTGTTTTATAAACAAACCTGCAATGACCTTTAAAACGTAAGTAATGCCATCATTACCTTCACATAAAAGACAATATTATGTAAATGATCATAAAATATTCAAGCTAATGAGAATTGTGGTCGGAAGGGATTAAGCAGAAATAGAACAACAAACTATTTTACCAGTGGCAGTGACAGCCTAGTGGGAGTCTGTCGGACTGCTACGCAGATGTCTCGAGTTCAATCCCCAGGCGCGCACCTCTGACGTTTCGTAGTTATGTGCGGCTTTTTACTCGTGGCCAAACTATTTCACCAAAACTTATTTGGCTACGAGGAATTCCATTAGTTAATTTTCACTCGGTTTAACGGTGAAGGAAAACATTGTGAGGAAACCCTGTCTGAGAGTTCTCCATGGTGTTCTTGAAGATATGTGTGTGAAGTCTGTCGACCCACACTGGGCCAGCGTGGTGGACTATGGCCTAATCCTTCTGACACTAGCGTTACACGTTATATACATACATAGTCTCAGGCGTATATCTCCGAAAGAGTAGATAAAGGTGTATCACACCCACGATTTGGGAGCTTAGAATTTAGGTCCTACTTAAGGTGCAAAAAAAATTAAGACAACATGTTGTCACAAAAAAAATCTTGACTGAAAATCCAAATAACATTTGCCCGATGTGGGAATCGAATCTCATGCGCAACAGTCGCATTCGGCATCTCTTCTTTTCACATAATATTATTTTACTTAAGCATAATTTTTTGGCTTTATTATTACGTTGCCATAATTGCTTTTGGCCATCGATCACTTTTGGCATATAGTTTATTTTGCCTTAATTATCTTAGTGACAATCCGAAAAATAGGTTTTGGTTGTCGAGTTAAGCGGCCAGTTGTGATGATATACAACTTTACAACCTTATGCTTATTCTTAAAAATACTATGCGTAAATATAATTAGGACAAACATAGGTATGTCATGTTATATTATGTCTTAAAATTTTATGCAAATGGATAGGGAACTGTCGCATTCACTATAACTGCGCCACCGAGCCGTTTAACTTAATTTTCAATCAACAAACACATTATCACATTATAAAATTAAATTTGTTACGTCAACTAAAATTCTTTTAATAAATATAACATTGCTACGAATTATAAATATTTTTCTCAAACCTAATGGTGGCAGGCTTGCACGCACGAATGACCGGGAATTATGATACACTTCCGGTGTTGGCACATTGTAATGTTTTATTATTTCATTTAGGATTTTAGACCGGATTTCCGGTATGTAGTTCGGAGCGAAATTAATTGGTTTACGTCGGCAACTGAAATGTGTTATAATTTTTAATGTGTTGTAAAATTATTGTTTCGCTTGCTAATGTAATGTGTTTAAATATGTTAAGCTTCGTACACCCATATGTGTTTAGAGGCTTAATATGTAAACTCAACTTAAAAGTCAGGATTTAAAAACAACATCACTATGCAAAGCTAAGTAAGCCTAGAAAGGGGTATAATTCGCTTATTGTCAAAAATTTATACAAAAGCAATAAAGATGAGACGAAAGAAAGGAATTGAAGATGTAGGTAAAGTCAACGAAATAAGTACCTAATAAAACATTAAACTAATTTGTAGTACAATTTTATTAAAAATAACACTTATACAACTACGGAACTAGACATAAAACTTATATCAACTTTACAAACATTCAAACAATGGATACAAAGAAGACTCAGACCTCAGGCTCGGTAGAACTATTTTCGGATCATACAACTTATTATCTCGTGATCGAACCGACAACACTCGGCAGTGGCAGCGACTAGCCGACGAAGACGACATCGTGCAGTCGACATAATAGAAATTTTAACGATTACATTGTATTTCAAAAGGTTTTATAGAAGTCGAAGAAGATTTCGTTTTGAGAACGATAGCAGAACGTCCCAAGGTGAACGATTTTGAGAATTTACTTCTCGTGCTCTAGTAACGTAATTAAAAAAAAAATCTTTTATGTATACTGCGTTTGCGTTTGTGGCACTAATAAAGAGATAAGTTAACTCTAAGTGTGTAGAAAGCGAAAATATTTGTCTCAAACATCACAAGTTACGTTTTTATGGAGTGTGACGACGAAATTCAGTTCCTGAACACTATTATTAGTTTGTGTGTCAGTAATATATTACGACAATCTTTTTTATTGGCTAGCTATTATTTTGATAATATGTTATTACTTCATTATTACCTTTTACTTGTATTCCTAAATAATTCCTGTCCCGTGTCCCATGTCCCTAGCGGGATTCGAACCCACCACACTCGGCACAATGGCAGTAGCGAAGCGAGGCACTTAAACTACTACTTCATCTATGTAGTCACTCGAGATCTCTGCGTGGTACGTGCACAAACAAATAGGCTACCTACAAAACATATGTTAAAAAAATCTAACAAACCAGTCCGCCATTTTTGTATAAAATAAATCGACTCGTAATAGGCCTAGTTTACAATACCAATAAAGGCGTCAATAAATAGTAACTATTATCCTAAGTAAACACATAAAACGAATTAAATTGGTTATAAAAACAAATTTACAAAAGCAATCAAATTCGCTCAAATATTTTCTTTCTCCCTTTAGCTAGAATGGAAACCGTTCAATTTACTGAAGAGCCGTTTATACGAACACTCTCACACAGATAATATGTAATCAAAATTCTGTATTCCTACAATATCTACGTATTAGGATTCGGTTATACTTAACTTTTAAAACCAAATAAAATATCATGATAAGATAAATGCCGCATTCATTGTCTTAAAATATATACAGTGACTGGCACGGATGACGTAGAGGTTTATGAGGTCGGTTCGCCACTTCCACTGCGCCGAGTGTTGTGGGTTCGAATCCCACACGTGACAAAAATTTGTGTGATCCACAAATGGTTGTTCTGAGTCTGGGTGTTCTTTGTGTCCGTTGTTTGAATGTTTGTAAAGTTCCCCGCGATACAGGATTTATTCCTAGTGCGTGAGTTGTCTCTTTTAAGAGGAAAAGCAGAGAAGAGGGAGTCAAATATTAAAAGAAAATTATATTAATAGTATAGTGAGTTAAATCATAACTTAATATTATAAATGCAAATGTGAGTTTATTTGTTACGATTTTACGCCTTAACTACTTAACTGATCATCATGAAATTTCGCATACATGTTGTCAGGGGTTGTACTCCAATAAAAAGTACATAGGGTACCTTACATCTAGAAAAAGTGGAAAAAGTTGGAAAGTCAGTGCCCTATAATATCCTGACACTGGTCTAGCCTTAGGCTATCGTTGGCTTTCGGGTTGCGGAGGTCAGGTGGCAGCCGCTCCGTATAAAAACTGGTATCCATAATTTTGTCTTCTGTTTACGCGAATGTTATTCATTGAAATTAAACTACTATATATGGATTTTATCGCGTTGTTTATTTATCACTGTATTACATAATTTTGAAACTATTACACTAGGTACTACTACTATTAAATTTTACTAAGTTTACACTTTCCCCGACGTTTTAGGAAAATTCAATAGTAATAGTAGTGTAATAGTTTCAAAATTATGTAATACAGTGAATCAGTAATTAATAAACAACGCGATAAAATCCGTATATAGTAGTTTAATTTCAATAAACTGATATCCAGTCAAATCCGGTTAGACTAGAAAAGCCAACCCGAGTGACTTGGGAATAATAAAGGCTAGGGAGAAGAAGACTAGCAATTTGTGTAACAAATTAAAAAAAAATATATTTGGATTAGAGCCTGCGACCTCTTGCTCGCAAGTCCAGTGCCTTATATATTAGGCTATCGCCGCTTATACTTCTTCCTAATAATATCAGCCCTGTATCAAACTGTTCCACGGATGGACACGAGCCTCAGCTCAGTTTGAGAAGGGCTAGACCATAGTCCACCATGCTAGCCCAGTGCGGGTTCACAGACTTGACATACATATCTTCGAGAACATTATGTAGAACTCTCAGATATGCAGGTTTCTTCACGATGTTTTTCCTCATCGTTAAAGCGAGCGATGATTATCTTCGTCGTCTTAGTCTAAGTATAACTATTTAGACAAAGCAAATACGATCTGTATTTTCACTCTATTTCTAAAAAGAACAATACATAGTAGCTTCAAGAATCCTTCTTATTTAGTATCTTCGGTTCTTCGGATATCGCATCTGTATTTTATTTATTGCGGAAATTCAAAGAAATGTTAACTACGGAGCAATTAATGTTGCTAGGATCTGTTCGAAGAAAATTTCAGAGTGCAGTTGAGGGATAGATTAAATGAATGGGTATCTAGTTCACTTGACCATTAGACGTCCAAAAGGTTTTTTTTTCAGAATTGATTTAACGATGCTCACTTTTATTTAAACACTAGCTTTTGCCCGCGGCTTCGCTTGCCTAAAAGTAGGTTAGGTTATGTTAGTAACAGTACTTTATAAAATAAAATAGACTATATTACTTGGTGATAGTATATCTAATTGTTAAAGAATTTTTAAATCGAATTATAAGTTTTTGAGTTAGATCCTTACAAACAAATTTAGAAACAAACAAAAAGTCAAAGTCTATTGTTTTTGTTTTATTATATTAGTATAGACTACATTGGAGATGACTGCATGCCGTCTGAGCAGTCTATTATATTACCTTAGCTATACACAGATTGCTTCAGTCGTATATAACATCACGCTACGAACCACAAGAATGGAACAGTCATCATAAAAATGGGGCAGTAAGTAATAAATCAACTTAAAAGAAAAAGACTGATTTCAAAATATTTATCCTTTAGAAAGCTTCCTTAAATAGAAATGATTGCACGAATGGTGTAGTGGTTTAAGTGGTCGCCTCGCCACTGCCACCGCGCCGAATGTTGTGGGTTCGATCCCCACACGGGACAAAAATTTGTGTGAAATGGTTGTTCCGAGTCTGGATGTTCTTTGTCTCTGTTGTTTGAATGTTTGTAAAGTCACCCGCGACAGGAATTATTCCGAATGCGGTAGTTGTATTAAAAAAAAAAAAAGCGCATATTTGCATTTATAGTACCTATTAGTGTCCTTTTCTGTACCACAGATATCTTTTATCAAAAAGTAAACTGTTCCTGAGGGATGGCAATCTATTGATAAAGTCTAGATTAACGGGCTACTCAACCGATCATCATGGATTTACGCACACACGTTGTCAGGAGTACAAAAAGGGACAAGATATACATAATAAATATTACCAAAAAAAGTAAACTGTTCCAGAGGGATGTATGTATATGTGTCCAATGTATTCATAAAATCTAGATTAACGGTAGTGAGACCGCGGGCTTAATCTAGTAATTTAATAATTTAAATAGCTTTAAATAATAGTAAAGTTTAACAAGTAGTAGATACTTTCAAAATAATGAAAATTAATGTTTTTTAAATAAACAACGCAATTAAACCTGTATAAAATAGTGTATAACATTCACGTAAACGTAAAATATATCTTATTATATTTTAAAATTATGAAAGAAATGAATGTGCCTGATTGGTCTGACCTGGCACAAGGACGGAATGGCGTACTTAATGTCGGAGGCCAAGATCTACTTTGAGTCACTGAGTCAGCGAGGTAGTTAACTTTCTTGATAGAATATGACCGGTATAGAGTATTAAATTACAACATCAAACATAAATAATCCATAAATACCACTAGGAAACTATCACGAAAATGTGGTGGACGCTTCCCATAGCTTGCGTGTTAGCTGACTGTTATGCGCTCTTAGTAAATTGCGGTTACCTCCATTTGTTAAAGCGATGGATATGGTATCGAGTTATCATAATCCTTACTAATAATAAAAATGCGAATATAAGTTTGTTTGTTACGATTTCACGCCTTAACTACTCGTCAGGGGAACAAAAAAGGACATAGGATACTTTCACCTAGAAAAATCACTGTTACTAACCTAACCTATATTTACGCGAACGAAGGCGCGGGAAAGAGCTAGTAATACATAACTTAAACGGTGAAGGATAATATCATAAGGAAACCTGCATAATATGTTAAAGTTCTTTTTTAAACTGCCGCGCTACGAATAACGCGTATGTCACGGAGAGTTATCCAGACTCGGAACAGCTGTTTATGGATCCCAGGAATGTTTGTCCCTTGAGGAAATCGAACACAACACTCGGCGCAGTGGCAATGGCGAGACAATCATATAAACCACTGCACCATTCGTTCCTTAAAATTATTAAAGAACATGTTATCATGTATAGCTATATAATAAATTAAGGTTCTTCCGATATTATATATTTCTCCATCTAATACTATTCTGCTTGCAAATATATCTCCCGCAGATCAACCATAATACATTTAATACATAAGTTTTCTTTAGATACCATCAGTACGTCATAACCAAAAAGTCCACTTCACAACTGGCGTACAAATAAACAAAAGTACAAAAGATCAGACAAATCACAAATATACACAACTCGCCGAGCTAATATTTGCTCTGGCAACACGACCTCGTGACTCGACTCGTGTGTTCTAGAAAAACAACGTAAGTAATTTTAGTCAACTGCTGATTTCTTCTTATTTACCCCGTAAGATAAAACCCGACCCTCTAAATAGACTCCAGGCCAGCTGCGACCTAAACAGAGACTACACATTTGCGTAGGAGATTATTATATTGCACATTTAAGTGCCGATTCAAACACAAGGTCTACAAAATACACTGCAGCAGCTGTGGTAGTACGTACATGGGCTAGACAAGACGAACCATGGCTGGTCAAGGCAAGGAACATATCCCGCAGTGAAAGATTGTCATACAAATAAGTCGTCAATAGCATTTATCTGAAGCGGGCACTAATCACTGGATTGCAGAATGCCAACATGTATCCCACGATTGTGCGTAAAACGATTGAAATACATAAGCACAGAACTTTCAATCGAGTAAAGGGGCAACAAAATATCTGCAAGGTGAAATCCAGTGATTGCAATATCTCTCTGCTACTCCCACACAGTACTGAAACTTAACCATAAAGGGAGTTAAGGTTAGGTCTGAGTATTGTGTGGGATTATATGGCGGAATCAAAATATGCAGATGGATTTAGGAACATCTACGTCACAAACGGAAGCTTGAAATCGTCGCGCCAGTCTGCTTGTGACTACAGCTAGTATAATCTGGCTGAAACGTCAAGGCAATAGGCACACATACCTATAGCAAATACATGACAATATAATATAATCCTCACTTTTAATTTACCATATCCATTTCTTCACAGACAACACTCCCATATTATTCAATCACTTACAGGTCTTTGTTTACATTGCAACAATTTGTTTTAAGAAAGTGTTTTAACTTATTTTGTAGTATTAATGTAGGCTGGCGGGTTGTTGTCACGACATATTGCATAGTTCCGGAGGGTGGCACGAACAGAACTAAACTATTTGTAACAGCTCGTAAAGAATTTGGTTGCGTGCACAGAAATACGGCTGTGATGAATGCACGGTTTATGTAAATCATGCTTATAGTTTTAAGTAGGCTTGCGATGTATAATTGCTACACAGATTTTCGAATATTCGAACCATTTATTAAGTACAACAAATCCTAATCCTCACTAATATTATAAATGTGAATGTGAGTTTGTTTGTTTGTTACGCTTTCACGCCTTAACTACTGAACCGATCATCATGCAATTTCGCATACACGTTGTCAGGGTAACAGAAAAGGAGGGTACCTTTCATCCAAAAAAAAATACTGTTTCCGAGGGATGGAAATTTGAAGCTACATTAACACGAACGAAACCACGAGTAAAATGTAGTATGAAATAAAACAAATGTAGATGAGATGGATTAAAATGGAAAATATTTCTTGGAGTTCTGGTATGAAGTCCAAGTCAAAAATCATTTAGTCATATGTGCCACAAAGTAACACTTATGAACGTCAAAGTTTATGAGTTAGTAAGTTTAGTAAAGTGACTGAATTTACATTTAGCTTAGGTGCTAAGTACAGGCAAAGGATTGAGCCTAAAAGAACATACCTGCAGAAATTCACGGCTACTCTTTTAAAACTCTTTTTCTCTCAGCTTGCTTTTTATAAATCCGAAATTAGAAACAGAAACTCATTGCAAAAACTGACATCCATCAAATTCATTATCAGACCAAAGGTAATAAAGGATATCAATTAATTAGCATCTCAAACAGAATTACAATTTTTAATAATTCAATTCATAATAATTAATATTTATATCTTCTCTATTTAGACTGCCTAGGTGGCAGATCCATTACACCACTTACATTATATGACATTTCATACCGCCTATATGGCGTACTCTTCCATTCAAAATATTAAGTCTTCCGACAGTAAAGCGACGCTTCACGACCGTTTTAACAGTGCCAACTCAATCAGCTTACACAAATAAAACCACATTGCAATCAGCTCATCCGACAGACAGACAAAGGCTTCAAATATCCCTCACCCCATCCCCTCTCTTATAGTGTGGAGGCGAAAAATGTCAGCTAAGCTGACTCAATAATGTGTCTTTTTAGGGAGAGGGAATCTTCAAATGATTACCTTCGCTCGAGGCGATTTGTTGCAGAACTCTTCACTGATATATCACTACCAGTGGTGATATGTGTTACGCCTTTATAATAGTCATGGCTAACACTAGCTTCTAAAATTTAGCATCCCAGCACATTGTAGGTGCCAATTATAACACCACGCTATTAACCACGGGAGCAGTAATCATACATGTAGGTAACAGGGCAGCAGAAAGCAAAAATAAAGAACTTTTAAACATTGTCTGAAGTAAGGTCCAATTTAACTAAACGCAGCTTTTGACAAACAAAACTGACTCAAATGAAAGAAAAACAGAAAGGTTCCTTTTAAATTACAAACCTTTTATCAGTAATTTGAATGAGCAACGAAAAAGGGGTATTTCTATTAATAGAAAATTCACGAAATAATGAGGATGTAGGATGTGGTATAATACGCCTGCTATTTGAGTAAAAAGCCTAATTTCCTAACTAATATTATAAATTCGAATGTGAGTTTGTTTTGTTTATTTGTTACAAACAAACAGGTTATTGAAACATCACATACACGATGTCAGGGTACAGAATACGACATACCTTTCATCCAGAAAAAGTACTATTACTTGTTTTTATGTAAAACTAGCTGACCCGGCGAACTTCGTACCGCCTAACAGTCAATGAATGTCGTGTTACCTTTTAGCTGAACTAATTTAGGCTTTGATGAACGTAATACAATGATACAAAATAAAAATACAGATAGATATAAAAAAGTATTTTATTATGATAAATAATACATACAGAAAGAGAATTAAAAAAAACAAATTAATTACTTCAAACACGTGTCAGCAAAAAATTACTGAATTAAACGATTAACCCTTTTCATTCAAGCACCTTGTGATAAACGACATTCTTTGTTTTTTTGTCAGGCGCAAGAACAAATAAAGCGGATGGTTTGGCGACACGTGAACATGCCACGTACAATTGACCATGAGAAAAACATGAATTTTCTAGATTGAGGCCACAAATAGCCAAGGATTGGCCCTGTGATTTGTTAATCGTCACGGCGAAGGCAAGACGAATCGGGAATTGAATTCTTTTAAACTCAAAGGGCATATCCGTTGGGATCATCGGAATCCTTGGAATGAGAACTTCCTCATCTTTAAATTTTCCTTTGAGTATCGACGCGTGAATCACATTGCTCATCAGTTTTCTTATCACCAAACGCGTTCCATTGCACAGTTTTGGTTGGTTTAAATTTCTAAGCATAATTACTACCGAGCCAACCTTCAGTTGTAAATTGTGCGGTGGTAAACCAGGCACATCCAAGGAGTTTAAAAATTCAGTTGGATAATTAGTGGCTTCATCTTCGTTTGTTACACAGTCGATAGATTTGAATGAATGCAGAGTACCTGCGATTTGATTCTGAATTATAAAATTTAGGTCATCTACGTCTTTATTTTTAGCCGCCAAAATTGCACGCTCACTTAACCATTTAGTATGTTTGTGGTTAGCAATGATATCCGGGAATACTTTGTTGATAAGCTCGTCTTTCGATGAGACGAAATTGCAAAAATTTGGAGGAAATAACATCAATCCGCTCGATTCGTCAACAGGAACACGGCCATTACCGATAGTCAGCAATTGCTTAGAGAAATCATCAGCAGATAGATCGTTCAACAATGCAACTCTCATATTTACTGACAGTTGAAGTTACTTCACATATCGCCACAGATTTGATGCTTTGAGGCAAGCGTTTATTTCGTCGGCAGCAGTAGCTCTTGGAATGACTGGTAGTGTTTGTCGGAAATCGCCAGATAGTAAAATCATTGCACCACCAAAACATCTCGAGTCATTGCGCAGATCTTTTAATGTTCGGTCAAGTGCTTCCAATGCGCGTTTGTGCGCCATTGTGCATTCGTCCCATATTATGATTTTTGATGCTACCAAAACTTTGGCCATTGCGGAGTGTTTCGAAATGTTACACGTCGGTTGCTCAGTAGTTTGAAGGTTTAATGGCAATTTTAACGCTGAGTGAGCCGTACGGCATCCGTTTAACAATGTGGCCGCTATTCCGGAAGAAGCAACTGCTACCGCAATTTCGGATCTCGCACGTACAGTGGCCAAAATCAATGACATGAGGAATGTCATTCCAGTTCCACCGGGGGCATCCAGAAAAAATAAGCCACCATTTCCATCATCAATTGCATTAATCAATGTATCATAGACTTCCCTCTGTTTAGGATTCAACAGTGGTACATTCGTTTGAACTAATTGGACTAATTCATGTGGATCATATTCACGTTCACGTTCCAGTTCTCTATTAAATGCATCATTCATTCCGCGATCTGGCGCTGGCATTCCTAGCCTGACTAACAAACTGCCGCACATGAGGTAACACATATCTTCGATCAAGAGCAAAGCCTGGTTATGCATCTCCTCATTCGCCTCAAGATTGGGATTTCTTGTGCTGATACGAATTCGATGTAAAATGTCTTCTGACATGTTATCTTTGTATATGTTCCACAGGTCACGTGGGTTCGATGGGAAGCATGTCGAAATGATGATAGCAAATAATGTGCGTATCTGACTTGGAGATGCAGAAATAATTGCTTCAGCGATTCTCGTGTCCCAATGAGTATTGTTTTCAAGCAAATTGAGCTCTTGACATGCTTCACGAAATGTGGGGCACATTATACCATTAATAGTTCGTAGTAATTCAAAGGATGTTGGCTCTCGAACATGTACCAGCAACAACCGCAAATAGAAACATTCATCATTCTTCGGATGAACTGTGTAAATACGACCAAGATCATCAGTAGAACGCATATCTGGATGACCAGGAATTGCATCGCCTTGCTTCCGACGTTGAAATTTCTTCGATGTAGCGTTCCAAGTGTAATAACGTGGCATCTCCGAGTAAAGCAACGTTCGTGCGAACGGATCGCTTTGACAAATCGCAAAGAAACTGGTCAATGTTGTCGCTGGAGGTCTTTCGGCACGTTGAACAGCATTCGACGCTGTGAAATATACTCTCTGACCGTTCTCTAGATGCACCCCCAAATGCACAACAGTGGGATGACGTTCGTGAATAGGGAATGAGAATATACGCCAAATTGCTTCATTGCTGTTCACATATCTACCAACTTGATAGCACGTAATTTCATCGTTGGTATTGGATGCTTGGATACCAAAAACCGCCATGTCGCTGCCTTTCGTGACATATTTGCAAATGTATTTAATTGACTTGACCGAATTGCAATACTCAACATTACAATGTGCCTTGAATGTTTTGGAAAGAAGTGGTGAATATGGAACAATCCAAGTGTTGTCGACCACGAAATCGTTTCCTTTCACTTTAGTTGTGATAGTTCTACCATTATCATCGGGCGATCGACGCCGATACAGTGGATAACCATCGTTGCCGGTGATGGTCTCTGCCGTCAATTTTCGTGGATACCGTTTGGAACACTTGCCGTCGACCATGCACGGTGATTGGCGGTTTATGGTGCCACACGGTCCATGAATCATATTCGTGATTACAACCTCATGTAGGTCTGGATCGGTTTCAGGATCAGGAATCTCCGCACATATGATGTCATCTATTTGATCTGGCCGAATTCTTTCGACTAACCAAATTAGAATGTGTGCATGCGGCAAGCCTCGTTTTTGCCATTCGATTGAATACATCCAGCATCGAGTAGTCCCAAAGACGTGTTGCTTAACAATGTAATTCATCAGTGACAGGATTTTTTGCTTGTAAACACGTGCGGTGATGTCGGGCCGATCACTTGATGTTTGTCCGGGAAGCAGCAGTTGAATAATATCCATCCATTTCGGATTACATGTAAATGTATATATGTAGTGAATAGATCTGGCCGACCATAATGACGAACATATGTCATTGCATCTTACGCATATTCATGCATATGACGCGGGCTACCTGTGTATGTAGCCGGTAAAATAGTCAATCGACCAACATTTCCTGCATCTCCGTCTGTGCTAATTGCATCGCGTAAATGGATATACTCTTCCGAACGTAATTTAGCTTGGTTCAACCGAATAAAAGTCAGGCGCTCCGTTTCGATTTTAACGTACATGTCAACGCAATATTGTTGAAGCAGTCGACGAAATCGCAACAAATAATTGCCTAATTGCAGTACGGCTTCGCTGAGAAAGATTAGATCTTCTAGGACGTGGCATTGTTACTAATACTAATGCTGAATATGTACTCGCACAAAACCACACAAAACAAACAAATATAACAGTAGCTGAACTCGTGACATAGACATTGATTGACAATAGTTTAGATCATAGACTACTACTTTGGATACTGCACTTTTTAGCCTTTGTAATTATATATCTTAGAAAATCATAGACAACATAAAACGACATTTACGCTTTCGATAACTTAATAATAAATCTTAGAAATTGTTTTCGAAAATAGAAACTTTAATTTACGCAAAATAAAGTTATGAACGCACGCGTAAATGTTAACCATTTGTCATTATTTCCGAACGCACGCATAAATATTTGAGGAACTTCTATTCAAATCTGCTTAATACACTTTTCAACCTTTTTAATTGATTAAAAAAAATACAGACAAAAGTTTATTCACCCTTTTTAAATAGTTTACACAAAATACATTTCTGAACGCATGCATAAATGTCAATCACAGTATTTGACAGGATGACAGGAGGAAAACAAATGTTTGACAGGTACGAAACAAAGGAACATAATTGAATGGCAAATGATTCATTTTCATAATTATATATTCGTCAAGTTTTCATTGTTTTTAAAATGTATTCTGCTATTCAGGGCGGAGACAAATCCAACGAAACAAAAACCATGAAAATTGATCCAGCCAAACTCGAGTTATAAGTGTTGTAACAAACCCGTCTTTGTTTTATATATATAGATTAATATGTACATAAAATGTTTTAAGTAAACTAATAATATTTACTACATCTTCTTCTTCGTGTTGATGGCTCTTGTGTGAACTATATATTATTTCGCCGGAGGGCGCGCGACGACCTCCAGCCACCCTGAGGTTTGACCTGGGGGTGGCGGGCTTTGTGGGCCTGCCCGCCATCCGTTCGGCACCAGGTCCGAGAGGCGGCGTGCGTGTTCCCACGCGCGCCTCTGTGTCGAGTCCGTCTCCCCTCTAGGGGGGAGACAGTAGGAAATTTTTGAGGGAGTCCTTTGGGTAGGTCTCTTTGGGTAGTGGCCTGCCGTTTCATACGGCGGGCCGAAACCTCGGCGGGGTCGCGACCGCATGCGAAAGCGATTCGCGCGGCCCCGCCGATAGTGGTTTTGTTGAGGAACACCGTGGTAGGTTTAGTCGGTATTCCGGGAGGTACATTATTTCTTTTCTATCTCCTTTAACCCCGGCGAGTCCGACATAATCCCTCCGCCCGCCCCCGCGGAGGGATATGCGTCATTGCATTCACCCAGGTAAAAAAAAAAAAAAAAAAAAAACTATATATTATTTGCATAATATTTGGTCATTCTAATTGCGTTAGGAGAGGCCGCACAAAACTTTGATATTGTGCAAGCGCTCGGGCAAGAAGGATATTCTACTTATACAGGTTGTCCGGTAATTAATGGATAACCTTGAAATGTTTTATAGTAGAACTGAAGGCCGTTCAGGAAAATTAAAAAAGGCAATTAAAAAAAACAAGATATATTAAAAAGTGCAGGCTATATTAGCATAGCATACTTTTGACTGACTATCTATTAGCATAATTAGTGTTTAATAATAAAACAACAAAAAACCGATGGCTTTCATTCATTTATGGTCGTAGTATACAAGAAAGTTATACATGGTAATTAAAAAAAAACACATATCTCACGTAGTAGTTAGGATAGATTTTTTTTCATATTTCTTCCTGAACGGCCATCAGTTCCACTATAAGACATTTCCAGGTTATCCATTAATTACCGGACATTCTGTATAATAATATCTAACTGAAGAAATTGCAGATTCAATATTCGACACAATTTTATATGATTCACTCAATATTTTATCATTCTAGGGGCGCAGGAAACGCGCTTACGTCGCTCTCCTGCCCTCTACCTAGGGGCTCCAGGTGACAGGGTCTCAGGAGACCCTGCCACCCGTAAATTAAGAGCCCCGAGAGGGCGCGCGCGGTGTTCCCACGTGATCGGGTCCGTTTGACCCGGCCAGCACCCGCACGGGGGGGCCTGCTATGGATGAATCTTTTAAGAGCTCCCAACTGGTCCCCCCCATTGGGTGAGAGAGGGAACACCTCAGGTTTTTAGTGGATAGGAACACCAGCACTTCATGCTCGGAGTGCCACACACCCCGCCGGTTCCATCCCCTAGCCGGCGGACAGTGCACAAAGCATTTTTCATGGGAACCAAAAAAGGTTATATCGATTTATCAATCTTTCGGAAACAGCACTTTTTGCTGGATGAAAAGTACCCTATGTACCTATACCCCTGACAACGTGTACGCGACATTGCATAATGGTCGGTTGAGTAGTTACGACTTGAAAGCGTGATAAACAAATAAACCTCACATTCGCATTTATAATATTAGTTAGGAGTATCAATACATGTCAAGTGTCAAGAATATATCATTAAAATTCTTTGACCGTATAATATAACACTGGGTGAATCCGCAGGGGACAGCTAGTTTATATTCAAGACAATTTCTTTTTAATGTATTGGCCATCTCAGACTGATTTCCAAATAAGTAGTGATCGATTCTGAGACATGAATTTTATAGGATTCGTCTAGCCATTGGTGTCCCTACATTGTGTAGGTACAGACAACTCAATACTTTTAAGGTCATATAAGTCTTAACAATAAATTAAGGTTTTTAAGACGTGGTTAAAAGTAAAAGAGCGATTTGCGTTGGATGGCGTAGTGGTATTGATGGTTGCATCTCAACTGCCACTCCGCCTAATGTTGTACATTCGATCCCCACACGGAACTAAAATTAGTGTGATCTACAAATAGTGGATCCGCATCTGGGTGTACTTTGAGTACTTTCTCTACTTTTTGGCCGATCGTTAAAAAGTAAAGGTGACAAAGTGTAACAAACAAACTGACATTCGCATCTTAACTGTATAATATAGTAGTCTAACTTCCTAATCCTTATCATAATACTAACTAATATTATAAATGCGAAAGTGAGTTTGATTATTTGTTTGTTTGTTACGCTTTCACGCCTTCTACTACTTGACCAATCCTGATGAAATTTCGCATAGACGTTGTCAGGGGAACTAAAAAGGACATAGGGTACCTTTTAACCAGAAAAATATTCTGTTACTAACCCAACCTAACCCACATTTACGGGAGCGTAGACACGGGCAAAATATAGTTTATAATATTAGTTAGGATTTAAATGATATAACGCACTACTTGTGTTAATATCTGTCCTTGAAACAGATCGGTGGGAGGGTGCGCCCCGACCTCATTAACGTAAACAATATCACTTAATTGTATGAGTAGTTTCATTATACACTTTATATTACTTTAGAAACTAATTGAAACTATTAGGTATTGTTTTAGATTCAATAATAATAGAACTATGTTCAATAATTATATTTGTACTAGATTTAACCCGTGTTAATGGAGATTTTGGCAATAAATTTCTATCCTACGAAAAAAGTACGTTACTCGCGGCTCTGCTCGCGTAAATGAAGGTTATGTCAATTTACCATCCCTCAGAAACAATACTTTTTCTTGTAAAAATATACCCTATATCGTTTTCTGTATCCCTGACAACGTGTATTGAAATTTAATGATGATCGGTCGAGTAGGCAAAGCTTTGCGAAGCGTAAGCGAAACAACACACCCACACCAACTAACACTCGTATTTAATACCTACATAACTTCGATAAGTCAGAGATGCGCGCCTGAGATCGAACTCGAGACTTCTGCGTGGCAGTCCAAGGGTCATATTTTGTGTCAATTCAATAACAGTATCTATACAGGCTAGGCTCTCTAGGGTGTGTTTGGTAGACGATAATTATTGGCCCGCTCCCTATTAAGTAGGATCTAACATCATAGCTGATAAATTAATGTGTGTGTTATAAACTTCTGCCTACCCCTTTGGAGGTATAGACGAGAGTGTTGTACATGCACAGTAGTCTAGTACTAACGGTTCACTATTATCCTAATATTATAGATGCGAATGTGAGTTTGCTTTTTTGTAACACTTTTACGCCTTAACTTCTCGACAGATCATCATTAAATACCGAATAATTACATATTTTCAGAGGTACAGAATAGGACAAAGGGTACCTTTCATTCAAAAAACATACTGTCACCGTGCGAGCGAAACCGCGAGGAAAAGCTAGTAAAATGATAAATATACGATTTATATGCACACGCTTCCGAACTATAAAACTTTCAAACCAGGTCAAATATTTTCAAACTTGTTGTGTTATCGCATACATCGGCTACATAATTATGTTCGGTAGCGAAACGAAATTATTGCTTCCATAGTAGAGGAAAACATCGTGTTACGACGTGAACGAAATACTATTTTCAAAAAATATTAGCTTTAAGAAAAGCAGCGCCGGCCTAGTGGGCGACCGTTGGACTGTCATGCAGATATCTCGACTTCGATCCCAAGGCACGCACCTCAGACTTTTCGAAGTTATGTGCGTATTAAGTAATTAATTATCGCTTGCTTTAACGGCGAAGAAAAACATCGTGAGGTAACCTGCACGTCTGGGAGTTCTCCATAATGTTCTCTAATATATGTAAAGTCTGCCAACCCACACTAGGCCAGCTCGAGCGTGGTGGATTAGACCAAGCCCTTCTCGCATTCAGAAGAGGCCCGTGCCTAGCAATGGGACAGTGTATATACAACTACATAGTCGCAAGGGGAAGACTTAGGCAAACGTTTCTCGATCAGATCGGTGACGTTCTGGATAAAGGCCAGGTTAAGAGTACCTCAAACCGGCGAGCGTGTATGAGGAATGTTATGAAAGTGTTTGTAGCCAGAGAAGTGTGTCAGGATCGTAGCAAATGGAAATCCGTAGGATCTGCCTACCCCTCTGGGAAATAGGCGTGAATCTATGTTTGTATGTATGTATGTACATAATATAATAATTATTAATAAAAATAGAAAGTGTATAATATCAGCCCTGTATACTATCAGACTGCTGGACACGGACCTCTTCTCAGGGTGAGAAGAGTTATGTAATAAATAAAATTATAACTACAAAGTACAAGTCAAATACTGGACTGCACGGATGGTGTAGTGGTTTAAATGGTCGCCTCGCTACTGCCACTACGCCGAGTGTTGTGGGTTCGATCCCCACACGGGACGAAAATTTGTGTGATCCACAAATAGTTGTTCTGTGTCAGGGTGTTCTTTGTTTCTGTTGTTTAAATGTTTGTAAAGTGTCGGGGAGTGACACAGGAATTATACCTAGTGCGGGAGTTATCTTTTTCGAAAAAAAAAGGAAATACTCATAAAAAGACTGCACGTACATCAGAACTGAGCAAAATTCAAAGAAATACGATGTTTTCAACCTCAGTACCTCACACGTGCCTCCAATAAATTCGTTCCACTAATCGCCTCGTACATGAGTGAACCTTTAAATTTACTCACGACTGAGCCAAAGCATTGTCGCGTGACTTATATGAGAGATTTAATAAAACTATTGTATGTATATCCCAAGAAATCCCAAGATATCTTTGGATATAAATATAAATTACTACAATCTGCACGAGATTTTCGAAGAGTCATAAAAACAAAATCATTTTGTGTTTCATTTGTTTTAACCATTACTTCACTTTCATTCAGAAATCATTATTTAAATATTATAAATTATAATACAAATTATAATTAAGACAATAAGAATTTATTTTATTGTAAATTTGGAAGTAGGTAACTGTTTAATGTTACCTCTCGCAGGAGCAGCCCGTCTGGGGAAGTACCTCCACCCTACAGAAGACCGCAGCCAAAATAACCTTGTGTTGTGTTTCTGCGGTGAGTAGGGGTGCCAGTGCTCCCTGAGTAGGCGCTGCACTATCAGTGAGAGGACCAGTGATTATGTGAGCGCCATTGCCTTGTACGGGCGCGAAGTGTCGACGCGGCGGTCAGGGAGACCCGGTGAAACGGCTGTCCGCTGGCCGCCCGCAGGCTGAACGGGTTCCCGAACCCAGGGATTACTTAATCTCCGCCCTGGGAGGCTGAACCGCCAGCTCGTGTAAAGTTCCCTATGCAGTAGTTGTTGCCGGAGGAGGAGACCGGAGTGGACTCGACTACTGTATCGGGAGGGGACCGGGGGCCCTTCCGGCTGCCGCGTCGGCAAATTGCTCTACCTGTGCCAGGCTCTGGTGAGATGTTAACACGTCTTTGTCCTTTGCGCTGATAGTACAGTATCTCCTGATATCCTTTATACCCCCTTTTTTTAAATATGGCCATAAAGAAAAGAAGAAATGTTTATTCAGCGGCATCCTCATCCACATTACAGTTGGACTTCTGCAACATAAGAGGACTTCATTCGAACATCAACGCTGTCCATCAACATATGGAGACAGCGAAGCCGACCTTGTTCTTCCTTACGGAGACGCAAATATCATGCCCGACCGACACATCGTATCTCCTATACCCTGGCTACAAGTTAGAGCACAATTTTATACGTCGTGCAGGGGTCTGTGTGTACGTCCGTGATGATATTTGCTGTCGCCGTCTTAATGGTCTTGAAGACAGAGACCTGTCTACTTTGTGGGTACGCGTAGATTACAGAGGCCACACCTGTATCTATGCGTGTCTTTACAGGTCTCATAGCGGTGACGCAGACACGACTCGTCTCTTTGAGCATCTGCAATCGTCGACTGACAAAGTTCTTGAGCAGTACCCTTCTGCAGAATTAGTGATCTTAGGAGACTTTAACGCCCACCACGTAGAGTGGCTTGGTTCTCGGTCCACTGACTTTGCGGGAAGGTCTGCTCATGAGTTTGCTCTGGCCTATGGGTTTTCTCAACTGGTACATAGTCCTACCAGAATACCAGACGTAGAGACCCATACCAGCTCCTTATTCAATTCAATTCAATTCAAAATTTTATTCATTAACAATTTTTACATTGTGTTTGAATTAGTACATAGATAGTTCAAAAAAGCAATAAGAATCGGAAATGTCACAATGCAATTAATAAGTAATACACAATAATACAATGAATGATAACAAAAAAAAAACATTAAGTCAATACAATCAAAAGTGGTCAATAATAAGTTAGAATTGAAAATAATAATGTCAATGATAAAATGGTATTAATAAATGTCAATAGGATAAGATATAAAATAACAATCATAATGTATGTAAATGAATTAAAATTTATATTGATTGTAATTTATTATTGATCTTCCATATCACTGAAAGTACACTTTGGCATGTCATCTACAGAATATAAACAACCTTTCAGTAGAAATGTTTTAAGCTTGGTATTAAAATTACTTTTATAGAGCAAGCTCTTCAAGCCAACGGGCAACTTATTAAATAATCTGACAGCATTGTAATGACTACTGTGCTTCACTATATTCAGCTGTGGTGTACAGTTAGACTGAAAATCCTTTCTGCGCGTAGACTCTCTTTGATGGCGTTCTTCCTGTGTTTCATATTTATGACTGTTTTTTGCAAAATTTGTTAGTAATACCAGTATGTAAAGACTCGGCACAGTTAAAATGTCTAACTCAACAAAATATGGTTTGCAAGACACGTCCTGTTTTATGCCTACAATCGTTCTAATCGCCCTTTTCTGCAGAATGAACGCTCGGGAAATGTTGTAATTATAGCTACCTCCCCAGAGTAATATGCTGTATCTCAACTTAGACTCTATTAGAGCATAGTATACCATTTTTAAGTATTGAGTACTAACTACATCCCTCAAACTTCTTAGCACGTAGCATGCAGAACTGATTGCACCTTCCAAACTTGTGAGCTCATATTTCCAGTTCAGAAACTCGTCAATATTAACTCCAAGAAACTTCGTAGTTTTATAAGTATTTACCGATTCACCATTTATGACACAATCAAGTCTATCACTATTCTTGGCTGTCGACCGAAACAGCATGATGTTAGTTTTATTGATATTTAATGTAAGACTATTTACTGAAAACCAATCATAGAATATTCTTATAGCCTCGTTTACTTTCAAACTTAAGCTGTTTATATTTTCTGCTGATATAATAGCATTAGTGTCGTCAGCAAACATAATCGGTTCAATATCTCCCCTGGAAATATTTATAACGTAGGGTATTAAATCATTAATGAAAGTAATAAAGAATATTGGGCCGAGTATTGAGCCTTGTGGAACGCCAGTCAAAATTGGGGTCATTTTTGACTTGAAAGTTTCCCTGCAATCATATTTGTTATTAGAATTGTTGCCATTAGCTACTGCATCAATTTCGACAAACATCTTTCTATTTTGCAGATATGATTGAAACAATTGCCCCGCATTACCCCTAACTCCATAATGGTCCAATTTTTTCAAAAGCAGTTCATGGTTGATAGTGTCAAATGCAGCACT
Source organism: Catocala nupta (assembly GCA_963675205.1). Lineage (NCBI taxonomy): Eukaryota > Metazoa > Arthropoda > Insecta > Lepidoptera > Erebidae > Catocala > Catocala nupta. The sequence goes on from OY776105.1 coordinate 4,460,785, forward strand.
TAGATCTAGGAAGAGCCCGGCTACTTTGTTTTTCAGGTTCATTTTATTTACAACATCCCCGACTAGTAACTCAATAGCGTCTTGAGTGCCGACTCCCGTTGTATACCCAAACTGTCTATGATGTAGTACCTTATTTATATTTAAGTGTTTAATCAACCTATCTTTTATCACTTTTTCAAAGATTTTTGATATTGTAGGTAGTAACGAAATAGGCCTATACATGGCAGGATCAGACTTTACTCCCTTTTTAAACACAGGTATAATTTTGGCTATTTTGAATTGATCGGGAAAAATACCCTGCTTCATACAGTAATTGAACAAATTGGTTAGAGGCTCAGCTAGGATGTCAATATTTTCCTTAATTGATGATATAGGTAATTCATCGTAACCACACGAAGATTTATTTTCCATATGAGTTACTAGAGTAGAGATTTCTTTAGGTGTAACTGGAGCCCACGTAATCGGGTTTTCGACTCTGACAGTGTTTCTTTCTAGCATGCTAATTGCCGTTTGGGAGTAGATCTGCGTTTGACCAAATTTTCGCCCGAATTCTTCTGCAAAAATATTCACAATTTCCGACGGGTCACTTACTACTTTGTTACCTGATTTTAGAATAATTTTATCATTAACGAATTGTTTTTTATTTCTATGTCGATTAATAATCTTCCAAATATCTCTAGAAAGGTTTTTAAACTTGAGTATTTGTCTTTGAATAGCCAGTCTCTTGGCCATTTTTATAACCCGTCTATACACTGCTATGTATATCTGTCTATATCGTATAATGCTGAAATGATTATGGTTCCCTTTACCTACCATCAAGAAACGTTTCATTTGACTAGAAGTTTTAATTCCATTTGAAACCCATCGCAAATTCGATAAAGCATTTAACCGAATTTCCCTTTTTTGTTTTCTAAAGCTCTGTTTATAAACATTTTGAAGTACTTTTAATAAATTATTTGGACCCAGATTATTCCAGTCATAACTTAATAATCTTTGCCTAAATCTGATTTTATTTTTTATGCTCAGCCTCCTTTTCATAACATAGAAAACTTTGTTTTTATTTAATTTACTACATAATAATGTCAAGTTGCAAAATAAACCGGCATGTCCATCAGCTAAACCATTATGGTCAGTGTCTAATTTAACAATAGAATGTGTTGGCATATTAGTCAAAAAATTATCAATACAGGATGAAGAGTCATTGCGAATAAAAGTAATTGTGTCAATTAGCGGTCTAAAATTATAACATGTCAATAAATTAACAAAGTCTCGACATTTTTTGCTATCTGTCAATAAGTCAATATTAAAGTCACCACATATGCAACAATTGCTATCATAAAAATGTTCTAACAAATCTTCTAATTTATTCATAAATGTCATTAAATTTGTATCATAAGGTGTACGATAACAACAACAGACACAAGCACCAGTGGCTGTGTCTTTAATTGCACTTATCTCAAAAGCCTCTACTGTATAAAGTTTCTTAGCAATTGGTAGTTCCTCACATTTTCTATCATTTCTTGACAGTATAACAGTGCCTCCTCTTTGTTTATTCTTTCTAGTATTACAAGATACTATTTTATAGTTATTAAAACTTAGTAAACTCACTAATTTATCATTGAGAAAGTGCTCACTTATGCATAGGTAGTCAATGGTATCTTGTAAGCTTTCTATGTATATTTCAAATTCATCTTTTTTATTGCTAAGACCACAAAGGTTTTGGTGAAAGATATTTAAATGTGTAAGGTGAGGATTATTAGTTAAACACAACGAATTATTTTTACTGGGATGGGCGAAAACAAATGGTATCAGGTTGTGATGAACTACACTGGGTGGCCACCATTGTGTCCTCCCTTATAGTGGGTGAGGTGCTGACACTTTGTTGCAAAGTATTTTCAGTTTGTGTACCGACATTAATAGTTTTTATACTTTTTACCCACTTACCTTGTATCTGTTTTGACATGTCACAATAATTATTATAATTTATTTTATAAGTGGCCTTCAATAATGCTCTACACAACAATCTACAAGCTATAAATCTATTGAAAATTGGATTACCAGTATAGTCATTATCAAGAGATATAAACATGGTGTTATTTTTAAAATTAGAGCAAACATATTGCAGCAATTGATTCACTTTATATACATTTAGATATTTACTATTGTATAACTTACCAACTAGAACATTAGTGTGTTGCATTTTGAAGAGAAAATTATATATTAGAGACTGGAATTTTAATACATTATTGTCATTTATCCCACCCAAAAATATTATATAGTCTGTGGTGGTGAATTGTTTACAAAGAGACTCGCATGAATTAACAACTTGGTCTATCTGTGCATATGGTTTTATGAAACAAGTAACAATGTAATCATGTCCTAATAAGTCCTGTAGTATTTGGCGAATCCCGTATCCTGCTTGATCAGCAAATATTGCCACTCTATGTGTGGGGGACCTCTCCTCGAAGCTAGTACCATTGGTTGTCTTATACAACGGTTCAGCTTCTTTGGTTGTAGTTAACTGCTGCTCTGCAGTAGTTGCGCTTGTAGTGGGAGCAGCAGGATGCATTCTTGATGATTGAGTGATGTCTAATACCCTGCTGTTTGATTCTGATTGCTGGTTAGTGTGACAGTCTTCTTTAGAGTCATTATCTGGCGTTTTAGTTAAAATTTCTTCCAACAAATTATCAGTAGCGCCATCTAGTTCACCTAGGCCACAACTCTCGTACTGTGAAGTTTCGATTATATTTTGTGTTTTTGCTTTCGTTATTTTACTATTATCGTTCGTGATCTGACTTTCAAAATGTGTTTCTTTTAGACTTGGTGAAGGACTAATAAAAGATTCTGTGAGACGGCGTTTTGTATTTGACTTTCTTGAAGACGGTAGGGTTTTACGTAGTGACGATAGCGGTATTCTGCAAATTTGTTTTAAGATTCCTATTTCCTGAGACATACTGGCTATTTGGTCTTTTAATGACATATTTTCTATTATTAAATTTTCAAGTTCATTCTGGGTACTTAATAAATTGGTCTTCAGATTGTTTATTTCTTCCTTCATTTCTTCATTGCATAGGGCTAATGTATGAGTCGATATTGGACCTTCTGCTGACTACACGCTCGGATGGATACTCCATCCAGGTGGATGCACCTCTTGGTTCTTCTGACCACTGCCTTGTTCGAGCGCGAGTGCCACTTGCGCAAGCAGATCCACTCCGGCCCACCACATGGCGTCGAGTGTGGCACTATAAGTCAGCAGACTGGGATGGGCTGCGAGAGTTCTACGCAGCGTACCCGTGGAGGCAGCTATGCTTCACTTCATGTGATCCCGAAACCTGCGCTAGCGCTGTTGCGGAAGCGATACTTGCGGGAATGGAATGCTACATCCCAAACCCGTGGATCGCCGCAGGAATTAAAAAACGACCGTGGTTCAATCACTCCTGCAGAGATGCTAGAATCTTAAAGCAATCTGCCTATGAAGCATGGACCACGGCCATATATATATATATATACCATCTTACGGACTACCCAAGGGATTATGCGAATGGGTTGCCAGCTTTTTGTCCGGCAGATGCATCCAAACTGTGGTTGACGGTGATTGCTCTAACCGCATGGACATAAATGCTGGCGTCCCGCAAGGCTCTGTGTTGTCCCCGACGCTGTTTCTGCTGCATGTCAATGATATGTTGTCAATTGATGGCATTCATTGCTATGCGGATGACAGTACTGGGGATACTTATTACACGGGCCGCGCTAATATCCCTCGGTCCACAGTGGAGGAAAACCGCGAACGGCTTGTGTCTGAAATCGTAAATACTCTGGATAGAGTATCTGAATGGGGAAGACTAAATTTAGTCGTGTTTAACCCAGCTAAGACACAAGCCTGCGCGTTCACCGCTAAGAAAACTCCATTTACTATGTCTCCACAACTCCAGAACACGCCCCTCACCATCTCCAAGAGTATTGGAATCCTTGGCCTCGACATATCAAGTGATGTACAGTTCCGCAGTCATTTAGAGAGCAAGGTCAAGCTGGCTTCCAAAAAGCTTGGTGTGCTCAATAGAGCTAAGCGGTACTTCACTGCTGGGCAAAGACTGCTTCTATATAAGTCGCAAGTCCGGCCTCACATGGAGTACTGCAGTCATCTCTGGGCAGGAGCACCAAAATACCAGCTTGATCCTTTTGACGCTGTACAGAGACGAGCATTGAGAATTGTCAATGAGCCCAAACTCACACACGGTATTGAGCCACTAAGTCTCAGACGAGACTTTGCCTCCCTTTGTGTGTTCTACCGCTTATATAATGGATTGTGTTCTGACGAGTTGTTTGAGATGATGCCCTCAGCTACTTTTTATCATCGCACCGCTCGCCATCGGCAGGGATGTCATTCTCACACCTTACAAGCTAATTGGTGCCGCACTAAACGGTTCCAAAGGAATTTTCTCCCGCGGACGCTCAGGTTGTGGAATGAACTCCCTGCCCAGGTTTTCCCACAAGACTACAGTATGGGGTTCTTCAAAAAGGGCGTTAAAAGGTTTTTACAAGGTCGGCAACGCGCAAGTGATGCCTCTGGTATTGCAGGCGTCGATAGGCTACGGTAACCATTAACCATCAGGTGGGCCGTAAGCTTGTTTGCCACTTTAGTAGTATAAAAAAAAAAAAAAAACTATATTAAAACAAATTTATTTTAAAATATATAGATTAAGAACTAGGATATATAAATAAAATTAATGCTACCCTAACAGGGTTTCATGTTGAATACCTTTATTTTATAATAACTATATACACATGAATGCAATCAATATTTGAATATAAATACATTATTTTTAGGTTTATAAAAATCGTGCATTAAGTCTCAGAGCCCCCTACATCATTTTAGCACAGCTGGTATTTTATAATATAACTATGTATGTGTAATGTTTAGATAAACACCATATGTACGAGTAAATACTTTAAAGTGAGGAGAAAAGAAACACAAGCGCTCCTACTTTTCAAATCCAGCCCCTCATAAATTATATGCACTGAAATTACCATAATTTTCCCTTACCTAACTCAGTGGCCGTCGAGTAGAAGAAGAAATAAAAAAAAATACTAGCTGTTCTGAAAATGTAAAAGCGCTTTCACATTAACCGGTTAAGCAGTAGCGTTGAACCAACAGACGCCTTGGCGCATTCACAGCACTAACATTTTCATCATGTAGCGAATGCGAGCGAAACGGCCACGTATTAAGTCTTTAACTATGACATTGCCCTTTATGTCCTACATCTAATTTTATATTTCCTGTACAAAACGCAATGGTTATTTCATTAATCATTTATACTTCAAAAATAGACTATATATATATTACTAAATTTTGCCCGCAGCTTTACTCGCGGTAACGTAGTATTGTCAATAATTTATCCCTCGGAAACATAACTTTTTTTCTAAATTAAAGATACCCTTTGCCCTTTTCTGAAGCCCTGACAACGTGTATGCAAAATTTAACATTCGAAAGCCGAATAATTCAATTATCGAATATTCGATTTTTTTATCTCGATTGCACATTGCTACGACTAAACAATGCGGCAGCAACGCTGTTTAATCGTGCGTCTAAACAGTTTTATACGTAAACGTTCTAAGACCGCATTCTAAAACCACTAAAGCAAGGACAGATAGCGTCCATCGAGATGAAGATGAAAGGTAATGTGCTGTGAGGTTTCCGAGCCAGCGAACTCGAGACTGATTCGATATAAATATAGTTCGGGGACAGGACGCCCGATGCTTGCGACCTCTATTGAGCTGTACACAGTACTAGAAAATATAATTCTAATGCTCCAATATGATATTATTTAAAAACTGCTTTCTATGGCTCTACACGGGACACATATCCTCATGAACATTATGAAGAACTAACTCTAAGACATGCAGATTCCCTCATAGTGTTTTATTTCCCCGTTAAAGCGAATGTTAACTTTTTAATACGTAAATCACATCGAAAAGAGATTGGGATCTAACTCGCAACATCTGCGGGGCAGTCCAGTGGCCATCCACTAGGCTATCTCTGCTTTAATTATTCTACATTCAGTGAAAACAAGCACGGAAGGTCAGTAGTAGATGCTTGGTCGCTCCATAACTTCAAATGTTGATAGCATAGTCACACAGCATCACATCTACTGCCTAAAGATCTCTTTGACCCAAATTCAGTTCAGACAGATTAAACATTGCACTATGTCAACAACATGTGTCACACATAAAGTGTGGACGGTGAATTTGCACGAGCGCAAAATTGTGTCAAAATCAGACGCATGTCAAGTGATTTGATTGACTGTTCGCCCAGCCAATTATAGGAATTGACATGCGTTTGACAATACTCTTACAGACTCCTGTGATAAGGGCTTGTCTGTCAATTCCGCATTCAAAATATTTGTGTAGATCCATGTTTAAAAAACTTGTGTCTAAATGTAAAAGACTTGCTCTGTAACGAAACAGTTGTATGGCTGTTGTGCATGAGATATTTGTTTTATTTTCGGGAAAATATTGCTGGGTTTTTCCTGTTCCAACATTTGCACAAACAGCACACCATCTGAAAGAGTAGACATTAAAAGACCATACGTGAAACCTAATTTGTTTAAGAAAAGTCAATGCACTAAGAGTAATTCCTACATTGCAAGAAACATTACCATCATTCAAATAATGGACACAGAAAACGCTCAGACAGGCTCCAACAACCATTTGTGGATCACACAAATTGTTGTCCCGTGCCCGAACCCACAACACTCGGTGCACTGACAGTACCGGTGCGACTATTAAACCACTTCGTGCAGTCAAACCTAAAACATCTCTTGACAAAATATGGGTATAATACACTTCTGCCTATCTCTATATGTATATGTATTACAATATGAGTATTAATGAGGACTTAACTTGGCATAAAGCTATGTATGAAAATCAATAGCGCGTTATCTATTTCATTCATGAGACGGCTGTTTTCGGAGCTTATCTGTGACGTCATGCTGTGGGTGGACTACGAACACCATATTATTCAAATATTACAGGACAATGTAAAACCTATCTCGTTGGTCTTTATTTCGAATGTCGGGTCGTACATTGTTTTTTTGAAAGAAGTGTTCCGTACACTTTTTACACAGCTCGTGAACAAAAAATTTGTAAAAACAGTTATTCGACAAGCAATCGGTCCAAACGATGGTAGTTTGTGACTAAAAGCTTTAAAGAATAGACCTAGTGGTTAAAACAGTCACTTCACCAGTGCCACTGCGCTGAGTGTTGCAGGCTCGATCCTCAAAGGGGACAAACGAGTGTGTGATCCATAATTGTACAAATTTTAGATTTTTTGTGTCTATTGTTTAAATAATGTTACCTACAAGTCAGGATCTATTCCTACTGCGAGAGTTTTCTTTGTATAAATTAGCAGCTGACCTATACCGTTTTATCCATATTTATGTATACTACTCCGGTCTCGTAGCTCGTAGCATAATGTTATATACTCTCAATAAAGAATGTCTAAATCCGACTGCTGATTTCAGATATTAACGCGTTCAAACAAAAAAAAAGGAATCATATTCTTTAGCTTTATAATATTGGTTTAACACTGTAAAGGAAGATGTTAAAATACATATAATGAAATAAAAATATTGCTTTTCCAAATCGTACATCCTACAAAATCCAAAACTGTTGGTTTTCCTACTCTATCCAAATATACCGGTGAAAATATCGTGATCTCGATCTAGATAGCTATTCGAACCAGAGAACCTATCCATTGTTCTGTTTCTTTTTTTTATTTTCTCTTTATTTGTTATAAGGGACTTTTATACAATTATATATGCCAGTCCCATCGTACGTCAAAATCAAAATCAAAATCAAAATCAAAATAAATTTATTCAAATTAGGTTACAAGGTAACACTTATGAATGTCAAAGTTACATGTAAATTTTTTCTGTGAATTTACATTTAGTGCCACGTTCAGCAAAGCAAGGGTGTGTAGGGCTCATGAGAAGAACGGGCAAGAAACTCATAGCCACTCTTTTTAATCGCCAAGTGTACAATAATATTTCGTTTACAAATCGTAACTGTAAGATGCTGCAACCATTTCTCCATGAACTACTATTATACTACTACTCAACATACTCAAGCATTTGATAAAAATTGATGGTAGCCTCTAAAGCAGCAGTATGGTAAATAGGAGCATCCACTTACATGTACATAAATAATCAAAACAAGACGTGATTATAGTCCGTAGTTTAATCTAATTGTTTAAATAAAATGTAGTAAGTAAATTATCGAATTCCACTAAACCAGAATACAGAATAAGACTCAAAAGAAAGCTTAACGGAACTGTCCATAATCACGAGTTGTCTTCATTGCACATTCTTCTTGATTAAAATACGACTGAATGTAACAACAATGCAAATTCCAGCTTAAGCAAGGTGTAATATCACAAAAAAAAAATATATATACATATATTAAAAAAAACATAAGTGTTAGTGTTCGTCATTTAATATCCTGTGATCTAATGCAAATATTAGTGCCATGGATGTTTGTCATTTAAATAATCATCTATATTATAATATGCTTTAGAAATTAAGCAAGTTTTAATTTTAACTTTAAATTTATTCTCTGGTAATTCTAAAATATTACTCGGGATTTTATTATAAAAACGTATACCAAGACCCATGAAGGAACCATGAACTTTATGTAGACGGTAGAATGGAACACATAATTTATATTTATTTCTAGTATTGATGTTATGTATGTCACTATTTTTTATGTATAAATATATATTTTGACGGACATGCATGATATTAAAATAAATATATTGTGATGCTACAGTTAAAATACCTATATTCTTAAATTTTTCTCGGAGCGAGATTCTAGTTCCTAATTGATAAATTGCACGCACAGCTCTTTTGTGCAATATAAAAATACTTTGTATATCAGCTGCTTTTCCCCATAATAATATTCCATATGACATAACGCTGTGAAAGTAACTAAAGTAAAATAATCTAGCTGTATCAACGTCAGTTAATCCACGGACTTTTCTAATGGCGTAAGCGGCCGAACTAAGTTTCGCTGAGAGACAAGATATTTGCGCACCCCACTGTAACTTTGAATCAAGTGTAATGCCCAGGAATACTGTGGATTCTATTGCTTCCAGTACCTCACCGTTCAATGTTATGCTAGGACCAAGATGTTTTACATTAGGCAGTATGAATTTAACACATTTTGTTTTTTTGGGGTTCAGTACTAAATTATTTAAAGTAAACCATTTTGTTACTTGAATCAATGCACTGTTTACTTCGTCAAAATGGTCCCTATTCCTATTTACTTTAAATATTAAGGAAGTATGGTCAGCAAACAGTACAACGTCACAAATATTGTTCAAATAAAAAGGTAAATCGTTTATATAAATTAAAAATAAAAAGGGCCTAAAATCGAACCTTGCGGCAAACCATTGAACCATTGACATCTACACACTGAATCCTGTTATTCAAATACGACCTAATTACATCCAGTGCATAGCTCTGAACACCGTAATGCCTTAGTTTCCGTATGAGCGTATCATGACAGACGCAGTCAAATGCTTTTGAGAGGTCGCAAAAAACACCAATAGCATTTTGTGAGTTTTCCCACGGTCTGTATATATGTTTGAGTAAACCTACTCCTGCATCCGTTGTTGAACGACCCTTAGTAAAGCCATATTGGTTGTCATGAAAGAGGCTATTTAAATTAAAATGTCTAAGTAATTGCTTGAGTATTAATTTTTCAAATATTTTGCTAAAAGCTGGTAGAATTGATATTGGCCTAAAATTACTAGGATCAGTTTTACTACCGGATTTAAATAAAGGTATGATTTTACTATTTTTCATCAAATCTGGAAAAGTTCCCGAATCTACACACCTATTAAATAACCCACTTAAATAAGGACTTAACTTAACTTAACGGAGATACCCCAGAGATCCCCCGTATTTTTAGATTCCAGAGATTGAAAAGCGTTGATAATATCAGTTGCGTTAACATAATCAAATCTAAATAATACTCTACACTTTGTTACGCTGGAATGTAATAACCTCTCTGCGTCTATAGATAAAGAATTTAATGCGCTCGTGGTGGTAATCGGTACACTAGCAAATAAATTATTGAACACGTATGCTACATCGGCATTATTTTTTAACATTTTATTATTATCTATCAGACTAATACTATTGTCTATTTGAGTTATCTTGCCACTAGCTTCGTTCATAGCTCGCCAGGTAGCCTTAACTTTATTAGAGGACTGTTTGATTTTGTTACTGATGAACTTGGACTTAGCTGATTTGCATACCTTTTTAAAAATTTTGGAGTAATTCTTAACATATTCTGTAAAAGTAGGATCAAAATTATATTTCTTCATACTATATAACTCATACATTTTCACTCTGCTCTTATAAATACCTACGGTTGCCCATTCGTTAAATGACCTAGTTCCTTTAATAACTTTTACTTTAAACCTAAACGTATTATCAAATTCTTTCTTAACAATACCAAAAAAGCTGTCATACTCCTTATTAGGAGATTTATCTTCCCTTATATTAGAGTACATATTACATGTAATTTTATTTCTAAAATGTTTGAAGCGATTATTTGTTAAAGGCCTAACAAGTATCTTTTGGTTAATATTATTATTATTAATGTTTGGAAACATTGCTAATTGTCCACAGTGATCTGAGGTTAAGTCAGTGGTAACTAATTTGTATGAAGCGTTACATCACTGAAAATGTTATCTAAACAAGTGGAAGACGTGGCAGTTATTCTTGTTGGTTCCAAAAACAAATTCGTTAAATAAACTGATTTAAATAAGTTTATAAGTCTACTAGCCAAGGAAGAGCCATCTAGTATATTAATATTAAAATTACCGCATACTAATATGTATTTCCTACTAGTTCTTATTTTTAACCCCCGACGCAAAAACGACGGGGTGTTATAAGTTTGACGTGTCTGTGTGTGTGTGTGTGTGTGTGTGTGTGTGTGTGTCTGTCTGTGGCATCGTAGCTCCCGAACACATGAACCGATTTTAATTTTGTTTTTTTTGTTTGAAATGTAAAGTAGTCGGGAGTGTTCTTAGCTTTACGTTTGATAAAAATCGGTCCAAGATGGCCGCCACCACAAAATGGTGGATTACATATTTTTTCACAACTCCCTCAATATGGGTATCAAATGTAACGGCTTGACTAGTAGAATACTATCCACCATGATAAATTTCAAATCCAAGATGGCCGCCACCAGAAAATTACATATTTCCACAAATTTAAATTTTTGATATCAAATGAATATTGTGTCGGGGGTTTTTTAAATTTTAATTTATAGTAATTACATCTTCCATCACTGATTCAAACAGATTAAAGTTACTCAATGGGGGGGCGATATACACAAATAATTATATACCATTCAAGCTCAACACAGGACAGTTCTATGGTACGCTCTATAGACAGACAAGTTATGTCTTTACGTTCTCTGCAAGTTGTTGTATTTGCAACAAGTATTAAAGAACCACCGTGAATGGCTTGTGTTCTTGAAAAGGTGCTATGTACCATATAATTCATACTATTTAAAAAACTTACTTCATAGCTTTTGAGCCGATGTTCTGTTATACACATAACCTGAACATTGTGGGTCTCTAGAAATAAACTTAACTCTAAATCTTTGCCGGATAGTCCTTGTATGTTTTGGTGAGCAACACTCAATTGATAACCTCTATCCTTTGTCCCAACCTTAAGTTTAAATCAACTTTGTCATTATTTATAATAGAAGAATTGATTGAAATAGAGTTATTTACAGAAATTAAATTCATGGATACCCTACAGGTACCTGTGTCATTTTGTATATTATATGCTAATAATTTAGCAAGTCATAACAAGTTATACAACAATTTAGTTAAAACGCAACGACACGAACTTATAAATGCTAGAAGCGGCTTTTGAGTTAGGCGCTGACAATATATGATGAAACATACCGATATCACACATATTTAAAAGTAACTCATTTCGTAACCTATCCATTGTTCTGTTATAAAGAGATCTGGGTATGAACAAATCTTTTCATGAACATTTTTATCTCTTGTTTTGTAGTCAACAATCGTCAAAAACCTTTTGTGTTGAAAGGAATTTTGTAAAACAATAAGGCCGACTTGTTGTACTTTAATAATTTTATGAAAAAGACTGACATAGTGGCTTATTGGTAGTGAATTTGACTGCTGTGTCTGAGGTTTCGGGTTCGATGTCTGGGTCGGAAAAATGTTTTGAAACTGTGCCAGGTGGACAGCGATTAGATGACCTATTATAACGTGGAACCTAAACCCAATGCTAATGAGTAGTGGGTTAAGTACACCACCTCCTCTTTCAAAGATACAGGTATGAGAATATGTATGTGTTTTCTTCGTTAGTTATGTGCAATTTTTTTGTTGACCTCTCTCTCTTACTATAAATAGTTCCTGTATCGCAAGATACTTTACAAACATACAAACAAAAGACACAAAGAACACCCAGACTCGGAACAATTATTTGTGGATCATACATATTTTTGTCCCGCGTGGGAATCGAACTCGCAACACTCGGCGTAGTGACAGTGACGAGTGACTACTTAAACCACTACGCCATCAGTCAGTCATTATATCAAACTTAACTGTTATAGACATTCATGTCACAAAGTAACACTTATGAACTTCAAAGTGTTGTGGTCAGTGAGTTTACTATTAACCGCTTGAGCTAAACTGAATACCAGTGTGAGGAATGTGTTCACCTCAATAATGCGACGGGTAGTAATGTAACCATCTCAATAGTAAGTATGCGTTAAATTATAGACAGTTCAGATCGAAGGCTAACGATTGAAATTAATAATTAATTTAATGAAGTTCAAACTTTATCGATTACTAGAATTTGCCCGCGGGTTCGCTCGCGTAATTTAGATTTCGTTAATAAATGTGTATCTCTCGGAAACAGTAGTTTTTCTGGATGAAATATCCTATGTCCTTTTCTGTACCCCTGACAACGTGTAAGCGAAATTTTATATAAAGAAGAAAGCATAACAAACAAACTTGTATTCGCATTTTTAATATAAGTAAGGATAAAAATACATTATGCTGACTTGAAATATAAATATGCATAAACAACTGATAAAAAAAAAAACAATCAGCGGCACACGGGCAGCCAGATACTACGTTTTCAAATTATGTCTATCATTCCAACAATTAACAGATTAACAATAAATGTAGTATTTTTAAATTAAACTACTTTATACATGTCTTTCAGTAGTTTATTATAGTAGTTTCATTTCAATGTATAACTTCAGCAAATGTAAGACAATATTCGAGTAGCATTTCTTTAGATAAGCCGCAATACAATCCGTATAAAGCAGTTTAATATTATAATTAAAATTAATAATAATTGTCGGCCTCGATGTCGTAGTGGTTAGTGTAACCGTCTGCCACGCTTGAGGTCGCAGGTTCGATTCCCGCAAAAGTCAAACATTTTTGTGCATGAACATGGATGTTTGTCTTGGTCTGGGTGTTTCTATGTATAATATGTATGTATTTACAAAAAAAAAGTATATATGTATGTTTATACATTGTCTAGTACCCAAAGTACAAGTTCTGCTTAGTTTTGGCTAGATGGTGTTGCGTGTATGTGAAAGAATATTAAAAAATAAAAAATATTCAAAATAAATAATATTTCGTCGCCGCGTCGGTACAACTTCCAATCCCACATACAAAAATTCAAATTTAAAGTATTTTCGTACTTACAATAAATTTTGTAATTTTTGTCATTCTACAATATGCATATGATGATGATGATTATAAACATCGACAGTAAAACGTTCTTAACACAATTTTAGATAAAAAAATTGTGTAACAATTTCTCGAAGAAATCGCCTCTTGAATAATAATGTTATTCAATTTGTGTATCACTATAACAGAGAGCAAGTCTTTTCAAGATAAGCTTTTTTATACTGAGTGAATGACAGGCAATACCTAGCAACAGATTTACACAAGTTATAATGGAAAACATAAAAATAAAAACTGTGGTTTCAATTATAGCTGGGTATCTTGTGTCGACAGAGCCCGTCTTTGGAGGCTCGTATTTCTAAATTAAAGATCACAAGAAACACAACAAACCTAACCTTATACGCGAAATCAAGTTGCTAATTTGGACTTTTAACAAAATGAGTTGTTAAATCTTAAGATTTCTCGCACTTCGGTGTTTTATAGTAACATAATTCAATATTTTATAGAAAGAAGATGCATCAGTAAGAACATGTACTACTGATCCCTGTAAAGATAGTCTGCTGCAATACAGCAGCGATAGCCTAGTAGGAAAGCGTTAGACTGCTACGCAGAGGCCTCGAGTTCGTTCCCAAGGCACGCATCTCCAGTAGCTATAGCTAATACAGCAGCGATAGCCTAGTAGGAAAGCGTTAGACTGCTACGCAGAGGCCTCGAGTTCGTTCCCAAGGCACGCATCTCCAGTAGCTATAGCTAATACAGCAGCGATAGCCTAGTAGGAAAGCGTTAGACTGCTATGCAGAGGCCTCGAGTTCGTTCCCAAGGCACGCATCTCCAGTAGCTATAGCTAATACAGCAGCGATAGCTTAGTAGGAAAGCGTTAGACTGCTATGCAGCGGCCTCGAGTTCGTTCCCAAGGCACGTATCTCTAGTATCTATAGCCTAATAAGAAGCCATTAGACTGCTACGCAGAGGTCTCGAGTTCGATCTCAAGACAACTCTGACTTTTCGAAGTTATAGGGTTATTAAATACATAATTAGCTTGCTTTAACGGTGAAGGAAAACATCGTTAGGAAACCTGCATATCTAAGTGTTTTAATAATGTTCTCGAAGATGTGTGAAGTTTATCAATCCTCAAACGCAGCCGACGAAAACATTTGAATATTCAAATTATTGTACGCTTTAATGCCTTAACTACTTGACCGATCATCATGAAATTTCGCATACACGTTGTCCCGGGTAAAGAAAACTACTATTCCCGAGCAAATAAAACCGCGGGCAAAATGTAGTGTTGCTACTTGGAAAGCGTAGTGGTTTAGTTGTCGCCTTTTCACTGTTACAGCTCCAAGTATTGTGGGTTCGACCCCACAATTCAAAAATTATATCATCCACAAATAATTGTTCTATGTCTGTGTGTTGTTTTTGTGTCCATTGTTTGAATAAGTTTAAAGACCCCGCGACACAGGATTCATAGCTAGTTCGGGAAATATCTTTTCTAAATAAAAAAGGTCGTGTATTCAAATCCTTTGTTTTATTTTTGTATCGATTGCGCATCGCTGTTATGTTCCCTTATAGTCCCGTATATTTCGTAATCACAGTGACCTCAAGGTCACGAAGACCCATGACCTTTCACTATGTGACGCATAGATCGATCGTTACGCCGCGCCGCTATTTATGGGTTATGAAGTATAAGAGCTTTCAGTGATAGTAAACATAAATTTACTAACTAGTTATACCTATATAATAATGTTGAAGAGTTTGTTTGTTTGAACATGTTAATCCTTGGGTCTACCAGTCAGTATTAAATATTTTTAGATACATATTTATTTTTTATTCTGACTGGATACATATACACATAATAACTAAATAACATATGACCTCGGCTTCACTCGCGTTAATCTAGATTTTATAAATATATTTTTCCTTCAGGATTCCCTCAGGCACAGTAAATTTTTTTAGATTCAAGGTACTTTATTTCCTTTCTATAGTAGTTAAGGCATGAAAGCGTAACAAACAAAGAAACAAACTCAAAATAATAATTACAAAGCAAACACAACTGTTGCAATAGAAAAAGGTTAACAATACCGAACTCTTCCGATGGTGCCACGTCGTAGGATCCAGCATTACCCTGCTATATTCCCAAAAGGGTAGGCAGGCTAAGACACATTATCTCTTATGTTTCAAAACTAACATTCTCTAAAGAACATGAACAAAAAATACAGCCATCTGAGCTTGCTTAGTAAAATATATCTTATTATAAAAACTAGAAAAAGAAATATACTTACTGGAATATTTTCTTAGCATATTATTTATTAAAAGAGGTTATATTATATGAATCGAGAGAAGGAATAATTTGTAGGATTTATGATACGATCACGACTTTCAGTGAACTCTTGTAAAATACATTATTATTATACTACTTTCTGTCCATGGTTTTGCCCACGTGAATACATAATATGACAAGTTTTAGTCAGCGTAGAAATCTATACTAATATTAAATAGAGGAAATATTTATTTTTGTTAGTAATTAATAAACACTATAACTAAAAGCGAATTAATATATATCGTTCACTATTATAAAGCACTTTCTCCAGAAGTAACATAGGATATACAACATCACGCTACGAGCCACGGGAGCGGCGCAGTAGTCATACACGTGATTGAAGCCACGAGGGACTGTTAGTGCTATATAATTTCAATGCCCTGTATTAGTTTAGTTAAAAAACACTAGTAGAATTAAACCCACATGTAGCTAGCTATGTTTTAGATCACATAACTTCACAGACTAATACTAACTAATGTTATAAATTCGAATGTGATTTTGTTTGTTCGTTTATTTATTTGTTACGCTTTCATGCCCTACTAGACCAATCATCATGAAATTTCGCATACACGTTCTCAGGGGAACAGAAAAGGACATAGGGTACCTTTCACCAGATAAAACATTTGTTTCTAATCTAACCTAACCTACATTTATTCGAGCGAAGCCGCGGGCATAATCTAATATCTATATAAAGTAACAAAAAAGAAAATTACAAGCGTATCGTTATTGCCATCTGTTCACTGGCTCCTATAACAAGTCTCGTTTAATCATTCATTTCAACTGACATTAAAGGAGGTGAGAATGTCTTCCTTTGATTAATATTCCTGATACTGCGGCTACGGGTGCTCTAATATACGAATATTAACAACTACAAAAAGATGGCCGATCTACAAACTTGTGGGCGAAAATTGCATTTAACTTCAATATGAGTTGGCGGATTTATTACATATCTTCAGGATTGAGGGGGAAAATACTTGAGAATAAATCGGATTTTCTTAACATATGTATTTTATAAGTATAGTCTCACTTCTCCAATGTCATATAATGTCTATATTCCCGAAAAGAATGGCAGAATTTATACATAAACACATCAATATTTAGACAGATGATGTGTAGTTAATAAGTACTTATTGTTGATTGTCCTAGTTGTCCCACGGTAACAGTATCTACTTTTTCTGAATGAATGGACCCTATGTCCTTTTCTGTACCCCTGACAAAATGTATGCGAAATTTAATTAAGATTGGTCGACTGGTTAAGACGTGAAAACGTAACAAAAAACAAAGAAACTCACATTCGCATTTTAATATTAGTAAGGATCTTCAGAATTGAAAGGAAAATTACTTGAGAAGAAATCGAATTGTGTTTACATACATACTACTTCTATATTAAATTACGCGTATATTTCTGGAGGGGTAGGCAATTATACATTTATATTTAGTCTGTTCGTTTGTGGTCTAGGGTAGCGATAGGTACCTAAAGTGGGTTCTGTGGAAACTAGGAGTAGAAAAATCACCAGGGTGCCGCAACATAATTTATATTTGGCTGTTAAATTATTATTTTATTTTGAAATAGCGCAAATATATGTGAAGCGTAAACTTTTTGTTGTTATTTAAATAACAGTGTCTTTGATTTGTAATCATTTGATATGGAGGAGTTTCATAAAATAAAAGGTATTTGGTGAGCTTTCCGTTATCTTAAAAGCTGAGGAAACCCTGGTCTAGAGCATTAAACTGTTACATGTTAAGCGTTTTGAATAATTAATACCTATTATTATTACCAGCTATATCTTGGGCACAGTATTTTGTTCTGGGTAAACGGTACCTTACTTCCTTTTTTGTACCTCTGATAAAGTGACATGATGATCGGTCGAGTAGTTAAGTTAACAAATAATAAAGCAACAAACTCACATTTGCATTTATAATATTAGTTAGGATTCGAATTATCTCTATCGATGTTCTTTTTTCTTTTTCGTTGCAATTACCTATCGCTTCTACAAACATAAATAATTTTATTGCAATCGTTAGGGTAGGCAATCCGAGGGTGCGTGGCGGGTTCCTCTCTTCTCAATAATTTTATCGAAACTTTATTGTTAAAAAACCTAATCTAAATAAATATACAAACACGATTCTAAAATAAATATCTTAATTTTAAGGGTTATAATGTACATGCCTGCTCTTTATATTTGGTGTATCATGTTTTTTTTTATTATTTGTGAAATAAATAGTTCAAATTTAAATCCAAAATTTAACTGCTACGGATTTGCAAGTTCCATCTTTTTACGGTGTTTGCCAAATCCTTCAATTCTGTCTCTAGATTTATATGTTTAGGAGCGTAGTATAGTGTTACGGCCGCGATATCATACAAGTGCACAAATAAAATGGCTTATCACACATCAGCGATAAGGGTTTTCATAACGGTGCACTTAGTTAATAAAAGCACTGATAGATTATCGGCACGCTCGTTGCAGTTATACGTATAGTGACATCGAACTACTCTAACGGTTTAAGATAAATAATTCTTCCAAAGACCGATGGAAACCCTCAAACGGCGCAAATAATGCTAGGTAATTGCGTTTTTGAGCCGTTTGGGGGGAAACCTCTAGGCTCATGATATCCTCGAATGTTGTGTAAAGAGCTTCTTAAAAACCCTATCGGTGTTTCGCGTGATTAAAAGGGTGGTTCTTAGCTTAAAGAATCCCCATGGCACATTGAATGGCAATGTTGCAAGCCTTCTGGGCACGTTGCCAGTTGACAACGATGCTGACTAATGCTACGATGCCTAAACTAGTTTAAGAAACATTGAAACAACGGAGTCAAAGAACACCCAGACTCGGAACAAGTATAATAACAAGTGGAACACACAAATTTTTGTACCGTATGGCGATCGAAACTACAAAACTCAGTGCAATGACAAGGCGACCGCTTAAAGCTTAGCTTACCTCGCCATTCGTGCATCCAAAAAGTTCCCAGTAGACAGCAAAAAACTCATCCTTCATAACGTAGAACGTAAATACTCAAACTTATTTATTGCGAAAATGGGAAATTCAGATAACATACAAATAAATTAGTCTCTCCATAATCCGCCTGAAGGCATGCAATTTTACAGGTATTTTGTCTCTAATGATTGTACATTACTAATAATCACATAAGATTCATAAATTAAATACAATAATAACTAAATTAAAAATAATAAATGTCAGGCAATGTTATTGAGATGTATGTCAAATAAGAATATATTATATGTCAAACAATAATTAAAATTAAAATATGTCAAGTCAATAAATAAATAATACCATGTGATATTTCTCATTAATATTACATAGCATGTCATTTATAAATTCGTTTACATTATAATAGGCGTTTTCCAGGAGTAATTGTTTGACTTTATGTTTAAATACATCGATGCTCCTATATAATTAAAACCTCCTTAATAACATTTTTGGTAGGTGATTATAAACTCGTGGCACCTTGCAGAATACACTAATTGTCATCAATGCATTTTTGTGTTGAGGACAGTGAACTTTCAAATTGTGGCGTTTGCTTTTAAAATTTTTGTACTTCGTTAAATTAGATCTGACAAATAACACCAACTCATACATGTACAGACACGGTACTGTTAATATTTTTTGTTGACTGAAGCACGGTCTACAGCTATCTATTTGATCCAGCTTGCATATATTATGCGCTTTTTTTGTGCAATAAATATTTGCTCTTTTTCTGTACAGTTTCCCCAAAATATGATTCCGTATCTTAACATACTTTCAATGTTGCCATAATATGCTGTCAGTACTGCGGCCTGGTTAAGATTTTTTGTGAGCATATAGAATGTGTTAGATATAATTAGTATATATAGCTATGTATTTCATATTGGTATGTAAACATTTATAAAATAATAATCCATTGATAATTAAATACAGTAAACAGTATTTGTCGGTAGTTAAATAAAAAGACCTGAATCATACTTGTTTGTCGTCGCCTATAAAAACGAATGTTCCAACCGGATTGACTCACTTTGTATCGAGACGTTGACTGGTACGGAGCTCTCTGAGATTCAAAAGGCGACGGACAAACATAAATTAGAAGATAAGTATAATTATAATTACTATGTAGAAGGTTATGAAATGATTTCCATGTAAAATGATTTTGATACCAAATTATGCTAAATATTATGTACATTATATTGGTCTGTTACATTTTAGAATTATGTATTTTATTATAGACTATTAAATATAGTTGATATGCATAATATAGTTGTTATTCAATTAATGTTGTCCAATCATATATTTCTTTTACTTTTGTTTTAAAATAATAATGGAATATTAAGTATATTCAGTATGGAACTAATAAATTACACCTTTAAACATTGGGTTTCATTTTCATATTCTATCAAATGCATATGATTGAGTACTCAGTTTCGAGCAAAGGATCTCAGCATGTGCTTTCCAATTTAGATTACTATCTATATTAAGTCCTAAAAATTTTGTTGTATCCACCTTACTAATAGTTTCGTCGTTATAGTTAATATTAATAGTTGTCATTAGAGGAATTCTGTTTTTAAATGTCATTAAATATGTTTTACTTAAATAAATTTTTAAATTATTTAATGTCAGTCATTGCATTACATTAGTAAAAGTGTTTAAAATGTCATATTCAATAAATGATTTAATTTTTCCTGTAAATACAATTGTGCTATCGTCAGCAAACAAAATAGTCGGGTGTTTTGTGATTTTTGGGAGGTCATTAATATAAATATTAAATAAAAGAGGCACCAATACACTTCCTTGCGGTATCCCTAGGTTAGTTTCTCTATATTCTGATATGAAATGTGTTTCTGTTTTGAGTTTAGGACATAAGTGTGTTATTTGGGTACATTGTTTTCTCCTAGTAAGATAGGATGTAATTAGCTCTAAGACTTTACCCCTTATTCCGTAAGCATTCAATTTTTCCAACATTAGCTGATGATCCACACAGTCAAACGCTTTTGTAAGATCCATGTACAGTGCACAGACGGGAACCTTTTTATCTACGTTGTCTAAAACTACATTTAAAAAGTTATAAATAGCCATATTTATACTTTTGCTTTGTCTAAAACCGACTTGTACCTTTGCAAAAAGATTGTGTTTTGCTATAAATTGGTAAATTCTGCCGTTTATGACCTTTTCAAAGATTTTTGATATGGTGGGTATCAAAGAAATTGGTCGATAACAGATCATGCAACACGGATCCCCTTTTTTAAATAATGGTTTGATTATAATCAGTTTCAATTTGTCAGGAAATATGCCACAGCTAATACATAAGTTAAAAACGTGACTTAATTCACGTCATGAAAGACTCGTTTCAGTATTAATGTAGATATGTCATCGTATAACTCTACCTTACCCTCAGGGGGATAAGAAAGCATCTACATATATTTCTAGCCTTAATAATAATAAAGAAGATACCAGACTCGAAACAATTTAGGGCCCACTGTCTGTCTAAGAAAAAAAAAAGACATATTCACTGGTTTGAGAATAAAGATTAGTCATAAAATTCTTTGTTGTGTAATCATATAATATGCTCAGTAGACAGCTAAAATTTGTACGTAAATATCTCTCTTACATCTCTGCTAATCCCTTTAAGAGATATACAAGCATCTTTATGTAATTCCAACCTTAACCATTATAGGGACTTCACAGTCGTTATGTGACCACATTTATTTGTTACACAACGTGTGATTTGAGTCTCAAGAAACACTGAACTACCTGCGGAGAACAAAAACCAATATGTTACGGAGTTAGCTCTCGTGGGCACAATTTTAAACGGAATAGAATTCTTAGTTAATAGAGCATAGTTCGACAAATTCAGGCAATCCGACTTTGTAAATTTTATTTTGAATTAACTACTGTGTCTACCATATTTCAGACATATAAAGAATTTGGTCTTTTATTTCTTGATACGTATTTTTTTACTATTAAAACCCTCTTTATATGCGGGCAACGATAATCCTATACAAAGTATACTCCTAAAAAAAATAATCACAGAGCAAAAAAAATTTATATAATTTATACCGTCTAATGCTATGTAACTATTTTTCCTATTTTTATAATAGTTCAGTTACTATTAAAAGCCTTTTCAAGGAGTAGAGCTTTCAGGAGAAGAAGCAAGCAAGAAACTAAAATACAGCTGTGCGAGGGAGATAGCGAGACAGCCCCACTAACCCCCACTTTTTCTTTCATATCCAAATTTAAAATATTAATCTTTCCTTACTTTGCAATAAATGTTGATACGAGTTGCACAAAAAGATTTATTTTGATTGCTATTTACCCTTGTGTGTACAAATAATGTACAAAACCAAACATAGGCAACTACCCTATTTAATTATTAATTAGATTTAATTTAATCCTTTACATGAACTTAATTAACCTCTAGACAGATATTAAAGTTGGTTACTAATCATGTTGGCTCAGACAGAGAAGTCAGTCGCAGCATTATTAAAGTTCTAAAGTTGGTATAGCACGAACTACTAAACAACTTGTCGAAGCGATCGCATTGAAATAGAGAGCTGAGGGACTAGTTCGAAGTTAAATGTTTATGTACTATATGTATATGTAGGTACTATATTTGTCTGCACGGATGGTGTAGTGGTGTAAGTGGTCGCCGCGCCACTGTCGCAGTGCTCAGTGTTGTGGGTTCTAACCGTAAACTAAACAAATATTATTTACGAGTCTTTTCTAGTCTAGGTGTTCTTTGTGTCCGTTGTTTGAGTGTTTGTAATGACCTCCGTGACACAGGATGATTACATAGTACGGCAGCTGTCTTGAAAAATGTTCATGTGCCCCTAAACACTAGTACCTCCAACAAAAATTTGTGGATCTAACGAATTTTGTCTCGTGTGGTAATCGAACCCAAAACACTCGCGCATTTAAATTACTACGCCATTCATGCAGTCATACAGGTAATTATGCATAAACAGAAACAGCAATAACAAAAATTTCTATTATTACAGTTGGCCCCATACCTATTTTGTGTAAAGTACATAACACCCTACTCCATTTTAATATCACAAAAATATTTAACACGGATTGGCGCTAAAATGAGAAAACTCAATTAATGACATTCCAAATTCAAATGTAATCTTATGTATTTTTTATTGTTATTTTAATTGTAACAGTATTTATGGCCAGACTAAGTTAAAAAAGTTTATGAAAACAGTATGAAAGTTGGGTGTGAAAGAACGGAGTAATTAATATGTTACATTTGGATATAAGAAAAATTGGGTTAGATTGGGCATGACTCGATGACCTGTACTTCCAGATTTAAAACGCTTGTATCCTATTTATTGTAGAATAGGTTTAAAAAATTATTTGTATTTTATAGTTTGTAATATAAACTATTTCACTTACATAATGAAAAATTATAAGTCAACTACCCAATTGTCCCAGTAGTCTATGCGCAAGGACCTAAACCATAGCCAGTGAAATGTGGGTGATATACGCCTACTCTTTCAGACATGTAGGTGTATCACTATGTATGTATGTTTTTAATCTCCATATGTTTAGTTTTTTTATAGTCAATAATATATTATGGTATAATGGCTGTAACACCTTGTTGATATGAGTTATCTTTAATTGGCGATTTAAAAGAGTGGCCGGCAGTTTCTTGTCATAGACTCAACCCTTAGCCTGGCAGCTAACCTAAACGTAGCTTTAGTAACTTAGTAAATTCACTTACCTATATATTTTGACGTTCATATGTGTTACTTTGTGACCTAAATGAATAAATGATTTTTGATTGACTTGATTATATATTTACTATCAATAAGCTTCAAGCCTACTTCCTGGTAAATAGTAAAGTGAAATTGTTTTTGAAATTTACGATTACGATAACATTTGAAACGAGAAAAGTTTACTTGTTAAATAAACTATCGGTTATTTGTTTGGGATTGATGGCGGAAGTTAGTTTATACCGGGTATCAGTTAAGTGTGGTCATATCTAAGGGTTATATAATAGTAGTCTAGTTTACTTTCACATCTATATTCATCTATCTTTATATCACACAAACAATCAATTTAGCTTGGAGTCCGATAGTAATTTATTATGCACAAACTTTTGCTTGCGGCTTCGTCCATGTCAATTAATTTATATTAATTGACACGGATGACGTAGTAGTTTAAGTGGTCGCCTCGCCGCTGCCACTGCACCGAGTGTTGTGGGTTCGAATCCCATACGGAACAAAAATTTGTGTGATCCACAGATGGTTGTTCCGAGCCTAAGTGTTCTTTGTGTCCGTTGTTTAAATGTTTGTTTAAACCACCGTGCAGTGCATATCATGTAGGATTTGTCGTTTATTTATTGTAGAATACCTGTATTAAAGTATCACGCCATTAGCTCCGGAAAGAGGTGGTATTCATAAACGTATGTAAGTTAAGACGCAGGGGAATACAAGTTAATAACATTACTAGCAATTAATGTATATCATAAAACTTAAAATACCGTTACCTTGAAGCTAAATAATAAACACCCGTCTGAAGTCTCGTTTGACGTAAGTAAGTCACACATAATTATTATCTTAAAATAAACTTTACGAACAGAGGCATCACATTATACATAATTATTATTGTTTCGTAGCACTTTTCAAGTTCCCTGAACTTCAATGGCGCCGCTACCGCTCGTAATAGCGCTAAGTTTCACAGAAAATAAGTTTGTATACTTTGACTTGAATAAAGAGTATTATAGACAGTCGAAATGTTATATTAAATGTTGACTGCTTAGTTATTCTCGGTGGTGCAGCAGTTGTGAATGTCTCGATTTCCAGATCGGACAAAGTGTTGTCCTAAGTAATCCTAACTTCCTAACTAATATTATAAATTCGAAAGTAAATGTCTGTCTGTCTGTTACGCTTTCACGCCTAAACCACTGAACCGATTTTGATGCAATTAAGTACAGAGATAGACTAGACCTTAAGAAAAGACAAAGGTAACTATTGTTGTTAAAAAGGGCGAAATAAGGGATGAAGGTATGTATGGGAGTTCGTCGTTAACAAAGATAAGACCGTGAAACTTTGTATTTAGGCACTTTGATAAGAAGTAAATAAACATTTGTTCCAGAGTTTTTGAAATGTCGATCTACGTGGAGATGAAATAGGACATGAAAGTTCTTATTGAAGTCCAAACAAATCTTTCTGTGTTTGCTCTACGCATATTTATCGGGAACATATGTATTATTAGTAAAAATGCCATCAGCAGTTTGTATGTGCATTATTTGCAAAAAAAGAATTCTATAAAAACGCTGCCCAAAATAACTATTCTACGCGGACGAAGTCATGCGCAAAAGCTAATGTTTTATACAAAGAGAATCGTTTGATTATCCCCGAAGAAGTAAGCAATGGTATTACGGTTATATTTCACCAGATGTTTTAAGGTCTCACGATATGGTTATGCCGTCTGAACTCTGAAGGGATAGGAGTTTTCCGACTTCTTAGTGATCAATAGCAGAAGCACACGCTTATATATCACCAGCTATATTTTCAGGTTACACGTAATGGTATGAGCCATGCCGTCTTGCAAGCACACTTTAAACCCCGTGCTACTGAAAACTTACTAACATAAAAAGCTACACAAGTTTCGGGACCTCACAATCGCACGCAAAAACAAATGTATACTTTATGCCAAAGGACCAATGAGGCCCTAATAAATACTCGGCGCAACAGGCGATACTGGTTTTTTTTCACGTGGTGATTCAACCTAAGTGTTCCTCGATATAACCAGAGCCGGCGAGGCCGCGCGAATTACTTTAACATGTAATTGCCACCCCGCCGATATTTCCCGCCGTGTGAAACGACGGGCCCCTACACAAAACTACAATAGCCATTTTCACACTCTAATTTTAGCAGGTGCCTACTTTAACCACGACGATGCCATCCATTTAAATGTTCATTACTCATAGGTACAAATCTAGTGCCAATGCCAATATTGCTATATCAAGAGGACAGTTTTCTTCTTAGTTACCTTATTCTCATGCAGTGATCACGATCTGTTGGTTGTTTAAAGTTTGATATTTACCTGAAAGAGAAAGAATATTACGATTAGACTTTGCAATACACAATCATCATGAAATTTCACGTTCATGTTGTTAGGGGAATAGAAAAGGATATGGGTACCTTTCATCTAGAAAAAAACTACTATGACTGTCTAACGTTTTTTCATTTTTCAACGTGAGGAAATGCTCCTGATGTATAGCCCCGCGCCACAAGGGGAACATTATGTCGGGCTCTCTTGAGACTTTGGGCCCACCTATTAAAACCACCACGGTATGCCAACTCGCTGCTTTGTATGGTGGGTGGTCGCTGGTAGTGAAACTACATCAGCGACCCACCCAGCAGTGCCTAATGCATGGAACGGTCTGCGGGCGACGCCCCGGTACGACAGAGGGCGTCGCTACGACTCAATGGCTGGCAGGCGGGAGATCTCCGTTCTCCCACCCACGGCCTTTACTACGGCGCGCGGTGGCATAAGGCGCCGTGCGGTTCGGCGGCGGTGGCTCGGATATGCCAGGATACTTTCCTCACGGATCCGCTCCGCCGCCTCCTCTTGCGAGATGACGTCCTCGCAGAAGAACGCGTTCGCTACCCACTTCTCACCTTCACCCTCTCGCTGTCGACCATGGCTTTGATCACGGCCAGCAGCGAGAGATCCCACAACATCCTGGAGTTTACGGCGCTGCAGGGACCAAGCGAGACATTGCTCGAGTGTGTGTTGCAGCGTGTTCTCCTCACACTCGCAGTGTTGGCAGATGGGACTCGGTACCTTGTGCAGGTATTTGCCAAAGCAGCCGCCGACAAAATCTAGTCTCATAGGGCCCCGCCCTATGAGACTAGATTTTGTCGTGATTACATGTAAAAGTGATTCGTGCGGCCTCGCCGATTGCGGTTATGTCGAGGGACACCGTGATAGGTTTAGTCGGTATTACCGGGATGTTGCTCACAGTCTTTTTCCCGGTGAATCCGATATAACCTCTGCGTCACCCCGCGGAGAGGTACATGTCAATGCACACCCACACATAAAAAAGTAACAGTGCCTTGTTTTATTTCAAAAATCTTTTGTCTATTAGAATTTGGACAATGTTACTATTTGACTTAAATGATTAAAAATTGTGAGTGATCTACCCTATTTTCGACAGAGGTGTTACGGTCACTGAGTGAGATATAATTAGATAATGTGACACAACGAGGCTGTGGATCGATATTATGTGGGCGAGGTGACTACATATTATGTGGAACATCACCGACATTACATACATAATTATAAAGTGTGTAATAAAAAGATGAATACATAAAATGGATTCCAGTCATTATATAGCTTATATGATGATATTTATCCCCATTGAAGGAAGGTAAGTTTTTTAAATTTTTTTTATCCCTCTCAGGTGTCAAACAAGTATACGGCCCACCTGATGGTAAGTGGTCTCTGAAGCCTATGGACGCCTGCAACACCAGAGGCATCACTTGCGCGTTGCCGATCCTTTAGGAAAAGAAGAAGAGAAAAAGTAGCAACAATAGGAATACTGCTATTTCACGTCGATATTCTGTGAGAGGATAGTCCTTCCCCGGTCGAGCCGGCCCCATTCATGCGGACATCAGTGAGGCTCTACTACACATAGTACTACCATATATAATTCCCATTACAGGACGAGCCTATTGCCTTCTACCACACCCGGTAATATCAAACATAACAAATACATAGTTCCAGGCCTATATCTCCTTATGGCAAAGCTGTATCACACCCATATTCCGCCAGCTCTTGATTTTGGTTCCATTTAATAGGGGTGAGCCTATTGTCTTCTGCCAGGTTATTAAGAATGTCTTAACAGAAAAACCGAATAACACTTTGTCCACTCCGAGAAACGAAACCGAGACCTCACACACAGCAGTTGCTTTTATTACCTCTGCGCCGAGAAATCAAGGCGGAATTTAAAATATTAGTAAGGAGATGTAGACAGTCTAATCTTTATATACAGGGTGTCCCGTAATTAATGGATAACCTGGAAATGTCTTATAGTGGAACTGATGGCTGTTCAGAAAAAAAAAAATGAAATAAAATCTATCCTAATTACTACCTGAGATATGTGTTTTTTTTTTAATTATAATGACATGTATAACTTTCTTGTATACTACGACCATAAATGAATGAAATCCATCGGTATTTTGTTGTTTTATTATTAAACACTAATTATGCTAATAGATAGACAGTCAAAAGTATGTTATGCTAATATACTTTTTAATATATAGTTTTTTTTTCTTTTTTTCTGTACGGCCTTCAGTTCTACTATAAGACATTTCAAGGTCATCCATTAATTACCGGACACCCTGTATATAATTCTTCTGTACGTGTGTTGACAGTCAACTCCTCCTAAACGGCTGGACCGATTTGAATGAATTTTTTTGTGTGTGTTCAAGTGGATTCGAGGATGATTTAGATTTGGTTTTTTGTTTTGTCTATACAGGTCATGTATATTGAGACAGCTTGTGTTATATAAAATTTTAACTGTCAAGTTAGTGTAATCTTGACGTTCATGAGTGTGACTTTGTGACCAGATTAAAGATATTTTGACTTGTTTGATTTGTATTTCCATAACAACAATTCGAAATACATAGAACAACAGTGTAACAACTGTGAGGTTAGTGCAATTGCTTAAATTGCACTAACCTCACAGTTGAAAACATATTTGTTGAATACTAATAGCAAGCGCCATGTCCGCTAACTTAACTCGTTTAGCTACCAACCGCACAAAAATAACATCAGAAATACTGCCAACATTTGAAAACCAACTGTGTAACGCTCCCTTCTTATTGTTATTCGAGGAACACTCCAAACTAGTCAGTGTAAGCGGGATTTGGTCGCTCAAGTAAACAAAAACAAGCTTAATGTCATTACTCGCTAATGGCGAACGTATAGCTTGAGCTTGATGGCCTTAGTGGAGACAAATGCGTTGAGAAATCGACAATACGTATTACTGACAAGCAGGAAAGTACTGTTGGAAGAAATGTATCCTAACTAATATTATAAATGCGAATGTGAGTTTGTTTGTTTGTTACGCTTTCAAGCATTAACTACTCGGCAGATCAACCTGAAATTTACGCATACACGTTAACCGGGGTACAGATAAAGAGGAAGGATACCTCTCATCCAGAAAAAGTACTATTTCCAACAAAGCCGCGGGAAAAAGCTTGTTGTAAATAAAAACTCAGTCAATATTTGTACAACAGTGTCATCGTATTTTAAAACTGTTTCGCTAATGACTTGCATATTAATAAAACAAATTGCTGCCTGCAATCCCTAGACACGCCCGTCTGTTTGTACGTCCCTATGACATCGACCTTACGTGTAGAACGTAGCTATCAGTTTTAATTAATAAAACTGTTGTTAACATGGCTGCGATATGACTGTTATCTAATTGATTATGCGGATTAAAAGCTATAGATATGTACTTGCAACATAATATCAGTCTTGTATATAAACTGTTCCACTGCTAAGCACGAGCCTCTTCTCAGAGTGGAAAGGTTAGGCCATACTCGACGACGCTGGCCTAGTGCGTGTCAGCAGACTGCACATATCTTATTATGGAGAACTTTGAGATACGGAGATGTCCTCATGATGTTTCCCTTCACTGTTAAATCGAGCAATAAATAATGTTTTAATACACGCATAACTCCTAAAAGCCCGAACTAAGTGCGAACTTGAGACCTCTGCGTGGCGGTCTAACGCTCTCCCACTGGACTAAACACGTTTCATTATAAAAATATTGATTGAGACTTTATATTGATTGACATTATTCGCGCTAAACAATGTATAGCGCTTAGCATGCATTGCGATTTAACGTAAGCCTTTTTAATCTTCGGCACGTTTATCATATAGTTTTCTATTCAAGTACACGACACGAAACTATTAGCGATGTTTTTTTCAGTAGCATTAAAATAGTAATTACAAAAACGAAATTAAAATTAAAGTTTAAATTACTAAATAAATCAGGTCCTATAAAAAAATGACACTGGCCTACACTTTGTTTGTAACGATATTTAACACAAAGATATATTTTATTAACAATAATTAACAAACAAAAACGCCGATATGAATGAAATAAAGGTAATAGCGAATAAACTTTACCTTACGATCTCTGTCATCTTATAAAATGTTGCTCAAAATGTTGGCGCCATCACAAACCACAACAACTCACTGATCACACACAAATACATAATTATTTCACGAAAATCACTCACGATTTCGATGTACCTAGCTCAAGATGGCCGCGGCATCACCCACTAGTTACGCACATAAGACAACAATACACAGATCATACACGAATACATCATTGGTAATACAAAAATCACTTGCGATTACTTCCAATCCTGAGGGAAAGTACGTGCGAAGTCAACGACGCGTCGAAACTGAATGAACTGAAGTACTTGTTGAGTTGTTGCTACTTGCTACATAGTTGCACGACGAACACTAAACCAGATAGAGATGAGATGGTATGGGAATGGTAAATAATGCAAATTTTAAAAATATCGATTTGCGAATATTCAAATACAAATAAGTATTTATTGCATATATTTTTGCTCACATTTAAATTTAAATATTTTTTTGGCATATAATGTTTACACAGTTGTTATAAAATTAAAGGTTTGTAGGGCGTTAGGGCTGTTAGGGCGCAGCAAACAATGTTATGTTTATTGCCTAGTTCTTAATCCTGACTAATATTATAATGGCAAATTTAAGTTTCTTTGTTATGTTTTCACGCTTTAAATACTCGACCGATCATCATGAAATTTCGCATACACGTAGTCAGAGTATAGAAAAGGACATAGAGTATTGTTTAACCAGAACTAGTCCCGCACTATTAATGATTCCTGTATCGCGGTGTACTTTACAAACATTCAAACAACGGACACAAAGAACTCCCAGACTCAGAACAACCATTTGCGGTTCACACAAAGTTTTGTCTGTCCCGTGTGGGATTCGAACCCACAACATTCGGGGCAGTGGCGAGGCGACCACTTAAACCACTACGCCATTCGTGCAGTCTAAATAAGTAGCGAAACCGCGGCCAAAACCTAGTCGTCAATACAATTTTGTAAGCGTATCTATATCACATTATTTCTCAACATAATCCATAATGTTTACATTTAATCTCCCTTTCCGCTCAAAGGCACAAGCATAACACAAAAAAACACCAATCACTTTTAAATCCGTGCGCTTATAAGCTTAACCCTACAGTTACGCAGTTCGCATAAGGCTTTTGTTCGCAACTGAAGCCTTAAAAACTAAAAGTTTTTATATAACCCAGTTTTCTGTGAGGTAGTTAAACGTTAAACAACTTAAATGTTATGAGAAAACTTTTTCTTTATAAGTTTGCTTACCCTAGTAGCGTAATAGTTAGAACATTGACTTGCGATCGAAAGGTCGTAAATTCGATCCATTAACGTGACTGCACGGATGGCATAATTGTTTAGGTGATCGCCTCGTCGCTGCTATTGCGCCGAGTGTTGTCTGTGTAATCTCGTCACGAAAAAAACATTTGTGTGATCCATAAATGCTTGTTCTGTGATTACGTGTTCTTGGGTCCGTTGTTTGAATTATTTTTGTCCCCCGCTACACAGGAATATCGATTCCATTCCATTTTATTAGTATCGACTAATGGGGGAGTTGTGTCTTCAAAAAAGAATCAAGAAGAAGTATATATATGTATAAGTACGGATGGCGTAGTGGTTTAAGTTGTTGCCTCGCCACTGCTACTGCGCCGAGTGTTCGAATCCCACACGGGACAAAAGTTTGTGTGATCCACAAATGCTTGTTCCAAGTCTGGATGTTCTTTGTGTCCGTTGTTTCAATGTTTGTAAGGTTACCCGCGACACAGGAAAAAGGGTAAGAAGAAGTATATGTATGTAAGCAGATGGGGCCGTGTTTACTTCAGAATTTATGTCTGGTGTCAATACCCCAAGATATTAGTTTCAACTCGAACCTCGAACACCGAAGCCTAGAAAATTTTCCTAGTTACGCCAATTATTCCCTACGTATTTTAATAGCCTCGCTGGCGCAGCGGCTCTAAAAGCAACTGTTGTGCTGTAGTCTCGGGTGTGACTACCGGGTCAGACAACATAATGTTATTGAGTTTTCTGTCAAGAAATGATCAAGCAAAAATCAGAGTGAAAAGTAGCTCGCAGTAAAGAAGTTGGCGGTATGCACACTCCCGTGTCTCGGTGCAAACGTACAGTCGTTGATCCTGCGCCTGATCTCTCTCTGGTCGTGTCGGATTGCCGTCCTATCGGAATATGTGAAGTAGGTAACAGAGAGTGCACTTGTGTTTGCGCACACACTTATGCACTATAATATCTTTTGCACAGAATCACTGCCGTGATCACAATTCGGTGGATGACTTTATAACTACTGAAGGTACTCTAACATTAGCATTAAGCTTAGCGAATAATGCTAAAACTTTACTTCAGTGTACCATGTATCCGTGAATTTGCAGTTTAACTTAAAGCGAGTGTGATTACTTACGTATGGCATTCGTATATACCCTGACATGTAAACTGAACTCGATATTGCTATTTTTTTTTTTTTGAAGTGATTGTAACGGACCTGATGGAAAGCCCAATTACAGTCCAGAGACAGTGACGACGGGGAGAAGATAGATGTCTTCTAGTCGTCGTCAGTGTCAAGTCGGTCTGACCAGATGCTTCTTCACACTACGTTTGAAGGACCCAATGTCATAGAAGGGAGGGAACACATGTTATTTACTTACTTTACCTATAAACCTGTATTTATTTTGTGAAGATTTTGATAGCCTTGGCAACGTATTTGACTCTGTGATCTGTATGTGACTGCTGTACAAGGGCCGGTTACGGTCGAGAAATTCTCGACTGAAAAATTAAGTAGTAGTGAGCAGTAACGTAAGCATCATGCAGTTTAGAATTGTTTACGGTAAACATACTGCTAGTCGAACTGCTACGTGAGTGTGTCGCTTCGCTATGTAGTGAGAGATTTTATTATTATTTGCTGGAACTGCACCCGGTATACGATAATAGGCTTGTTCCCGCGACGTGGGACCTAAAACCACGTTACAGTTACCTTTCAGTAGCTATGTTCACAGGGACACTAATATGGTGGTCATCTCACTGTCTTTATGTTACACAGTACCTGGACATTATTTAATTACTAGCTATCGCCCGCGGTTTCAGCCACGTTCATGACTACTGCTCTAGTTCTTTAGCTCATAGCGTTAAGTTATATAGACTATGTTACATCTGGGATAAAGTAGCATTGAAAGACGAGCTCAAAGTACGTATTGACATTAACGAGAATTATTTTGTGAACTAAATAAATACATTATTATTATTATTATTTCAATGAGTATATTATGTGTAAAACCAGTTCAAACAGTGCAACACGCGAGCGAGTATGTCAGTACTAATTATTGGAAACTTAGCTACCGGGAAGCTACCGCATAATTGTCAGGAATTCATTAAATCGTAGCAGCTTTAAATGATTCATAGTAATTTAGTATATTTCATTTAGTATGTCCGCTACAATGTGTATTAAAACAACACCACTTCGATGACATACTTACTAATATTATAAATGCGAATGTGAGTTTGTTTATTAAGCTTTCGCGCTTTTACTACTCGACCAATTATCATGACATTTCGTATACACGTCGTCAGAGGTACAGAAAAGACAAAGGGTTCATGCAGAAAATAGTACTGTTTCCGAAGGTTACAAATATATTGATAAAATCCACATTAACGCGAGCGCAGGCACGGGCAAAATCTAGTTTACTGTATTTTGTTTAGTATTTTCGAGGCGACCTTTCAAAGCAGGCATTTCTTACTTTAACGCCGAAAAATATTAGCAAATTCAGTGTTGCCTTGACATTGAACTCAAGACCTCTCAACTCTCAATCCAACGGTTCCACTAAACTATTATGTGTAGATATCATGAAATTTGATGTGAGAAACTTAATAAAGAATGGCATAATATATAATCACAGGAATTGAACCTATTATCCTCAAAGAAAACAGAACTAACAACAAACTTGGAAAACATACAACTGCGCAACAACATAAATATATTTTATCACTCTTACTACCCCACTGTGTTGCCAACCTTTGTAAGAATTGAATTTTAACAAAGGATTATTTTCGTAATTCTTCGTTATGCAGGGGCAACCTTTTTGGTGTTATAAATAGGAATGGATATACCTTTATTGCGTTGTAAGTCCCGAGGTATATATTTAGTTTTATAGGTTCGATACCTAGATCCGGTAAAACGTTTAATGTTAGAAAATTGAAAAAGCGGAACATTCGCTACAGGGCTATATTTACAAAGGGGTAAGCAGAGATGTATTAAACCCACATTTCGTCATTCACAAAAACAATTAAAGCTTATCTGTTGTTTAAGTTCTAGTAGTATACTAATTTTAAAACCTAAACAGTACCAAAACATTTTGGTAAATAAATAAATTCTAATTCAATTTTTTCAGTTCCAGACTCCGTTTGGTACTGAGAATTTTTATAATATCTATTGAAGATAGTCTTCGCTATGATTGGCTGACCAAAACTCAGCCAGGACGAAAACACACATAAAACTACAAAACGTTTTATCGAATTATGTAAACGCTATACATAATAATTATGTCTTCTTAATGCCTTCACATCGTAACACCGATTTCGACAATCGACAATAATATTTAATTGCATTACACAGAATATTACAGGGGAAGAAATAAAGGAGTACATTCGATAGCGAATATCAACACATGAACAGCTCATATATAATAATTTAAAAGCCTCAAATGTATCTTCACCGTACTTAAGATACACGAAAAAGAGCCCACACTAAGCAGAGTGAGCTTACATATTACATTGACACGATAGAGGATGGTATACTTTAATTTTTAATGTGTGAGCGTGACCCTAACTCGTTGTATTATGAATGCGAATGTGGGTATGTTTGTTTGTCAAGCCTTCACGCCTTAGCTACCCGACCGATCATCATGAAATATTGCA
The DNA here is from genome assembly GCA_963675205.1 of Catocala nupta. Lineage (NCBI taxonomy): Eukaryota > Metazoa > Arthropoda > Insecta > Lepidoptera > Erebidae > Catocala > Catocala nupta. Next base: position 4,495,897 of record OY776105.1, read on the forward strand.
TATATTTTATCAGGTATACAGAAAAGGATAAAGGGTACCTAATCCTGGAAATAGTACTATTTCCGAAGGATAGAAAGTTGATATAACCTACATTTACACGAGCTGAGTCGCGGACAAAATCATGTCGTCATCCAGGAGAAAGTACTATTTTCCAGGGAAGTGACATAACCTATAAATAACCTACATTTACGCTAGCTAAGCCACAGGCAAATTCTCGTAAAAAAGAAAATCGTGATATCGTAAGTCAGATACAAAAATCCTGATTTGACCAGTAATCTTGTGCCGTCCAAAAAGGAAGATGATGACCTCGTCGACGATTCTATTGGGAATAGCTTTCGTTAAAGCAAAGATTATCTTTCTAGTCACGTGTTCCATCTGTGCCTTTCGACCTGACATCGCCTAGTAGAACATCGAGGTACACGACCATTTTGTCCGGGATTGCCATAGTAATAAAATGCTGAAGACGATTCGAGTTCCTGGTAACAATAAATAAAAAGGTTTTTTATGTGAGGTTGATAGAAAAATGTAAGTAATAGGGTTGAGTATAATGTTTTATTGAAGTAAAAAAGATATCACTACTAACATTTCTCTCGCTCACTGGCACAACGGTAGTAGGTAAACACGACTGCTGTGCGTGAGCTTTCGAGTTCAATTCTCGAGTCGGGCAGTTTATTTTTTTATTAAGAAATTCTAAGGATCAGCGTTGACTCTGGAACTGTTTTCGGTAAACGGCGATTGACTCGACCCTATGACGTTTAACCGAAAACCGTATATAGCGAAATATTGGTATCTCTGCTACCTATACAAAGATAAACAGGCGGATGTCTATGTAGATTACAGTCGCAGATCAGCGGTTATGAATCCTAACTAATATTATAAATGCGTATGTGAATTTGTTTGTTACGATTTGGCGCCCTAATTGCTTGATCGAAAATCATCAAATTACGTAAAGCAAAACGTAAAGCAAAGGTACAAAAATTGACAAAAAGTACCTTTCATCCAGAAAATAGTTCTGTTTCCCGGGGGATATAAATTTATTGCGGAAATCTACATTAACGCGAGTAAAGCTGTAGGCAAAGTCCAGTAATATTATGTAAAAAAAAAATCCCTCCAATAGCTGCCTATTAAAGTATAATTTCTCATTCTTCAAAAATGTTATATAAGGCCCAAAGGCACGGTAACAATCCACAATATCTCTCTAAGGGTAGCTACAGACCAGTTTAGCTTAGCATAATGCTAATCCGAAGTAATTTGAATTAGTATTGATCATATGCTACGCTCAATCAATCAATCAGTCCATTACATTTCAGTGCTGTACATAGGCCTCTCCCATGTTACGCCACATCATCGGTTCTTGTGCCGTCCGCATCCAGTCTAGAGTAAATGCTTATAATTATAAGCCGGTATGTTTGTTTGCCACTTACATAATATAAAAATCGCAGAATCCTGACTAATATTATAAATGCGAATGGGAGTTTAGTAAATTTGTTTTTGTCTCGCTTTCACTACTTTGCACCTTAACTACTCGACTGATCATCATGAAATGCAGCATACACATTGTCAGGGGTACAGAATAGGATAAAAGATACCTTCCGACCAGAAAAAAAAATCTCATGGCAGAATAGGAGCGTCTACTCACATGTACATAATTACATACATTTCGCGCTCAGTTGTGCGTATTTATCAGCATCATTAATATCGTTTGGGTCCATTTCGCCGAGCGGAATGTTTGTTGAATATGTTACTACACATATTCGATTCTGCTGCCTGGCTATACTGATCCGAACATATGTATATCCGCCCTAACATACGTTGACATAACAAAGGAGTGCTAATAAAAAGGATCTTTTAAGTTAGAAATAAGATTTATAAAGAAATAGGTCCGTTATGAATAAATTAGACGAGGCGTATGGTGTTAAATATATACTTTAGGGGTTGATTTTTTATAATATGTAACTAAGGTAGATATATGTATCTGCAGTCCTATATTATAAATATGAATGTGACTACTAGATTGACTGATAAGAGCCACTTCTTAACTATATAATAATATCAGCCCTGTATTAAACTGTCCCACTGTTGGGCACGGACCTCTTCTCAGTGTGAAAAGGGTTAGGCCATAGTCCACCATGCTGGCTCCCCCACTAGGCTAGCAACACATATTGCAGTTAAAATAATGCCCGACAGAAGCAACTTTCACATTTTATATGTAAAGTACATTCTCATTGAGGTGAACTATCCTACTTAGTGTAACATCGAACGACCGTTCGTGTCATTAGAGGCACACATCAATGTTCAATACCTCATTAGCCTGAGTGTGCTAGAAAAGTACACACATAGATATAAAGATATGTTTTGTTTTGACAGATAAACAGCAAGATATTTAATATTGTCTTCTGTTTACGCGAATGTTATTCATTGAAATTAAACTACTATATACGGATTTTATCGCGTTGTTTATTTAACACTCTATTACATAATTTAGAAACTGTTACACTACTATACTATACTATTAAACTTTACTAATTTGAAGCTAATTCAATTATTAAAACTATCAAATCTATTTGTTTTTAAGTTTACACTTTCCCCGACGTTTCGGTTGCTTTTCAGCAGCCATGGTCTCCGATAGCAAAAGATTTTCAAAAAAAAAAAGTAATTCTGCTGATATTTAAAATGCTTCGAGCAGACTGAGTATATTATTGTAGGTGAAATTTTTCACTATTTATCCTTCTATAAGAATATCAATGACTGTAACCATTTTTGAGATTTATATATGTGTAAATGTAACAATCAGAAGGTAGAACTGACTCTGGTCTAGTCTGCAGTTTGTAAATCTATACTTCAAGCCTTGAGGTAACTACAAATTCACAAAGGTCAGCTCGAAAGCTCTAAATCTCTTATTTAATTTAATCTGGGATTTTTACTATTTATACATGGAATACTTATTAAAAAAAAAGAATTTATATATATATTTTCTGCTTGTGATGTGCTATAAAGAAATTAAGCATTCTTAACTTGTTTCTGGATCTGAATTATGGTTAATCGTCATTGATTACGATTTTAATCATAATTAAATAATATAGACTTGAGTTGATAAATTACCTAATTTTTAATTCATCTCGTAATATTTCGATACGTGCTAAGGCTAACATTTTTTATTTATCAAATACCATTTTTATCGAAGGTACGATTATTTCAATTTGCTTGAACATTCGCATAATTATTTTCGAGAACATTATGGAGAACTCTCAGACATACAGGTTTCCTCACGATGTTTCCTTTGCCATTAAAACCATTAAGACCCATAATTAACCATTTCATACACCCATAATTTCAAAAAGTCAATGATGCGCGCCTTGGGATCAAAATCAAGACCATTGTATAGCAGTCCAACAGTCTCCCACGAGGATATCACTGCTTATCTTGACGTAGAATTTTAATTATCGCACATATCTAGAAATGCTCACATAAATATATATAATATAATACGTAACGGGTATTAACGCGATCATGTATAATTTTGACCTTTTAATGCTTGACGTTTTGACCAGGTTATACCGGCCGTGGTCGCAAGCTGACTGGTATGGCGATGGCATGGCTCCGTTTATAAGGCAGAATAATCTTCAACCACCCTCACATTTCATATAATTTATTTGTCCATATCCCGTCACACACGTCACTCAGAAATGACGTCATAGACGTGCTATACACCCACCCAGAAACTAATAATAAAAAGCAAAACCACAATCGCAAGTAAATGCTAATTCTATATAAAACGGGTATAACAAAACATGCCCTTAGAAGATCAGTCAGTCGAGTGCGCCTTTTGATGGTAAACACGTTTAGATAGCGCCCGTTTGCATATCTTTGTGAGCCGCCTTAGTTATTATAAGATTAGATCGGGAGCTCTGAGGCTTGGAATTTTGTTTGGGTCTTCAGCTTGTTCTTAAAATTTAGGACGCTATTTCATTGTCGGCTTGTTTTGGAGTCCTAGGATTAAATTTGTCTCTAGGGGCACTCTTAAATGTAGGGTTTTAATCATATAATAAAACTATATTTGCCTTTAAGTCACGAACAAAAGCTAGTTTTATTTTTTTAGCTTCACTTGGTAACAGTACTTCTCTGTAACTAAAATACCCTATGTTTCTATGTCCTTATTTGTACCCTTGACAACGTGTATGCGAAAATTCATAATGATCGGTCGAGTAGTTGAGGCATGAAAATGTGACAAACAAGCTGGATTTTGTCTGTTTGTGCAGATATCTTTTCACAATGACAGAACCAAATTATATGGATATATATTTGGTGACGTATTCCTTTTTTTTAAAGGCATCTCCCGTACTGGTATTAATTCCTGTGTCGCTGGGGACTATACAAATATTCCAACAACGGACACAAAGAACACCCAGACTCAGAACATCTATATGTGAATCTCACAATGTTTGTCCATGTGGGTATTGAACCACAACACTCATCGCAGTGGCAGCGGCGAGGCTACCACTTAAACCACTACGCTATCCTGAGGATTTCTTTACAGGAAAACTCTTAAACACTTCACCGGGAATTGAACGTAGACCTCAAGATCGGTCGCAAATATAAACCCAAACACATTCTACACAAGAACGAAAGCTGCTCAATAATACATAAAAAGAACGGACGTATAACTTATTGTGTACAAAACCTCTATTTGTTCTGCCGAAGTTTTCCAATTACGTTTTCGTATTGGACTTATTTCGAAATGAAAGTTAATTATTAGAAAATTGCAAGTCTTAAAACGATATAGCGTAGAATGTAGGTTAAGCAATTTTAAACGAGGTCAATATTAAGATTGATTACCGTGAAAAGCAACGGTTTCTTTTCCAAAATGATGATTTATTAAGCTATTTTGGTTAAGGTTAATATTTGGATGGGTGGTAATTTAATGCAAGTTGAATAATTGAGCATTATGTTGTCTTGGATGTGTTTAAATATTATGCTCGACTTTGGCCCGTATTTGATAAGTGGGAAGTTAAACATGGCCAGTGAAATGTGGGTATAATGTGCCTGTGTATTCCTTCAGGAATAATAATATAGGTGTGAATCTATAATATTTCATTTTTGTTAAATAAGAGATCACTAGGAGTAATTCTTGGGAGTTTACAAATATGCTATAACAGGAAAAAAGCACGCGACGCCTATTCAAAACTATGTACAGTCAATAAAATTAAGTAAAAATAACTATTGTCTTTTGTTCACGCGAATGTTATTCATTGAAATTAAACTACTATATACAGATTTTATCGCGTTGTTTATTTAGCTCTGTATTACAAAATTTTGAAGATATTACACTACTACTGATTTTATTTTACTAATTTCAATATCAATAAAAATAACTATACAAAAATGCTCATTCATTATCGAGATATAACGATTACGTATTTTTGTCTCCTATAACATAACCGAGGAGTATTTCTCGTGTTAAATATATCTTGACTTCTTCTCAAAACCTTTTTAAAAATACATTCGTTTTATCTCTACGAAAGACATTTGCGGTGATTGACTTTTGTCCTAATTGCTTCCCCAAGGAAATGTCAGGTCATTCAAACGATCACTCGATTGCGAATGGATCTCGAAAATTAATAGAATGGAACCGGTCATGTATCAAATTACACTTCGATAACTTTGTTTTGAATCATTTCTTTTATTACGAAATGTCGTTTTCGTATGATTTAGAACTTATAATAATAATATGAACCCTGTATATAAACTGTATAGTTACCACTGGAAAGACGAAATAGCTAAAGACCTGAAAGAGAAGAATGTGTCCGATTGAATCTGAATTGGAACAAAATATGAAGAACTGGTATACTTTAATGTTTGAGGCCAAGATCGACTTTGGGTCGCTGAGCTAGCGAAGTAAGTAATAATATAATCTATCTCACTACGGGACGTGCCTTTCTCAGTATGGAAAGGATTAGTTCACCGCTTGCCCAATGCGGATTAGTAGACTTCACATATCCTCGAGAACATTATGGAGAAACTCTCAAACATGTAGATTTCCTCACGATGTTTTCCTTCGCTGTGAAAGAGAGCGAGAATTAACTATTTAATACGCACATGAATTCGAAAAGTCAAAGATATGTGCACTGGAATCGAACTCGAAACCTCTGCGTGGCAGTATAACGGTCTCCCACTAAGCAATATTTTGGTGAAAGTAAAAAGATCGTGGAAAAATAAATCGGGCAAGTGTGACTGTGTTGGTTGGATTAGGAAAATTTCTTACGTTATCCCTTTTTTATATAACAATGGCGGCAAAGAAGCATTATGTTTCGCCTAATGATAACTAGTTACCGTAAACTATGATCGCTTGTAATACCAGAGTATTCATATGTTGCCCATCCTTAGAGAAGAATAAAGAGACAATGAAAGGAAATAAATGAACATGTAGACAATATTGTCATGCGTTCACGCGAATGTTATACATATGTATATAGTCTAACGCTTCTCTCACCAAAGAGGTAGGCAGAGGTATATTACACCCACATCTCGTCTTTTATTTATTTATTTTGTGGTAATGGGGTGTATGATAATGTTCTTGATTGGGTGACTTAAATAAAAATTGTCCAACTTACGGTTATGGTTTAATGTCCGTCACACACAATACACTTAAACACGGATTGTTAGGGTCCTGGTGGACGTAAATAAAGTGGACTGTATTTGTTAGCTGGTTTAATTGCCGTTTTACCACAAGTTACATAATAGGTATTACAAAATTTGGAAGAATAAATAATTAATATTTGTAAGTACAAAAAAATGGTCGACCGTCCGCTATATAGATCGTGAGCGAGTGTTCGCAGGATACGTTCGCCGCTCCTTGTACCGTGGGTGGGGCCGGGTCCGCGCGCCGGCGTCCGCGCATCTCAGTGCTGCGTATAACGAGTCGCAACATGCTCCCCGGGTTGAAGACTAGAGACTTCAAAATCTGGAAGAGGACATATATTATTAAATGCCCTACGAATAGTGCCCTCTTTAGTCTTCAGTTCGACCACTCGCGTTACACCGTCAGCGCCTGGGTAAAGTTGTGTGACTCTTCCTAGTGCCCAAAGGAGAGGAGGCAACGTTTTGTCCTTTATCAAAACTAAAGCGCCTTGCTTGAGATCAGCCTTTGCAGCTCGCCACTTAGTCTTCGTCTGCAGCAAGGACACATATTCTAAGGCAAATCGTTGCCAGAAATGCTGCTTAATGAGCTCTATCCTTTTAAATCGCTCTAGAGCGTTGATGTTGACGGTCGATATCTGTGGATGTGGAATAAACATAAGTGGCCGTCCAATTAAAAAGTGTGCAGGAGTTAAAGCCGAAAAATCAAGAGGATTTGAGGAAAGAGGAGTGAGAGGTCGTGAATTCAAAACTGCCTCTATCTGAGTGAGGCATGTAGCCATTTCCTCAAAAGTAAAATGCGTAAGCTGAAGTAACCTACGAAGATGGTACTTAGTAGAACGCACGGCGGCTTCTGCTAACCCATTAAAATGTGGACTATACGGGGGCACAAACTTAAATTCAATACCTTCCTGCGCAATACTACCTTTAAGATCTGACTGAGCAAGAAATCTAGTTAATTCGTGAGAGGTACCCACGAAGTTTGTACCATTGTCAGAAGTAATACTTGCAGGCTTTCCACGACGAGATATAAATCTACTTAAGGCAGCCATATATGCTGCTGTCGACAGTGCTGTAACAAGTTCGATATGACAGGCTTTTACAGCATTGCAAATGAAAATTGCCAAATAAGACTTAGTTAATCTACAACCACGACCCTTTCGGTCGGCTATCAAGACTGGCCCGGCGTAGTCCACCGAACAATGTAAAAAGGGAAACTCTAGTTCTGTTCGGGATGTAGGCAGCTGACCCATTACAGGCTGAATAGTTTCAGCTTTGTATCTGCAACAACGCACACATTTATTAACGGTAGACTTAGACAAATTCCTACCACCTAACGGCCAATAAGTTTGTCTTATGTTCGCTAAAAGCAATTGTGGACCAGCGTGTAAATATTTTAAATGAAAATAATTAAATAACATTTTAGTAAAATGATGTTTGGAACAAATTAAAATTGGATATTTAGTATCATAGCTGTACGGGGCATTACTGAGCCTGCCACCAACTCGAATAATACCTTTGGAATCTAAATATGCGGATAAAGATAATAATCTATTCTTTGTCGGAAGTGCTTTGCCATTCCTTAAGATATCGTACTCGTCAGGAAACATCTCCAATTGAACCTTGTAAATAATTAAATTCAATGAATTTTGCAACTCTGAAACTGTTAAATAATCTTGTAATTTAGTTTTATTTCGACAATTATAAATAAACCTTTGCATATATGCTACTGTTCGCTGTAGATAAGTAAATTTAGACGTTTTATTTACTAATGTACATATGATATCATTATTTATAATCTGGTTGCACACAATGGCACAAGGAAGTAATTCAGGCAACTCGATTTTCTCGTTTGTGTTAGGCATCTTTGGCCATTCGTCTTCAGGTTTTACTAAAAATGTAGGACCTGACCACCACAATAAAGAATGACTGATGCAATCAGCCTTCACCCCGCGAGATACAAGATCGGCCGGGTTGTCTTTCGACGGTACGTAGCGCCACGTATAACCCTCTGTGCTCTCCAGAATTTCATGAACTCGATTGCGAACAAAACCTTTTAAATTATTATTTGGTGTTTTCAACCATCCTAAGACGATCGTTGAGTCACACCAAAACTGACAAGTAGTAATAGGCATAGTTAAAGAGGCAAGTACCTTAGTAAATAGCCTTGCAGCTAACAAGGCTCCGCAAAGCTCGAGACGAGGTATCGTCGTCGGCTTTATCGGTGCTACTCTATTTTTAGAGGTCAAGAGATAAACAGAAACTAGCCCTGATTTATGGACAGAACGAATATACACACAAGCGCCGTATGCTCGCTCTGACGCATCTGAAAAAATATGTATTTCATGACTAACGCTACCATCACTAAGAACCCAACGAGGAATTTTTAAATTATTTAAACAAGGCAAAGTATTTGCAAAAGCCAACCAAAGGTTTTTAATTTCAGTAGAGACGTCGTCATCCCAATCATATTGTTTGATCCAAGTCATCTGCATTATAATTTTTGCCTCAACTATACATGGGCCCACAAGGCCTAGTGGGTCAAAAATCTGACTTATAACTGACAGAATATGACGTTTAGTAACCTTCTTATGAATGTCTATATTAATAGAATAGGATAAAATATCTGCGTCACAGCTCCAGTTTAAACCTAAGGTATTAGAACCGACATTTGTATTAGTTTCTGAAAAACTAAACATATCGTTTACTTTTAATTGAGAAGGAGATAATTTTGTAATAATTTCGTTATTATTTGATTTTAATTTTCTTAAATTGAATCGTGCTGATTTTAAAGTAGAGATTACTCCCGTACAAAGCGCGATGGTATCATTAATCGATGATGATCCACTTAGATAGTCGTCCATGTAAAAATCTTTTTCTATAGACGTTTTAACTATGTTATTTGGAGCCCTAGATGCTAAACTAACTAAACATTTGGTAGCAAGATATGGAGCACAAGCTGTACCATAAGTTACAGTGTTAAGAGTGTAAGTTTTCAAAGGCTCGTCTGTACTATATCTAAAAATTATTTGTTGAAGACAGCGTTGAGATGTATTAAGCTCAATCGCTCTGTACATTTTTTCTATGTCCCCGGTTACGACATATTTATGCTGTCGGAAACGAATTAAAATCGAATATAGGTCATCCTGCACTGTGGGACCGACCATAAGGATGTCATTAAGTGACAGGCCAGAAGAAGTGGCCGCCGAAGCATCAAACACTGTGCGAAGTTTTGTTGTCAAAGATGACTCACGGATGACCCCGTGATGCGGTAAAAAAACATTGAATTGTTGATTATTATTAGGTAAAAAATCTTTATTTTCAGTCATGTGACCTAGATCTTCGTATTCTTTCATAAATTCAAGATACTTTTCCTTAAATTCAGGATCCTTTAAAAACTTACGCTCTAGTGACAAGAAACGGCATTTTGCCTTGTAATATGACTCGCCTAAGACTGAAGGATCTTTCTTCAGTGGCATTGATACTACAAATCGGCCATCAGTATTAAATGTCGTATTACGTAAAAAATGTTCTTCACAGGCCTGCTCTTCTGAAGACAAATAATTTTTATCGGAAACAATATCTAGGTCCCAAAAACGAGATAAGTCTGGGTTGGATTCTTCATTTAAAAAATTACATGTGATATTAGGGGTGTGTGTCTTAAGACGGGCAACATACCCAGACACTAACCAACCCAGTTTCGTTTCGTATAGCTTAGGTACATTTTTACCTAAATCTATCGAAATTTTTCCTAAGACTGACCAAAATATGTGTGCCCCAACTAATATGTCAATAGTTGCCGGCTCATTAAAAGAAGGGTCAGCTAGACATATTCCTGAAGGAAGAGGAATATTTTCAATATTTATGTAAGAAGGCGGTAAATTTCTAGTTAACTGAGGTAAAATATGACAATCAATAGTAGTTCTATAATCATTATACATTGATTTTATAGTAAGACTACATGACTGTGTACTTTGAGAAGTATTATTATTAATACCTGTCACTGTGGCGCTCGTATTACGTCGTGACAAACCCAGCTTACTGCAAAAAGACTCCGTCACAAAATTAGCAGAGCTGCCATTGTCGAGCAGCACTCGGGCAACGTGCTCGACATCCTTGCTGTCAACCACCTTCACGCGCGCTGTGGAAAGCAAGACGTGTGGAGGAGTAGTCAACTGTTTAAAGTTGGTAGAATTCACAAAGTTGTTTACCGACGCAGTCGGTTCAACCGGGTCTGGAGCATGTAAATGTAAAAGAGTGTTATGTTTTTTCTTGCAATATTTGCACGGAACTAGATTACACTTATTTTCGTTATGACCTGGTCGTAAACAATTAAGACAGACTTTTAAGTCTTTGGCCTTATTGATACGATTTTCAATAGGCAGGGATTTAAATGACTCACAGTTAAATAAAAAATGGTTCTGATTGCACATAAGACAATGTAATGGTGTTTTGTATATATTATTCGATTTTTGATTATTGTTTTTATTAGTATTGTAATTTAAATTTTGATTATGTTTGAAATCTGAATGATAAGATGAATTTTGCTTATAGTTTTCGTATTTTTGTGACTTTAATATCTTACTTTCTTTTAATGTTTCTAATAAGTCCGCCCTATTGCTGAGAAATGTTATAAAAATGTCATATGTTGGTGGGTTATCCAAAGTATTCCTGTACGTCTCCCACTCCCTTCGAGTGGTGGTATCAAGCTTATCTGCCATCATATGAATTATTAATGTATCCCAGTGCTGGGTAGGCTGATCTAAAGTGGACAAAGCACGTAAGTTTTTATTAGTGACGTCTATAAGCTGACGAATTGCCACAGAGCATTCTTTATGAATGTGTTCAATATTAAATAAAATCTGAACATGATTATTTACGAGTAACCTTTTGTTGTCGTACCTGTTACATAACAACTGCCAGGCACTCACATAGTTATCACCTTTTACGTCCAAACTATCAATAACTAACAAAGCACTACCTTTCAAAGATGCGCGAAGATAATGTAACTTGTAAATATTGTCTATATCCGACCTTGAATGGATTAAAGAAATAAAAGTGTCCCTATATTCAAGCCAGTGTTGATAGTGGCCATGAAAGGTAGGTAATTCTATCTTTGGCAATCTCACGCAACTGTATTTGGAAGTACCTGCCTGTGCATCCTCGAAACTTGCTACAGAACCGTCCTGAGCATCACGTCGCTGGGAAGGCTGCTGACCGAGGATAATACGAGCCTCTGCCACTAGCTCGTGATACTGGTTCTCAAAGTGTTCACGCTCTTGTAGCTCGTCCTCTGAATTATCCGACACCACATCGATTTCACTCTGCAATTGATCGTAATCCGCATATAAGGTATTGAACTTATTAAATCTACCTTCCAAGTCTAGTAATTGTAAAACACTAAGTTCTTTAGAACTTTTAAGAAGATGTATATAATTACTAAAGATAGTCACTTTAGATTTTAAGCCACCACGTTTTTTAATTAATTTTTCAATCTTTGCGTCAGCCATAGCGGTTAAAAGAACGTTGAAATAATGAAACTAAGTGATTGAACGTAACGTAAACAACTTAGAAATATATTATGAATAAAGGTACAAGAACCGGCTTAATGATGTAACCGTGAGAACAATAGATAAGCGACCGCACGGCGGCCGATCAACAGCTGTTAGCAATAAAAACGTAACGGTAAATCATTCATTCATAGGCTATCACGCATAGTACGCGTGCACTCGTTACGCAGAAATATATGGAATGACGGGCAATATTATAAGCAGCGAAAGATAGAAATTTAATGAGGCTTATTAAAAGGCTATATATTATGCAATGAAGCGCTTAAGGCTTAGAAATAACTTGATTATGCACTCACTTAGCAAAGGCACTTTTGAATATAGGTTTGAAATTTTGTTAAATAATAGGGAAAGAGAAAAAGGAATAATTGGAACGAACTCACAAATGTTTAACCCATCCACTTATGAGCGTTGGTGTTTGAAGGGTGTCCTTTTCGATCTTGAGGTTCCAAAGTCCACGCGGTCGACCTCTAAATGACTTTGACGTCCGGGCTTGTGTAGATGCTACGCAATGTCTTCACTTGCGATGATGATGACTATTACGCTGCTGAAGTCCACAACTGAAGAGCGCCGAATCTTCAAAATTCTTTTATAATTTGATGATAGTGGTACAACGGCGAGAATCCTAAAGGACCAATGTTAGGGTCCTGGTGGACGTAAATAAAGTGGACTGTATTTGTTAGCTGGTTTAATTGCCGTTTTACCACAAGTTACATAATAGGTATTACAAAATTTGGAAGAATAAATAATTAATATTTGTAAGTACAAAAAAATGGTCGACCGTCCGCTATATAGATCGTGAGCGAGTGTTCGCAGGATACGTTCGCCGCTCCTTGTACCGTGGGTGGGGCCGGGTCCGCGCGCCGGCGTCCGCGCATCTCAGTGCTGCGTATAACGAGTCGCAACACGGATACCAGAGTCAGAAGGAGAATGAGTTATAAGCACAAGCACACAAGCATAGGCGGTATGAAGATATGAAATTTGATTTTAGACGAAAGAAAGAAAATAGTTTAAAGTTCACAGTTTATGACGAAAAGTTTGAAGAACACAGTATAGAAAGGCACAATAAATAAGCACATATAAGCTACTAGATAATGCGATAATCTTATAATAACAATATAGCATTCGCGACGATCTATGAAGTACGTGTCTATTGTCTCAAACATATGTCCGAACTGGCGACTCGTACCTCTGCGCTTGCACTGACCGCTAAACTCGTGAAGGTCGACGAACGGGTCTTACATATGGAGTCTAGAACAATCGACTCGACCGGGTTGCACGTTTTCATTCTACCAGCGATCTGCCGGCACGATAATTATGTTTGTTTATGTATGTGTATTTAGTAAAATTGTGTATATAATTATGTAATGTATTAGTGTGTGTGTTTGTTATTGTTCATTAATTCTATAATAATTAATTATATAAAATGTTCTAAATATATAAATATGTATTACAAATATATTTTATACCGTAGGTAGCCTACATCACTCCCCTCCAGAGACCGTCAAGGACGATAAAAATCAGGGAATCTGACATGACGACCAGAACGAGTCTGATAATTTCTACGGCTATCAGTAGCACTATTTTCGTTTAGGTCACTTTTGTCAGCTAATATGTAGGCAGGTTTTAGGCGGTCTATTGAAACCGTAACCTCTTTACCTTTAATTAGTAACTTAAAATATTTGTCACTTTTACTTAGAACTTGGTGTGGCCCTGTATAAGCTGGTTGTAAGGATCCACGAGATGCGTCTTCACGTAAGAAAACGTGATCTGTGGTCGCTAAATCTTTAAATATAAATATTTTACCATGGCTGTGACGAGATGCAGGTGCAGGCTGCAATTTTTGTGCGAATGCACGGATACGGGCAGTAAATTCCGTGGGATCGGTGGTACCTACATCCTGAGATATGAAAAATTCGCCAGGTAATCTAAGCGGCTCACCATAAAGAAGTTCGGCAGAAGACGCCTGAAGATCGTTTTTAAATGCGCTTCTTACGCCAAGTAGTACCCATGGCAACGATTCCGTCCATTTCTCGCTCGCATGGCACATAATGGAAGCTTTAAGTTGCCTGTGAAAGCGTTCCACTAGACCATTGCATGCCGGGTGGTATGCCGTCGTTCTCTTGTGTTGAAAGCCAGCAATTTTAGAAAGTTGGTCGAATAGGGCTGACTCAAACTGACGACCTCTGTCTGTAACAATATTTTTGGGACATCCAAATCTGGCTATCCATCCAGATACCAACGCTTTGGCTACAGTTTCTGCAGTAATGTCGACGGTAGGGATGACCTCAGGCCATCTGGTAAATCGGTCGACTACGGTTAAACAATATTTGTAACCTTGAGAAAGCGGCAACGGACCTATCAAATCGATGTGGATCTCAGTAAATCTCGCTCGTGGTAAATTAAACGATCCTAATGGGGCTGAGACATGGCGAGTGACTTTAGCTCGCTGGCATGAGATGCAAGCTCGTGCCCACTCACGACAGTCTTTTCTCATACCTGGCCAAACAAAACGCTCTGCTATTAATTTGGCAGTAGCTGACACGCCAGGATGACTGAGAGAATGCAAGCTATCGAAAACTTGCTTTCGTAACATTTTGGTGACAAATGGCCTGGAAGTTGCTGTGCTGACGTCGCAGTACAAATAAGTACAGCTTCCAGGTATTTGTACTCTCTCCAGCTTCAACGAAGAACCTTCTTGTAGTACGGCCTTTAATTCAGGGTCGGAGGTTTGTGTTTCCGCTAAACGTTCAACACTGACTGGTGACTGCAATTCTTCCACACGAGATAAGGTGTCGGCTACAACGTTGTCTTTGCCAGAAATATGCCTTATATCGGTGGTAAACTGAGCTATATAGTTTAGATGGCGGAATTGTCTAGGCGAACAGTTTCTTTTCCTGTCATGGAATGCGAAAGTGATCGGCTTATGGTCAGTGTAAATGACAAAGTGCCTCGCCTCTAACATGTGGCGGAAATATTTAATGGCCTCATAAATGGCTAGTAATTCCCTATCGTAAGGAGAGTACTTTATCTGAGAAGGGCTGAGCTTTCGGGAAAAGAAAGCTAATGGCTGCCAACCATCAGTATCAAACTGTTGTAACACCGCACCGATTGCTATGTCAGATGCATCGGTAACCAAAGCGAGTTTGGCATTGCAATCGGGGTGAGCTAATAAGGCAGCGTTGGCTAGGCTTTGCTTGCTGTCTTCGAAAGCTTTTAATGTATCGCCACTTAAGTCTACGGGATGTCTGCCTTTCACATTGCCAACTAGAAGATTATGAAGTGGCGCCTGAATTTGGGCAGCATTCGGCAAAAATCGCCGATAAAAATTTATCATGCCCAAAAAGCGTCTGAGCTGTCGGACATCTTTAGGTGAGGGAAAGTCACGGATGGCTTCGACTTTAGAGTCAAGTGGTTTGGTGCCTTTGGCCGAAATACTATAACCTAGAAAGGTTATTTCCGGGACACCGAAAACACACTTGGAAGTGTTGACGACCATACCAAAGTCCCTCATCCTACTGAATATGATACGCAAGTGCTGCTCATGTTCGGCTTCGCTGCGAGAAAACAAAAGAAAATCATCAAGAAAACAGTAGCAGAAGTCGAGTCCTCTGGTCATCTCATCGACAAAACGCTGGAAAGTTTGGCCTGCGTTACGGAGTCCAAAGGTCATATAAGGGAACTCATACAAACCGAAAGGTGTTGTAATGGCGGTTTTCGGAATATCGTCCGCGCTGACAGGGATCTGATTAAATGCCTTCACCAGATCGATGGTGCTGAAGATTCTGCAACCTGCAATGCTGTGAGCAAAATCGTGAATGTGTTTAATTGGGTACCTGTCAGGTATGGTTCTCGCATTGAGCATACGGTAGTCTCCGCATGGACGCCAGCTGTTGT
Source organism: Catocala nupta (assembly GCA_963675205.1). Classification (NCBI taxonomy): domain Eukaryota; kingdom Metazoa; phylum Arthropoda; class Insecta; order Lepidoptera; family Erebidae; genus Catocala; species Catocala nupta. Next base: position 4,511,997 of record OY776105.1, read on the forward strand.
CCTTCTTTGGAGCAAGGTGAAGAGGTGATGACCAAGGGCTTTCTGAAGGTCTAGCAGTACCGTTGGCTAGCATAAGTTGGAATTCCTGATTGGCGATTTTCAATTTATCTGGCGCTAAACGTCTAGGTGAACAAGTGACTGGAGGGCCTGGTGTCGTGCGTATGTGGTGTACGGTGTTATGTGGTGTAGTGCGTGGTGTACCGGCTGGTCGAGTAATTTCAGGAAACTCGTCTAGAATTTTGTGATACCTAGAATCGCCAGTTGAGACCTTTACAGAAGCTATAGAGGAGTTTGATCGATTCACGGCAAATGCAGATACATTCGTATTACTATCTATTAATCGTTGGTTACGACAGTCAACGATTAACGAGTAAAAAGATAAAAAGTCTATTCCTATAATAGGTTTACTCACGTCAGCCACAACAAAACGCCACTTAAAGTCTCTACGTAAACCTAGGTTGAGGTTCAAGTCCACATATCCGTATGTGTTTATGGCTGTTCCATTCGCGGCACAAAGCTGGTAATTCGTAGATGCACGGCGCTCACGCAGTAGACGACGAGGGTAGACGCAGAGGTCACTTCCAGTATCTACCAGGAATTGCGTCTTCGAAGACTTGTCTACGACGAACAGGCGACCAGTAGAAGTTGGGCAATCGGAAGTCGCCATTACCGACTGCCTGCAGCATTTCCCGCCTTGTAGTCGCACGGCTTCACACAGTGGTGCGCACTGCTACCAAACTTACTGTGGTACCAACACACAGGAAACTTGCGGTAGTTTGAGTTAGACCGGATCAGTGATCGGCTGCGTCCCCGGCTACTGCTACGCTGACGCTGCCTTGGTCGACCTTCTCTCATGTGCGTTGTGAGGTCTTTCATCGCACGCCTGAGTTCCGCAATTTCACACGCCAGCTCATTGACGGTTGGTCCAGAAGTTGAAGTGGCAGCAACGTGTACGGATGGTGCTGCTAAGTCCTGAACTCGGTCTGCCAGATCTGCTAAGGCCTCTAGGGTAGCCTGAGGCTGTGATGCTAGAAGCGGCTGGATGTTAGCAGGGAGTCGGCTGCTCCAGATGGTGCGTAAAAAGTCCTCGGGTACATTAGGTCCTGCTAAACCCTGTAGATGACGCAGAAACTGTGAGGGCTTCCTATCTCCAAGCTCCTCGTGCATTAGTAGCTGCTTCACTTTACGCTCCTGCGAAGCTGACAATCGTTTCACGAGCTCTGCCTTCAGCTTGTCGTAACGATTTTGCGACGGCGGAGACATAATAATGTCTTTCACCTCTTTGGAAATATGAGGTTCCAGATGTCCGACCACGTAATTGAACTTCGTGACGTCACTACTAATGTTTGCATTCGCGAACTGTGCCTCTATTTGAGCAAACCATAATTCCGGCTCATCCGGCCAAAATGGAGGTAACTTTATTGACACTCGAAAAATGTCGTGTGTGGCAGTGGAAACGCGCTTCGCTCGACGTACTTTAGCGTGCTCTTCTGGACGCGATGATGCCGATGCCGTATGGCCTGTCTCACTATCACTCATTTTAACTGTTCTTAGTCGGGGTCACCAATGTGGTAATGGGGTGTATGATAATGTTCTTGATTGGGTGACTTAAATAAAAATTGTCCAACTTACGGTTATGGTTTAATGTCCGTCACACACAATACACTTAAACACGGATACCAGAGTCAGAAGGAGAATGAGTTATAAGCACAAGCACACAAGCATAGGCGGTATGAAGATATGAAATTTGATTTTAGACGAAAGAAAGAAAATAGTTTAAAGTTCACAGTTTATGACGAAAAGTTTGAAGAACACAGTATAGAAAGGCACAATAAATAAGCACATATAAGCTACTAGATAATGCGATAATCTTATAATAACAATATAGCATTCGCGACGATCTATGAAGTACGTGTCTATTGTCTCAAACATATGTCCGAACTGGCGACTCGTACCTCTGCGCTTGCACTGACCGCTAAACTCGTGAAGGTCGACGAACGGGTCTTACATATGGAGTCTAGAACAATCGACTCGACCGGGTTGCACGTTTTCATTCTACCAGCGATCTGCCGGCACGATAATTATGTTTGTTTATGTATGTGTATTTAGTAAAATTGTGTATATAATTATGTAATGTATTAGTGTGTGTGTTTGTTATTGTTCATTAATTCTATAATAATTAATTATATAAAATGTTCTAAATATATAAATATGTATTACAAATATATTTTATACCGTAGGTAGCCTACAATTTATTTATTTATTATCTCGATACAACTATCCTTACAGGATTAACCCAATACAATAGTGTAGCTATCTATTATTTAAGAAATTAGCTTATTACATTTATATACTTAAATCTTAAGTTAATTCTCTGTAACAAATTACAAATAAGGCCACCTTGGTAAATTCACTCAGTGCACAACTGAATATATCAGTTTCGTCAGCGGTAAGGTTAAGAATACGAATAGCGCGCGTCAGTGGTGCTTCGCTTATGAGGTTAGTCCTACCTCGCGGTACAAGAAACAGTGGTGGTTTACGGCGTCGCCACACGTATCTATCAGGTACACACATATTTAGTAAAGCCAGTATATCTGTATTAGATATATTTCCCCTAAATACTTTAAATAAGTATAAAGTGAATGTTAAATTTCTTCTGACTCCCAATTCGTTATATCCTACCATTCCTAAAATAAACAAAGTAGGGTACATTAATGGATAAAAAGGGTAGACCCCATATTGGCGGTAATAAATGTATCTAATAAATTTATTCTGTACTTTCTCCATCATGAGCCTATATTTAGTTTCATGTGGAGACCAGATGATTGCGTTGCTTTCAAGTTGACTCCTAACCAAGGTGTTATAAAGCGTAGTAATCGCTTGAATTTTATTAAATCCACGGGCTATACGTAGTATGAATCCAAGAGTCCGATACGCCTTTTTGCAGATTTTTATGATGAAGTCCCTATACACTAAATTTGTATTAAATGTGACGCCCAAGTCCCTAACCTCCGTCACTCGCGCCAGTGGTAGTCCCTCGATATTGTAATTGTGTAAAACAGGAGTGTGGGCTCGAGTAAAAGAAATTATATGGCACTTTGAGGTATTAAATTGTAACAGATTGGTTTTGCACCATGACACTACTCTATTTATATCCCCTTGCAGCCTCAAACAGTCGTCAATGTTTTTTATAGGTAACGACAGCTTAAGATCGTCCGCGAACAATAAACATTGCGCGTCTTTTACTACCATTGGAAGATCGTTAATCATTATATTAAACTGCAAAGGGCCAAGATTGCTGCCCTGATAAACTCCAGACCTTGTAAAATACGGCTGTGACTGACATCCCTCGTAGTCTACATACTGTTGTCTGTCGGTCATATAGCTCGCAAAAAATTTCAGCAATTGCGGAGTGAAACCAATGTCAGCTAACTTGTTTAGTAAGATATCATTATTGACTAAGTCAAATGCTTTTTTGAAGTCAAAGTAAGCTGAATCGGCTTGCCCTCCACTGTCGACAACTGGCATAATCCGCGCAACATAACACAACAGATTGCTTGTAGTACTTTTGGCCAGACGAAATCCATGCTGAGCGTCCGATAATTGAGCGCTCACCTGTCGATAAATGATCCGATGGAGAGCAGCTTCAAATACCTTGGCTGGAGTTGACAACACAGTTTATGATTATAGATCCCACGTAATAGGGGGTGAGTCTATTATTGTCTATTGGGCACAGTTCCACACTCCGGACTGCTAAGAATTTACTTTAAATAAAGCTAATTAAATTATGCGACGAGCTACGGCAGAAGATCAGTTATCATAAACGCGATTGACAACCAGATTCCATTTACAAAAAGATTCCAAAACTTCGTCACCTATTATCTTGTTTTAAAAAGACAACTCTCACACTAGAAATAGCCGCCGCAGGGTACTTTAACGGACACAAGCAATACCCAGACTCGGAACAACTATTTGTGGATCACACATTTTGTCTCGTGTGGAGATCGAACCCACTACACTGCGTAGTGGCATCTGCGAGGCGACTACTTAAACCACAACGCCCATCCGTGCACTCATAATTGTCAATGAACTCTTCCGCTCTAATTCTGTCACCCAATATCTTACAGGTCACGGCAACTTTATGAGCAAATTGAATTCGTTTACGTTTGTCAACTTAGCGTTGTGTCTCCATTCAACAACTACACAATTCAATTTAAATTTTCTTTATTTATTTCTCTCACCAGGTACATATAGTTGACTTTATTACATATTTTGCCAATATACAGAGGAGTAAATAAAATAATGCTATATAATGATAAAAGACGTAACAATTAAGATTGATTGAATTCGAGACTTTAGTCAACAATCCTAACAAATATTATAAATGCGAATATCAGTTTGTTTGTTTCGCTTTCACGCCTCAACTACTCGACTAATCATTATTACATACATAATAAATTGTCAGGGATACAGAAAAGAACACAAGGACCTTTCATCCAGAAAAAAGAGCAGAACAAGAGCTGGTTATGAATAATTCGCACAATGTATTCTTTTAGAGTGAAGTTAGTAGCAATTCACAAATCTCTCCTGGAGTTGTATACTATGTGGATCTTGTGTCACGTACATCGAGTGTTTGTGCCCTTAGGTCTATGTTTGTACATTGTTATTACTAGAACCAAGTTTAGCTCACAAATCAAGACTTTTAATTCCGTATCCGTGGAGTTGATACTTTATATACTTCGATTTTTATAAATATATTTAAATACTAGCTTTTACCCGCGACTTCAGACGCGTGGAATTTATAAAAACAAAAAGAAATTTAATAAAAAATAGCCTATGTTATTCCTTATAAAATCAGCTATCTGTTAGTGATAATAGTCAATATCGTCAATTTCGGTCCAGAGATTAGCCGGAACAAACAGACAGAAAAATTAAAAAAAAATTCTTTGATATAAGTAGGTACCGTATGTACTTTCATATGCATTTAGTAAAAGCTGTTATTTTGACATTACAAACAGACACTTCAATTTTATTTATTTGTATAGTAAATATCTAGAATCGTGAATTGATTGATTCTTGATTCTCAATATAACGTCTATGACATTTATTAAAAAAAAATCTCATATTACTTGAAAGATCATTACTTTCTGGTACATTTAAAGTAATAGTAGTAGAATTTAACTTCTAGAAAATGTGTTCATAGTTGTTTTTCAAATGCAAAGAAGGATAGAGCCAGCCGTAGACGCCCTACTTGTAATATAGAAACGTAGCTCAAATGGAACTCGGCGAAGTGATTTATATCAAATTGAAAACGTGTGCAAGGTATTTACATTTATTACGTTCTTCTATTCAAATCAAATAAGAGCGACAGACTGGTAGGCGACTGTTGAACTGCCGTGCGGAGGGCTCGAGTTTGATTCCAAGGACGCTGCTCTGACTTTTCAAAGTTATTAAATAGTTAATTATCATTCAATCACTTGCTTTAACGGTGAAGGAAATCGTCGTGATGAAAGCTGTATGTCTGAGAGCCATAGTCTATAATGTTCTCGAAGATATGTGAAGTCTACCAACACGCATTGAGCCACCGTGGTACTATGGTCTTAACCTTCCTGCACTAAGAAGTGCAAGCAGTGGGACAGTTAATATATAGGATTAATGTTATTAATAGGTATACAGTTTCCTATTAAAAGCAAATAGCAGCAATTGTCTAGGAGAAGACTGTTGGACTACCATGCGGAGGTCTTGAGTTCGACCACAAAACACGCACCACTGACTTCTTGCAAATACGTGCGAGCGACAGGGTACAAAACTATGTAAGGATACCTGCTTATCTAAAATCTTCACGAAGATATGTAAAGTCTGGCACGACCCACTAGCCCAGCGTGAAGGACTATGGTCTAACTCTTCTTGCATTGGGAAGAGGGTCGTGCGTAGCGATGGATCAATTTGATTTTAATATGTTTTTTATAAGTAAGACCTAATAGCAATGTTTTAAAATTCGCCAACACTGTACACAATTTGTTGGAGAAAGAGGCGCTATAATGCTAACATAGATTATTATTACAAACTTATAAATCTTTTCTTCAAATTATCGTTAACGCTTATAAATGATATACTTAAATAAAGAACTATGAGGTAATGACTGGTAGACTACGTGCCCATACTAATTGTCAGTTTGTTAGCGGTGCACATTTTCTTCTCTTTTTCCTCATAATGGATTGGCGTTTCGGATCGATTTGACTGCTTACATTTTTTGTCAAATATTCAACTGTACTAATAGCTATTATAATAATAATAATAATAATAATAATCTTTATTTGCCATTAGAGTTTACAAAATAAAACATATCGGTCCCCCACACTAGGCATGGCCTGTCCTGTGGGGAAATTAAACGATTTACATTTGAAAACAGCAAAGACAGAATACAAAACAACAGTAACAAAATTAATGTGCAATGAATTTCTAAAACTTAAAGATAAAAGTAAGGTTAACAAAATTATATTGTGGATAAGAAATGTGCATGCGTGTGTGTATGTGTGCGTGTTGTGTATGATTGTGTGTGTGTGTGCGTGTGTGTGTGTAATTGGTACGATTACCGCATCCTCATTTAATAACCTTTAGCACGGCTTCAGTATCAGTGTAACTCCACTTCAATAGGGTAGTCGTGGCCAGCGCTTTGGTTTCCTTGACAGAACGGTCTTTAAAGTTACAGATCTTAGAGATTTTGTTATAAATGAAAGGGTACAGAAAGCTTCCGAAACGGTGTGCAAAAGATGTAGCAGTGCGAATTTTGGGTAATTTGGGTACACGTTTTTTGGATAGTTCGTTGTATTCGTCGGAGTCTATCACAGTTTTATGGACAGCGGTCACCACCCTAACAATATACAATTTCCTGACGCTCAGCACGCCAGCCTCTTGATATAGAGTATCGGTACGATAACGACGGGGTTTTTTCAATGCAGTTTTTAATACTCCCCTTTGTGCTCTTTCGAGAGGTAGGATGAACGTAGTACTCAATCCACCCCAAGCCAGTATACAGTAATTAATAAGGGGCTGGCAGAGAGCCGTATACACCATTTTCAAGAGGCTACCATGTAATACGTCACGTAAGTTTTTCATTACGTATATAACCTTCCTCACCCTCTTACACATTTCCTCCACATGCACTTTGAAAGTGAGCTTCTCGTCTAAGACCACACCAAGATACCTAAGAGAGTCTTGCCGACTGATTTCTTTGCAATTGCATGTATTATCTCGTATCATTTCGAAACTACAGTCACTTGAGTGAATCTTTAGGGCGGTTATTGAGACAGGTGCAGTTGCACCCGTTTTGTAAAAGCATAAGAACTTTGTTTTTGAGGTGTTAAGGGATAATAGGTTCTGTTGCAACCAACTTGATACAGTCGCCATGCCCCTTTCTACCCTTTGACAGACCTTAGCCCAAGAGCTGTCGTGAAAGATTAAGGCAGTATCGTCGGCGTAGCACAGGATTTCAGATTTTTGTATTGGAAGAGTAGCGATATCATTCATGTAAAGCAGGAACAAAGTTGGACCCAATATGCTTCCCTGTGGAATGCCAAAAGTCACTGATTTGTAGCTGCTTTTTACGTCTGCAAGTTTGACGCATTGACAACGCTCTGATAAATAATCAGTAAACCAACTAAGAGCTGTTCCTCTGATGCCATAGGCCTCCAGTTTCTTTAAGAGAATAGGGTTCATTTTAGGTCTGAGATTTCAGACTACAACACTTAAATATATTACTAGCTTTTGACCGCGTCTTCGCTCACTCGGGATTTAATAATAAAACCAAGATATTCTTTAGTATATGTTTAGTATACGTAAGTGTATATTTCATGCTAATGTATGCGCCTACTACTCTTTATCTCTGCATCACCCAATGGTTGACTATGGCATTAAGTCCGCCAATGTACTGTTTTGTGCATAAAGATTTAAATAAATATTTATGGAAATCTCGAACAAACGGGGCGCGCAGTATGCCATGCTCTATGTATTTAAGTATACTTGATAGGTTTCAACTGCAAATCGTCATTTTATGTGCCTGTTAACAACGCACAAATCGTAATATGAATCGTAAAACTGAACACTCGTACGAAAGGCTTGGAAAATATCGCTAGAAATGTTTTATGTGTTTATGATACTATGTTTAAGTAAACCAAATTACTGCACGTACTTGATGTTTTAAGTCAAAGGATTCTTATTTTATAGTTTTCAAAGAGAACTAGGCATAATATCTGTGTCACGGGCCACTTTACATACATTCATACAACGGACACAAAGAACATCACACACATTTTTGTTCCGTATGGGGATCGAACCTACAATACTTGGCACAGTGGTAATGTTGCGACGATCAGTTCAACAACTACGCCCTCGCAGTCAAAGGAGATTGGTAGTTAAACTGAAAAATAAAAAATATGTTACTCTATGCAACAGATTTCTTTTCAGTTTTACTTACTACAGTACATATATTTGAAAATGTTGGCAGAAAGTTATTACAAACACATTTCGCCAACTATGGTTCCAGATCCCACGTATTAGACGACGAGCTAACTGCCGTCCACCGTAGTTCTAGACTCCGTGCTGCTAATAAGTCTTATGTCGCTATCCGTTCCCCTGACAACGCGTATGCGAAATTTCATGATGATCGGTTGATTAGTCACGGCGTGAAAGCGTAACAAACATACAAACTCACATTCGCATTTATAATATTAGTTAGGAGGTACAAACATTAGGCACCAGTAACAATTTTATTATAAATTTAATTTCAATTGAGGAAACCTGCATGTCATAGTTTTTTCCAGAATGTGCACACCGATTAAGCCATAATCTCCAATTAACTTTCCAGGAAACAAACGTAATTATCGAGGAAACGGGCGTAAGTCAATGTGTGTAGGTGTGGTTGTCACCAGTACCGCGTAAATTGCATTGTAACTAATGAATATGGACGGGTGCGCCTGCAAGCTTGACGTAAATCCTGTCTAGTTACCATACTAACTAACGTAATGAAGTTGTATGAGATTTGCAGGAACTTGCTTGTAAGGTACCGATACATACATACATACTAAAACAAGCTATAATAATATAATGTCCTACTGCTGGGCACGCGCCTCTTCTCAGTGTGAGAAGGGTTAGGCTATAGTCCACTACGCTGGCCCAGTGAGGGTCGACAGATATCACATATCTTCGAGAACATTATAGAGTACTCTTAGACATGCACGTTACCTCACGATTCGACTTCGTTAAAGCGAGCGATAATTAACTTTATCCTTTATTTATGCGAGCGAAAGTGCGGGCATAATTTGTTTATTAACCTCTGAGTCTTCTTCGAAGAGGTTAATAATAATAATATTCTACCACATACACACAACACCATCTAGCCCAAACTAAGCAGAGCTTGTACTATGGGTACTAGACAATGGATAAACATACATATATACTTATTTTTTTTGTAAATACATACACATTATACATAGAAACACCCAGACCAAGACAAACATCCATGTTCATGCATACAAATATTTGTCTTGTGCGGGAATGGAACCCGCGACCTCAGGCGTGGCAGTCGGTTACACTAACCACTACGCCATCGAGGCCGAATAATGAAAATACTATGTGGGTCTGTGTGTCTGTATGTTATCTTATCTTGATCCGGGGGCCAGTCATTGTAGACCGGCGACACTTCGACCCAGTGGGATCTTTTGTGTCGGCCCTGAGGTTTATGTGTCTGTATGTTAGTGACAGGCATAACTGCGGAACCACTGGACCGATTGACTTGTAACTTGGTATGCAGACACCTTGAGGTCATCCCTCCCAAGTTTTGGGCCCTGTGGGTCAAAAGACCCCCGAGATGTAGGAGTCACAAGGTCATAAGGTCTGGGGATAATCACCAACAGAGTGTTTTGGAAGTCCAAGTTAAAAAGTTAAAGTAAAGTAAGTCCAAGTTAAGTTATCCTTTCTAATACTATAAATGCGAATGTGAGTTTATTTGTTTATTTGTTATGCTTTCACACCTATACTACTCGACCAATCATGAAATTTCGCGTACATGTTGTGAGGGGTACAGAAATGGACATAGTGTACCTTTCATCCAGAAAAATGTACTGTTACTAACTCAATCTTACCTACATACACGCGGGCGAAGGCGCCGGCATAATCTAGTAGTTTTGTAAAATCAATTCAGGTTTTAGGTGGCAATCTATTATAATTAGAAACTTATTGTAGCCTATCTAAGCTAACTTACATGTTTTTAAAAGCCTTTTCACGCAAGCCCTTTGTCGCGAGTACCTTTACAAACATTGAAACAACGGACACAAAGAAAACTTAGACTCGGTACGTGTGGGGTCGAACCCACAAAACTCATCGCTCTGTGTGCATCGACGTGGTGACCACTACGCCATACGATTAGTCAACTTTGCCAAAATGTCCTGAAGATGTCTCGCGCAGAGATAAAACATGTGTAGACTTATCCTAGCCACTGCTTGCAGTGTAATAGATTTGATCTCCGCATGGCACAAAAATAGTAAAGTCCGATAATAGGTTATTGTTTCATGGGAGATCTAATGATCAATTTTGACATGCTAATTAACGTAATTGAATAATTTGTATTTTAATTATTTATATTTTAATGATTGATATCTATTAATGAAAAAGAATTAACATGTGCATGTGTATTTATAATGTTTTTTACCTACTATTATTTTTTGTAAATTATCTGCATATTTCGACACACAAGTATTTTGTTGTGAAATAAATAAATAAAATTAAATGAAATACATGGTGATGATATCGCGTCGTCTGTGCGAACCTACTACCCTACCCTACCCTACCCTACGGTTGACTGGTAGAGAAAGCCCTTGGCATTGAGTCCGCCGATGTATTGTTTTATGCATGAAGTTTTTAAATATAATAAATAAAAATTAGAATAATTATGGCAAAAACAAGCGAGAGCACTCTCTAGCAACACCTAGCAATTTAATATTCCTCATTGATGCCTCAACAAGTTCGAACTAGCTACACTTACAGTGCCGCGGAGAACTTGCCTCTTTACGTCGATAAGAATGTTAATAATATATTGGCAAAGTTCTAAAAGTCGGGCTCGAAGTTGCGGCAAAGTTAAATACTTTATATGAGAAGTTACATGCAATATGCGGCGAGCGTCACGTACTTGTATAAACGCACGCCTGTGTATCACTGAAGTGTAGGCAGCAGTGTCGTACCTAGGTTTTCAGAAGGCAAGTCGGTTTTTATAGTCTGTAATAAATAGTATAATGACTGCGACATATATAGTCTCTCTCTATATCCACAAGGGGGTAGGCAGATGCTTATAAAAGGCCACTAGAAGCTAAGAAAACAATTTCATTCACAATTATTCTGCTGCTCTAAAAATAATTACTATTCCTGTGTCTTTACAAATATTCATACAACGGACTCAAAGAACACCCAAACTCAATACAAATATTTTCATACCGCACAAATTTTTGTCCCGTGACAGAAAAATCCGTTTGTCCGACGCGGGCTTTCAACATTTACCCTACTAGCTTTTGCTCAAGGCTTCGTTCGCCTGAAAGTAGGTTAGGTTATGTTGGTAACAGTACCTTTACTTTGTTACTCGTTGGCAATATAGCTTTCTAATAATGGCATGATTTTTTAAATCGGTTGAGTAGTTTTTGAGTTAAACCCTTACAAACCAACAAACAAAAATATTATTTTTCTTCTTTATAATATTAGTAAAGACTGTCATACGAATGATATTTAATGACATTAAAATGCAACATTATATAATTTCCAATCATTCGAATTCTACCATTTTCCTTATGCCTTTACTAAAACATACTTTATACAAGAATAACAAGTATAAAGTATATTATATACGACAACCGTTTAAAGTTATGTCGTTAAGATCGTTGGTTTCATGGCTCCATAATTGACTTATGTGAGAGCGAACAGAATTTTGCATATTAAACTAGCAATAATCCTGGGTATATTAAGTATATGATGAGATGCAGAGATTCAAATCGAAAAAGTGTCCACACTAAGAGTAGTGAGCTCACACATAGTGTTATATTTTCAATGTGTATGAATGTGATAATAGTACATTTATAATTCACACATCATATTGGCATTATGTTTGAGATGACAACTTGACGTCCAGAAAGGTGACCATATTAAAACGTAATAGGGCGCATTTATGATTTAAATCTTTGACGTTATAGACTATGCTTTAGCTTAGTATGCATTATTAGAAGCAGACTTAAAAGTGATCATCTGATCACTTATCTATGTCTCTAGGTACTACCAGCTGCCTCGATGGCGCAGATGTAGTAAATTCGACTGTTGTATATAAAGTCACGGGCTTTAGTCCCGGGTCAAGCCAATAAGGACTTCTCAATTGTATCTCAGAGTTAGAAAATTCTTGGTGTTGCACAACACCATGTCTGGGTTAATACGTAAAGTTGGTCTTGCATCCGATCTCTCTCCGGTCGTGTTGAATTGCCGTTGCATCGGCTGAGAGTGAGGGAATAGGGATTGCACTTGCGTTTGTAGTCTAAAATAGCGCCTACGCATATATAACTCTGTTTTGTACCAAACTCTGGAGAATCACGTTATTTTAATCAATTGCGTTAAGAAAAAAATTTAACTGATAGGGCGATAATATTGCGTGAACTGTAACTCTGAGGAGTACTAAACAGAACCACTCAGTCTACCCTGATACAAATATTTTCCAAATATAAATAAACAGTAACCTTCCCGACTTGGGAATTGAACCTACGACTTCGCAGTACACAAATTTATGCTATTATTATCCTTCTGTGTACTTCTGACGCGTGTGCTTGACCTTCATGATGATCGGTCGAGTAGTTTAGGCGTGAAAGCGTAACAAACATACTCACATTCGCATTTAGTTAGGATTCCAAGAATGTAAAAGTGTTTTCAATAAATGTTATATCAATTCTGAGTGCTGTCAATATGGTGGTAGACACATTTAAGTTATTTCGCTACGATTTTATTCAAACTGTCACTGCGAACGAGGCGCGCTTGTGAAACTGACATCTTTCTTATATTTATAAAATATTCTGTTCAAAATTGGTATTTTAAACGACTATATGGAAAATAGTTTGTAGCGAAAGAGGTCGTATATTTTCGAATTATTATTCAGTTATTGAAATTAAACTACTATATACGGATTTTATCGCGTTCTTTATTTAACACTGTACCTATTACATAATTTTGTAAACTGTTACACTACTACTACTATTAAATTTTACTAATTTATAAGCTAATATAATTATTACTTAACAGGAAAACCCAAAAATATTTTGTTGGCTCGACCCGCAATTCGAATACGAGAGCTCATGGACAGCAGTCGCATTTACTACCGCTGTGTCATGGAAGCAGTCTCTATCAGTAATAAAGAATTCGGTCGCAGAGTCATACGACTTTGATGTTTTATTCCGTACCAGTCAGAAATCACTAACACGCCGCATACACAAAAAGGACCAAAAAAGCTATTTAAACTTTGCCTAAAAGCCGAACCACTATACCTACTCAGTGCGTATACAGAACCTCCGTCACACCTCACCACTAAGAGACATAAAGCAAATATCGAACCCAATTAGGTCGCGCACAAAATGGCGGCTCTGGTGTTCACTATTTATTTTGTGTCCCGCTTTTTACCTTCGTTTGCTCTCACTCTATAAATGTCAGATGTATAGTGTGCTGAATTAATGAACTGTACTTCAGTAGCAGAGATAGCTTAGAGGTTGTTGGACTGCCAAAGTGTCGAGTTCGATCCTAAGGCCACGCACCTCAGACTTCACGAAATTATGTTCGTATTAATTAGTTAATAGTTGCCCGCTTTAACGGTGAAGTTAATGATAGTAAGGAAATGTGCATGAATGAGAGTTCTCCATAATATCAATAAAATGCAAAGATATGTGAAGTCTGCCAAACCGCACTGGGCCAGCGTAGTGGATTTTGGCCTAACCCTTCTCACAATAAGAAGCGGACCGTATCCATCACTGGACTTCTTCTTCTACCTTGAATACTGGGATGATAATATTATTGTTAATACTTGAGTATAGTTTAGTTACTGTGAGCAGCGATAGCTCAGTGGGGAGACCAACAGACTGCAATGCAGAGGGTCTCGGGTTCGAATCCACGTCGCGCACCTCTGACTTTCGGAAGTTATATGACTTTTCGAAATTATGTGCGTATTGATTGACAATTATCGCCTGCTCCGTGCCTCGGACAGCACGTTAAGCCGTTGGTCCCGACTGCCATGAACATCTATGGCAGTCGTTATTGGGAAAGTCGACACAAAAGATCCCACTGGGTCGAAGTGTCGCCGGTCTTTACTGACTGGCCCCCACACAAGATAAGATAAGATAGTGTAGTTAGCTAACAAGCTTATAGATCTTTGATATGATCTCATATTTGCCAAAAAAACAAAACAGACAAAGCAATTATGCAAAACTTCTATGCAATACGAGTCGCCTTTGTATCTGCAAATTAAAATTCGATGCAACTATTTTTAAATAAGGTCTTTCTTGTATCGAGATTTTAATACTACGGAGAGTCGAAATTAAATACCTGCAATAAATACTTCAGGATGATGTAGTACGCATTAAGTAATACAGTTAAGAATTAAACAACTTAACTGAAAAGGAAAACCGTTATAGATCTTAACGTTTTTATAATATTCCAAATTGAAAAAATTCCGAATAGATTATATTTATTTTTAAAAGGTCTTTTGATTAGCATATCAATTTAGAAACACAAATATAACTTTGATCTGGCTTCCTAAAAGCGAAAACGTTGAATGACAGTTTCGGTCAACAAAAATTCATTTTTAAACCGTAACCCTTACCGTGAACAAGGATGTAGGCATCCCTAATGTCAACCCCTTGTCTAAAATAATATGGCTGCCACGGACTAGCTATAAACCGCTGTGTTAGATTGGTGGAGCGTGAAGCGACCTCAGTATGTTGTGTAAGCATTGACACGATTTTTCATCTCGCTACTACACTGCGCCAAGTGTTGTTGGTTCCATCCCCAAATGTCGCCTAACTAACGCTGAATTTGTTTGTTTGTTACACTTTCACACCTTAACTACTTTATCAATCATTATAAAATTTCGCATACTCATTTTCAGGGATACAGAAAAGGACATAGGGTGCCTTACATGGATAATAAGTAGTATTCTTGAGCGAAGCCGCGGCAATAGCTAAACTAAAATAAATGTAAAGGCACCAAAGATTATTAATTACAAAGTAGGAATAAATATTCTACAGCGTGCATGTTTACGAGGTCACTACCTATGTTGTAGCTTGCTCATTCTAGAAAGGTAGACTTTGCTTTGAGAACCGTTCAACGAAATTAGGATAAAGGGGTGTAATAATATCGGTCGTGTATATAAACTGTCCCACGGCTGGACACGAGCATATTCTCAATGTGAGAAGAATGTAATGGAATGAAAGAATGTAAATGTAATGTGCAAGTTGGCACATTCATATCTTCGAGAACATTATGTAGAAATTTCAGACACGCAGGTTTTATAAAGCAATTTCATACGAGCAGCTGTTCGCTCAATGCTCTGCTTATCACCAAGTGTTCTTTCTATAGTTGACCAATGATGTTGTGAGGTCAGAGTACAACGTACATATATCAGGCTCCTTGTGACGTCACATAAATGATGTATGGCACATTTTGACGAGGCTCGGAGGGTCTTGACGCTTGGACAAAGATTGGCTCGAAGCAGCTCTGTTCTGATTGATTGATGTTAGTTTTACTTAAGAGTTCTGGATATGGATCAGTTTATTGTTTTATAGTTCCGTGTGTACGTTTCTGGTATTTTTGGACGTAGTCAGATATAACAAAATATATTGATGTGAAACTACTTACAACGGCTGAAGTGCTACTGAAACGTCGGGGGAAGTATAAATAGTAAGTATCTAGTTTCACCCACGTTTATGATTAGGTACTGCGCTGCTCTCGTGGCTCGTAGCGCGATATTATATTATAGCCTATGTCACTTCTAGAGAAAGAAGCTTTATAATGTGAAAGATTTGTTTTTAATCAGTCCTGTAGTTATTGGGTTTATTTATATTATACGAACATACAAAAATACAAAAATAATGGGGTCTGTAGATAAAACAGTTCTAGAGGTCACGAATTTGAGTTCAAGAGAGAGGATTAGATAGAGCCGTGTCTGAAATGAGTTCAGTAGATGTCAATAGACTCGCCCTATTACGTGAGTGCGAAAACCAACTTATACCTCTGCCTACTTTTCCGGGATAAAGTTTTGTTTCTTTTTTTGTATTTAGAAATATAACTCCCAGACTAATACTTGCGCGTCGCGGGATACTTTACAAACATTTAAACGTATATAAAGAACATCTAGATCTGGAACAACTATTTATGGATCATACAAATTGTTGTTGTGGTGTTCGAACCCACAACACTCGGCGCAGCGGTAGTGAGGAGGCGACCACTTAAACCACTACGCCATCTGTGAAGACGTCGTGGCGTAGGTCTCTACTACTCCTACACTCTCTAGGACATATGCGTGCGACGATGGCACCACGATCTTACTATTATTCTCCCTAAAACAATAGACATGTTATTATTTTAAAGTTAAACATACAAAAGCCACCAGCCCGCATAATATTCGGACATTAATAATTATTTTGTAGTTAAAGAGCTAATATTATTTTAGTTGTATACAGGGTGTCCGGTAATTAATGGATAACCTGGAAATGTCTTATAGTGGAACTGATGGCCGTTCAGAAAAAATATGGAAAGAAATCTATCCTAACTACTACCTGATATATGTTTTCTTTTTAATTACTATGTATAACTTTCTTGTATACTACGACCATAAATGAATGAAATCCATCGGTTTTTTGTTGTTTTATTATTAAACACTAATTATTCTAATAGATAGACAGTCAAAAGTATGCTATGCTAATATAGCTTGCACTTTTTAATATATTCTTTTTTTTAATGTTTTTATTAATTTTTTTTCATTTTTCTGAACGTCCTTCAGTTCTACTATAAGACATTTCAAGGTTATCCATTAATTACCGTACACCCTGTATATGTCCCTACCTATATGAATTGTAGGTTATAACCAGGAAACGATATAGCTTCTACTCCCAACAACATCTCTATATTATTATTATTATTCAGAGTGATAACTGAGTTTATGAACATTAACTAACAGAGCATGCGACGTGCTTTTAAATGCAAATGATATGTAAATACACTGAAGCGATCTGATTACTTTGACATAAACTTTGTACAAGATTGTGTATTATGTAGCAGATGAAGTATTCAATCTTACTAATTACGAAATGTCTAGTTATATATCAAAACCATGTTAATAATGTATACAGTAATACCTTTTAACCACCACCGCGTTTTACTGCTGATATAGAATATTCCTGTCCATATCTTTTCTGATTAAAATTAAATGTACCGTTTTTGTCATGAAATGGTTTAAGATATATACCTACTAGCGCTGCCTTCCGGCTTTGCAAGGGTAGGGCAAAAATTAACAAATTATACATCGAAACTTTCTTCTAACTTCTAACTTCAAACAATCAGTACAGTAGTTTTTGAGTTTATCGCGAACAGACAGACAGACAAACAGACGCGGCGGGGGAGTTTTTTTACAAAAAATAGCGATTACTGGGTATAGCATTAGGTATCATATTTTTATTCCTAACCTATAGATGTGTTTTAGAAGATCATGATCTGACGTAACAGCCATCAAGAACAAGAACAAGAACAAGAACATTTATTTGCAAGAAACATGGTTACATGAAAGTTGTTAATAGCAGTTTCATTTATTGATAGCACAGCATGTATCACCGTATAACGGCATGCAAATTTATTTTTGTGGTTTTTTACGGCCACAGATATTTTAAATTTATATAATAACATGAGTCTATACACAAATATATTTTTTAACATAACACACTAATGAAATTAATTAAATAATAATAGACAACTAATCTTTTAGGCATACATGCTAGTCCCTATCATATTACACAAATATTATTTTTTAAATCTAACACATTATAACCAAATAAATAAATAATTATTGAAATACATTGTTTTAAGGTCATCCATGCTAGTATTTACGATATCAATCAAATTAATTGTTTGAACATAATAAATAAAATAAAATAAATCAACAAAATAATTAAAATTCACATTTTTTTATGTCATACATCATAAATTCAGATACACTATAAAAACATTTATCAATAAGCCATTTCTTTAACGTATATTCAAAACGTGTTAAATTGAGTTCTCGTATGGATTTCGGCAATTTGTTGTAGACTTTAATGCTCATATAGCCACAATTTCTTTTATATAAATTCGTTGATATCGATGGAATATCCAATTTAGTTGGATCTCTGGACAAAAACCTTTTATGCTCAATTTGCTTTTTAAATAGATTCGGGTGCTTTTTTACAAATACTGCAATTTCAAAAATATAAATGGATGTTAAAGATAATAATTTAAGTTTTTTAAAGAGAGGTCTACGTGAATCCAATGGCCCTGCACCACATATTGCTCGGACACATTTTTTCTGCGATACGAATACTTTATTTACCTCCGTTGAATTGCCCCATAATAAAATACCATACCTTAACACCGAACATACATAGCCATGATACGCCATTAAGGCTGTTTTTTCACATGATAATAGTCGAATTTTTTTTAAAGCGAACACAAATCTATTGACACGAGTACAAATACTTTTTACATGTGCCTTCCAGTTACAGTTTTTGTCTAAAACTATACCCAGAAATTGTGTGTCGTTTACTTCTTGTATTTCATGACCTTGAAAGGATATTTTTAAGTCTCTAGTAACGCTATTGTAATTTCGAAACTGCATAATTTTTGTTTTTGTTAAATTGGCAGTAAGATTGTTTTGCGCCAGCCATTTTGTTACATGTTCTATAGTTATTAGTGTTTGGTTATAAATATTATCATTATTTAGGTTATCATTTGAGACAACTACCGATATGTCATCAGCAAACAGTGTGCATTTATAATCGGTGACTCTTGGAATGTCATTGATATATATTAAGAAGAGAAGAGGTCCTAATACACTTCCCTGTGGGACTCCAAAGTTATTTGTCAAAAAAGAAGATTTATGAGTGTTTTGATGTAAGTTTGATGATTTAATATCAGTACGGGTAATTTCAACACACTGTTTACGGTTTTTTAAGTAGCTTTCTATCCACTGAAGTGCATTTCCTCGTATGCCGTAAAGATCACATTTCCGTAGCAAGATTTGATGATCCACAAAATCGAACGCACTTGACATATCAAAAAAGATAGCTGTTGGACGCTTTCTCCTGTCAAGAAGCTCTGTTATGGTTTTAATTAATGAAAAGGCTGCAAGTGTCGTGGATTTGTTTTTTTGGAACCCGTTTTGTTCCACTGCAAGAATATTATGTTTATTTAAGAAGCTAATTAAACGGCTGTACATTACTTTTTCAAAAATTTTTGATATAACTGGGATCAATGTGATGGGTCGATAATTACTTACTATCTCTTTGTTATCTTTTTTATGTAAAGGTTTTACAATCGAAATCTTTAATTTATCAGGGTATATGCCTTGACAAAATGATAAATTAATTATATGGCACAGTATCAATGCTATTTCGTTACAACACCTTTTAATAATTTTTGTACATATTTTATCCCAACCAACAGCGTTAGTGTCATTTAAAGACTTTATTACTTTTATGATCTCACTTTCAGTGCAAGGTAACAAAAACATTGTAGCATCTACAGAATCAATTAATTTATAGTTGGGTATATTTTTATTTTGGGTGTTGGTTTTGGATATGTAAGATTTATTGAATATATTTGCTATGTCTGTTGGGTCTTGTACAATACTTCCGTTATAGGTTAGTCGGCTTATTTCTTGGTGACCTGTCACATTATCCACTCTTTTGTCAATTACATCCCAAGTAGCCTTACACTTGTTTTTGGACATAGAAATATAACTTCGATTTACATTTTTTCTTGAATTTATAATACATTTTCTTAATAGTTTTTTGTACTTTAAATAATTTGATGTATTTACATCATTCAAATCTCTGTAACATTGATATCTTAGTTTTCTTTTTGTAATTGTTGATACCTTAATGCCTTTTGTGATCCATCTTGGGCTTGTTATATTTGTTTTAATTTTAACGTTAATTACTGGAAAACACAAGTTGTAGTACAATAAAAAAGTTGTTTAGAGTCCTAGACGTTTTGTTAAATGGCAGATTCTAAAACTTGGCAGCAACATAATACCATGTATGTAAGTTAATAAGAACATGATGTTATTACTTCCCGCGACGTTCGTTAGAGATATCAAAGGAATGTTATATTAAAATTAATTATTTATTAATAACATACAAAGGTACCACGCTAGTATCTCAGAAGAGATATCAGATGTATGTAACACCCACATTTCGTCAACTATGGTTTTAAGTTTGACGTAGGAATACGCCTACTTCTTCACTTTTTTTAAGACATCGCCCGCACTAGAATTAGATCCTTTGTCGCAGGGAACTTTACAAACATTCAAACAACGGACACAAAGAACACCCAGACTCGGAACAACCGTTTGTGGATCACACAAAGTTTTAGCCCGTGTGGGATTCGAATCCACAACACTCGGCGCAGTGGCAATGACGAGGCAACCACTTTAACCACTACGCCATCTGTTTAGCTTACTTCGCCGTCAGCGTGTTACTACTTAGAATTTCTTGATAAAAAAATCCAATAATACTTTGCCCAAATCGGCAATAGCACAACCCAAGTCTTTGTGAACAGCAGCATTCACTACCGCTGCGATGTTAAGGCAGTCGTTTGGAATTATGTAGTGACACGGATGATATAGTCACAGATGGCTGACGTAATACGAGGCGCAGAAAGAGATACACTTACACAAGATGCGTGCGCACAGCGAGCGAGGATCGTGAAGGGCGCAGTGCCGCAATACAGTCATTGACATTCGGCTGACTTAACTAAGCCCAAATCACTTATGTACTTATAAAGCGTGTTATAGTAAAACGTGTTCGAATTTTAGGGATGTAAAGAATTGATGACTAGCTTTTGCCCGTGGCTTCGATCGCTAAATAACATACATATGTATAATATATTATGTTAAGCGATTTAATAGTAAAAGAATTTAAAAATCAGTTGTGTAGCTTTTGATTGAAACCATTACAAACAAACATACAAATAATCAACTATCCTATTTATCATATGAGTATAGATAAATAGCACCATAAGCGAGAAACAATATTTTGATGGTCATCCTAATTTGCTTTCTTTGTTGTTGATACACAATTTGCTGCTATTAAGAATTTCTTTACATGACTACCTAAAACACTTCGTCCGACCCAGTAATCGAACCTGAGACAGCAAAGCAGTCACATTCACTACCACTGCG
Organism: Catocala nupta; assembly: GCA_963675205.1. NCBI lineage: Eukaryota > Metazoa > Arthropoda > Insecta > Lepidoptera > Erebidae > Catocala > Catocala nupta. The sequence goes on from OY776105.1 coordinate 4,533,490, forward strand.
CCAAAGCATTAAGGTCAGCCAAAAGGAACTATATACTATAGCGTCGAACTAAACTCAAAATAGAATTAGTACTAACTTTTCTCTGAGTATTTTATTTAGTTCAAGTGCTTCTTGTGACGTAATACACATACATATAAATATACTAATAGGACATTATAATATATCACACCACAAAACGCAAATCTTCAAAACAGACATTAGCGAAGTACTTAACTTAATGTAAAGGCCCATTTACATAGTTAAATATAGAGCCATCACTGTCTTATTTGGCGAGAAGAAAAAGAATAGCAAGTCCCTTGCTTTAGCAATATTGCCTCGTGTAAAGGAGTCTTTACGAAACGTATAGAAAACAAGATTGTATACTTCAGTGTGATAAACTTTAAGAGTTAACTTAATGAGAAAATGTTTTATCAGAAACTGTACTACATACTCGTATTTGTGGTAGGCTTCTACACATAATGTTTTAAAAACACTGTATATTCCGTATTTATATACGTTGTTATGGCTTTTAGGTGGCATATCAAGAGTTTCTTACTATTAATACTTAACTTCTAGGCGGCGTGTCGAGATGAAACATGCACCAAATTTTAAGTTAGACCTCCAGCAATACAGCTGTGAAAGCCACATTCAATTTCATGCAGTCGTTTTTGCGTGTTGCGTATACAAACACAAAGACAGATAGACAATCCTGCAACACTTTATATATTTTACTATAAAGTGTTGCAGGATTGGTATTGGGTGGCTGCATGTATAATATATATATACATATATATATATATATATATATATATATATATATATATATGGCTTATAATTTAATTAATAGTTTAATTTCTAATACTATTACCATTCCACTACCAAAATCACTGAAGCGCTAATAAAATAAATGACCTTTGGCTATCGTAAAATAAAATGGCTCTTAGAGATTTAAATTAAATTTTAAATGGGATCCGCGGCCAAATTGGAGTCCAAATGAAGACTAAATTATAGTAGTAAAACTTTTGATGTCTACAGAAATAATTAAAAAAGCAAGCAACGATAGCCTAGTGGGAGACCGTTGCACTGCAACGCACGGTTTCGAGTTCGATCCCAAGACGCACCCAATACTTGATCTTTCAAAGTTATGCGTGTATTAAAATAGTTAATTATCGCTCGCTTTAACGGTAAAGGCAAACATTGTGAGAAAGCGTGCATATCGGAGAGTTCTCTATAATGTTCTCGAAGATATGTAAAGTCTGCCAAACCGTACAAGGTTAGCGTGGTAGACTATGACCTTACGTTTCTCACACCAAGAAAAGGCCCGTGTAAAGTTGTGAGACAGTTTAATACAGGGCTGATATAGTATAATTGGTTATACGAGGGACACACTGAAGGAGAGTCTTAAGTAATTGCTCTTCATTCCAAATATCTAATACAAGTAGGACTTTAATATTTGACTTAACTATCCAAGATGACGTAATGGCTTAAGCAGTCGCCTCTTCATCTGCGTCAAGTTGTAGGTTCGATGGCTTGGGACAAAAACGTTTGCGTGATCCACAAACAGTTGCTCCGAGTCTGTTTACTAAATTTACATTTATGCTAGTTGCTAGGTTTAGGCAAAAGTTTGAACCTATGAGAATTTTCGTAAAGTTCCCCGCGACACCGGAGTCATTACTAGTGTGGAGGATTTTATTAAATCAAATCCAAAATTTGTATAGCAGTATCAAATGACAACGGATCATACCCCTTTCTCCTCGAGACTTCTAAAACAGTCACAAATATAAAAAATCACTTATATTGCGCCAATCCCTTAAAAATAAAAACGAACCGTACCGTAAAAATGTCAACCGACCCACAAACTCGTTGATTTTTTGACAAAGTCGTGATTATTTCCGAATATTTCCAGTCAACTAAATCGCTGATACTCGAACACGTTCATCGCGTCATACAACTCAGTGATTAGATGGTATTCGTGATTGCGTCAACGACGAAAATCAAACTCAATCTTTGATCTTTGTCTCTAAAAATTATATTCTTAAAAATAAGGTTGAGATAAATCCTTGGCGCAATTTTATCTAACTAATTTTATAAATGCGAATGTCAGTTTGATTATTTGCTACATTTTAACGCCTTATCTACTCATTATTATCACATCACTTATCAAGAAAACGGAAAAGGACATAGGGTCACCTCTCATCCATGTGTCCTCTGTACCCCTGCCAAAGTGTATGCGAATTTTCATGATCATAGGTCGAGACAGCGTGGAAGCGTAACAAACAAATTCACATTTGCAATTATAATATTAGTTAGGATTCGCAGAATATTAAGTTATTATTCTGCACAATCACATTTCAATTTTATTTACAATTAACTTATTTTCTAATAAACATCAACACAAATGAGAAAAAGAATAAAAAACAAATTGTATTGTTATGAATCCAGTCGTAAATAATTGTTAATGGAAAAGAGTGGCCTAGAGTATCTTGCCTGATTCTTTTCATGAGAGCTTTCCTCTTAGAACTGGCTTTTCAAGGCTTTTTTATTTTCTACTTTGACTTACAATTCTAACTAATATTATAAATACTAATAAATAAATAAATATTCTATCACATACACACAACAACATCTAGCCCAAACTAAGCAGATCTTTTACTATGGGTACTAGACAATGGATAAACATAAATATATACTTTTTTTTGTAAATACATACATATTATACATAGAAACACCCAGTCCAAGACAAACATCCATGTTCATGAACACAAATGTTTGACTTGTCCGGGAATCGAACCCGCGACCTCAGGCGTAGCAGTCGGTTACACTAACCACTACGCCATCGAGGCCGACAACTTTGTTACACTTTCACGCCTTAACTACTCAACCAATCATAATAAAATTATGCATACACTTTGTTCCGGGCACATAAAAGGAAATAGGGTACCTTCTATCCAGGAAAAAGTACTGTTCTCGAGGGATGGAAATTTGCGCACTCATATTTTGTAAAAGTTATATCTATCATTTACAAAATATGTGTGTGCAAAGGTATAACTCTCTAAAGACGTACAAGCAATTTTATATTTATTGGCACAAGGCTAATGGAGTAAATTGAATCATCTACCTCTGCCCTTTCCAGTGCTAGCATCACTCGGCGATGTTGACTTTTCCAACAGCCATTAGGAAGTTGTGTTTGTGTAGGCGAGGGCGACGTGTGTGAAATGTTAGGCACATATTTGACTGAGTTGCATTTGAATTTGGATCTGTGTTGTACACGTCAAAGGTGATTGATCAGAGTGTTTGGATATACAGAATAACAGAAAGGTGTTCTCTAAATGGCATTTTAAGACTAAGTCGCTGTCCGCGTCTGTCTTTTTGGTTGTCCTATTAGTTCTTCTAAATTACGCTATATAATATTATATTTGGATGCAACTTTCACTATCGTTGAAAGAATTTGTCCGGAAGTTTCGTTACTACTACGCTACATGGAAGGCTTAGTAGGTTCAAGTGGTCGCTTCGCCACTGCCATTGCGCGGAGTATTTAGGGCTTAAATCCCACACGGAACAAACATTTGTGTGATCCATAAATCTTTGTTTAGAGTCTAGATGTTCTTTGTGTTTTAATAAAGTCATACAAGAATTATTTCTAGTTCCGATATATCTTTTCTAAAATATATTCGTGTTTAGTTTATATATAATTGAGAAAAGTCATACATTTTTAATCAATTCGTCATAAATTATTACCCAGGAGAAACCCTATAAGATACATTTAAATAATAATAACATCAGCCCTGATTTGTCCTGAGATTTGTGTTTGTAACGGCCAACTGTACATTGTGTGTTTTATACAACACTTACAAAATGTCAGAAAAGTCACTTTAGTAATTTCTGAATGACGTTGAGTAAATAAGGTCAGTGAAAAGGTTCAGAAATGTGTCTCGTCACTTGGGATTTATAAAATGTTTCTTTGTCACGTCTGAGTGGAAGCTGAAGGCTTTCAAATAAGCCCATTTCTACCGAATTGTGTGTTATTGATATTTTTATCGTATGATTTATTTCTTAGACTGTCAGAAATGTCACCTGTGTAGATTTCGCCACAAGCTAGGGAAAGCATATTGTCGTCTAGCGAAAATATTGTCTTACGTTATCACGATAATGATAAACATAAATATCTTCGTATTAATTTCCACGTCACTATGGCTGCTGAAAAGCAATCGAAGCGTCGGGGAAAGGGTAAACTGTGACTGAGGCAAGTGTGACTTAAATCGATCAGTATAATTGTTTTGGTTGAAATAAATCTGTTCTGTTTTGTAAATAATGTGATTAAATTTTTTTAAGTCTCCATTAATATATAATATATATAATATAATATTATTTATATTAACAATAAATTAAGTAAAAAATATAATAACCTTTCGAAGGTAGACGATTGTCACACTTTCACATTTCTGGGGCAAGTGTAACAGTTAACCTTTTTTTGCTATGGCTCGTTCTTCAACGCCTGTAGTTTGCTACTAAATTTGTCGAAATGTATGTGAACATCTTATTTTATCACTAATATTAATGATCTTAAGGTCAACCTTTGCTCAATCGATTTTTTTGTAAACCTGGGGTAACTGTGACGGTGTTGTACAAAATCGCGTCTGTCGATAAAACAGTCAACACTATGGACGTCAAAACAAAACAGCACGGCAGTTTAAAAGTTCGAGCATTGTGGTATAGATGGCAATTTAACAAATAATGTGCATTGGGCGCGCAATTTCAATTCGTCACACGTCCCCCAGTGTCACACTTGCCTCGGTTCACCTTAATTTCAATAATTTAATTGGTAGTAACTATAATATATGTAGTTTAAAAGTAGTAATTTTAATAGATCAAAAATTATGTAATAATAGTGTTTTAAAATAAACAACGCGATAAAATACGTATAAAATAGTTTAATATCAGTGCAGTGAAAAATTTGTGGTGCTGCTATTCCTGAAATTATTTAATATATCTACTCAACACAAAACTAGAACTCCCCACATAGCAAGTTACTAATTCAAAGTAAGGCATTAGAATCTCGAAATGTTGCGCATAGCGCAGGTCTTAAGAGACTCGTAGAAATTTCAGCGCACATTAACATAACGACGTATCATTAAAGGGGTAAACAGCACATAATTATACTTCAGCGTCGTTCTGTATTACAGTTTAAAGTCGTCACTGTACTGTTGTAAAATGTAATTGGATTTCGTAAATTTTGATTCAGAAGAAGCCAGCTATTCTGTTCTCGAATATTTCGAATATCTCGGTGCCACAGCGGTATGTAATGCGAGTCGAAGAATCGAATACTCGTAATATCGGCCAGGTAGATTTTATTTAAAAGACAACTCCCGCCTAAGTAATAATTCCTGTGACGTGGGAGACATTACAAACATTAAAACAACGGACACTAAGAACACCCAGACCTGGAACAACCATATATGGATTACACAAATTATTGTCCTGTGTGGGGATCGAACCCACATCACTCGGCGCAGTGGCAGTGGCGATGCGATCACTTAAACACTATGCCAGTGCAGTCAAGATTCCCACGTTAAGCTTTGTTGTTCCTGTCAAGGTATTCTCAGTAGCACCACGGAGTCTGGAACTATTTGCGTGGCAAGCCCCTATTACGGGGACTCGAAACCACATAAGCATGTAGTGTATGATTCATAGCTGTTTGTGGTTTGGGCATGTAGAAAGAATGCACGAGAAAAAAAAAGACTGTCTAAGATAGTTTATAAGGCTAGTTTGAATGGAACAGTCGCAAGGGAAAGACCTAGGCGATCGTTTCTCAATCAGATCGGCAACGTTCTGAACAAAGGCCGGGTTAAGAGGTCCTTAAACCGGCGAGCGTGTATGAGGAATGTGAATGAAGTCAGAGAAGTATGTCAGGGTCGTAGCAAATGTCAATCTGTAGTCTTCTTGCCTACCCTCCTGGGAAACAGGCGTCAATCTATGTATGTATGTCATAGCTGGTGAATTGTGTGTGATAGCACCCACATTACGCCTACCCCTCCGGGAAATGGGCGTAAGACTATTGTAGCAAGTATGTTGAGCAGGCTTGTACTTACTGCTGACTCGTAGATGTTGTTGAATAAAATCACACAAAGTTCACCGTAATCAGTTGTTAGCAATTATAGGTAGAATATAATTATTATATAGAAATATTTAGTTAAATGTAGCGATGTAGAAGCATTATTTGAATATGTTTAATTGTATCCGTTATTTTCTGTTGGCAACAATTATTTTTCTCGACTGCCCCACTAATAGTGGGGCAGTGGTGGTTTATACTATCAAGCATAGTGGGCCACTATGCTTGATAGTATAAAACTAACGCGCGGAACTATAACGGGCAGTCGTGCGTTGTGTGGCGATCGGATAAGTTTGTGAAGTAAAAGTATATTAAGTGGCGGATATTGCATTGAAATAAATCAGGTATGCATATTGTGTAACTATGTAAACTATTAATATAAAATATGATTATGTTACAATAATATTAAAGAAAATAAATACTTGAGAACTGATTCTGGAGTTTTCCTTACAATTCAGAAGTGGGATAGACGGGTCATTTTTTTTCAAAAGGCACTCGTTTATCCCAGCCCACGTGCAAATTTAACTTTTATGAACAAATAAAAGAAAATATATACATTTCGTTCAGAATTGGTTCTCAACATTTGACTTGTCACGCATTGTATGGGGTATTGCAATATAGTCGATTTCAATACAACAAAATCAAAAGGTATACAAATGGTTCATTGACATGACCATAGACATTTTAGTGATGTCCAAGTGTAGCATCAATTGTAAAACAATTTACTTATTTGAATTTAAAAAAGTTGATATCCGCTTTTGACCAAACAGAATATAGTAGATCGATACATACAGTAAAAAAAAAAATGCAAGGTAGGTGCATAATTTTACATTGTTAAAGAATAACCTAGGGGATAGGATTAGTAATTATTACTGACAGATTAATTTAAATTCCTACAAATTATAGATATTTTGGCATCTGACATATAACCTCACTTTTCGTCTAAGATTTTTTAAATCAAACAATTATTTATTAATCGAACGCCAAATACTTTAAAAAATATTAAAGTATCGTGTGAAAACGTTGAAAATATGGATAATTGTTACTTATTCCATGTAGTGAGTAATTGTGATAAATTTAACAGATTTAACATCAATTTGGTTTGTTTATATTTCCGTCCTGATGGGTTGAAGTCAACTACGACACTCGTGTTTGTTTGTTTTTCGTCTAGATTATGAGACTTACAGATAAGTGTGTTGGATGCTAGGTGGACTCGTTGTGTCGGCGTCGTAGGTTGGCTTGGCCAAGGCACTCCCTGGTAGCTAACTATTGGCAAGCGACGTATTTACTTGATGATGTACTGTATACTTATGGATATGTAGCATTATTGCGGTTGATGAGGTTGAATTTGGCTGGGGCACTCCTCGGTATTTCTCCTCTCGGCACTGTTTATATCCAGCCAGAGCTACTGTCTGGGGATGTGTTATCAGGTGCAATCTGCTATATGTCCATCAAAAATGGTATTAAGAAGAGGAATGACTTGTTAATGCTTTTGCCCATATTGGTGCGCTATGTTTATATGCACTATACTGACATACAGATTGAAGGTATCATTATTAATATACTATTACTTTTATTTTCAATCGATACCTACAATATTAAAACACAATGAAACTATATACTATCTTAAAGATTAAAGCTTTCATGGATGAGCTGAATTCATGGTCAAAGTCAATATCATTTATTCATTTAGTTCACAAAGATAAGATAAAACTTTATTCATAGATAAAGTTAGCCTAGGTTTACTTACAATGTTGTTCTGTTTTAATATATGTTCTAAATATGTGTGCACAGCATGTTTAAAACAGATACAATATAGTACAGTTAAACATATTTACACTATTAATCATATTTGACTATATTAACTTAGAACATTAGCAAATTAATGTATAAATAAGAAGAAAAATATTGTTTAACTTCAACATATAAAATTGGCGGTAATCCGATAAAAATTATTTAGCTCCCGTGCTAGTCAAATTGTGTTACGGCGAGGTAAGGATTCTCACTCTAGAAATACCAACTGTAAGTTAATTGAGTAAGGACAGTTTTGTAATATTGATTGTAATATTTAAGCGAACAAAAACATGCACGATATCTACTAATGAGTTTGGTGTGAACAGGTTGTATATCTACAAATAACAGATAATTTTGAAGAACGATTGTTAAGCATAGTTAAACTATTTTAAAATAACGTAATTGATAAAATATAATGTTTATGTCAATGCAGACATGATTTGGTATTTATATGAATTTTGTTTATGGTAATATATAATGTATTATATAAAAAATAAGCATTATATAAGTAAACTATAATAAATTTGAATAGCTTTAATAGTTTTAATAATTTTATTAGCTTAAAATTAGTAAAGGTCAATAAAATTACTGAGGCTACATTCAGGTTAGTTGCTAGGTTCAGGCAAAGGTTTGGCCCTATGAGAAGAAACCTGCAAGACACGATATTTGAGCGCCTCACGTTAGTTAGTTAGTTGGACGTGTGTTATCCGCACTTAGCCACGCAATTGGGCCATTGTGCGTAAGTGACCGACGCGAAAAGTTGTTCGGTTACTCATACCACCTCAGCTCCGTCCAGAAAGACAATAGGGGACCGGTGTTGCACAGTACTTCCTTCATCGTTTCTGGACTGTTTAGTAGTTTCACCCGTTGGTTGCTCACGCTTTTGCAATGCAACAGCACGTGAGCCGGTGTCTCCTCGGTCTCCATGCAGCCTCTACATAAAGGGCTGTCAGTGATGCCGATGTTAAATAGGTGTTTGTTGAGTGAGCAGTGACCTGTTATTATACCCACTAGAAGACGCAGGTTTTTCCTTGAAGAACGCAGCAGTTTGCGTGACAGATGAATGTCTAAGGATGGAAGGGCTTCACTTAACTTTATCATATAAAGTTTGTAAATTTATATTTACGTTAGGACTCTTTACATTTGGCAGTGTAAAGTTTAGTAGTAAATTATTCGTCGTAAACCAGTCTAGGACTTGCGCGAGTAAATCGTTAACAGCACATAAATTCGGTGCTTTTCAGTCTACTTTAAAAATAAGGGATTTGTCATCCACGAATAAAACAATTTCACATAAATCCTGAAACCATATTGATTTGTATGAAATAAATCATTTACACTAAAGTGGCTCTTTAATTGCTGTAATATAATCTTCCCAAATACTTTATTGATTGAAATTGGCCTAAAATTATTGGGGTCGCTTTGGTATCCAATTTTAAATTAAGGTAGTGTTTTACTACATTTAATTAAGTTAAGAAAAATGCCCATATTCATTAAAATGCCCCGTTGATTATAGCAGCTAGGTGTGGCGCTATATTGACAATAATATTTTCAACAAATTTTACAGAGATAGGAACCCCTGAATTTAGCAGATATTTTTTAATTAAGTTACTTAAATACGTTTATTATATGATATGGGTGTACACGTTCAAAACTGAATAGTATCTTACTCTTCCACGTTGTCGATAACCAAGTATTCTGCTCGAGCTGGGCAAGACCTTAGGGTACTAGTTGTATTTAAAGTTATTTTTGCGAAGTAGTTATTAAAGGTGTCGGCTATCTCCAAATTATTTGAAATTATGTTATTATTTTACACAATACAAATTATTAATTATATACATAATATAAACACAATTCTATAAAACTAACTTATACCTAAAATATTATAAAACAGAAATAAAAAAGAAGAAAACTAAAACCCTCTAATAGGCGTCATAGAATTCCAATTGTTATTATTTGTATTAAGTTCAAAGGTATTATCACGCACCTTGCTGCGTCCTGTTTCATTGTTATTAATATTCCAAGTAGTTTTGATTTTATTACTACAATTTCGTATTTTAGTTTTTAGATAAAGGGACTTGGCAGTGGCACAAATCATTTTAAATAACTTTTAACATATTGAATAAAATTAGGATCAAAATTGAATATTTTTCATATCATATAATTCATATAATTTAGATCACAAAACATAATCTTATTATTCTTAGTAACGGTCTTACATTTAATAATATTTTTATATTCTAAAGTAATTATGTTAAGTAAAGACTCATATACTTCGTCTGAGAAAGGATATCCTTCCATATTGAGAACCTTGACACTTACTTTATTATTAAATTTCTTTAAGCGATTAGAGGTCATTGGTCTACATGTGATCTTATTCTCTTTAAGCATTGTATTTACAGAAAAATCTACCCTTTGACCACAATGGTCAGATGTCGGTTCACTTAATATGGCCCGACCGTATTTAGAAATTGAGTCACAAAATACATTATCTAAGCAGATAGCAGAATGTGAAATAATCCTGGTTGGTTCCAAAAATAGATACTTTAATTAAATGACTCTAATGAACTAATTAGTTTCACAGAAAGAACTGACTGCTCAAGAAAATTAATATTAAAATCACCACATACTACTGTATTCCTATTACTAAAACTCAAACGATTTAAAATATCCTGTACTACTGTTTCGAATACACTAAAGTCACTCTGCGGTGGCCAGTACACACAAACTATGGTATGTTGCTCTTGTTCCACACAGGATAATTCATCAGTACGATAGAAAGATTTACTATCTTTAAGTTCTTTACGTTTTACATCATTACATAAATATATTAGAGAGCCACCATATATAGAATTCTCTTAAAAATGCACTTAGAATTGAATAATACTCATTATAAATTTTAATTGAATACTTTTTAACCAATGTTCAGTTATGCAACATACTTGAATATTATGTTTAAAAATAAATCTAATTCTAACTCCTTGCCGGATAGACCCTGAATATTTTAATGAATTAGTTTAATACTGTGTATGCCTGTCCTTTGTCTCGTTTAACAGTTTAAACTTTTAGACGTATCACTAAGATTTGTAGTAATAATACTACTATGTTCTATAACCTTCACTACTCTACTGGTAACTGGGTCCCTGCATATTATATTAAATGCTAATAGTTTAGCAAGTTGCTTTTTATAAAAATAAGGTAGAAACAATGTATCTTTAGTCAATAAAAATCTACTAATAAACTTGTTAATGTCGAAGAATGAAATAAAATTGTTATAACATATACAACTGCATTTAAAGAAGTAAATTAAGTTTTTCAATATTCCTATTTTTGTTCTTTTGTTAATACATAGGACTATGGCAATGCACACAGAATAAAGTTACACCCTACCTTATAATGTAATGATTATACTTCTGTTAAATAGATTGCATCTTTTTTAGTGACAGATAGGCTGTCACCATAAAGAAATGACCGTTGACTGAGCGTTTAATGTAGTCGTTTTTAACTTCTACTGAAACCTACAGGTGTGGATTACAAAGATGTATTCATGTTTTCAGACCAAATAGGTGTTTGGTCTCAAGGCATGAATGTGTTTTTGTTATTGTTATCAACCAAATAAGACACAGGCATAACTTCATGATCAGGGGAGGAGATGGTATCACTGTTGACTGACTCCAAATCACAAACAGCTGACAGGTTTCAGCGGTAATATTAAAGTTAATCTATTGAGTCTCAGTGACATACTGGTGGCATGACTCGATATTTTTTATTACGTCTGGTATACCTGACAGATTAACTGTGATAAATATTTAATTAATGAATTTAAACTGCCGATCATTCCTTAATTTTCAGACTAATGGATGAGTCTGATGATAAGTAACCGCGATAATGAAAGCGGAAAAGGGTAGACTTCAAAACAAATACAGAGTGAAGGAGTGGAAGGAAGCCGGCGAGAGAGGCAAATCCACAAACACTCTTTTAATCGTAAGTCACAAAGTCCGAGGAGGGAGGTGTTGCGACAACGTGGATAACACGGGGAGTCGTAACATCAAAACTCGGCATAATAATAAAAGTCCGAGGAGGGAGGTGTTGCGACAACGTGGATAACACGGGGTGTCGTAACATCAAAACTCGGCATAATAATAAAAGTCCGAGGAGGGAGGTGTTGCGACAACGTGGATAACACGGGGAGTCGTAACATCAAAACTCGGCACAATCGTAAAAGTCCGAGGAGGGAGGTGTCGCGACAACGTGGATAACACGGGAAGTCGCGACATCAAAACTCGGCACCGTTAAATAAACTAAGTAAATTAATTAATAACCGCGTCTCGACAGTTTTAGATGTATTAAGTAATGTTAAAGGCGCATCGACCTCGCTATGAGAATATTGTACCAATAGATAAACTAAAGCCATGTTTGGTATACGATAGAAATCATGATTCTAGATAAGTAAATTCAGAGAAAGAATGTGATGATATTTCTAAAATAATGAATTGATAACATAATAGTTGTAACAGTGATTCTCACTGGTTGTTTTCAATTATTATATACTCGTAATATTATGATATATCTCCTATGTGATAATCTTATATAATTTGTTTTCTTTGTTTTAATAATCGTCTATCATGATCTAATTTAATTTGGCATGTTCTTAATTATTGACTTATCTATTACTATTCTATTATTGGAAATGAATTATTAATTAATTAATTTTTATATTTATTGTACGGATTTGAACTAACCTATTTATAATATATCTCACTTCATTGTTAAGAGACGCTTAATTGACATGTTAATTATAATATTAAATCCAGCATAATTTTAAAATTCTTATTAAGCATATACATTTGCATGTCTGACAAGACAGAGCATGTTGAGACAAAAAATACCTATCTGTAACACCTGATCATACACATGTTGAGTCAAATAAATTTATCTTTAATAATAAGTTATAAATATGTACATTCACATTGATAAAAATAAGCATTGTCTCTATGTAACAGGATATACATAATAATTTCTTAAGAAGTACATAAGTAAAATACATTAAATTATACTTATTACGAATATAAACGAAGGTACTTTAAGCGATTCATGGCCACAATTTTGTGCACGAATCGCTTGACCTGTTGTTGTTAAACATAATCTAAAGCGAAGGGTCTCGCTTTAACATCAGGATGGCCGAGCTGTTAGCAATTATAGGTAGAATATAATTATTATATAGAAATATTTAGTTAAATGTAGCGATGTAGAAGCATTATTTGAATATGTTTAATTGTATCCGTTATTTTCTGTTGGCAACAATTATTTTTCTCGACTGCCCCACTAATAGTGGGGCAGTGGTGGTTTATACTATCAAGCATAGTGGGCCACTATGCTTGATAGTATAAAACTAACGCGCGGAACTATAACGGGCAGTCGTGCGTTGTGTGGCGATCGGATAAGTTTGTGAAGTAAAAGTATATTAAGTGGCGGATATTGCATTGAAATAAATCAGGTATGCATATTGTGTAACTATGTAAACTATTAATATAAAATATGATTATGTTACAATAATATTAAAGAAAATAAATACTTGAGAACTGATTCTGGAGTTTTCCTTACACAGTTTTTATTCACATATGTAGGTAGTTAACGGAAAGTTCACAAGCACAGCAAGTTTATAGTTTATAGTTCATAGATTGACAGAAGGAGTAAGAATATGAGAATTAAGAGATGATAGGATACAGCGAGAGAAGCGGAAACTTATATTAACATAAATTAGCTTATAAGAAGATATAGGCACGTGATTCGTGTCCGCAGCTAAGAACCGACTGGCCGCGAGGAAGCGCCGTGGAATGCGTATGGGCGTTGGCCGCGACGAGTGCGCGGGAGCAGGACAACGCTTCACGGACCGGCCTCGCGGCTAGCCGATTCACTAATAACAATTAGTGTTTGTATATCCGACACATATAGACATTATATAAATAATTATATAAAACATAAACCACATAACATAAATACGCCACACTATGTATGTATGAACCCTAATATGTAAGACCTAAAACATAATCGCTGAGCTTACATGCTATACACCACTGTCTACCTCTTCAGTAATGTAATTTTTATTTCGATGTCCTAGACCTCTGCCTACCCCTAAATTAAACCCACGAAATACAATATTAACGTACGCTCATATACTCATATATATTCCACATACGCTATAGTGCGTACCGTAAGTCCCTATCATTAGCACATTTTAACTTGACAAGGGTCACAAACCATTGTGTCCTTTGATTGATGATGACCTAGATGGATGGAGTAGAGTTATTGGTGATGAATGAGGTGTGAGGCATAGACGTGTCTAAGGAGGTTTTTTTTTTATCGCCGAAGGAGTAGGCAGTTGGTTACGGCTCCTTTAGCCTAGCTATGTCTTTAGGTTCTAAGTAATAGGGCGCGTGATTATTGCTGTCTACCGGGTTCAATTCCAGATTCTGTGCTGCTACTGCTGAAATATCTTCACAGAAAACTCAATAAAACTTTGCTGCATCGCGAGACCTCATGCACAGCAGTCGTATTCTGGTGAATATCCATCCATCTATGCACCACGGAAGCGCAAATGGAGTTAAGATTTGACACCCTGTCTCGTTGGATAGATGTTTGTGTTTGCGACCGTGAGGTCTCAGTTTCGTTTTGGTCGGACAATGTGTTATTGAGATTTCTTTAGCTTTAATTTTTAATAATAGGCAGTCTGATAATGTGTTTGTCAATATTTTTTTACCTTTTGTAGCGGCTCAACACAAACGATGAACTTTCGACACGTGATAAGAGATGGCGCTGTATACAATTACACGCTTCGCCATGCATTGCTGAATCTCGCAAGCGAAGTTTACACAACGCGTTAATATAATATACAAGTTCCTGACATCAACTGTCGAGCTGCAGCCCGTCAGGCACGATCACCCAGCCTGGTCGGAGGATCCTCCCTTTATTTTGGAGGAACATCACACTACATCAATTCTATTTAACTATTTATACAAGTAAGAAAGTAAAGTATTTATACAAGTCTAAGCACGACTTATTATTTTCGGTATATCAATTTCTTTTTTCATCATGCCTGTTCTGATATATATGTACCTCATAAATATTCTCTACTGCAGCTTAGTTCAAATCAGCCTACCAAATTCTTTTGGCAATTCTGCCCGTCCAAACACGTACACAAGAAATATGTTTCTGTATTAAAACTAGAAGTATCCATTATAATATTAGAGGTCAACAGAAACCACAGAATTCAATATACGTCCTTAAAACATGACCATACCTTACTGTAACACGCTATAAATAACTAAACCTTCTACAATTTAGCTCTAAAGATCCGACGCAACGGATATCCTCCAATACCGATTCCAGTCACGATCTATTAGCTCTGGCTGCCATTCGCATTTTCAGAAGGAACAAGATCAAATACCTTTCCTTTAACACATTACCATAAGAATAAAAGAGACAGCGTTATTTTTCTCGGCTGTTCTTCTAATCGTTATAGTAAATTGATGGTCCCTTTGGGTCTCGGGTTCAAACCCACGTCGCGAACCTCTGACTTTTCGAAATTATATGCGCATTGATTGACAATTATCGCCTGCTCCGTGCCTCGGAGAGCACGTTAAGCCGTCGGTCCCAACTGCCATGAACATCTATGGCAGTCGTTATTGGGGAAGTCGACACAAAAGATCCCACTGGGTCGAAGTGTCTGTACTGACTGTCCCCCACACAAGATAAGATAAGATACGCAAGACAGTATAAGCCGCACGTTACCAACACCGTATGCACGGAACGTTTCTAGGAAAAATAAATTATTGTATTTTTTTGGATTTTATATAAGACAACTCCCATAGTAGGTATAATTCCTGTGTAGCGGAGGACTTTACAAACATTCAAACAACGGACACAAAGAACACCTAGACGCGGATCAACAATTTATGGATGACACAAAGTTTTGTCCCGTGCGGGATTCGAAACAACAACACGCGGCGCAATGGCAGTGGCGAGGCAAGCACTTAAACGACTACGCTATCCGTGCAGTCGAAGGTGAGATAAAAAGGAAGGAATGGGAGCGGTATACAGGGTATCCAGTAATTAATGGATAACCTTGACATATCTTATAGTAAGTAGAAAAGATGGCCGTTCAGAAAAAAAAAACCTTTTCTAACTACTATCTGAGATATGATTTTTTTTAATTACCCTATTTAACTTTCTTGTACACTACGACCATAAATGAGTGAATTCCATCGGTTGTTTGTTGTTTTATTATTAAACACTAATTATGCTAATAGATAGACAGTCAAAAGTATGACTAGCTATTGCACCTTAAGTAACAATAGTCTTGTGTTACTTGTTATTACGTGTAACTTTTCTAGCAACAATAGTTCGGATGAAAGTAAAGAAATCTGATAGCTAGGTCAGTGAGCTTGCGGCACTGAAACAAAGGAACCAAAATGTGAATGATTGAACGAGTGAGTGAGCAACGGAGTAAACGATTAATTAATGTATAAATGTATCCTAAGTCCCAACAATTCTAACTAATATTCTAAATGCGATTGTGAGTTTGTTTGTTTATTGCGCTTTCACGCATTAACTACTCGACCGACCATCATAAGATTTCGCAAACACGTTGTCTGGGGTATGCCAATAGACATTAAGGACAAAAGGTACTATTCCCAAGGGACAGAAATTTCTTGACAAACTCTGCAAAAACGCGAGTGGAGCCGCAGGGAAAATCTTAAATTGGTTCCACTACATCTAACTTTCTTGTCATGCAAACGTTAGAGATATAAATTAAAAAAATTATCTATGTGAAAAGATTTTAAGTATTTTAGATTCCAACGTGAATCATAAGAAAAACCTAAAAGTAGGATCAGTACGCCTTTGTCTATCTACTGTTTGTGAGTCAGTTGTCTAGTGGGTGCATTTTGTAATCTAACTTTGTGACATACTTCACTTTACTGGTAAAGTTTTAGTAAATGTTGAAATTACCGTCGTAAATCCGGGTACATCTTTGCGGTCAACTAGAACTTACGTTTTGAAGTGTCTTCTTAAAACTTAAGATTGCTACGCTTATATCCCCAAAGGGTTTAAATTCAATTACGATGTATTACTTAAACCTGTATTTTGCTGCGTAAGTTGTTAGGCCTAACATAGTAGGGACCATACTTAAATGTTTGTAAAGTCACCCGCGATACAAATATTATTTCTTATGCGGATATTTTTTGAATTATACTAACAGAAACTATGCTAGCTTTGCTTGACCCGCGTGTCGTACCCAGGACCTCTTGATAGCACGGAAACATAAAAACTAACTGATACCACTTTTATGTGACTACTTTATTGATATCCTAGCAATAGTGATAGTTGGTCACGGGTTCGATTCCTAGCCCAAAATATACTTAGTAGCAGTCTAGAAATGTGTCCGCTAAATAGTAATAGGCCTTCAGCTATTACGAGCGACCTAAAACTTAGCTCACCAAATGTGGGTGTCATACACCTCTACTTATCCGTAAGGCACTTAACTGCCTCCGTCACGCAGTGGTAGTAAAAACGACTGCAGTACATGAGGTCTCGAGATCGGTTCCCTGATCAAGTAAAAGGGTTATTGACATTTTCGCCTTCGGATCGGCTGGATGGCGAAAACGATTATTGGAATTTTAGAAATTTGCAGCAGCAGCACAGAGTATAGAACTGGGGCCGGTAAATGGTAATAAGCTCGTCCCCTATTATATGTGACCTAAAATTATAGTTCACAAAATATGGGTGTAGTGCACCTCTATCTACCCCTTTACCCAGACGTAAAACTATGTATGTATGCACTGACAAACTTGTATGTACTACATACAAAATGTAAATTGTTATTTTTCGCTTTACATTTTTTGCAATGGATTTGTTATTCTACAATATGACAGACCTTTTAGCATTCAAAATGTCTGCATCTGATATCAAAACTCGATGTAAATGTTTTTGTGAAAGCAAGAATTTATTCATCAACAGCGTAAAATACAAAGCTCAAATAAAATAAAGAAACCTGTCTGGACCGAGTTGGAATCATACACCGGGGGTTCCGTATCACTATTAAAGGCGAGGGCCGACTCATACTTGACGACTTTATAATGATAAACCAAAAGTAAAACATTATTTATTTTATACTTCTGTGTTCGGATTTAATCGCAGTTTATTTGAATCATACGTTTTGAACTCTTAATCCTAACAAATATTATAAATGCGAGTAAAAGATAGAGTTAAAAGATAGAGCCCTTCAAGAGATAGGATTGACAGATAAACAGATAGCTTAAGTATCAAAATAGTGTCCTATAACCTTTGGGTACGGGACCCTAAAAAGGTTTATAAATACTTTATAGCAATGTTCGCGTTAATAGTCTAGCTTTTTTATGTCAGACGTCTTTGAAAGGCGGTTTTGATAGGTATTCAAACTAATTTTAGAAATAACACCCAGTTCATGCCAAGAAATAAGTTATTGGGTTTTTCTGCCAAGTAACTCTTAGCAGTCTGCTCGAAGTTGGGAAGAGGGTGAACTCACACATAATATTTATATGATAGAGAACGACAGTGTACAATTTTCAATATAAGTGAGCGAGAAAATACTAAATTTATAATTTAGATGTCCGGCTGGTATTATGTGTCAGATGACAACTTAACGCCCCAAAAGATGACCAAATATTTAAACGGATGCATCAGTGATTTAAATTCTTTACTTCGATCAAATAAAGTACAATGTGTTATTTGGTGATGTTATATGCAATAGGTATAGGTATAATATGACTTTAAACTACATTAAACATTTGATAGCAAGCAATGACAGAAAATGTTTACCAACGTGTGACGTCAATATAAATGTTGTCACTAAAAACTTTACTTGTGGTAAACAAGTAAAGTTTTTAGTGACAACATTTATCATGTAGTTCTTAAAATAAATTAAGCTTGTTTTGAGTTTATTGGTACAAATAATTATTCCTTTTTTAAATATGTCATCGCAAACTGAGCTTCAAGCCGATTGGCGGGCAATGATCGTAGACCGAATTAAGTGCCGTATGGGCAGCCAACACACACTTTGGGTTCTGAGCCAATAAAGTAGTATGACATTGCAAATTACTTTTAAAGTACATAATCTACGCGGATAGCAATGAATGAGTAATTATGTTTCATACTTTCAAATAGCCCCTTATATATATGGAATACAATGTGCGTCTGCCTTACATGATATTAACATCTTAAGTGGCGGAGATTCGCCAGGGGCTAGACGGCACACCATTCGTTATCAATTAAACTGACATTACAACAATTGACAGGTTTTAATACTTTTTTGATGATAGAATAAACGTCTTAGTACAAAACTCACCACTATTCGAATATATTTTCAGCCAAAGGTTTGTGTAATTTCAGGGTATGTCTAATTACCTGTGGACAAAAAATACATACTTATATTAACATATCATTTTACTTAAAATTGCTTTGAGATTTGGATATAATCAAGCCAGTGTAGTTCTAAAGAATAGGCAGAAGTATATTGCACTCACAATTTGCACACTGTTTATCTACTTAATAAACTATTGGCCTGGCGTATATATCTACCAGTCAAACTGTCAGACACCACGCGGTTACTGAGATTTTTCATGGCAAATCCCAATAATATTATATGATCTGAGAACTAAACTAAATAAAGTTAGGATAAGCGATAATTAACTAACTAACACGTACGTATATAAGTTCGATAAGTCAGAGACCTCTGCGAGGCAGTCCAACGATCTTCGACTAGGCTATCGCTGCTATAATACCATGCTTCGTACTATATTCTATTTATATCCGAAAATAGTACGAAAATGTTAATTTAATTAGCTTAAAATTAGTAAAGTTTAGTAAAAGTATAGTAGTGTTACAGTTTCTAAATTATGTAATAGAGTGTTAAATAAACAACGCGATAAAATCCCTATATAGTAGTTTAATTTCAATGAATAACATTCGCGTAAACAGAAGACAATATTATGTAAATCATATCAATATCTTAATGTCACAATCAGAGTCATAAGAAGAAAAAGATGAAGTGTATAATTACACTAACATTTTGTTACGGGCGAGCCATGTTTGCGAGCCATGCCAAAGTTTCAGACACCATAAATCTGAAATTCTGGCATGCCACTTTCGCATAGCAATCCCCCTCAAAGAAAGACATACTGCGCCGACCCTAATTAAATTAGAATCAGGATGTGAGAATGGTGATGATTCTTACCCATCTATACTAATATTATAAAGCTGAAGAGTCTGTTTGGTTGAACGCGCTAATCTCAGGAACTACAGGTTCGAATTGAAAAATACCTTTTGTCATGGATAGCCTATTTATCGAGGAAGCCTATATAAGAAGACTATATATTATAACATCACGTTACGATCCACAGGGGCAGCGCAGTAACCATGACGCGGGGTGAAACTGCGGGCACAGCTAGTGACTTATATCATAAATGTATTCTCTGTTATTCTTTCACACAGAAAAATTAGGTTGATGTATGTAGTGTTAGTTCACGTATCGACCTGATTTTTAAAAGCTTTTAGTTAGTTTCACCTGTCCGGGTGTCCAATTTGTGTGTAAACAAGTCTTGCAGGTAGTTTTGACCCATTTCTCATTTATGTCATTTTGCTTACGTCTAAAATCGACTAACATATACGTTTTAGTAGTTTATGACTGCGGTTTCGCTCGTGTATATTTAGGTTAGGTTACATAGGTAAAATTAGTAGGTAACAGTTATTTTTTCTTGATAAAAGGTACATGATAAGGCACTGTATTTCCTTTTCTATTCTCCTGACCGGAAATTTCGCATTCATATTGTATGCGAAATTTAATGATGATCTGTCGAGTGGTTAAGGTGTGAAAGCGTAACAAAAAAACAAACCCACATTCACATTTATAATAATAAACTAGATTTTGCCCACGGCTTCACTCACCTAAATGTAGGTTAGGTTAGTAACAGTAGGTACTTTTCTTTTAATGAACGCTACCATCTCCTTTTCTTTTCCCCTGCCATCGTGTATCCGAAATTTCATGATGATCGATGGAGTAGTATTATTTATTACACTTTCACTTGAAAGCGTAACAATCGATCAAACTCACATTCGCATTTATAATATTAGTTAGGATACTAACCTTGTTTAATAACTGTCCCACTGTTGGGCTCGGATTTGCTTACATTACGAAAAAGGTTAGGCCATAGTCCACCACACTGGCCCAGTGCATCATCATTTTTTCATCATTTCAGCCTATTGCAGTCCACTGCTGGACATAAGCCTCCCCCAGGGTGCGCCACAAGGCCCGATCTCCCGTTTTCGCCATCCAGTCAGCCCAGTGCGAGTTGGCAGAACTCACATATCTTAGAGAACTTAATGGAGAACTCTTAGACATGCACAAACGTGCATGTCTAAGAGTTCTCCATTAAGTTAGTAGGACGGCGAAGGAAAACAACGTGAGGAAACCCACACGTTGTTTTCCTTCGCCGTTCTATTACATGGAAGCTAAAATCGTAACTGGCAAAATATGTGATACATGTGCGAGGATATATTTCTCGTCATCAATTAGTCAAATCATAATTAAGTTTGATATTAAGTAACATTCCCATTAACATTCCCTCTGGTTCGTTATTTCAGGCAATTTGAGAAGATTAAATCTGAGAGAAATGTTATCTTAATTGAAACAAATGTAATGGAATGGAAAGATCTGAGGGGTGATAGGTGAAAAGGCGGATTAATTACAAAAAATTTTTTTGCTTGAAAGTTTTTATTATTTATGAGGGAAACTTTTTCATGAATTCATTGAAATTAAAATTACTTTCTAAGAAAAATACTAGTAATATTTCAAGAAATATGAGATCCACCTTTTCCAACAGCATTTTAGCTTACTTAGGGTTTAAAGGACGGCTTTAGTATATAGGGCAAAGCAAGAAAAGATTACGTCAATGTGAGTTTGAGTTGCAATTTAAAATGTAATATTTTAAGAAAATAGGATTCATCTTTCCTTAATGTGTCAGTGCTCACCTAGCACAAAAATGCTGTGTAAAATGCACAGAAAGAAAAGACTTTATAAATTTAAGTAGCAATTTAATACTGAACTTTTATTGGCTAAAAGAATCAGCATTGTCATTCAAGGTGACCTGCTGCCAGTCTTCTGAGCACTGTTCCAGTCTACAGCGACGCTCAGGCATTTTACGAAGCTGCCTAAACCGGCCATTTACTATTATAATATCATTCATAACTTATATTCATTCTGAATCAATCATAATTTTTTACACATTTCATTGTAGTGATCAGTTATTATGATTATTATTATATTAAGATCATTATATTACATACTTACACACTTGTAATAAATAAGGTCACTGTTTCAACTGTCGGAAAATTCACAGTAGCAGCTCGATATCTGGAGCTCTGCTTGATAGATAGCAATATGCAAGCTTGTCTTATACTACGTAAGACTTTAATAACGACTTTGTGTAACATATCGTATATTGCCAGATTTATATTTTTATTTTTCTTAAATCCATGCTGTTCAGTTGCGAAAATGTTGTGTGTTTCAAAATATTCGTATAGGCACTTGTGTATGACCTTTTCAAATATTTTAGCAAACACTGTTATTATGGCTATTTGTCTGTAATTGTCAATAGAATTCTTGTCTCCCTTTTTAAATATTGGCTTTACTATGGATGTCTTTAATTTTGCTGGAAACACTCCACACTCTATTGATAGATTCATCAAAAAACTTAAAACTGGTGCAATTATTTGTGAGGTGCGTTTAACAATGTTTGTTTTTATTCCGTCAATACCGGTACTGTAAGTATTTTTTAGGTTCGTTATAATTTTAACTATGTCAAAGTGTCGATTGGCGATAAAAATATTGAGTTTTGATTATTACATGTCACTGTGTGCTTATAAGTATTTGATTTATTGGGCTTAACTAGGTCTATGAAGTGATTGTTAAATATCTCTGTAATAGTCCTGGGATCTCTAATTATTTTGTCATTGTGCTTAATTTGTTCTTCTGTGTGAGGTTCTGAGAGACTTCCCTGGTCGAGTCGGCCCATTCATGATGTAACCAGCGTGGCCCTAACACTGGTATTGTTTTTGGTGATAAATATTTTTATATTTTTTAATTATTATTATTATTATACTAACTTTGCCCGCGGCGTCGCTCGCGTGAATGTGGATTTTGTTGATAAATTTCTATCCCTCAGGTACGCTAATTTTATCCTAGATAAAAGGGACCCAATGTCCTTTTCTGTAACCCTGACAAGACCTAAGTGAGTGGTTGCGGGGAGACGACTACTGTATATTTGCACCTGACTATATAAAACTAAAGCGTCAGCAGTGTCACTACAGTGTATGTGAAATTTTATGATGATCGGTCGAGTAGTTAAGGCGTGTAATTCCGCATACACGTTGTCAAAGATACAAAAGATCAACCCTATATCTTGAAAGGTACCCGTACCTTATTGTATGTTCAAAATGGACTGATTGATATATCTAATATTATCGCATGTAGAAAAACGATATCTACTCAATAAGAGCAAAGTTTACTTTACTTTACTCAAAACCCTCGACGCAATGATAGTGGCAAGGTGACAACTTAACTATACTCTAGTCATATTCCAATAGTCACATAAGAAGTAATTGTTACTTTACTGGAACATTCGTTAACTCTGAAACATTCTAGAACAAACGTATTACATTATTTCAGTGGAACAAAGCTATCAATCTTTATACTAATGACGTAGTACGTGATATTACGTGTAATATAAAGTAGGTGATGTTTGACATCGAGCTACATTACACGGTTAACGCTTACACAAACATTTTGTACGAAGCTTCCTTGAAAATCTGATAAACAGTTTTTTAAATGATAATCTTTTATGATGCAATATAGCAACTTTAATTCTCTTTTCTTCTCCTCTTTTTGTTTCTTATTTGATTAATTAATGTAATTTATTATTAATTGCTGTATCCTAATAATTAATTATTGGAATTTATTATTAAATATTGTAATTTATTATTCATTATAGTGATTTAATTATTGTAATTGATTATCGTAATTTATTGTCAATAATAACTATATTGTTCTGCATGTCATTTAACTTTAAATGTTAATATAGATAATACCTGACATCGCAATAAAAATGTGTAAGCCGCCAGGCAGATTTTGGAGATCCATATAATATTGTTATAGCTTAAGAACTATTGTATCCAAAATTACACAAATAAATAAGTTTGAAGTTTGAAGTTTGAAGTTTGTGATGTGACATATTGGCTCAGAGTAACTGTTTATGATGTATCTATGTCTGAAGGGGTAGGCAGAGGTTACATCAACAATTTATCTATTACTAGATTTTGCCCGCGTTTTCGCTCATGTAATTGTAGGTTAAGTTAGGTTAGTAGGGGGTGCGTGTCAGAAAACCTCCCCGTGGTGCACCCTGGGCACCAGCAACAATGCTTTTCATTGTTGCTGGTGGCTAATATTCTGACAACCGGTGCCATTTGTCGCGTTTGGCACCGGAGGCGGGGGGATGGACGTGAGTCCCATCCCCAAGCCGGAGGCCCTATCTTGGGCCCGGCTCTCCCAGTACCGCTCTGTCTTAGAGTGGACATGGGAGAGCCCCTTTGACGGGTTCGGCGTGCACTCACCCTGCCGCTGAACAGACAACGGGGTCTCTTCTCGTCATTCTGACGATTCTTTCCCTCTTTGTCCCCCTTTTGTTTTGTCCCATGTTTTGGTTTTGTTCCCCCCTTTTTGGTTCTGCGTCCAAATTTGTTTCTTGTCCCCTTTTGTTGTCCGTCGTTGTCCACCCCCTTTCTTCTGACTTTTGTCCCCGTTGTCACCGTCTAGAGCATATCGTAACCCCGTATTGTGCAGTGTCGTGGATCACGTCTCGCGGCTGCTGACGGGACCGAGGGTCTTGGCTTCACCGCCCGGACTGCGAGGGCCTCTATAAAAACCACCCCGAATCTCAAGTTGCTGCCGCACGGCGAGGAGATGCATGGCTGATGGGTAGTTCAGTCACTAGTGCGGCCCCCTCAGGGTACCTGCCGTCCCCCTGTTGTATTAGGCTTGCCCGGGTATCGGGATCTCTGCTCGGGTTGACCTTTATTTCTCCCATACTCGTGGGATTCATTATGGAACCAAATATTAAATCAATTTTAAAGAAAAAGGTTGTAAGAATTAGTAGGTCGCGCACGCCCAGTACTGCGCGTTCCGAAGAGGAGGAGGAGTTCGTGCGGTCGGAGCACGACAGTGATGGTGTGGAGATTACTCCGGTGGCAACACCGGAGAAAGCTCCACGAAAGCGGGTGCGGTCGCCGCAGGAATTGGAGTCGGATGGCTCCAGTGAGGATGCAGCGTCTGCTGCGAAAGTGACGACAGCGCGACGTGGACGCGGTCGTCCGCCCACCCACGGTAGATACGTGGGTCTGGGTAAGGCCAAGGCCGAACTTGCCGCCGCTTTAAGGAAGGCTGACAGCGAGGAGCGCACGTCCGAGGACAGCCTTATTGCGTCGGCAGCCCAGCGTGTCGCTGCCGGAATGAAGCAGCTGGTGGTGGAGCCGGATGCTGAAGACCTGCCGGTATCGCAACTTAAGACCCGGCTTAGTGACGCCCTGGAAGCGATCCGTCTGGTCTCCCGGAAATCGAAGGGTTTGAAGGGCACCTGCCAAAGGACCCTTAAAGTGTCCATTGAAGCTATTCGGGACATTGCAGAGGCGGTCTTCAGCCGCACAGCAAACGATGAGGTCCTAAAGCTGCAGGCAGAGAATGCTAGATTGGCACAGGAGGTTGCCGATCTAAAAAAACGTCAGGAGGAGTTTGAGAAGCGGCAGGACCGGGACACCAACAGGAAGGAGTCGGAGCTCGTGGCTCTAGTCCGGCAGGAGCTTGGCGAATTTCGCGCCAAGCTCTCGGTTATGGAGGGCCGACTGCTACGCCCTCCTCTGGCCGCAGACAGGGTCAGAGTGCCTCCCCCTCCTTCATCCCCGATATCTGCGCCGCCAACATACGCGGCTAAATTAAGGTCCTCGCAGCCTCCTGCAATAGCTCCAGCGGCTAACATAACAGCTGCCAGCCGAAAGGGCAAAAGGTCGCAGGCTAAGCGGGCACCCGCAGCTGCCAAACGTCCTGCCACTCCCAGCATACAACCCGCTGCTACCACGCGCAAAGCCGACGACTGGGAGGTCGTCGGCCAGAAGAAAGAGGCTGCTAAGAAGAGGAAGAAGAAGACGCGTTGTGGTGGGGTGGGTGTCGGCGCAGGTCAGGGTCTTGGAGCCCAGACCCGCTCGGTGTTATCGCTGCCTTTCGAGCGGCCATGTGGGCGTCATGTGCCCTTCACAGGCTGACTGCACCGGCCGCTGTTTCCGCTGCGGCCAGCCTGGTCACATGGCCGCATCATGTGAGGCCACGCCGCACTGCATTTTGTGTGCGGCGGTGGGCAAACCCGCGAAGCACCGGGCGGGTGGCAAGGAGTGCGCCGCCACCCACAAAAAGTTACCCCCAAAATCGCCTGCCTCGTCATTGGCAACAACACGGATCGCCGCTCCCGCGGTCGGAGGAGCGGAGGTAAGTATGGAGACGTAATGCCTCCACGCCTCCGTCTCCTCCAGGCTAATTTAAACCACTGCGCCAGGGCTCAGGACCTTCTCCTCCAGAGCATGGCGCAGTGGTCAATTCATGTCGCAATTGTAGCCGAGCCCTATTTCGTCCCCCCCAGGGCTGACTGGGTAGGGGACCTCGATGGCTTGGTGGCGTTAATTTCGCCGGCCGCCGCCGGCACCCCGTCCTTCGAGAACATCATCCGGGGACGGGGCTGCGTCGCAGCACTCGTAGGAGAAGCGGTTGTGGTGGGCGGTTACTTCTCACCCAACCGACCTCTCGCCGACTTCGAGGAGTATCTCCTCGAACTGACCGTCGTCGTCGCTCGAAGCCACCCTCGGCCCGTGCTCGTCGTCGGGGACCTCAATGCCAAATCCTCGGCTTGGGGTTCCGCGATCACGGACGCGAGGGGTGAATTGCTCGAGGAGTGGGCCGTTGAAAACGGCCTGCTAGTCCTCAATCGTGGGTCAGTGCACACGTGCGTGCGTCAGCGGGGCGGGTCAGTTATTGATGTCTCTTTTGCCAGCCCCGCACTAGCACGCCGTGTCCAAGGCTGGCGCGTCGTCGAGGAGGTGGAGACGCTGTCGGACCACCGCTATATTCGGTTCGACGTCTCCGCCCAGACCTCCGACCCCCCAGCCCCAAGGGCCCCGATTGGGGGCGGTCCGCGTTGGGCTTTGAAGAAGCTAAATCGGGAGGTCCTCCTGGAAGCCTCCATCGTTCAGGCCTGGGTGCCAGCACCGGCCAGGCCTGACAATGTTGAGATGGAGGCCGAGTGGTTCCGGGAGGCCATAACGCAAGTTTGCGATGCGGCGATGCCTAGAGTGCCTGCAAATATTCCAGCCAGACGCCGGGTGTACTGGTGGTCGGAACATATTGCCGACCTGCGCCACGCTTGCGTGGCGGCCAGACGCCAGTACATCCGGCTCCGCAGGAGGCGTCGCCGCCCTCCCGATTTCGACGCCAGGGAGGCGGAACTGTACGAGGCCTACAGAGCGGCCAAAAGTACGCTAAAAGTAGCCATCAAGCGGGCCAAGGATCTGGCCCGCCAAGAGCTGCTGGGGACTCTGGACCTTAATCCCTGGGGGCGTCCATACCTTATGGTGAGGGGCAAGCTTCGCCCCTGGGCGCCCCCCTTGTCCCAGAGTCTCCGGCCACAGTTGGTGGAGGAGGTGGTGGCCGCTCTGTTTCCCTCACGGGCGGAGCACACTCCTCCGTCGATGGTTCCGCCTTCCATGGCGTCCAGCGCGGACTTTGACGACGACGTGGTTCCCGAAGTGACCCAGGTAGAGTTGCGAGCGGCGGTGTCGAGACTTCGCTCGAAAAACACCGCCCCAGGGCCCGACGGCATTCCAGGTCTTGCTTTGGCCCTGGTCCTAGAGGAGCTCGCGCCCCGACTTAGGGGGCTCCTCAGCGAGTGTCTAGTGCAGGGCCAGTTTCCGCGCCAGTGGAAGGTGGGGAAACTGGTCCTGATCAGGAAGGAGGGGCGCCCGGCGGACTCTCCGTCCGCTTACCGGCCCATTGTGTTGCTGGACGAGGTAGCTAAACTCTTCGAGTATCGCGGAGCGCCTCGTCCAGCGTCTCTCTTCAGTGGGCCCGGATCTGGCGGAGAACCAATATGGTTTCCGCCGCGGGCGCTCCACTATAGACGCAGTCATGCGTGTGAGGAGCCTGGCGGAGGACGCGGTGTCCCGGGGCGAGGTCGTCTTCGCGGTGTCTTTGGACATCGCGAATGCCTTTAATACCTTGCCCTGGAGTTGCATTAGGGAGGCACTCGTTTTCCATCGTGTGCCGACCTACCTCCGCCGCATAGTCGGGGCATATTTATCCGAGAGGGTAGTCGTCTACCCGGGTCACGACGGTTGGAGTCGGCGAGAGATGTCGTGCGGTGTTCCACAGGGATCGGTTCTGGGTCCGCTCCTGTGGAACATCGGTTACGACTGGGTGCTGCGAGGTGCGCTCCTCCGTGGCGTCGGCGTCATATGTTACGCCGACGACACGCTTGTCACGGCGAGGGGTAAGTCGCACCGGGCGGCGGCCATACTGGCGACCGCTGGAGTCGCACAAGTCGTTGGTCGTATCCGGCGGTTGGGCCTCGAGGTGGCCCTGTCTAAATCCGAGGCTGTATGTTTTCACGGCCCTCGGAAGCGGCCACCTCCAGGGGCCCATATCATGGTAGGAGGGGTCCGCATCGGCGTCGAGTCAACCCTAAGGTATTTAGGTCTCTTGCTCGACAGCCGATGGGACTTTACAGCCCATTTTCGTCGTTTGGCCCCCATTCTTCGGGGCGCTGCAGGCGCGCTCTCGCGCCTGCTGCCCAACCTTGGGGGGCCAAGCACCTCCTGCCGGAGGCTCTACGAGGGGGTCGTGCGGTCCATGGCCCTATATGGGGCCCCAGTGTGGGCAAACAACCTGACGGCCCGTAACATCACGGCGCTTCGTGCTCCACAGCGCGCCATGGCCGTCAGGTTGATTAGAGGTTACCGCACGATCTCGTTCGAGGCTGCGAGCCTCCTCGCCGGATCGATGCCATGGGACCTGGAAGCGGCGCTCCTGGCGTCGCTCTATCGTTGGCGCCAGGAGGCGCTAGCTCGGGGCGAGGGACCGGGTTTTGCCGCAATCAAGGCGGCAAGGTCCGAGCTCCGCCAGGTCCTAGTGGCTAATTGGAAGGAGCGACTTGTGCACCCCAGTGCCGGGCACGCCACGATCGTGGCGGTAAGTCCCGTTTTTGAGGAGTGGCTGGAGAGGCGGCATGGCGCCCTCACCTTCCGGCTGACACAGGTTCTGACTGGCCACGGTTGTTTTGGCCAGTTCCTGTGTCGTATACGCCGGCAAGAGACGCCCGGTTGTCACCACTGTGGCGACTGCCGCGACGTTGTTGAGGACACGGCGCTGCACACTTTGGCGGTTTGCCCCGCCTGGGCATCGCAGCGCCGTGAGTTGATCGCGGCAGTCGGATCGATTGCCCTCTCGCTCCCGGCCGTAGTTCAGTCTATGGTCCGGAGCGAGAGGTCGTGGAACGCCGTCGCCTCCTTTTGTGAGGAAGTAATTTCCATCAAGGAGGCGGCGGAGCGGGAGAGGGAGCGTTTAAACCCTCTCCCCAACCGCAGAGCCGGGCGCCGGAGGGCGCGCGATGACCTCCAGCCACCCTGAGGTTTGACCTGGGGGTGGCGGGCTTTGTGGGCCTGCCCGCCATCCGTTCAGCACCAGGTCCGAGAGGCGGCGTGCGTGTTCCCACGCGCGCCTCTGTTTCGAGTCCGTCTCCCACCTAGGGGGGGAGACAGTAGGGAATCTTATGAAGTGAGTCCTTTGGGTAGGTCTTTTGTGTAGTGGCCTGCCGTTTCATACGGCGGGCCGTAACCTCGGCGGGGTCGCGACCGCATGCGAAAGCGATTCGCGCGGCCCCGTCGATAGTGGTTTTGTCGAGGAACACCGTGGTAGGTTTAGTCGGTATTCCGGGAGGTACATTATCTTTTAACATCTTTCTTTTACCCCGGCGAGTCCGACATAATCCCTCCGCCCGCCCCCGCGGAGGGGTATGCGTCATAGCATTCCCCCACGTAAAAAAAAAAAAAAAAAAAAAAAGGTTAGTAGCTGAATTTTTGCCAAGAAAGGAAGAAAGGTACATATGTCCTGTTCTATAACGCTGATATCGTGTACGTGAAATTTCATGATGTCCGATTGAGTAGTTAAGGTGTGAACGCGTAACAAACAAAGTCACATTCGCATTTACAATAGGTATTAGTTAGGATAATGAAGACCGCGTTTTCTATTTATTTCTTAAGACAACTCCAGCTCTAAGAATAATTTCTGTGACTTGGAGGACTTCACAAACATTTCAATAATGGACGCAAAGAACACCCAAACATGGAACAACTATTTGTGGGTCACACAATATTTAGTCTCGTGAGGGAATCGAATCCACAACACTTGGCGCAATGGTAGTAACTAATAGTACACAAATAGGAGTGTGTGCACAAATAACAGTACGTTCAGGGCTTGGTTGAACGACAACAAGTTTCATCTGACACAACCAGAAAGAAATCGTATGCAGGACCAATGGTTATACGTGCGCACGGAGGTATGGTAGTGTACAATACCACCAGCTTTCTGACCCTGAGCAGAATTTCTTGACAGAAAAGCCCAAAATATTTCTGTAGGACTTTATGTAATGACTTAACATGCTTCTAAAAGCACGGAGATGTGCAATACCGCAGTCTGCTTAACTCCAGACATCTATCGAGAGTTTCTAGACGGAAAACCCAATATCTTTCTGTAGCCCAATGGTTTTACACGCTTTCAAAGACATGGGAGCGTGCAACACCGCAAACTATCTAACTTCAGACTATTGAGAATTCAGAAAATTGCTTCCCATTTTGTTGGCCCGACCTCATGCAACCGCATTCTTGACTACTGCGTTCGGTGACGCAGCAGTAAAGAATGCGAGTCAGTCCCAACTCCAGTTCCAACCAGTCTCAACTACAATTCGAAATACAACAAAATAAATGCTTTCACAAAAAACAATAAAAGCAAAAGTCTTTTCAAATATTTTGTAAAGAAAATTCTTTTGCAAATAAAATAATATTTTCAGCGTATTACGTCAGATAAATTCTAGCTCGAACGCTAGAGGTGACAGATGCCGGCGACTGCAAACGTCGTCGGGGCATGAACCAGACGAAGTAGCGTGGGTAAGCTAAGCTTACCCACGCTACTTCGTCTGGTTCACATAAAAGATTTTCCTCGTTTTGAAACATTTTTCAATGATGCACCGCCCCTATTTGTCGTACCGTAATGTTAGCCTTTAGCCTTCCTCGATGAATGGGCTATTCGACACAAAAATATTTTTCAATTCAAACCATTAGTTCTAGAGATTAGCGCGTTCAACCAAACAAATAAACTCTTCAGCTTTATAATATTAATATAGATTAATCGTATTCTCTACCGCTATACTACCGTGGTATGTGTGCATAGATACACATTGGCTTTTATATATCGGGAGGGGTATGCAGTGGTGTATTACATCCACATTTAGCGATTATAGCGAAATACCAAACTGCTAACGCACAGAAACCCAAAACACAGCATAAACATTTTCTTACACATTGTATTTACGTAAAATTGAACACATTTGCGAGCAATACAAAGCATTTTACAAAAAAGTATTATGTCACATATAACGCGTTTGACGACGACGTTTGCAGTCGCCGGCATCTGTCACCTCTAGCGTTCGAGCTAGAATTTATCTGACGTAATACGCTGAAAATATTATTTTATTTGCAAAAGAATTTTCTTTACAAAATATTTGAAAAGACTTGTGCTTTTATTGTTTTTTGTGAAAGCATTTATTTTGTTGTATTTCGAATTGTAGTTGAGACTGGCTGGGACTAACTCGCATTCTTTACTGCTGCGTCACCGAACGCAGTAGTCAAGAATGCGGTTGCATGAGGTCGGGCCAACAAAATGGGAAGCAATTTTCTGAATTCTCAATAGTCTGAAGTTAGATAGTTTGCAGTGTTGCACGCTCCCATGTCTTTGAAAGCGTGTAAAACCAATGGGCAACAGAAATATATTGGGTTTTCCGTCTAGAAACTCTCGATAGATGTCTGGAGTTAAGCAGACTGCAGTATTGCACATCTCCGTGCTTTTAGAAGTGTTAAATCATTAGTCATTACATACAGACCTACAGAAATATTTAGGGCTTTTCTGTCAAGATATTCTGCCCAGGGTCAGAAAGTTGGTGGTATTGTACACTACCGTGCCTCCGTGCTCACGTAAAGCCATTGGTCCTGCATACGATTTCTTTCTGGTTATGTCAGATGAATTTTGTTGTCTTTCTACCAAGCCCTGAATGCACTCCTATTTGCGCACACACTCCTATTTGTGTACTATTAGTTAATACCATTGCACCAAGTATTGTGGATTCGATTCCCTCACGAGACAAAATATTGTGTGACCCACAAATAGTTGTTCCATGTTTGGGTGTTCTTTGCGTCCATTATTGAAATGTTTGTGAAGTCCTTCAAGTCACAGAAATTATTCTTAGAGCGGGAGTTGTCTTAAGAAATAAATAGAAAACGCGGTCTTCATTATCCTAACTAATACCTATTGTAAATGCGAATCTGAGTTTGTTTGTTTGTTACGCGTTCACGCCTTAACTACTCGACCGGACAACATGAAATGCGGGCAAAATCTAGTAATAGATAAATTGTTGATGTAATACACCTCTGTCTACCCCTTCAGATTTAGAGACATCACGAACGGTTACTCTGAGCCAATGTCACATAACAAACATTGGCTATCAGTTTTCCAACGAAGCTTCGTACAAAATGTTTGTGTAAGCATTAACCGTGTAATGTAGCTCGATGTCAAACACAATTCGAATACTCTCTCTCTCTCGCCCATACAATACCTTATCCATTAGTCTGTTGTTTGTTTGTTCCAATCTCTCTCCAAAAACATTGAATAATCAACACCATTGTTTTAAGACCGGGTGTTCTTTGTGTCCATTGTTTCAAAATTTGTCTTTGACTCCACGACACAGAGATTATACCAAGTGCGAGACATAGAAAAGCAGAATATAAAAGAAAATGACTTGTTAAAATAATTAATTAGATCTTGTTAATTAGACTGAATCTATCAGTGTTTAATTAGTATTAATACAACTAATACTATTTGCCATCAAAGCAATAAAATAAATAAGTGCTAATGAGTATAGTACGAAAAGAAAAGTAGTAAAAAATGTATGTATTTTACAAGAGGTCAACTCAGACCGAGCGACAAAATGCTGGAGCATGCATGAACATCGCATTCCTAGGTAAAACAGAGACGTACCTGAGTATTTTACGTATTTTGGATTAAACTAATTGAAACTCTATTGCAATTACTTAACACAACGTACTATTAAAATTTAGTCACGAAATTACAGTTAAAATTTTCTTTCTTAAAAATTTCGAGTTAAGACACTGTTTTATTAAGAGTGCGACATGTTCTTTGCCACCAATCAGACCTAGCGCATAAACGTCGGTTCAAACAGTCGCGCGTATGTTCGATTAGTGTGATTGTATGACTGTGCATGTATGGTGTAGTGGTTTAAGTGGTCGCCTCGCCACTGCCGCCGCGCCGAGTGTTGTGGGTTCGATCCCCACACGGGACAAAAAATTGTTTGATCCATAAATAGTTGTTTCGGGTCTGTGTCCGTTGTTTGAATATTTATAAAGTTCCCCGCAACGCAAGAATTATTCATAGTATGGGAGTTGTCTTTTTAAATAAAGAAATAACATCTCGCGGATATGGGTGCGGGAACTTGAAGCTTGCGCATTAAGTCAGTGCGGCTAATCAATATCTCGTCCTCATATTATTGTCTTACGTTTACGCAAATGTTATATATATATATATATATATATATATATATATATATATATATATATAATTATTAATTTTGAAAATATTACTCTAGTATTAAACCTTGACTATTATTTAAGCTATTTAAATGGATCCCGACTGCCACGCAGAAGTCTCTAGTTCGATCCTAAGGCGCACATCTCTGACTTTTCGAAGTTATGTGCGTATTAAATAGTTAATTATCCTCGGCTCGGTGAAAGAAAACATTGCAAGGAAACCTGCTTGTCTGAGAGGCTGAAGACTGCCAACCCGCACTGGGCACATTATATATAAATAGTACTTAAGGTTCTGTAGTAGTGTAATATTCTCGTAATGAATATATCTAGTCCTGCCACACGGTGTCTAAACGGCACGCGGAGGGCATCTATTGGTCGACGCGCGACGCCGCAGACAAACCAGCTCGCGCATATTCGAATGCGGCATGCTGTCCTATATTATAATTCTTGGATAGGATTTTGAGCTTTATTTTACTGGGATAAGATTCATATTTTTACATGGTAAAGTAAATGCCGTGCATATTTATAATTGGAGTAAGCATAAGACCTTGCTTTAGAATATATGTAATTATGTAAATGTTTATTCTATTAATATGAAAAAAAAAATGCTCGTGCATTTTCCGCTTAGTCTGAGTTCACCATTAGTAAAATATATACGATTTCTACTAGCTTTCTTTTTTTTGCCGAATCATTAAGATAAGTAGGTATCTAATTTACTCATTAGCACTTCCTTGATTTAACTTAGTACTGTTCAGAGTTTGGGAACGACTCATTGACTTTCTTTTATTAGTTTTACTAGCCAGCTGTATAATAGAAACTGTTCGGAGTCAAAGAGAATTATTGAAGAGTAAGCTTGTGTAGTTCTTTTTGTTGCTTTGCCCGCGACTTCGCTCGCATCAATGTATTTTGTCAATAAATTTCTATCCCTTGGCAACAGTGCTATTTTCTGAATGAAAGTTATACTATGTCCTTTTCTGTACCCCTGACATAGTGTATGCAAAATTTCATGATGATCGGTTAAGCAGTTAAGACGTGAAAGCGTAACAACAAACACACAAACTCACATTCACATTTATTATATTAGTTTAGGATTTAAGTTAATTAGAACGCGTACCAAGAAGTTTAGCTCCTCATATCTTTGCCGAATGATTAAAAAATGACATTATCTGCCAAAACATGTGTTTCCTTCTTCCTTCGACCCTGGTTAAGGAGCCTGGAGCCAGGATCTGTTGCTATTTTACGACCCACTTGAAGGCAAGTGTATCGTAAAAAGGATAAATATTTATTGACAAAATCTGAATTAAAGCGAGCAATACCGCGGCCTGAATCCTGTATGACTTAAAATTAGTTTACCCCTACAGCGGTCGTTATTTATAAACCTATAAAGAGAAATATAATCATATCTAACTAAAAACCAAGACGAGTCGCATCATAATAACTTGTCACACAGTATGAAAGTTATTGCTTTTATATTAATTGCTACTTAAAGCTTAATACATTGAGATAAATCTTCTTAGCGAAGTATATCAATTTTGTTTTATTTTTCTACTTCTCTGTTTGGAAGTTTTAACAGTCTTTGATCCTTTGGGCCTCGTAGACGTCTACGTTGAGAAGTATCCAAGTTGAAATACGAAGAGAATAAAATAAATGATGTTTTGTAAAGGCAAGAGACCGTCCTTATTTTAAATAGGGCTTCACAGTTGGGTATATCTCAAACCAAGAAGTGAGATAATGAAACAGAGGTGTATTAATTCTAAAACAGCACATTTATTCTTTTACTAGATTTTGCCCGCGGCTTCGCTCGCGTAAATTTAGGTTAGGTTAGATCAGTAACAGTACTTTTTTCTTGGTGAAAGGTGCCCTATGGCCTTTTCTGTTCCCCTGACAATGTGTATGCAAAATATCATGATGATCGGGCGGTTAACGCATGAAAGCGTAACAAACTAACAAACTCACATTCCCATTAAAAAAGGTAAGGATTTTATGACGGCCTCTCCCGCCCTAAGAATAATTCCTGTCTCATGGAGAACTTTACAGACATTTAAACAATGGACACAAAGAACACCAAGACTTTAAACAACCAGTTTATGGAACACATATTTTGTCCCGTGTGAGGATTCAGAACACAACATTTGCAGATGCAGCGGCGAGGCGAACACTAAAACGACCAGGCCATGCGTACAGTCAACAATTAAACTTGCGCTTAAAGGTGGCCACGAGCTGATGGTAAGCAGTAACCGCCACTGGCTTACTTGGCATCCTAAAAGCAATTCCAAGGAAACCCAACGAAGTCGCTACTAGAGTACAAAGTTATTTTATTTCCTGTGAAGAAATTCTCAGTATCACAACCCAGCAATTTGTGAATCACACAATTTTTCATTCCATGTGCGATTCACATATCCATAATACGTGACGCACAATGTCAAAGCGACCATATCAACCAGTAACCATGATTGAAACTCACATTCTCAATGTAATTTTGAAAGTTAGGATTACCCAAACATACAATAAAACGCACATTTGTAACTTTTACTTTATATACCTATATATTATGTAATTGCTCCGCGGGTATTAAACTTATAAAAATAAATAAAATTTAGCTTCCTAATTTCATGTTGACGTATAATTGTAATATGTCCTAAATATAATTAATACCTATACTTGCCTGCCCATTGATTTAAATAATTGATTTAGTTACTCGCTTATCCGCTCAGTTGCTACATAAAAAATTATATGTAATGCTTATAACCACAATTGAAGATTGTAAGATTGAAAACTAGCTCCATACAAATTTTCACCACAATTGTTTCAGCTATTAAATTTAATTAAGTCTAAAATACGAAGCTATTTTCGCTTTTAATACAATTGAATGAGAAAGAATAAAGCAAGAGAGATATACCAGAATCGTAGCAATGGGCAATCTGTAGTTACTGCCTACTCCTCCTACAACAATCCCTCGATTACCTCTAAACAAGCGTGAGCCTATATATGTAATTGCAAAAGGACTGGTATTGCATGGATGGCGGGGGCAGAGGGCAAGTAGTTGCCTCGTCGCTACTGCCTCAGTGAGTGTTGCGCATTCGAATCCCACACGAAACAATGTATGGTTTACACGTTATTAGTTTTAATCTAAATATACTTTAATTCTATGTTTCTAAAGTCCTCCACCACATTAGGCAATCCTCAGTGACCTTATTTACAAGTAGAAAAATAGATACAGATATGTATAGACTATACAAAGAAAAAGTTACTTGAAGATTTATTCGCAATCTTTTTATGTACAAGGCTCTTTGCATTAACTTTAAGAAAATATTTCGTTAGTTTCGTCAGGTCACCTTAGCTATAGGAATTGTTAGGTGACAAACAAATTGAATTTATTGAGGAGCTCAGCCTTGGCTTATATACTTATATAAAGTGATTTCATGTTTTTGTTTGTGTCGTTCTGGAGGTTACAAAATTATTATTTTCGGATCTGTCATATCACAGAATGGAGTTCTATGTTTTGTTTTAAATGGAGTTACTGAATTGGGTTTATATCTATTTTAGGGGCGGTAGCTCAATGGAAATGCTATGGGATTTGCGATCGAGAGGTTGTTGGTTCAATTACCATCCATTTGATTATATCAATATGAACCCATTCACACAAGCATATCAGGTTAGTTGGTAAGGTTAATAAGAATACTAGTCAATCGTATCAAAAATTACTAGAAATCTTTAAAAAAGATATATCATTTTCCTTTTTTTTAGAAAAGCAACATGATTCGTTGGTCTCATGGCGTGAGTTAGCAGTTATGTTACGAATCGAACCCAAGACCCTTTGACCCTATGTCTTAAGTCCAATATCTGGGTTGGTTTAAGCGTTATTAGTACCTACGGAGTTGTATAATTATATGTACAATTGTGCTCATTAAATAATAGCCTTTTGCCAAAAGCAAAATATCAACACTATAGCTTGGAATTGCAGTTTTCTTCGGGGATATAGGTATGAGATTATGACACCGTTATTGTTTGTGTTATATAATATATACTCGTATATATGTGTGAGATTATGTATGTATGTAGGTATATTTTATTGGGAGAGATAAATGGGACGGTACTGGTAATAAACCCTTTTTGGTATGCACGAGAAAACGGTGTCCGTTGATTGTGATTGCTTGTGAAATTTGCACGTACAAGTATCTTATCTTGTGTGGGGGCCAGTCAGTACAGACCGGCGACACTTCGACCCAGTGGGATCTTTTGTGTCGACTTCCCCAATAACGACTGCTATAGATGTTCATGGCAGCCGGGACCGACGGCTTAACGTGCTCTCCGAGGCACGGAGCAGGCGATAATTGTCAATCAATACGCACATAATTTCGAAAAGTCATATAACTTCCGAAAGTCAGAGGTGCGCGACGTGGGTTCGAACCCGAGACCCCCTGCATTGCAGTCTGTTGGTCTCCCCACTGTGCTATCGCTGCTCGCACGTACAAGTATATTCAATACATAAAATGTAAAAAGCCGGTGACCATTACAATGTTTTTCTCGCCTCACTGCCCTCACTATACTTATTTTTTGATGTATAATATGTATGTATTTACAAAAAAAAAAAAAGTATATATGTATGTTTATCCATTGTCTAGTATTCATAGTACAAGCTCTGCTTAGTTTGGGCTAGATAGTGTTGTGTGTATGTGGTAGAATATTATTATTATTATTATTTTTCTGTAACCACACGAATAAATTGTCCTACATTTCAAATTGCATGTTCAATACCATCCTACTACTAAGAATTTATGTTTCCGAGGCTTATAGTTAAGCCCGCACGCCTGCATGTTCGCGGCAACATTCAGTGCGGCGACATTATTACTCGGTTTCAGGAAACATGCAATACTCAAATTCGTACTAATATTACAAATGCCAATGTAGCTTCGTCTATTTGTTACATTAACTGCAAAATGTTTAATCTGTCCATTACTAGAATATACATACTTTTGTGTTTAGTTTGACTTTATTAAATCCAAACTTAATATTAAAAATGCGAATGTGAGTTTGTTTGGTACGCTTTCACGCCGTAACTACTCGAACGATCATCATAACATTTCGCTTACACGTTTTCAGGCGGCATCTTTTATCCGGGAAAAGTACTGTTACCGAGCGAATCCATGAATGGTAAGTCTTAGTGTTATGAGACACTTAAAGAATGTCAGTAAACAGACATTAACTCGTCTGGCAATCAAGAATGGTATAAACTCTACGTAATAACTCGAGATATAGATTTGATGGAATGTCTCTATTGATCATACCCGTTTTAAATAAGGCAATTATTAACCTCTGAGTCTTCTTCGATAAGGTTAATGAAAACACTATGTGGGTCTGTGTGCCTGTCTGTTAGTGACCGGTATAACTCCGAAAACACACCAGTCGATTCACTTGTAACTTAGTGTGCAAACAGCTTGGGGTCATACCTCGGTCAAGTATGAATATGGGCCCTGTGGGTCAAAACACCCCCGAGATAAACATAGGTGTCACAAGGTCACATGTATTTTAAATGCTTTTACATTTAAGACCTTGTAACTTGGTGTGCAGATACCGTGGGGGTCATACCTCGGTTTTATTTGAATATGGGCTCTGTGGGTCAAAAGACCCCCGAGATATAGGGATCACAAGGTCACATATATTTTAAATGGCAAAATATTGACTTGTAACTTGGTGTGCAGAAACCTTGGGGTCATACCTCGGTCGAGTTTGAATATGGGCCCTGTGGGTCAAAAGACCTCCGAAATATAGAGTCATTTCTTTTCATTACTTTTACATTTAAGACGAAGAGGTTGAATTCTGGGTTTTTACACCCATCTCATTATTTTGCCCGGTTTCGTTTGGGAACAGTACTTTTGTCTGGATATACCCTATGTCCTTTTCTGTTCCCCTGACAACGTGTGTGCGACAACTTCTATTACGTGGGACGTAGCTGGCTGGATGTGGATGTAATACACCTATTACACTCATTAGAGGTGTCTACTACCTCAAGGAATATAAGCGTGTAATGTGTATGTACGTGTGTAAATAAATAACACGTTCTGAATGTGTTTCGCCTCCTGAGGAGTTCAAGTGGTCGCCTCGCCATAGCCATTGCGCCGAGTTTTGTCGGTTCGAATTCCACACGAGTGATCAATAAAGGGTTGTTCCGAGTCTGGGTGTTCTTTTTGTCCGTTGATTGTACGTTTGTAGTCTCGCGCGACACAGGAGTTATTCCTAGTGCGAGAGTTCTCTTTATAATTAAAGAACAAATGTGAGTTTGCTTTTTGCTATTATATTGATAAATCAATTGAAACGCGATAGGTATTCAATATGCTAGATCAATTATGATTAGTATATGAAGTATCAAGAACGCAGGGATACCAGGATATCGGGATGAGCAGTAAAACACCTTCGCACTGTTAGACGTATATTCCGACTGATTCACAAATAATCGTTAGTCTACTTTATGGATTTGTTGTATACCCACATAAATATTGATATTATTTATTATTGAACTACCGACGCAATACACATACATTACACCTCACCACTTAATCTACTAATTAGGTACATTGATAATTAATGAATGGTGATACAAACAAAATACATATAATTACAACATAGCCATAACTAAAATAACAACAATGTGAATGACATAATATAATGACTTCCTTTAACATATATTTAGCTAGTTACTCTGGTTGGAATCTAACAACGGGTTTACGAGTACGTCTGGGACGACTCGCCGGTGGTGGTGACGGAGTTTTGAGCTTTGGAATTACTTGTTTATCACTTGCCCCATCTACTCTCCCCGTCATACCCTCGCTCAGCAGCTCCGCACTATCTACTTCCCCCGTCGCGTTCGATACTGGAACGGCCTCCTCAGCCGTCGAAACCTGTGCTGGATTATGTGGCAAAGTATCCGAGATAGTACTATCAGAACCCATGAAATCGGACAATCGGGATCTGCGTTTTATATGATCTATATGCTTCCTAGATAGTCGACCGTCTCCGTTATCTATTAAATATTCTCGCGTGCCTGCCCGCGCTTCGATTACGCCTTTTAGCCATTTATCCCCTTTTGTACCGTTCCTAGTCCACACTGTATCTTGGGGAGCTAACTCGCGTAAGACACCACCCGAATTTCGCACCTGTCGTTCTTGTGCTGCCCGCACCCTATCCACTAAGGTGCGGTCCGCACGTAATAGATCTAAGCGACTCCGCAATGAACGCCGCTGTAATAACATTGCGGGCGACTCGCCCGTTGTACTTTGAGCTGAGTTTCTGTAACTTAGCAAAAACGTTTGTAAGGCTATATCTATATCTTTGTTTTCTCTATACGCTTTTTTTATAACGGATTTGCATAATTTCACGGCATTTTCTGCGGCCCCATTTGATGATGGGTGGTACGTCGGCGAAAAACATTGGCGTATACCATTATTTTTTAAAAATTCACTAAATTCTCCGCTCGTAAACGGGGGTCCCTGATCTGATACTAATTCTAACGGTAGACCAAAACGAGCAAAAGTGTCACGGAGAACCTTTATTACCTGCCTCGCGTTAGTTCTCGGCATTTCCCAAATTTCTAACCACTTTGAACTTGAATCAATCAAAACCATGTACGTATTGCCATGAAAGGGTCCTAAGAAATCTATGTGTACTCTGCTCCACGGTTGAGTTGAGAAAGGCCACGGTTGCGGAGGTGCTCGTGGTGGTGCC
The DNA here is from genome assembly GCA_963675205.1 of Catocala nupta. NCBI lineage: Eukaryota > Metazoa > Arthropoda > Insecta > Lepidoptera > Erebidae > Catocala > Catocala nupta. The sequence continues at coordinate 4,575,143 of OY776105.1, forward strand.
GTGCCCTCCACCGCACACGTCTCACAGCTTTGACATAACATTTCTACGTCACTATCTATGTTCGGCCACCACACATAACTCCGAGCCAGCGCTTTAGTTTTGACTATGCCCATGTGGCTAATATGTAATTGTTTTAGTATCTGTCTTCGCAATGTCTGCGGTATCACTATCCGATAACCCCACATTATACACCCACAATCTACGTACAGCTCGTTACGCCTTACAAAATATGATTTAATTCGTTCATCCGGACAAGTTAACGGCCAACCTGATTGTATATATAAGAGAATTCTACTCAACACCTTATCTTTCTCTGTTTGTTTCCTAACCTCACTATTAGTCACAGGTAGAAAATTTTCTACAAAATTTAAATACGTGATTTCAGTACTCCCGTTTGCTTGTATACCTTGTGGTAGCCTTGATAAAGCATCCGCACAATTTTTCTTTGATGGCACATATTCAATTTCGTAATTGTAACCTGACAATAATATTGCCCACCTTTGCAACCTGGAGGCTGCCATAATGGGTATCCCTACCTTATTACCGAAAATATGTGTCAACGGCCGATGATCTGTCCTAAGTAAAAACCTCCTCCCATACAGGTATTGGTGGTATTTTCTTATACCAAAAACTATAGCTAGTGCTTCCCTATCAATCTGCGAGTAAGCGCGCTCTGCCGTGTTGAGAGAACGCGACGCATATGCTATCGGGCGCTCGCCTGCGGTGGTCACATGAGATATCACCGCACCGATACCGACGCTGCTCGCATCGGCCGTCAGCACTAACGGTAAATCAGGTGAATAATGTATCAACACTTCACTTGAAACTAACAGCTGTTTTACGCGCCTAAATGCCGCTTCGCACTCCCTACACCAGTCAAAATGTACATCCGCCCTAAGCAGCCTATATAGAGGTGCTAGAAGCGTACTTACGTTCTTTATAAACTTGGCATAGTACATGGTCATACCTATAAATGCCCTCAACTCTGATATGTTTGAGGGAGCCGGTGTATCAATTATATCTTTAACCTTATCGGGACATGTTTGTATGCCATCTTTACTAATTACGTAACCCAGATATGTTATTTTCTTGGCAAAGAAACTACACTTCTCTTTTTTTACTTTTAAGCCATAAGACTGCAGACGATCAAACACCTTGTACAAATTCTTAATGTGATTCTTGGTTGTTGATCCTGTTACAACAATATCGTCCAAGAATACTCCCACATTAGGCAAATCCGCAAACAACTGTTCTAGACGTCTCTGAAAAATACCGGGACTAGATGATAAACCGTATGCTAATCTATTAAACATGAACATACCCTTGTGTGTGTTAATTACTGTATATTTCTTCGATTCATCTAATTCAAATTGTGCGTAAGCCTGCGATAAGTCTATTTTACTGAACCGGTCGCCTCCATGTAGCCTAGCTAACAGATCTTCTACTCGCGGTAAAGGATAACGGTCGACTTCTAAAACTTTATTCAAGGTTATCTTGTAATCTGCACAGATTCTAATAGTACCATCTTTTTTTACCACGGGCACGATAGGCGTGGCCCAATCCGAGCGTTCCACCGGCGTGAGGATACCGTCCCGCACGAGCTGCTCCAGCGCACGCTCCACCGGCGCACGCAGCGCGTACGCCAGCGGGCGCGCGCGCATGAACACGGGCCGCGCCCCGGGCTTCACGTGTAAGCTCACCGCACCACCGGTGAATCGTCCCAGACCGTCTTCGAACACCTTACAGTATCTGGAACTGAAATCGCCCATATTAAATTCCTCGTTACTCATTACCCTGTTAACTGGCACTATATTGCCATTGAGATCCGAATATAACTGTATTTTTAATTCGGCCATCCATTGTCGACCCACTAATAAAGTTTTACCATTCTGAATTATGTATAATTCTAATACCTTACAGATATTTTTAAATCTAACCTCTGGCCTAATAACCCCAATAGGATTTACGGTTTCTCCTGTATAATACCTTAAAATTAAATTACATGATTCTATCGGTAAATCATTAAACAACCGTTTGTATGTTCTGTAATCAATACAAGATACGGCGCTCCCCGTATCACACTCCATACTAATATCTTTACCGTGTATTATTAATTTTACATAAATTGGCGGGCATTCCGCTATTGATAAATTATTTATCTCAACAGTGATTACCTCGTCACTTCCTTCACTCTCCGATGTGCTAGATGCTGGTCGAAGCCCTGCCAAATGATGCTGACCCACTACCAATGGGCACACACGACGTAGATGACCCTTCTTATTGCATACGCGGCATACGTATTGCGAAAACTTGCACGCAGCCGTGTCGTGGCTCCACCCACAGACATTGCACTGCTGGTCCCGCCGAGCCCGCTCAGCCGGTACCTGCGAGTCCGCCGACGTATGACGCGTGCCGCGACCGCCGACGCGCCGATGGCCGCTCGGTATCGCGCGCGCTGCCCCTGTCCTTCTCTCGACTCGCGCCGCTGCCGGCGCCGCTCCGCGAGTATCCGCGCCGCGATGATTCATCGTCGCCATAGCAAGACATTCAGTCGATGTGTTTGTCTTATCTGTCGACTTAAAACTATTTGCGCTCTCAACAACGGCCGCATTTTTCTCGGCCGCTTCCATGCTCGTAGCCATACTATAAGCCTTGGAATAATCTAACGTGTCCTCCGCGAATAAACGTTGTCGTATTACTTCGCTACTGATTCCACAGACAAATTGATCCCGGATACTTTCTTCTAGCCACGTACCAAAATCACAAGACTTTGACATTTTCTTTAAAACCGCCATGTACTGTGCTACACCTTCGCCCTCGTTTTGTTTCCGTTGACGAAATTTATAGCGTTCGGCTAAGACACTCGGTTTCGGTTGCAAATGCTTTTCCATGATGGCCGTTAGAAATTCAAATGTCTTCGTGTTGGGTTTATCTGGTGTACACAAATTGACCAGCAACTCGTAGCTCTCCGCTCCCATGACTGTTATCAGCGTTGGCACCTGCAGCTCTTTCTTGATATCGTTAACCACGAAGTAATTCTCGAGACGTTCAATATACAACTTCCAATCATCTGACTGCACTTTGAACTCTCCAATTTTACCGATCGCCATATTTTCGGTACTATTTTGGTACGTATGACACACCATATACTGCACACGTATGTTCTTATAAATCTCGTCGCCACTGAAGTATCAAGAACGCAGGGATACCAGGATATCGGGATGAGCAGTAAAACACCTTCGCACTGTTAGACGTATATTCCGACTGATTCACAAATAATCGTTAGTCTACTTTATGGATTTGTTGTATACCCACATAAATATTGATATTATTTATTATTGAACTACCGACGCAATACACATACATTACAGTATACAGGACGGCTTTACAGTTGGTCAAACCCTCACGATCAGCCACAATTAATAGCAATCTTACATCATTGAAGCAGAATCCTAACTACTATTGTACATGCGAAAGTGAGTTTGTTTGTTACGCTTGTACGCTTTAACTACTCAACCGATCATCAAGAAAATTTGCAAACATGTTGTCAGGGGTACTAAAAAGAAAATAAAGTAACTTTCATTAAAAAAAGGACTATTACTAACATCACCTACATTTACACAAGCGATACCGCGGGAAAAATCTATATATACAAGCGAAAAATCTATAAATATCAATCGTTTAAACGACGAAATATGACAATTAATATTTACTAAGGCTCGACGCCTATCCAATGAGAATGTATACAGAGTGAGATAGGAATTTCCTAATAAGTACAAAAACAAAACGATCCGGCGAGGAAGTTATGTTATAACGTAGCGTACGAATTTTCCTGTCATATTTAAATAAAATATTTATATTACAAAGACAAATTTCGATACACCTTTCCCTTGGGCCAAATAAATTTTTCCAAGGCAAGAATAGCTTAACGAAATTGGAATTGCGAAATTTCTGACGTTTCCTTTATTTAGATTATTGGCTGAATGTTAAGTGTGTTTTATGTTATTGGAAATAAGAATTAATGTGATTTTGCTGGATATATAATAAATCTTCTATAACTTTCGGCTAAGGCCGAAGTCTTAGCGGTGACCAGTTCAGTTGTGACATATTTCAAATGGAATGAAAGTGAAAATTTAACAGTTCGTAGTTAATACGATTAATTCCTTGATAAAGAAAACCGGGCCTAGGTTGCTCTAGGTAGAATGGCGCGGTCAGACTTTCGTTTAAGGGGCTAATGTTTCTAAATCCAGCATCACATTGTGTTTTCTATCTTTATAAGACGACTCTCATACTAGAAAAAATTGCTGTGCCGCAGAGGAATTTACAAACATTTAATTAACGGACACAAAGAACACCCAGACTCGGAACAATTATTTGTGTGGGGATCGAACCTACAACACTCTTGACGCAGTTGCAGTGTTGAGGCGACGACCTATACCAGATCCCGCATGCGGAATTTGACATAAATGGCGTAGTCACCATCTATATCAAATTCCGCATGAGGGATCTGGCATTGTGTCACATACTTTCAAACTTTATGAACATACATTCAACAGACACAAAGAACAAGATTCGAGCCCACAACACTCGGCGCGGTGCCAACCGATTACAGATTATAGAGAGGTTATATTATTGTAGTCACAGCATTAAACAATGAAATTAAACTTTCCGATTGAAAGTCCGCACAATCCTAGAAAAATATTATAATACAACATTAAAGTATCAAAGTCATGTAGGTACATAATAATGTAGAAATAGTTTTATTTTAGTGACCAAATAAGGTAGAGCAGAAAATAAGAATTTTTCTTAATTTGAAGTGACCTATGAAATGTCACGACCCGCGCTGCTACTGAAAGATTTCCTAAACCCAGTAACACAGCTTGAGCTGGGAATCAAATCCGTATTCTCATGATTCCACACAAATGTAAGAGCTAAGCAATCGGTTTCAAATGATTTTCGATAGTGTTGATAATTCTGATGACCACGTAAAGTAGTACAAAACCTTATCAAATTGTACATCTAAACCTTTCTTATGAACCTCTCTGTGTATTGGTGAAAACCGCTCAGTAGTTTTTGAGTTTATCGCGAACAGACGCGACGAGGACTTTTTTTTATATTATGCAGTGATGCGAATGTGAGTTTGTTTGTTTGTTACGCTTTCACGCCTTAACTACTCAACCATCGGAACAGGAAAGGGAATGAGATACTTTTAATTAAGAAAAAAGACTGTTACTAACCTAACCTACATTTACGTCAGCAAAGCTGTGGGCAAAAGCTAGTAATTAATTTCAGACTGCTATTAGGTTCAATTTATTTGAATGATTTTCGAATAAATTGTGCACAATGCAATACCATTCGAATACGATTATATACGTTACTAAGGGTTATTCAACTTCGGAGACATACAGACATAAATATACGTATTAATATTAGCTATCTCGTATATACCGTAGATAATGGAACAAATAAAAACTTCCTCAAATATATACAACAGAAGTATTATATAGTCGGCACTGAGCCCGTTTCCCTCACGACCCTCCCAACTTGCCTGAATGAGAAACAGCTGAGACACACAATTCATGTCTACCCTCTACCTAATATGTTAATTTTATTAGGAAAAAGCAAGTTTTGTCCAAATTCAAGCGATATTAGAAAAAAGATCGATATATTTCTTCGATAGATGGCGTTAGGGTTTAAGCGGTCGTCTCACTGCTGCCGCGAGTATAATGGGTTCGTTGTTCCCACAAATAGTTGTTTCGAGTATGTGTATTCTTTGTGTTCATTGTTAAATCAGAAAGGTTTAAACCCGAATAAGATACATTTTAAATCTCGGTCTTCAGCAAAATAAATAAATAACTACAAAACCAGTTTTATTTAACATCCTTCTCATCCATCTTTTAAAGTCACACATCAAAATCCAACACAAATCGATTAATTGAAAATCGATATTCAGATGTGAAAATGAATGAATGAAAGAAATCTCTCGATTCAGACCGACTCAACATTTCTTGAGACCAATTATTTTTAGCTTCGTTTTCCACGTAGCTCTGCGTAATCATAATTTTCTTTAGCTGACATTCACAGCTGACATTTTTGAAAGGTATTGTCGCGTCAAAATAGATATACCCGTACCAGTCTTTTTATCCATCAAAAAGTCGAGAAATGAAAAGTATTTAAAAACATTTTTACATGTAACTTTGTATGAAAATTTTACTTTAATATTTTGTATATATAATTTTGAATTGTACTTTTCGAGTTTTGCATACAAAAGCTGAACTTTTATTAATAAAGATTCATTAATTCTGCCCACGCATACGTGAGCAGACAAAAATAATTTTACAGAGTAGTCCGAATTTAATGATTCTTTGTTTAATTCTACTAATATTATATATGTTGAAGTTTGTGAGGATGGATGGATAGATGTTACTCTTTTACGCAAAAACTACTGAACGGATTTTGATGAAACTTTACAGTATTATTGTTTATACATCAGAATAACATATAGGCTACAAAAATCTATCTTAACATAAATCTACACTAACGCGGGCAAATCCGTTGGCAAAATCTAAAACGATATACGTCGGAGCTTATCTCATTTTAATTTGAAAAAGCAATTTCACTCCAATGAGTATAAACTAGGGAAATGATTCACCTACAAACTTTTTACCTGTTAATCTAACAGGCATAACTGTCTGTATTATCCAATATCGAAAAGTGTTTTATTGTGTTTATTCACAACCCTTTGTGACACTTGACCCTCTCAATCCTCAGCGATGCAAGTGTGAGTGCCGATTTCGGGTCAAACGTAATAATTATGCAGATAAATACAGAATAAATTTGAATTCGTTTGATTTATTTAATCCTGCGTAATCTATTGTTGTTATGGAATTAACAACGTCATTTATAATAGAATACAGTGATTGTCTCGTGAGAGACTGTTGGACTGCCACGCAGGATTCTCGAGTTCAATCCCAAGCCACCTCTGACTTTTCAAAGTAATGTAATATTAATTAGTTAATAATTAATTTGTTTGCAATTTTATAGTAAGAGACCTAATATTACATCGATCGCGTAGAACTTGCGATTGCGACTATGCATGAATTCTCGGGTTTGAGCGATACAGGGTTTGGAAATGTGCCCGGTAGCTGGCAATAGGCTCGTCACCTATTACTAGGGATCTCAAACTATAGTTTGCAAAATGAGGCCTCTGCCTACTCTTTCGAGAATATAGGCGTAATATATTTCATAAATAATCCATACATAATAGCCCCTATATAATGTAGAATATAATTTGAATATTAATATTAAAACATATTGTTAGAAGCTACCGGTATAATTAAATAGACAGACGCGTATAAAGTATGTAATATTAAATAATAGATGTATGTTGGTTTTAGTAATGGACTATGTCTTGCATTATAAACGACTTAATCTAACCTCATTTATACATAAAACCGGATCGGTTAGTAGTAAAAGCGACTGCTGTTCGTGAGTTCTTGGATTTTTGTCATGAAATTCTCCTAAACTAAACAAAAATAAAATGAACGGCAGGGAGTTTGCAAATGTGTTCAGTGAATGGCAATAGGTTTGCCTTCGAATAATAATAATATAATAATAATAATATTCTACCACATACACACAACACCATCTAGCCCAAACTAAGCAGAGCTTGTACTATGGGTACTAGACAATGGATAAACATACATATATACATTTTTTTTTGTAAATGCATACATATTATACATAGAAACACCCAGACCAAGACAAACATCCATGTTCATGCACACAAATGTTTGACTTGTGCGGGAATCGAACCCGCGACCTCAGGCGTGGCAGTCGGTTACACTAACCACTACGCCATCGAGGCCGACAAATTTAAAACAAAAATTATTATTTCAGTATTATAATTGAATTCAACTCATATGAACGAGGTGTGGCACCCATTATACGATTTATTACTGACTATTGACATTTAAAATTAAATATATTGGAAATACTAATGGAATAAAGCACTTTAGGTTCTGTAGTAATAATAGTAATTGCAGATAGATGAACTTATTTTATGAAGTGCTGATATCACGGGCATGCCACGATTGTGACGATAAGTCCCGTGTTTGAGGAGTGGCTGGAGAGGCGGCATGGCGCCCTCACCTGCCGGCTGATACAGGTAATGACTAGCCATGGTTGTAACCATGTAAATACGTGGGACCTAAATAATAAAAGCTGGCGAATTATATAGTATTAGAAAAAAAATACCATAATATGACTTCTTCTAATACGCAGACAATCCCGGTTATATACGGGCGACGACGACCCGTGCCGATTATACGGTAGCTCGCTTGTGGTGAAGGGATTACGGGTACAATGCATCGGATCAATATACAATTAGATGCTCGTATAATTTGCGTTTGTTCTTAATAAATATATTATGTTTATTATTATGTCATATTTTTAGTGATACAAATACAAAAATAGATTTCTACGCGGACTACAACATGTTCAACTATTTACAGGTATTTCTTTTTAAGTCAATACCTGTCTCCTGTATCGCAGGAGACTTTACAAGCATTTAAATAACGGACACAACGAACATCCAGACTCGCAACAACCATTTGTGGATCACACAAATTTTTGTCCCGTGTGGGATTCGAACCCACAACACTCGACGCAGTGGCAGTGGCGAGGCAACCATTTAAACCACTACGCCATCCGTGCAGTCAAATTAAATCGGTATCTCGTGTAATCTATATATAAATCGAGATGGACAAAACAGTTCAGTACCTTTTTCTCCGTAGTTAGTCGTTAGAGAAATTAACATATGCTGCCTGCAAATTTTGAATAATGTATTTGGTCAAAATCCGACCGCTAGCTTTTTAAAAATTAGCTAATTAAATGACGTCTCAAAACGCCAAAACCTTGAAATAGTTTCCATCGTACTTCCATAAAGCTTAGATGCTGCAATGTTCAAGACGTTTCTCCCAAAACAACAGAGCTATCAGTTTACATACAACACGGCATCGCAGGGGGTTTTGCAAAGTCTTGACAAACGACCATGTTTTGTTCCACAAATGGACCGTGAGATCCCTTAGCCCGGGCAACTTGAGTGTGTTTTTACCTGGAAATAAAAGAAAATATTGTTTAACATTACTTGTAGAAGCTCTGACATAACTTAGTTAAGTAATAAAAGGATTTTAGCAGCGTTTTTTTATTTTGGCTTACTTTTATTTAAGGTTTTCAAGATGGTGGAATTTCTAAGTCTATCTAATGTGTTTATGTAAAGTTATAGCCTAGTGGGAGACTGTTGGACTGCCATGTAGAGGTCTAGAGTTTAACGCCAAGACGCACCTCTGACTTCTTGAAGTTATGTGCGTATTAAATAGTTAATAATCGCTCGCTATAACAGTGAAGGAAAACACCGTGAGGAAACCTGTACGTCTGAGTGTTATCTATAATATCGTGTAAATATAGATATATGTCTGCCAACCCGTACTGGGCCAGCGTGGTATACTATGGTCTAACTCTTTTCATACTGAGAAGAGACCAAGCTCAGTAGTGGTACAGTTGAATACAGGGCTGATAATATTAGTATTGTTTTATATTGCTTGTAGATGCTCTCACATAAATTAGTTAAGTACTTAATAAAAAGATTTCAACAGCGTCTTTTACTGTAGCTAACTTTTGTCTAAGGGTTTCAAGGTGGTGAAGTAGTTCTTAGAGTTTGTGTAAGGGTGTATGCAGGCCTTTTGGGGGCTGTTTTGTGGGGTGCTTCAAGAGGAATTTTATGGGCCATAACGCGTGATATTTTATGGAGCGCTTCACGGAATATGACATATTTTTTACTATATAGTTTTAGTACGTAAATGGCTTATTTTGGAAATGTACACTGAGTCCTGAAAGATCTTATTCTTGAAATGACCAAATTTCATAAACGATATTCTTCGAAAACTACTCAATCCGGCAACGGCTGTAATAAGTGTAAGTAGTGACGCATGTATTCGAATCCGATTTTGAATGATTTTCGAATCAGCGATGATTTATTATTTATCTATATAGGTATATTATAAAATTGTAACTGGACAATGTCTGTACATCCTAACTAATATTATAAATGCAAATGTGAGTTAGTTTATTTGTTTATTTGTTACGCTTTCACGCCTTAACTACTCGATCGATCATCATGAAATTTTGCATACACGTTTTCAGGTGTACAGAAAAGGGCATAGGATACCTGTCATACCGAAAAAGTGCTGTTCCCAAAGGGATAGAAAATTGACATTACATACAGTAATAGGTACCGCGAGCAAAGCCGCAGACAAAATCTAGTGCTTACTCATAAATTTCGAACAAATTCGATTTAAAAGTTTTATACAATTATTTACTTGCGTATATAATTTAAGCAAGGGTAAAATTAATTAAAATCGTATCATTGGAATTCTCAGCAATTTGAATCTAAATTATAAGTATGTCTAGTAAACAGTTATAAGGTCGACGGCCAGTTTCACTACTATCACGTAAAAGTTATCCAAAAGGTAAATCACATGCTATCTCACTCTTGTTAGATTAAAGAAGAGAGATAGCGAGACTTTTTATCTTATAGATAAATGCTATTTGGAGGTAGTGGAACAGTCCCTAAGCTAGCTAAAGCTAGCCAAGCAAAAATTATACGTATATTCATCAGAAGGATTATTTAAATGCTCGTGTCTCAATCACGGGTAAACTACTGAACAGATTTAGATAAAACTTGGTGCACTGGAAGACCATGTCCTGAATTACCACATACGATACGTTTTATCCCGATGTGCTTTCATGGCGGATTCACACGAAAAGCTGTGTACAGAAACTAATGTAACTATAAAGTGTTCTGAACTGAAACCTTGTCTCTCAATAGATTTGTAGACGTCGTCCCACTCATGATAGTATTTGATTGAGTTACTGCACACTCAGCGCTTTTAGTTAAATTGTGCTCCAAGACTTTAACGTATACGGGATGTGCAGTCTTGACGCGCGACAATATCACTGAAAATCAAAGTTATAATATACAAGATTTTACCCGCGGCATCGCTCGCTTAAATCTAGATTACTAGGGTAGGCTAGGTTAGTAAAATACTTTTACCAGGATAAAAGGTACCCTATGTCCTATTCTGTACCCCTGACAACGTGTATGCGAAATTTCATAATGATCAGTTAAAGCGTAAAAGCGTAACAAAGAAACAAACTCACTTTCGCATTTACAATAGTATTTAGGATTCTGCCTCAATGTTAATAATAATAATAATCATTTATTAGAAAGAAAGATGAAAGAAAATACATTTATTTTGACAGAAGACACACAACACATACTGCAGACAGGATAAACGTAGTATACAGTTACACAGGCAACGACAATGGGACACTAGGACAAAAGTAAATGACAATTTAAAATACAATAATATTATAAAATGGCATCATTCATTATTCAACTTAAATTGGTAAAAAATGATACAGAGCTTAGGTTACATCGTAAAGATAATATTATAAGGAGTGCCTGTACTAGGGTGATCACAATTGATCTAGCATATTGAATATATCGCGTTTCAATTGAGTTATCAATATTGATTACAACTTGTATGCATCCGCATAATTGAATAAAAATTGAATGGCTGGCTATATGTAAACATGTTATTTTATCGCAAACAAGTTTCTGTCTGTGGTTTTGCTCGTGCAAAAACTAAGGAAACGTATACCAAGTTAAAAAATATCGAAAACTAGATTTTTATCCACGGCTTCGCTTGCGTTAGTGTGAATTTTACCAATATTTTTTTATTTGTAAGTATTTTACATTACCCGTCTAGGTATTAACAAAAATACTCGTAATTTGCAATTGATATTCTTAGTCATCCTAGCCGAAAGATGTCCACTGCTGGACATTGGCGTCTCCTAATATTTTCCACACAGACCGATCTTGGGCTGCCCGCATTAAACCGCTTCCCATGACCGTTACCAGGTCATCGGTCTACTTTGTGGGCCTTCCCCTCCTGCATTTTACAGTGCATAGCCACCACTCCACAATGTTTCTGCCCTAACAGCCATCAGTTCTGTGAGCTATGTGCTCTGCCCACTGCCACTACAGCTGATAATACCAAAAGACCACGTACAGGCAACATTCGTTCATAATAAGAGAGTATAGACCTTTCAACGAAATATCCCGAGAAGTCGATTTAGATTTGTTTTAAATCAGTATACTTAACATAAAAATTCAATTGCTAAGAAATTATTTGTCATAATTAAATCAGCACGATACATATATTCGTTATTGTTATTAGGATGTATCTATTTTTTTTTCTTTGTATAATTATCTACTGATCACTTCTAAAATGTTAGCAAATATTTGGGAAAACTTGAAAATGGCCATAATGTTTTATAAAATCGTTATTTACAATCCTTTTCATGTTATTTTAATGACATAAAATAATTTGTAAATTTTGATGGGAGGAAGACACTGGCTTCTGCAACACAGTTTTTACTAGTGCAGGGGCACATAATTCGAAATTATTGTAGCTTTATTTGTGTCAATAAAGAATTTTTGTCTGCCAAGTAAAATCTTTAATATTAGAAGTTACTCTATGTTATAACTCCAGAAGGGTTGATGGAATGTGCCTATTAATCATGGCCGTTTTTTAATTAGCGTTATTTATTTAATATTATAAATAGGTGTAATAAAGACTTAACGCTTGTAATAAATTATCCTGAAGGCGCGAGACAAACTTTTAATATATTACGTCATACCTATGCACACCCTAACTGTCTAACTAATATTATAAATTCGAATGTGAGTGTGAATAAAATGTAAGGGGAACAGACATGGACATAGGGTACTTACCGAAAGGTATGTCCTATTCTATAATCTTGACAAAATGAAAAATAAATTTCATAATGATCGGTCGAGTATTTAAGGCGTGAAAGCGTAACAAACAAACAAACTGACTGCACCGATGGCGTAGTGGTTTAAGTGGTCGCTTCGCCACTGTCACGTCTCCGAGTGTTGTAGGTTCGATTCCCACACGGAACAATAATTTGTGTGATCCATAGACGTTTTATTCTGAGTCTGGGTGTTCTTTGTGTCTATTGCTTGAATGTTTGTAAAGTCACCCGCGATAGGAATGATTGCGAATGCGGTAGTTGTATTTAAAAAAAAAAGCGCATATTTTATATAGCGCATTTATAGTATTAGTTAGAATTCTATAACAAACAAACAAACAAACATCCTCACAAACTTCCATGTTTATTACATTAGTAGTATTGGTATTTACATATATCCGCACAACAATCCAATGTGTTGACAAATGTATTTTGTTTGGAAGCTGACGTGTACGAAATCTTTATATACATAAATCTTCTGTAAGTGTGTTTGTAATTAAACTCGTCCTAAACGGCTAGACCGATTTTAATTAATTTTTTTGTGTGTGTTCAAGTGGATTCGAGAATGGTTTAGATTTGTATTTTTTTTTATTGTGTACAGAACAACGTCTGTCGCGTTTACCACTGCTGTGTCAACGGGGCAGTCTGGAGATCTTACATTTAAAAATAAAATCGCCCTAAAATTTTTTTGTATCCTCCAGACCATCCTAAATAATAATATTGCTGCGAATGTAAGTTTGTGACGCTTTCACGCCTTGACTACTTGACCGATTATCATGAAATTTTACATACATGTTGTCAGGGTTACAGCAAAGGACAGGATTTATCCAGGAAAAAGTGTTGTTCCCGAGGGATATTAATACTACATTAACGCGAGCGACGCAGCGAGCAAAATCTAATCTTAAAAAAAATTACTCAGACTTATGTCCATTTTAAAGTATAAAATAACACTTATATTATATCAACAAATAGTACTTAAAAGAGTTTATCCAAATAATAAGTATAACAGATTCAAAATGAATTTAATTATTTCACTTTACTTTACAAATTTGAAGACAAATACACAATAGTACATGACAAAAGAATTTCAACTTTGTAAACAGGTTTTGAAAGTTCGAATTCACTCGTTTCAATGTTAACATTTTACATGTAAGGTATTTGAACACCGTGTGCTTAAGAGAAAAGTTTTAAGCGTCTTAAAAGTAGATAATTAACATTTATACCTCGGAGTTTGTTAAAAAGTATTATTCTGTCTAACTGTCGCAATATGGAAACAATTTGAGTGATAAGGTTTTCTATGATCATCCGCATTAATAAAGCCCTGTTTTAAATGTCCCACTGCTGGGCACGGGCCGCTTCTCAGTGTGGGAAAGATTACGCCATAGTCTACCACGCTGGCCCAATGCGGGTTGGCAGACTTCACATACCTTTGACAACATTATAGAGCACTCTCAGACATGCAGGTTTCCTCACGTTTTTTTTTCACCGTTAAAGCTAACAATAATTAACTATTTAATACGCTATGTGCGTACTTCGAAAAGTCAGAGATGCGCGTTAGGTACGAACTCGAGACCACTGCGTCCAACGGTCTCTCACTAGACTATCTCTGTTATTACCGCTTGAATACTTAAGTGAAAACTACAGTCAAAGAATCATGGCTATATACTGCCTAGAACAGACAGAGGTGTATAAAATAATTACGTTTAGTTTCCACGAAATTAACGGCCAGTCTACATAATATTGTCTTACGTTTATGCGAATATTATACATCGAATTTAAAATACTTTATACGGATTTATAGCTTTTTTATTTTAAAACACTTTAAATATTACATATGCCAATGTGAGTTTGTTTGTTACGCTTTCACGCCTAAACTATTCGACCGATCATCATAAAGAGTGTAAAATTAAATCACAAAATCGTTTGAGACGTTAAGCCAGACACTTAGACGCGTACGCAGCTTATTTCGCCTGCTTGTTTAAAGACAGAGTGATAAATATTATCTATCTCGGTAGCCTACAAAAACAACGACGTGTTGGCGAAATTTCATGATGATCGGTCGAATAGTTAAGGCGCGAAAGCGTTACAAACATACAAATTTATATTTGCATTTATGATATTAGTTAGGATGTTTATCACATTTTGTGTTTGAGCCAATCACTTACAGAATAAATAAATTTTAAGCAGGTTTCTTTCAAGCATTGACAAATTATAATACTAATGGCAGACGGCACTTTTAAAAAATATTAATGTAAATAATATAACATTAAGTGTTTCTTTGAATGTACTTTGTGTTGATTATACGTTTGTAAAGCAACTATTACATAGGGTTTGACCCCTAACAAGGGAGGACTTTTTTATAGATATTAATACTTGACTTGATTTGACTGCACGTATGGCGCAGTTGTTTAAATGGTCACCACGCCACAGCCACTGCGTCGAGTGTTGCGAGTTCGACACGGGACAAACATATGTGTGATCCACAAATAATTATACTGAGTCTCGTCTTCGTGTCTGTTGTTTAAATGTTTGTAAAGTCTCCTGCGACGTAGGATAGGAGACTAGTGCGGGAAATGTCTTTTTGAAAATACAAATTTGTATGGAGCCAGCTTCTAACTGATGTAAGTAACGAATTTTGAGTCGGCGAACGCCGACTTAAATTACTATCTTAGGTAAACATTAGTTTACTAAAGAGAGAAACTTATTTAAAATAAAGTGAATGTAAAAAGTGTCTTCCCATTAAGAAGACACTTATTTTGAGCTTGGACGTTCGATAGTCGACTAGAAAGGTTTATTTCATTTTTAACCTATACTGCTGGTTTTATTTCATATTGAAAAGATTTTATCTACATATTTTTGGACCGCGTATTTTAATGGGTCCCATTCGTTATCATGCGTAATCGTAAAGAGTTGATATAGATTATAAGGTTGGGGTAAAGTGTTATTTTGTTTTCTGTTCGAAATTTCTCAGTAGCAGAATGGAGAAATGCTTTGCAATGCTACAGACGATAACTTAACAGATAAACTCAACAGCTAACATATTATGCCTGACGTGAAAATCGAACTGCAGACCTCATGATTGTATAAACAAATCCGGAAATGTGGGTGTGATTATAGAAAAGAATTCTAGTATTATTTTAGCACATATGTATGTACTTAATACGTATTTTTATTTTATAAATAAAGTTTATAAATAAACGACCCATACCTTCCGCGTCATTTAAATCAAAGAAACACTCTCTAGTCAACAGATTAAAATAATTGCACTTCACTGTCAACGATCTACCGAGGTCAATGACCGTCCATAATTCGCATAATGACCTGGTCACTACACGCTCTTCCGCTCACATAGTGTAACGAATCTCATCATAATGATAATAACGTATAAACCGCGCTCAAATATTCACAAACTGGTTTTTACCAGAACATTCTATTTATACATGGAAGCGAGACAATCTCTCGGTGTTTAGTTATAACCCCGACCGCGCGTCGTCAGTTGGATAAATTAAAGACGGGTGAGGAAGCGAGGGGCGGGTGTACGTCAGCGTCTCACATCAGTACGGTTCTTGCTACGGAAGCGCCTCCACGCCAGTTCGCCGTACCGCACGACATTAAAATACGCAATGGATTGTGCCACAAATTCGATTGAAAATCAACATGAAACATATACCGATGTCGACAGAGCCGAATATGAGAAACAGTTAAATTCTTACTACAGTAATCGAGGCGAGAACTCAAGCAAGCCCCAATGGACTAAAGATCGAGTGAAAAAAATCATACATTTACTCGAAGGGTTCAAATCTAGTAAAATTCTTCAAGTAAAGCGAACAGCCGCTCAATATTTCTACGCAAGAAAATACGATTTCATAGAAGAGAATGGGGAAAACGTATTAATTATTAAAATAAAGAGTAATTCTTCGGCAGCGTTGAGAATATTACCCAGCGAAAAATATTATGACTATATCTCCAAATGTCATTTGTCGAGCAGTCATGGCGGCCGAGACAAAATTATTTACGAATTGAAGACGAAAATGCAAGTTATGATTCCTACGCCAGCTGTAGTCCTTTATCTAAGCTTATGCAAGACTTGTGTTGAAAAAAAAACTGGCCTTAGATGTGGTGTTGGTGTGGTGAAGTCTAACGTCTCAAGTGAAACCAAAAATCTCGGCCATGTGGACTTAATAGACTTCCAGAAGACTCCAGATGGCAATTACAAATGGCTGCTCAGTTATCAAGATAACCCAACACAGTTCTACTTTCTAAGACCTCTCAATTCAAACGAAACATCTGAAGTAGCATTGGAATTGTTCAAAATTTTTATGGAAGTCGGATGCCCGAGTTGTATCCAGAGTAAAGACCGTAATTTTATTGAAGACATTATTCAAGAGCTCACCCGTATATGGGCAAAGATACCAACACTTATAGGTAAAGCAAGAAATCCTAATATCCAAGAAATGATAGACAGCCGTAATAGAGATATAGAAGCGAAGATACAGACATGGATGCAAGATAATAGCTCCACTTCTTGGTCTGTAGGATGCTACTTAATCCAGTATCAAATCAACACTACTTATCAAAAGAAACTGAAGAGATCTGCATACAAAGCTCTATTTGGTAAGCATCCAGACTATATTATATTAAAAAACATACCAAACTCTTTAGCATCTCAAGATAAAGAATCACATACAATGTCAGCAGAAGTTGAAGTTGATAATAAAAAGTTACCATCCAACAAAGATGATGAGAAAACGATTGATAAATACGATTCCTCAACATCGGAAGACACTGATAATTATCATAAAAATATCAAAACTGAAGCCGATAGTAGTCTGACACAGGAACAAGACACAGATTCAGTGTGTTGTATTTGTGGTAAGGAATCTAGTGGAACACACAAATGTTGGAAATGCGAAAGAGACGTCCATAAAATCTGTGGGAGGTTAAATAATTACGATGTTGGCTTCGGATTGCAAATACTATGCGTTCAGTGTTTGGAAGGGGATCGTGTTAAAATTGAGTTTGAGGCTGAAGATGAAGACTGGAGTAAGCAAGACTAGTTGAAGAGGAAGAATTACTAAATAATAATGATAATTTATTGGCAAACTAAGTGTAAATACATTTGGTCTTAAACAATTTATAATAGGTACTTGAATATTTTCGTATTTTTGTGATCCCTCGAAATAGCTTTATTTTTTTGTAGGTTTATGTTATTTTATTAAGGTGTCTATTTGTTGTTATAAGCTATAGGTAATTATGGATGTTGGCGTGTATATTATCTGTTAAATTTTTTATATTTATTCTTTATTTGCCATTTTATAGATAGGAATTATTTAACAGATTTATAATATTACACTACAGTGAATCCTTACAATTTTATAAAATTACTAAAGCTGGCAATGCTGACGCAGAATTTTAGGTACCTACTACGTGGAGTCGCATTGTTTCTCATACGGCAGTCTTGTACAAGGCAGTCGTTGTATAGACCTTGTTACCTAAAGACGTGGCTATTGTAATTTCTCTGAAATAATAAACTTTATATTTGGTGGACATTGACCTTTCATTTATCTCCTGCACATAATAACACACACAGTACTACGATATTAGTGACAACTAAAATTGGTGGCTCCATATAATTTGAGTGCGGAACAAACCGATCTGAAAAAGAAGGTGTGCGTTTCAGATATATTATTTTTTAATAGTGTTGTTTCGCACAATTCTTGCGAACAGATCATGCGAAATGACAATTATGCCCAGCCGGCACCATTCGTTCCACAATATAATATGTAAGTGTATGGCAATGATTATATATGTACACGAGTGTGTCACTAGTGGTCGCCTCGCCACTGCCGCCGCGCCGAGTGTTGTGTTAATCACACGAGACAACAATTTGTGTAATCTACAAATAGTTGTTCTGAGTCTGGGTGTTCTCTCTGTCTGTTGTTTTAATGTTTGTAAAGTCCCTCGCGACACAGGAATTACATACCTAGTGCGGGACTTGTCGTTTTGAAATGAGAAATGACTTACTAAGTTGACTCGTACTAGAAATAATTTCTGTATTGCGACCTTACAAGCATTCAAATAACTTTAAACTTTATTATTTACAGATAACACACATTTTTGTGCCGTGTGAGATTAAAACCCCACACTCTTTTAAACTACTAGGTACGCAATCTGTGTAGTCAACTATTTGCGAATCACACAAATGATTGTCTTGTGTAAGATTCGAACTCCACATATTCGTGGCGACAACGACGTGACACTTGCTCGAAACGTCATCCGTAGAATCATACCGAGATTAATACACAAATTTAGCTTGTCTCAGGAAAATGTCGGTTAACCGCTTGTTATGTCCACTGATTGGCTTATATTCACGATATGAACGGACAGATGCACAGATTATCTAACGGCTACATTCCTTCGTCTTTGAGCTCTTGTCAGATATTGTAATAAAGATGTTAATATCAGCCTATATACACACTGTCCTACTGCTGGACGTGGACCTCTTCTCAGTGTGAGAAGGGTTATGCCATAGTCCACCACGATGGCCCAGTGCGGGTTGGTAGACTTCACATATCTTCGAGAACATTATGGAGAACTCTCAAATATGCAGGTTTCCTCATGATGTATTTCCTTTATCGTTTAATCGAGCGATAATTAACTATTTAATATGCACATAACTTCGAAAAGTCAGAGATGCGCACCTTGGGATCGAACTAGAGACTTCTGCATGGCAGTCCAACGGTCTTCCACTAATCTGTCGCCGCTTTGTTCCAACAGTCTCCCACTAAGCTATCGCCGCTTTGAGCTCTTGTCAAATATTAATACAACGTTTAGTATGTATTTTATATGACAGCAGCGATAGTCTAGTGGGAAGCCGTTGTACTGCTACGCAGAGTTCTTTAGTTCGAGCTCAAGGCACACACCTCTGACTCTTAGAAGTTATGTGTGTATTAAAATTTTAATAATCACTCGCTTTAACGGTGAAGAAAAACATCTACATGTCTGAGAGTTCTACATAATGTTCTCGAAGATGTGTGAAGTCTGCCAACCTGTACTGGGCCAGCGTGGTGGATTATGGCCTAACTCTTCTCACACTGAGAAGAGCCCCATGCCTAGCAGAGGGACAGCTTATAAACAGGGGCTGATATTTTAAGTATGTTATGTTATTTTATCAGAAAATAAATCTGATGTGTTACCTATATAAATAAGTTGTGTTACAATTTTATACGAACTAGCGGTCGCTAAGTGTACGAAATTCGCCCATAATTTATTAAAATTTTAAATTTGATCATTATTAAGGTATTATTGTCTATAACTATACCTTTATAATCTCATTTCATTTACTTATCACCGACTCCACATACATATGTATATGTATATGTAACCATAGTTACGGAGCATTCTACGAAGTCAACCGAACAATGCCGAAATACTACGAACGCGATCCGACTGCTTGTGTTAAATGCATGTTTGGTGCGTGTAGTTTTTTGAATACTTCAAAATCTGGAATACTAACGAGATGAGTGTAAAAGCCCAGTATTCAACCTCTTCGTCTTAAATGTATTAGTAATGAAAAGAAATGACCCCTATATCTCGGAGGTCTTTTGGCCCACAGGGCCTATATTCAAACTCGACCGAGGCATACCTCGGTCATAACCCCAAGGTGTCTGCACACCAAGTTACAAGTCAATCGGTCCAGTGGTTCCAAAGTTATGCCTGTCACTAACAGACCGACTTACAGAACCACGTAGTGTTTTCATTAACCTCTTCGAATAAGACTCAAAAATTAATAATGATTGTTGCACTTTCTTGATAAACACGAAGGCGGTTTTGTTCTTTTTATTTTACATGTCACTGATGTTTTGCTCATTGCCTTGTTTATCAATTATCATATACTAAAGACAAATCGTTCCAATTGGGCCGTTTCCGAGACATCACAACGCACTATAGTGTCATTGTTAGTGGCGTATATGAATTAACATTTAAAATGTTGATTATTATGTTTTCATGTAAGGTAAGGTTACAAAGAGTAATGTGTTTGTTTCTACATTCATTTTACACTATGACGCTACGAGCTGTCGTATTTTATAATGTCGTGTCGTACCGACAATAATACATTCGTGTAAGTGTTCATATTTCAGTGGGTTTATTATCTTGTGTGCGATACCTATGTGTTATCTTGGTCTGTATGTGTGTGTGTGTGTGTGTGTGTGTGCTATCCTAGCCCTAACTAGTAATATAAATGCGAATGTGAGTTTGTTTGTTACGATTTCACGCTTTATCAGAATATTTATTTATAGTTTTGTTGCATCTAATAAATTTAATTTTCGAGAAATAATGTTATTTACTATTATTTAAATATTATTCTACTTATTAGAGTTGGAAAAACTCTTATACAACAGCTTTGTCCGTCCGTTTGTCTGTATAAAACTTTCAACTCAAGACCCATAAGAGCTAAAAACCCGCGGTCAACACCATTCGAGTCAGCATAGTCGATATACCCTCGTGATGATTGACTTTTGACCTCTGACCTCAAGGTTTGTATATACTCTTTTTCAAACTCTAAAATTTATGGCAATTCATTGCCGTTTCTCACTTGTTATTTTTTAAAGTCATCAGCCTAACCAGGATTCGAGCTCGAGACATCTGCATCCAGTGCAGTCTAGCGATCTTCCACTAGGCTATCGCTGCTTCTACCCAATTATCTATTATATGTATGTTCATGTGCAATGTGAAATTTGCACATCAACGGACACCGCCCTTTCACGCATACCAAAACAATTTTAGTACAAACACCATTTCATGTACCTACATATATTTCCTAGTCAAATGTACATACATACATAGTCTCACGCCTATATGTCTGAGAAGATAGGCCCTCGGCCTATCTTCTACGTGATATTACACCCAGATTTATCTACCTATAGTTTTAGATACAATATTATAATTAAGTTGCGAGAGCTTATTGCCTTCTACTGGACACAGTTTCAAACTCCGTGTTACTACTGAGAACATTAAAAGAAGTATTGCATCATTTTTATGTATTCTTCATTAACGTATTTTATTCCCTCGTGCATATAAAAAAAAATATTACAGGCACGATTCCATTGACTTTTATACTAAAACTTTCATTTAAATAAGACTTATTTCTTGGCGAAAAATTCTAGTAAGTTGTAAACTACTTTATTGGGCTTTTCTGCCAAGAAATTCTCAGTAGCAGCACGGAGTCTGGCATTGTGTCTGGCACAAGGATAGGCTCGCCGCCTACTACGTTAGACCTAAACTCAAAGTTGCCGTATACATATATAATACACCTCTACACCTGCAGTATAAAGGCGTTGGACTATTTAAGTACATATTTTACTTACCCGACCCCGAAATCAAACCCGGGGCCTCAAGTACAGCAGTCGCAACACAGCCACTGCGCCACCGAGCCAGCAATTTTTATTTACATGTACTTTCTCAAGCAATCGTCATCAACGCATACTATTCTCTTATACATAATAAAAAACGTTTATGTATTACAAATACGACTCCATTTATTATTCCACTAAAATATCCATTTGAACAAGTCTTAAAACAAGTCATTATTATTTTTATAGTGTATAATAAACGCCAGGCAACGATTTATAACTAGCTGTCCCTTGCGGTTTCACTCACGTTTATGATTACTGCTGCTATCAAAGGCAAACATATTTTCAAATCGATTTATAGATCATTTGTCTGCGACTTCGCTCGCTCGAGAACAGTGCTTTTTCCAGTATACAAAGGTACCCTATGTCTAATGTGAGATTGTTTGTTTATTTGTTACGCTTTAACTATTCAACCTATCATCATGAAATTTTGTAAACACGCTGTAATGGGTACAGAAAAGGACATAGGGTACCTTTGATCCAGAAAAAAGTACTGTTTGCAAACGTTAGAAATTTATTGACAAAATCTAGATTAACGCGAGCGAAGCCGCTGGCAAAATCTACTATTGTAATATTTTTCGTGTTTTTACCTAAGTAAAAACAGAGCTAGGTATATATTGCGGGTGCTAAACAACAGTTCTCATTAATAACTTGCAAGGATATGTCGTGAACATTTGTCTGAGTGGGGCCACGAGTTCAATGCCCAAACTGTTATACCCAGACGTATGAAGCGAATCAATTTATACAGATATTGTCACGGTTCATTTTAATTAATTATAGTCTCACGCCTATATCCGCGAAGGGGTGGGCAGAGATGTATAACACCCACATTTCGCCAGCTATGGTTTTAAGTCCCAGTTCCAGACTTCGTGCTGGTAATAAGAATTTCTAGGCAGGTAAACCTAATACTACTCTGTCTGACCTGGCGATTGAACTAGAGATTTGTGCACATCAGTATATGCATGAGTAGGTTCAGGCCATAACCCACTACAATAGAATTCACACATCTTCGAGAACATTATGGAAAACTCTCATACATGTAGTTTTTTTTCCGTATTTCGTAAATATATTACAATTTTGTTCGCAAAATTTACCAAAATAGAGCTACTTATTTCGGGTGCTAAGCAACAGTCCTGATTAATCATTTGCAAGGCTTCGTCGTGAACATCAGTTTCACTGGGGCCACGAGTTCAACGAGCAAACCGTTTAACGCAGACGCATGAAGCAAATTAATTTATACGGATATTATCACGGCTCATTAATTACATACATACATAGTCTCACGCCTATATATCCAAAGGGGTGGGCAGAGGTGTATTACACCCACATTTTGGCAGCTGTAAGTCCAATGTGTGTGTCCAGTGTGAGTCTCTAAGTCCAATGTTACAGGAAGAGAATCTATTGTTGTTTACTGGTCATTCTCGAAAGGGTAGGCAGAAGAGTAGGCTTTACACACATATTTCTTCAGCTATGGTTTTAAGTGGCACGTAATATAATTGCAAATTTTACCTAAGTAAAAACAGAGCTATATATTTTGGGTGCTAAGCAACAATTCTCATTAATAACTTGCAAGGATTCGTCGTGAACATCTGTTTAACTGGGGCCATGAGTTCAACGAGAAAACCGTTTTATTCAGACGCGGCTAATTTAATTACATACATAGTCTCACGCTTACCTATATCTATGAGGGGATAGACAGAGACCTCGTCATATACCCGTCACTCACTACTGCTACGGCACTGAGGCTCCAAAGACGCTGTTACTATAGCCCCGCGTAGAGCAATAAATTTACATAGCATTGTGCGACTCAGCAAAAATATCTTCACAATTAACATGTTAATTTTACTGCGTCAATAGAAAAACGTGTTTATGCGACTATTGGAGCGTGAACCTAGCAACTAGGTTATATGTCTGATTACTGACAATGACATGTTGATTCATGGGACCAATGTTGCATGTTTGGTCTCATCTTTGGAGTTCTGTAACCACTCCTGGGTCTGGAAAAATAATTAGGTACTAGATTTTGCTTGCGGCTTTTTCCTGCATAAAAGGTACCCTATGTTCTTTTCTGTACCCCTGACAATTACGTGTATAGTAATTTCATGCCGATCGGTCGAGTAGTTCAGGCGTGAAAGCTTTAGAAACAAACAAATATATATTAGTAAAAATTACAGCAGTGAAAAAGGATTTAGATTATAGCTGTAGACGGCAATAGACTGCCCGTCTATTGCCGTCTACTGAGTACAGTTCTACTTCATGTTACTAAAGATCGAATTCCAGACCTTAAGCTCAATAGTCGTATTCGCTAGCCCTGCGCTACTTTACCCTATGTCCTTTTGCAATTATACCCCTAAAGACAAGTATGCGAAATATCTGGATGCTCGTTCGAATAATTAAGGCGTGAAAGTGTAACAAGAAAACAAACTCACATTCGCATTTATATTAAGTTAAAATATCGCCTGTTACAATTCACAGCGTGCCTTTAGAAAGCTAAAGATCTATAGGCGAAAGACAAATATAAATACTCGCATATCGCTAATAAAAATACCTGTTGTGTTAATACCTAGTACTATCTAGATGTAGGCAGGCGTTAGAGAACACTATTCGTGACACATTACGGTAATACGCGATGTAGTGCATGTCGTGACGGACAATAGCTTTAACTATTTAGTGCCTAGAAGCGCCTACTACTGGTACAGAAATATGAAGTGATAATACAGTGAGATTTTCTATTTTGGAGTGGAAGACTTAAGTGATTTCAATCTGCAGCTGGTAATTTGTTGTCTCATGTTAAATAATTTAATTAGCTCACAATAATAAACGTTGACGTTCATAATTGTTATTTCGTGTAACATAATTTTTGACATTCGCAACTTTAATTGCAGTGATAATTACTAATTATTTATTAGATTATTTTGTTAACAATCAAAAATTAAATAACTTGCAAATGTTTTTTTTTTACTATACCTATTCTGTTTACTCAACTGCAAACAATTAATTATGGGTATAATTACAGCGCGACAAGAAAAAAAAATTTTGGAATTTTCTATGTGATTTCTAAGTTGCTGCATTAAATCGAATTATTTGATTAGGTAATTAATTTATTTACAATTGACACTACAATCGGACATCACTAAATGTTTATGGTTATGTCAATGAACTGTATATTTACCTTTATTTATAAAATTATGAACACGTTAATAGTAATTCACATATTTAAAACGTCCCTAGCCCATGTTAATTTGTTTATTAGTTAGGATGTCACTTTTACTACCAAATAATCAAATAAACAGTATCGAAAGCACCTAGTACTTTTTTTTTTTTTTTTTTTTTTTTTTTTTTTTTTTACGTGGGGGAATGCAATGACGCATATCCCTCCGCGGGGGCGGGCGGAGGGATTATGTCGGACTCGCCGGGGTAAAATAAAGATGTTGAAAAGATAATGTACCTCCCGGAATACCGACTAAACCTACCACGGTGTTCCTCGACAAAACCACTATCGACGGGGCCGCGCGAATCACTTTCGCATACGGTCGCGACCCCGCCGAGGTTTCAGCCCGCCGTATGAAACGGCAGGCCACTACACGAAAGACCTACCCAAAATAGGCACTACTTCACCTACTGTCTCCCCCCTAGAGGGGAGACGGACTCGAAACAGAGGCGCGCGTGGGAACACGCACGCCGCCTCTCGGACCTGGTGCTGAACGGATGGCGGGCAGGCCCACAAAGCCCGCCACCCCCAGGTCAAACCTCAGGGTGGCTGGAGGTCGTCTCGCGCCCTCCGGCGCCCGGCTCTGCGGTTGGGGAGAGGGTTTAAACGCTCCCTCTCCCGCTCCGCCGCCTCCTTGATGGAAATTACTTCCTCACAAAAGGAGGCGACGGCGTTCCACGACCTCTCACTCCGGACCATAGACTGAACTACGGCCGGGAGCGAGAGGGCAACCGATCCGACTGCCGCGATCAATTCACGGCGCTGCGATGCCCAGGCGGGGCAAACCGCCAAAGTGTGCAGCGCCGTGTCCTCTACAACGTCGCGGCAGTCGCCGCAATGGTGACAACCGGGCGTCTCTTGCCGGCGTATACGACACAGGAACCGGCCAAAACAACCGTGGCCAGTTAGAACCTGTGTCAGCCGGAAGGTGAGGGCGCCATGCCGCCTCTCCAGCCACTCCTCAAAAACGGGACTTACCGCCACGATCGTGGCGTGCCCGAAGCACCTAGTACTAACGTAACACAATTCTTACAACAATAGACGACAAAGGAATTACAGCGGCTCGTTCTTTTATTAATATAATGCCACCCTTTGCGTATTATACAAACTTTTACATCATGAACGTGTTATATACGTGAATAGTCTCACGCATATGTCTCCGAACGGTTTTAACCACAGAACATATAATAAAGATATAAAAGCCTTGTGGACGAGGCAGGCGCGCCAAACGAAACATGAGCAACGCTCATACTAAAACTGTTCAATTGTTTTGTTACTTACGTACTATATGATCGTGTGGTTAACAGAGTGTGCGATAACTTAGCGACATAGCCGACATCTGTAGGGTTCTCTGGTAGCGGGTGCAATTATAGACTTAAGTACAGTAAATAGTTACCGAGTAGAATTATTAGCACTAATTACAATTTGAGCTCAGAGAACCAGCCACCCGTTTGAATGGTCCACTCCTCTTCGTAGCATTCGAATGAATGCCTCAATAGGCATTCATTCGAATGCTACGAAGAGGAGTGAATACGAACGTCAATACGTTCGTCTCACTTCAAAATATAGCTGTCACGGCCGTTCCCCGCTCTTGCTCGTACAATGAAATCAGTTGAGTGTATTATTGTCGCAACATTATCGTAGTCCCCGACATATACATACATAGTCTCACGTTTATATCCCCGATGGAGTAAGTTGGGGTGTATTATGTCAACAGTTCACTAGGAGCGGTTTTAGGTATCACGTAATATGGAGCGAGTCTTAAACTATCTACCTACGACACAGTTCCAAATTATGTAAGATTTTCTTGACAAAACTATCTCATAACACTTCGGCTGACCCAGAAATCGAACGTAAGGCGTCGTGCATAGTTGTAGCATCTACTATCGTTGCGCCATAGAGACAGTCAAGCGGTTGCTACTACGTATAAATAGCTCGATTGCTCCTGGAGTTTGATACTCAAGTCATGCATTAAATATTTCTAACCAGAAATTCTTATTAACTGCACTGGTTCTGGAAGTAGACCCGCCCGTTATCAAGAGGTTCCTAAAACCATAGCTAATGAAATTAAGATTAACAACATCTCTTTTTTTTATGATATAGGTGGCAAACGAGCAAACGGGTCGCCTGATGGTAAACTACTACCGCCGCCCATGCACACCCGCAACACCAGAGGAGTTACAAATGCGTTGCCTGCCTTTTAAAAAGGATTACCTCTTCTGGTTACCCCTTCACGGACAACATGTACATATAATATAACATACAACATCAAACATATAACTACCCTATTCATTGCAGGGTGAACGACACAATTGGCTACGATAACTGTTCTAAAAGCCAGTAATGTACTGTAACGACGAAATTGGCTCTAAATGAACTTAAATCATTAAAATGACATACGATGTCGCGATATTCCAAATTATTGTAATTAGTGATACATATACGTGTCATAATGACGAGGCGTTTTTGATATGATAGACATTACGCAGGCGTTACGCAGATGGTAGACAGCGGGCCGGGCAATTTGATCGGCGTTGTAGACCACTACCTTTCCTCCACGTTTATGATTACTGCTCTACTCTTGTGGGTCGTAGCGTGATGTTATAATGTTATTTCTTGATAAAATAGGTATTTAATGGTGGAATAATTATGAAAACAGTTCAGTACTTTCGGAGTTTATTCATTACAAACAAACAAATCTTGCCTCTTTTTAATATAAGTATTGACTAGTTTTCTCAGTGGTTTCAAAAACGTTTATGATTACTGCTTCACTTCTGTGGTGTTCCGTGTAGCGTGATCCTGTATAGTTATAAATATGCTATAAACTACCTCAAGAATTGAGCTATCAAAAATATAAGAATTATCGAATCCTACTGTTACCAGTAGGAATCCATCCAGGTATAAGTGCATTCAATCAATAAATAAAGAAATTCCTTAGCTATGCAATTGCCGTTTATGTCGTTTATGACGTTTGTGCCGTTTGTGCCGTTTGTGCCATTTGTGCCGTTTGTGCCATTTGTGCCATTTGTGCCGTTTGTGCCTGGTCAAGTCCGGCTGACGTTGACCGTTAAAACAGACCGTGACCGCCAGCCATGACGACTGTAACCGCGGGCACCCGCGGACGATATACCTAGGATTTTCTGTCCATCGTCTGCGGAACGCGTTAATAGACATTTAACGAACAATTTTATCTACCATGTAGATTTAAAGCAAGCTTTAATGATTGTGGATATGATGTAATTTGTTGATAGTCTCCTCGTCAAGTAAGTCATAAAAATAAAACAATCGGCAGGCAGACTTCATCCTTAAATCACTCCCATACTAGATTTAATGCCTGTGCAGTAGTGGACTTAACATACATTAAAAAAAACGGACAAAAAGAATACCCGGACTCAGAAGTACTATTTGTGGATCTCACACATGTTTGTCCCGTGTGGGGATTGAACCCATAACACACGCCGCAGTGTCAAGGCGACCACTTTAAGCCATCCACCGCGTTTTCCAATCATAGGATTATTTTGTTCAATCATAGGATAGGGACATATGTCGCTCTTGCTTTATTCAATCACATATATTTAGTACTATATTTTGATCGCAGCTTCGTTCGCATAAATGTTGATTAGATCAGTAACAATCCTTTTTTTCTGGATGAAAGATACCCTATGCTATTTTATCTCCCCCTGACAACGTATATGCGAAATTTCATTATGATCGGTTGAGTAATTAAGGCTTAATAGCGTAACAAGCAAACTCACATTTATAATATTGGTTAGGATATAATTATTTTATATCTTGTAATTTTCATGCTAATGTACAATGTAAATTTTAAACTAAAAAAAGTACAGCCATTAAGTAGAAACTAAACCTGCAACCTCTACAAACCATGTTATTGGTTATAATAGAAGGCCAAGGCAGTATAATAATGTAGTGAAGATTTGTATTTCTTATCTCAGAAAACGATTGCCAGGCCAAAATAAAGTTAGGTCTTCGATTTATGCTCGAGTCCCGATCATAACATACAGAGCCGATATCACAAAAAGACGCATAAATAATATATAGGTCGTCCACTTCTCCCAATAGGGACGGTCTGGACTGGGAATATTAGAATTTATGAGGTCCCAATATCGAGACCCAGTTTGAGGCACGTGGTTCAAGTATTTCAATTTGGAAAATCCCTCTTTTAGTGCTTGAAAAGTACTTCTATTGGAGCTCGGTTGTAAAATACCTATACCTACTCGGACTGAAACCTATAAATATGATAAATTTATACCTCATCTATTACATTATATGCGTCATCCATCCAAATTATAAATGCGAATGTGTGTTTGTTTGTTTGTCACACTTTCAACCAATCATCGTGAATTTCGCATACACGTTGTCGAGGTACAGAAAAAGACAGGGTGCCTTTCATCCAACAAAATATACTTTTCCCGAGGGAGCAAAGCCGTGGGCGATAGGTAATATCTATATAAAACTGTAAAGAAGATTTTCAGAAATAATTCCATCGTACATAGAAATTGTTTTTTTTTTAAATCTTGGTCCTGTTTTTTGTTTTATTATAACCAAAAACAATTATCTTAATAAAATATTTTTTTAATTTAGATTACAATGTAACACGGTCGTCAAAGTCTATCAGTTAGTGAGTCTATTAATAAAACTGAATTTACATTAATTATGATAGTTATTAGGATTAGGCAAAGGATTATTTATTAGGCCTATGAAAATATAGCCAAAAATCTTATGGCCTCAAATTATTATCATTACCGACACGTTGATTAAATATTTGTAAACTCACTCACGATCTAGAAAATATTCCTGTAGTGGGCAACGACTTTAACTAAAATGTAGTTGCTTTCATGTCACTACAAGCAATACAGGTAATTTTATACCTACCACAGGCACCAGCGATCTTCTACCGAAATACTATTGTTAATGTTTTATATTGCTACTCTGTAACTATGATCCTATTTGTATCTCGGTTTTGGTGAGGAGGTGAGGAATAAAAGTTATTTTATTAACACACGCTGCTAGTAGTCGACAGCAAAGTATGGAATAAATACAATTATAAGAAATCCAGGCTATAAAAGTTCTTCTCACCGAAGGGTCACGACTCAAGAGCGTTTAGTTGAATCTTCTGTAGGATGGTAATACTTTTGCAGGCGGGTTACTTCAGTCTTAGCATAATCTCAGATGTAAGAGTTCCTTAGTGTTCTCACTTAATATTTTATTTTTGTTAATTTTATTCAATTGCTATCCAAACATGGTCGTCTTTATGGTTCTTACCTGAAACAAACAAAGCATTAATTTAAATTTAAAAAATGTTCTTGATTACATACAAAGACTTAAATATTCCAAAGGGTAAGCAGAGGTATACCTTTATATAATATATTACATCGAAACTAATCCAAATATATTAGCGCGAGCATATTGCCATCTACCGAGTACAATTCCAAATTCCGTGCTGCTACTAAGAGTTTCATAACACAAACATTCTGTAACATTTTACTCGACCCAGGCAGATTATTCATCAAGCATAAAAGTAACAAGTAACAAATAACAAGGTGAATCCTAACTTATATTATAAATGCGAATGTAAGTTTGATTGTTACGCTTTCACGCCATTAATTCCGGCAGATCATCATGAAATTTCGCATACACCTTGTCAGGAAAACAGAAAAGGTCATAGGATACCTTTCATCCAGAAAAAATACTGTTACCGAGTAACAGAAATTTATGGACAAAATCTATATTAAGGCAAGCGAAGTCACGAGCAAATTTTAGTAATAATATAAATACGAGTGTCAGTTTGTTTGTTACGCTTTCACGCTTTAACTATTCGACTGATTATAATGAAATTTCGCATACACGTTTTCAGGATTACAGAAAAGAACATAGGGTACTTTTCATCCAGAAAGTATTGTTAATAACGTAATCTAACCTACATTTACGCGAGCGAAGCCGCGGGCAAAATCCAATATTTAATAATTTCTATAGACCCCTATAAAACATTGCTTAGTAAGCTAATTTGTGTTAAAATAAAATTATATAGGTACCTACAACTCTACCCACCCTCTAATTCAACAGACCTCATCCAAAACGATTTACCTTTGTATTAATATTAAAATTCTTGTTTCTAAAGAATTCTGAACTTCAGACATTCTATTCTGTTTCATTGGAGAAAGTCCATTTCCTTGCGAATGAGGCTGTCATAAAAATATAATTGCGTCGGCTCTTGACGTTTGTTTAATTAAACGATTTCAATAGTTTCATTGAATAGTAGGAGTGAAATTCATAATTAGAAAAAAAATTGTATTTAATTATACTAAATTTAGATAACAGATGTATGTGGTTTGTATTGAATGATACTGCCTGGAGCTGCATGAGATCTCGGGTTCGAAGCAGTCAGGCTAACAAATACTTAGTTATTGGGTTTTTCTATCAAGAAATACAGTAGCCCGGAGTTATGAACGGTGATGTCGATTTTGCGCACCCGTGCCTCGGAAAGTACGTCAAACAGTTGGTTCGGAGCGTGCGTGCGTGTGTGTATGTATATATCACATAACTTCCTCTGCTATGTCAATATGACAGGAAAACCCAATAGTATTGCGAACCGGAAATCAAACCGAAGACCTTACACATAGCAGTCCCAATCACTACCACTGTGTCACTGACGCAGTTATTTCATGGTTCAACTAATAGAAAGACTCACGGAGATAAGTGAAATACATTTAATATTGTTCCCGTGCTCGATCAAGAGATCATCAGAGAAACTACTGTTGATACTACCAAAAACATTATTCTGCACTAGAGTTGTCTTGCACTGTACATTAAACAATTACTGTTCTTTATATTGAGCACGCAGTGGACCTCTTTTAACCTCTGGCACTTTTTTAAACAGTGTTAAATTGGTAGAATATACGATATCTTGTTGTTGCAATTACCCATCACTAATGTCTACGTGTTGTCGATCCATTCGAACATTATTCAATAGTGCTTCACTAAACTGAAGCTCAAATGATCGCTATATCCATTAATCATAGTTTAGACGTTTAAGAAACATTTGGCACAGCTAAGCGCCGAACGAATGACAAATGTATGAATATCAGAGACTGCGTTTAGATACAGAGATTTATGATGCCATTTAGTCTATTGTGTAAGCAACTAAACGAAGCAACGGAATGTGGAAAATCGTCGTACAATCGAAGGTAAATTGTGAATAATATGTTAGTTATATAAATTACTTTGAAGGAATAGACGACTATCAATTGAGTTTGATAATATGAACTATTTTTACGCATAATATTATTATTATACGATTATTTAATTACGTTTATACTCAATAACTGCTTAATGCAGCAGAAAGCTTTGTTTTATACGTCTCTGAAGATTTGTTATACAGCTTCTACTCGCTAAAGGAACATGGACTGAAAGAAAATCTATCAATATTAAGGGAAAGCAAGTAAGTCACAGGATATAGATAAACAGAATGCCGGGTCGATACAATATCAAAATTGACGTATTCACATTAGAGTGGACTTCACGCATGAGAAGTTACAACTAACTACAGACTGCACAAATGGCGTAGTGGTTTAAGTGGTCGCCTCGCCACTGCCGCCGCAAACAACAAAATTTATGTGATCCATTGGCGACTCAGAAGTAGTATTTTTAAAATAAAATAAAAGATGGCGTTATACACAATCGCACATTAACCCATACAATTTTTACTAGATCGTGAATCGCGCAGACGGAATCTGTTGTACATGTTGCTATACAAAGTAAAATGAAAAATACTAATTAATACCTTCCTGTATCTTTTGTACCTTATATAGAACAACTTTTTACAAAACCCATAATGATTTCAAAAATCATATTTTAGCAAGTTCAAAACTGCACGCGCCCCGACTCCCACCCCGCGGTGTGTTGTTTGGTTACGCTGCTCCTTTCTTTTGTGATCGTATGTAGTCCTAGACCTTAGACGTGCGATTAGAGCAACCAATTTCAATAGTTGTGTATCTGTATGGAAAACATTAAATAATAAATCCTGAAAGGTGGTAGAACAGAAGTTGTTAAGCAAGGTATACATAGTTGACAGGTAAAAGGTATTTAGTATTGCTTAATTAACTCTGTATATTTGCCATCCTTATTCACACGCCTATGTTCCCGAAGCAGTAAGCAGAGATTAATTACACCCTCATTTCGCCAGCTATAATTTTAGACTTCAAGTAGTAAGAGACAAACCTATTGACATCTATCAGGCACAGATTCTACATTACTGAAAATATCTGGACAGAACAACCGAGTTACATTTTCAATATTCGAGAATTCACTCCAAATACTTCAGTATTATCCTAACTAATAGAAATTATAAATGCATATATGATTTAATTTGTTTGTTAAGCTTCCACGCCTCAACTAATCGACTGATCATAAAAAATGCGCATGCATGTTGCTAGCGGAACAGAGAAGGACATAGAATAAGTTTTATGCAGAAAAAAGGACTGTTATCAAACGAAGCCATGGGAAAAGACTAGGAATGAAATAAACGCAAATCCTTCGCCATTTCGGAGATATCTCTATAGTTGGATATATTTACAAAGCTTTGATAAAGTATCTTATAAGCCTTAGACTGAGCTCACTCAAATTAATTTCAGTATTAAGCGATTTGTAACTGTGCCAGTAATTATAACTTCGTAAATAATTAATACAGAGAGGTTAAGCTGTCTCGTTTAATTTAATAATATTAATAATCCTAAGATTATCATAAATGTGAAAGTTTATTAAGATGTTTGGATGCTGGTTTCTCAGTCACGCGTAAGCTAAATTTTGAACGGATTTGGAAGAAACTTAGCACTAGTCCATTTTACGCGCAGTTAGGCACAAGTAACATAAAATACCATTCTTATATATGAATGTTCTCATTGGCAGCAAACAATCTGGAAATATACCCGTCGTGAAGCTCGTCCCTTTTTACGTGGGATCTATAACTACGGCTCAGAAAATATGAGTGTAATAGACCCTTTCCTGTCCTTACCTACATAAAAGCGTGACACTATTGTAACTAATACTGTTAAAGCGAATGTGGGTTTGTTCGTTACGGTTTCACGCCTTATTTACTCTACCGATCATCATGAAATGTCGCATACATTCGTTATCAGAGGTACAAAAAAAAACATAGAGTCATTTTCATCCAGGAAAAACATTCTGTTCCACATGGATAAAATTTATTGACAAATTCTACATAAACGCGAGCATTTGTGTGGACAAACTAAGCGTATGAATAAATTGAATTCATTTCTTAACTAAAGATTTTTAATATTAAACTTCAATTGTGAATTAAAACAATTCAATCTAACTCTCTAGTCGTAATATTATCATATACACAGATTACGACGTAGGGAATATCGTTTTCTAGAATTCCGTTTTGACAGAATTCATTGTTTAATAGAGATCCACGGTGGGCGCCAATTAGAATATTGGCGCCCAACCGCAGGATCTCAATCAATGCAGACTGAGTTGAGTTCTCAATCATAAATGTTATACCAAAATTAATTTTGCGGTATTTTATTAATATAATGTTATACTATGTATATTAATAATACTTGGTTTATTTACTTGACATTTGGTAATATTAAGTTATTCAATGCTAAATTTAGCCTGCGGCTCAGCTCGCTCGGAATGAGTACTTTTTTCTGGATGGATGAAAGGTACTCTATGTTCTATTTGTTTACTTGGTATTTGGTCATACTATGTTATTAAATATTAAAATTTGCCCGCGGCTTGACTTTGCTTCATGCGGGACGAGAACTTTTTCTGTGCGGTGCTTAAAGGTGTGCCGTTTTCTGTTCCCCTGACAAGCTGATTCTGTTTTGTTTGCGGTAGAACGTGGTGTGATGTCTCCCCAACACAAAGGGAGGATCCTCCGACCAGGCTGGGTGATCGTGCCTGGCGGGCCGCGGCCCGGCGGTTGATGTCGTGAATTTATATAATTATGAACTTCAATTTTTTGGCTGTGTGGGAATCGAAACCACAACACTAGTCTAAGTAGTCGCATCACTTAACCTGCCAAGCCGAGTATTGTGGCTTCATTCCCCAGTAGGGTCATGCCGGGGTATGCCTATTCTGATTGCTCTTTGTATCTGTTGTTTGAATGTTTGTAAAGTCCACCGTGCCACAGCAATTATTCCTAGTGCGGGACGGGACGTATCTTTTAAACTCTGGAGGAACAGGGTGTGATGTCCCTCCAACACAAAGACAGGATCCTCCGACCAGGCTGATTGATCGTGCCTGGAAGGCCACGGCCCGAGGTAAACGTACAAAAAGACATACACGGAACAAATTATTTGCGCATTACATAATTTTTCGCCCCGTGTAGGCATTCTAAACACAACAATCAGCCCTGGCAGTGGCAAGGCAACAACCAAAACTTCTTCGCTATGTTATTCAAATATTTGTTACTCAACCATGTGAAAACGTTAAACAGATTTGGATGAAATGTGAAACCAGATGGAGCAAATCTCATATTTTGTATTTCAATATCAGTTTCTTTGGCATTCACACGGGCGAAACTCCGTGCAGAAACTAGTTGTAAATAAGAACGTAGAAAATTCTACTCATTTGACCATTATATGGTTATATTGGCGCCCAAACAAGGGACTCGCCAGACTAATTTCGTTATTAAATTATTTCGACCGTAATAAGCTATTTTCGGATGTTTCATAAAAGTATACTTTTTGTATGAAAATTGTATTGCGACATTTTATTTTATACTTAGACTTAAATCTATTTTACCTGAAGGAGTAGTCCAATGTATATTACGTAGACTTTTATTTGCTATGCTATTTTGGAACGATTTCGAGTCTTCACTTTACGTAAGTAACATACCTGCTTCTTTTGTATGTATTATATCATCTAGTCCAAATTTAAATTAAAATATCTGTATTCATTTAGGTCACAACATAACACTTATGAACGTCAAGGTTATACTAGCTAAACAATAATATGAATTTATATTTACTTGTTACCACTTTTAACAAAGCGAGGGCGTAGAACAAATGAGAAGAACAGGCAAGGCAAGGCACCTCTCTTTTTAATCTCCAATATTACAATGCTACTTATATTACAAATTGTATTTGTAAGAAGCTGCAACCATTATACTATTGGCTACTACTAAATTGAACACAATTTAGCTTAAAACTTTTAATCTTAGCTTGTAACATCAGGCATGGTAAAATAGGAGTATCTATTCACAAGCACATAAGGTAAAAAAACAACAAGCGACCATATAAACTATCCAGTTTATATGGTCCATTACTAATTAAAATAGTAGTTAGGTATCCACCTAACTACTATTTTAATTCGTAATAAATAATAACCGAATTCAAAGCCAAGGCCAACCAGTCACCACAAGTAGCACCCGTTCACGAATACGACACATGAGCCAGCCATCGTCCCCTTCGCCATATTGAAGTGTAGGAGATGACCCGGTCCATGAATGTAGGTCCTTTTGAACTGAATCAACTTAAATAAACTGCATGCATGGCGTGATCCTCGCCGCTGCCACTGCACCGAGTGTTGTGGGTTCGAATCCCACACGGGACAAAAAATGTGTGATCCATAAATGCTTGTTCTGAGTCTGGATATTCTTTGTATCCGTTGTTTGAATGTTTGTAAAGTCTCCGCTATACAGGAATAAAAATATCTAGTGCGAAATTTGATTTAAAAAAAAGAAAGAAAAATATTGAAGAGAAAAATGACCCAGTTCGGCATGAAGGTCCTTTTGAACTAAATCAACTCGAATAACAAGATTAAACTGAATACACCGATAAGCAATTAAATTATGGATGGATGGATTTCTAGATGTAAATTCTGATACATATTCGAGACGTTTACAGCTAGTATACATATTTACTGTCCCGACCTTGTCTCGATGTCCCAGACATGTGGTGTGAGGATAATTGTACCAGTAGTTGTGACTGAATTTAGGAGTTCTTCTAAGGCCTAATCGAAAATAACGGAGCGTTGAGCGTGGCGACTTTTCTTACTGGCTTTACATAATATTGACTGACGTTTATGATAGCGATTAAATTTACTTGGTAATACAAGAAAAAGAAAAGAATTTTCGACAAATTACAGGCTGCGTAACCGAACATTGTTCAATTTGTTTTAATGTATTGGTGTAGGATTAATAAGTCATTAAATAATCACTAAAAATAAAAATATAATGTATTAAAGTATACGGTAAAACTTTGAATTTTTATATTTCTTTCAAGAAACGAATATCTAAGTTGAAATAGGAATGAATCGCAAGTTTACCTGAATGATATATTTTTTTAGTTTAAGAGATTTAATAGTACTTGTATTCTTACTTAACGACAACAGGCAACTATCGTAAGACTAAGCGAAAGTAGCCCAATGGGTAAGGCATTAGACTTTCGACTGAGAGATCGTGGGTTTGATCCCTATCAATGTGAACACACTCGTGACACAAGCATTTAGTTTAGCATGAAGAGCAAGAGGGTATATTATAATATTAGTAATTTGAAAACCTTTTCTTTTTAAGTAGAAGCTCGGGTGCTTTGGTGCCATCAGACCAGATGGTTACGAAACAGTTTAATTTTGCCACGTACTGGTATCAAACCCACGAAGCATAGCTTGGCGTAATACATAGAAACTTAAACTATTGCGCTTTTCATGTTGAGTATATATAAGTTAAATATAGAGTAAGTATAAGTCTTATTCCTAGCATCAGGTAATACATACATTTTTCCCGACTTGGGAATCGAACCCAGAAAGCCAAGAGCATGGCGCAAAATTGTTATCAAGGCGTACATTTTTTTATAATTTCGGTATACTTAGCCCACATTATTACTGAATAAAGCAAACCCCTTTTATTTTTACGCCTTCCCTAGTTGAACTTACACCCCAGCTGTTTCTAAATTAAAGCCAAACCACTTTTGTACGAAGACTTTAGATTTAAAACTTCTTTATAAACATTTTGCTATACAAACCAGCAAGAAGCCTTTTTCGCCTTACATTAGAATAGAATAGAATAGAATAGAATAGCATTTATTTCTAAGTATATGGTACATTAGGGTCATATATATTCATCATTGGTTCACACATACTACCATTGCTGGTGTAGAAATATTAAAATTATGATTTCATTCCTTGAGTAAACAATTAATTTTATAGTGTAATTAATTAAGTTAATATAATATTTCTATAAAAAAAAATGACAGAATATTATCAAGGAGCCCTCCACTGGAGATTTTAGCTTACTGAAGTGTATTAGATGGTTTTTATTGGTCTTTATAATGGTTTTTTGAAAAGAGAAGAATGAAATAGCATAAATAGAATGTATTGTTTTGCCAAAGACTTCCTACACTACGCTAGGACTGGTGAATTTTATTTTATTTTCTAATTGTGGCAAACATTCATACGGCCCACGTGATGGTAAGTGATCACTGTAGTTGCCGACCCTTTAGGAAAGGAATGTGAAAATGAAATGTGTATATAAAGACTACCTACAGGGCAGGTAGTCTTTATATTCATATTTACCATTTATTATTACTGACTCGACGTAAATAAATAATAGTATATTTATATATAAATCTTCTGTACGCGTGTTTGTAATTAAACTCCTCCTTTTGTGTGTGTTCAAGGGGATTCGAGAATGGTTTAGATTTGTTTTTTTTCTTGTGTACTGGGCAACGTCTGTCGGGACAGCTAGTATCATATAAAATGTTTACAATAATTATAAAGATCATATTTAAAATTTATAGTAAATTAAAATTAAGAATTAAATTGTATATTTAAAGTAAATATTATACTAAACATACCAATTTGGGTATCAATACTGTTACAATATTAAAATATTTTACACATTATTCATTACACAAATTTTATTGATCAAATATATATTTACAAACGTATTAACAAAAACAAAGTAATAGTTAAAATACAAATAACTAAAATACTTAACTATTTATTTACAAAAATGGTTTAGACTCCTTAGAATTCGTCAGTAATGACAAAATCCTCACGCGGGCAAAGCTGTGGGCAAAAGCTAGTTATTATTATATGTACAAGATGTTTCAACTATTACTCGGGTTCTATTAACGCATGAAGCTTCGAGCGGGGCGATATTTTAGTGGCCAAGGCATAAGCTTTTCACTTCACGCTCCGTCTATCAATGTTCACAGCCGTATATAAATTACCTATGTAAAAGCTACAAGTGCTCGTTCTTTAAGAAGCTCGTTGACAAACTGTTATTGCAGACGTTCATTGGTTCGAATGAGTAAGCAGGTGAGTTAGATTTATGATTGATTGCCTCACCATTGTATTGTTTAGCGTGAACATATATTTTACTAAATTTTGCCAGGCACAGTAGTAGGGGGACAGATTATCTATACTAATATTATAAAGCTGAAGAGTTTATTTGTTTGTTTGGTTGAACGCGCTATGTTGGATAGCCTATTTATCGAGGAAGGCTATAGGCTATAATAACATCACGCTACGACTCACGGGCGCAGTAACTATAAACGCGGGTGAAACCGCAGGCACGTCTAGTTCTAGATAAAAGTTACCCTATGTCCCTTATACCCCTGACAACGCCTACCTATGCGAAATTTCATGTTGATTGGTCGCGTGGTTATGTTGTGAAAGCGTAACCAAACAAAAAATCTCACATTCGCATTTATAATATTAGTAACGATGTAGTATAATAAGATTTATATTATAAGCATTTACGATACCAAGGGTGAAATGATTATTATTAATAATAATAATAATGTCCTCCTAACCAAATTTCGGTCACGGCGGCCAATCTTAACGGAGGCTGGCCATCTGCGCCAACACAAGGGCACTCTTTGTTCCCTTAAGGTACAAGTCTGAGATGGGCTGCAGACTGTAACCGCAGGCGACACTGCGGCTAGTGTCTGCAGTTGACGGCAGTACTGTCTGCGGTGGCGGTTGCTTTTATTCCAAGCGCGGCCGTATGCAGCGGCTGCTCAATGCATAAAACCATGCCTCAGCCACTTCAGTACCTTCAAGCGAGACATAACGTCATGTCAATGTCATTTTGTACGTGTGAACCCTCTGCGGTTTGCAACACCACTGGTACTGCAGTCTGCGGTCGCTGCGCGCCGCGGCCGCAGGCTACGCGCTGCCGCTGCTGCAGGCCGCAATGTTGCCGCGCTCGGAATACATTTCATAGAGATTCATAGAAACAAGTGGTGTCGCTTGCAGTTTGCGGTCTGCAGCCCATCTTGGCATTGTACCTTTAGTCTCATAATCCAAATGGACAGTAATCCCTCACGACCAGAATACAATCAGTGGCAGGACTAGTCTTACATGCTTCTCTTGTCCTGGTCCTAAGTCAGGCATTGAAATTTTTGTCATTTGCCAACATCATTTTCATTCAAACGTGTTATTACATTAAGAGCAGGACTAAGAATGTTTATAACGATAGAGTCTATGCTATGTAACTCAATCGCATAAAAATGTCGTTATAAAAATTCTAGACGATCTGTCTCCTATAGCATGTAACGTAAATGCTCCTATTATCGCCAGTTTTAGCTGTCTTAGAATTCACTTTAAAGAAATAGATATAAGCTGTTATGTTAGACAAGATGTTATAATTTATAATTAATCTCAACGAAGTATTCTTTGCAATTCAGTACTTAAATTCAATATTCAATAACACAATAGTTACTAAATAATTATTTAATCCAAAAGAGGAGTTGATTCTATTACCGATCCATAGAATGCGGCAAGATTCTATTACCGATTTTTCTACTTCTTTTACCGACCGCTACGAAGTTGTCACTTCTTCTATACTATTAAATAAAATAAATAATCGTTTTTGAGGTATTTATTATATAATAACAATAGTTATGGGATCAACATTATTACAATATGAACATAATTATTTATTGCAACGCTTAGAGCACTTATTTTTTGTTATTTTTATTAATAAAAAATATAATCAGTCTTAGAAAACAGTCTTCAAATAATTAAATGCTTACTTTTTAATTACCTATATACTAATTAGATATTATAAATCAGTAACAAAAATATTTTTATCTGTAATACAATCATAAAATACCTTTATAATAGGTATACACATTTATAATTCGCTCAATACAGAAGCCGACCCCAAGATGCTTGGGATTAATAAGGCTAGGAGAAGAGAGAAGAGAGAGAGACAGTAATCAACGTTTGTAAGTCCAAATAAAGTAGTTTTAAAAAATATTATCAGAATCAGAGTCAGATGCAAAAATAATATGTCGTTTATACGAAACAGTTTTTGGTACATGTAACTCATCAATATCAGATGATAATGTATTTGGAAGAACTCTAGCTGATGTTGAAGCATGACCTGAATGTATTGGATTTTTAGTTTTCACCTTGTAATTATTTTGTCGTGGGATTAATACTGAGTCAGATTCAGATTCTGAACTTGACGTCGTATTACGACGTATATCCAACGCTTTTGATGTATTATGTTTTCTCACACTTGTTGGTTTAGACACAGCTCCCACATTTTTTGCCTTCCTAAGATCTGCTTGTTTCTTTTCTCTTTCTATTTTATGTCTTTGTAATTTTTCTTTCCGTATTTTTTCTTTTCTTCTTCCTGTGCTTTTTTCTCTTCTGCTTTTTTCTGGTATTCCATGAACTCATCTGATATTGCAACAGTTGGTGTAATTTTTTTGAAAACTCTTTTATTTGATTTAGTGTCAACCTTAGGAAAGAATAGAGCATTTTTAAAAGGAATTGTAAGATTGAGCTCTTTTGGTATAAACCTTGAATGACTAGAATTTTGGATTGACTTACATGGGGTTTCATTATTAACTACAGTGAACAATGTGTCGTCACTATGACTTTTATTTAGTTGATTTTTTTCCGGACACTGAAGGCATAGGTTCATCACTAAAGTTTTTATTGTATTGCTTAGGAGTTGATGTCCTTGCATTGTGATCTTCACTGTTTAACTCTCTGACGCAATTAGTTGAAGTAGTAATTGTTTTGGGGGGTATCTCATTAACATATTCCAAAAGATTCGATTCAGGCTGAGTGCTCAATAAAGATACCGTATCTGATTCTTTAGATATAATTGGAGATAGCAATTCGTCCATGGGAAACATTAAAACATTATTAGAAACGGTATCAAAACGGTTTGGAATAAGACATCCACTTGCACTGACTTCATAAGTCAACGTCTCTTCTTCACCAATATTGTTGACAAGCGTGGTATCACCCAATTCTAAATTGTTATCGAAAGTTTGTTGTAAAAGTGTATTGTCTATAGGATTAATATCCCTCCAAAACTCAAATAATTTTTTGTAAGTCATATTGCGTGTTGCTTTATGAACCAATTAAAACGACGATGTGGTGATTGAATATTGACTGGTTTATTGTTACTTAATTAAGGCTTATATACTAAGTTATTATACATACGTAGTACGGACCTATATAGGAAAGGGAAATTATGATGTTTACTTTATTTGCATAATTAACAATATTAACTATTATGTATTACGGCACGTAGTATTTTGCTTTGCTAATAACAAGTTATATATATCACGTGTGCATGTACTATACTATACTATGATATACTATGGCTTTCGCCATAAGTCACATCGCCATTCCATACCGATCCCGATTTTTGGAACATTAGGAGAACTTCAGGTGATAAGCGACGTTCAAACTGTTGTTTAAAGTTTTCTGTATCGTCGACAGATTTCTCATTGCCTGTAACAGTACTCGAACCATGGCTACTAATATCATCTGCATTGTCTCCACTTTCTTCACTTGTTGCATTAGCGTTATTTGTCAAAAATTTATCATAATTTACATTATCAGGTCCAAAGGGATATAATCCACAACATTTGAATCCATTCTTAATTGTTTGTGATACAAGAGTCTTTTTTAAGCAAATATCCACTTGAGGTGCAAAATCTATTCGTCTTAATTTTGCAAAGTTGTTTTGAACTCTAAAATCATGAACAATGGTTCTCCAAGTTCCTTTCACAGGTCTGAATACAGCAACGTCTAAGGGTTGAAGAACATGCGTCAGTCCTGGGTTCGAATTTCGGTTTGGAGGAAGGTATATTGGATTTGTCAGTCAAGAAGTTCTTAGTAACACGGGGTCTGGAGATGTGTCCGGAAGACATTTCTTTTTTAAATACTCCAGCTCTAGTTACAATTTCTGTATCGCGGGAGACTTAACAAACATTTAAACAAAGAACACCCAGACTCGGAACAACCATTTGTAGATCACACAAAGTTTTGTCCCGTGTAGGATTCGAACCCGCAACACTCGGGGCAATGGCAGTGTCGAAGCGACCAATTAAACCACTACGCCATTCGTGCAGTCTAAGCCTCCTATTATGTCTGACATAAAACCATGGCTGGCGAAATACGGGTGTAACACCTCACACACCTCTGCTTCTCCGAAGGGTCTACAATAACATGGTCTCACGCCAATATCCCCGAAGAGTTTATTAACTGAACATTTCACCAGCTTCAGTTTTAGCTCATAGGTAATAGCGGGCAAGCTTATTCCTATCAACCAGGCTCAGTTCCAGACTACATGATCTTATCTTATCTTATCTTGTGTGGGGGCCAGTCAGTACAGACCGACGATACTT
Source organism: Catocala nupta (assembly GCA_963675205.1). Taxonomy (NCBI): domain Eukaryota; kingdom Metazoa; phylum Arthropoda; class Insecta; order Lepidoptera; family Erebidae; genus Catocala; species Catocala nupta. Next base: position 4,619,314 of record OY776105.1, read on the forward strand.
CGACCCAGTGGGATCTTTTGTGTCGACTTCCCCAATAACGAATGCCATAGATGTTCATGTCAGCCGGGAACGATGGCTTAACGTACTATCCGAGGCACGGAGCAGGCGATAATTGTCAATCAATACGCACATAATTTTGAAAAGTCATATAACTTCCGAAAGTCAGAGGTGCGCGACGTGGGTTCGAACCCGAGACCCTCTGCATTGCAGTCTGTTGGTCTCCCCACTGAGCTAACGCTGCTCGCCAGACTACCTGATGCTACTGCAGATATCTTTTCAGAAAATCTTAACCGCAATTTGCTCGGCAATCAAACCTAGGACGCCATGCACAGCATTCACATTCTCTGCTGCACTACAGAACAAATACAATTCATCGTAGCATAAAATGGATACTGTCTATGTATTCACTCATAAATGATATAAAGCGTTCCCCAGATTCCGTAAACTGGATAACATTACTGTATTACTGTGCTAAAAGGTTTTAAAATAAATGAACTATCTCTGGAACTGCCATCAAAAATGCACCACGATATGGACCTGTCTTCTATTCATTTAATGAGAAGCATTTATTGGATGGGTTAGTGCTTAGAAGCAATTTGCTGGAAAAGTATCGTGTACATGTTTGATACTTCGGATAAATAGGTAGTTGTCTAGCTTCGTTATTGGGTCTGTCGATACTAGATTCTTTTTTAAACGTTTTATTATGATTTGCCTTCAATTTTAACTATCACGTTAGATTCCTGGTATAAATTTAAAGGAATACTTATCTAAGACAGTATTTGTAACTGATTTTCGGAGCCAGATACAGCGTGAAATGACATTTTATTATGATATGTATTTTTTAAAGAATACTCCCGCACTAGAGATAATATAAAATACAAATATTCAAACAACGGACACAAAAAATATCCAGGCTCGGCACAATTGTTCGTCGATTACACAAAGATTATTTATCGAATGCTCGTGAAGTTCTCTGAGATGCAGAAGTTATTCCTGTAATGGCAGTTTTCTTTTTACAAAAAGCAAGTGTGTGAAAATATCACACACTTGCCTTTTAAAAGAAAATATATGCCCTTAGGGGTAGATGTATGTGTCGGTGCACGCGCACCGAACATCATCGGTGGGAGGAGGACGCGGCTCTCTCCGCGCGGTTCCTCAGTTGGCGCAGCGACTCCACCCGCGACACATGCTACCATTCATAATTGTTGAACTTAGACAATATACTAGAATTTCCTATACAGTCCGCTTTTAATTTATATTTATATAGACCTTAATAGTCAATCAGAATAAAATGATTTTGTATTTATATTTTGTCAGCTATGGTTTAGCAACGTCATGAAGCTCGCGCCCGTTATACGTGGGCCTTAAACCATAGTTGACGAATCCTAGCTGTATAGTGCACCTCTGCCTACCTCTTATCTTATCTTATCTTATGTATGGGGGCCAGTCAGTACAGACCGGCGACACTTCGACCCATTGGGATCTTTTGTGTCGGCCCCAAGATTTATCCCTTAGCTATCTCCCTATAAATGTACTGCATCAGTCGTAGCGTACACTTCAGAGGGAGAAGCCTCAAGTCCTCAGGGTTTGGATATGCCAATCCCATCAGACCCATCCTCAATCCAGCCAACGCGTCGCATTGACATAGTAGGTGCGATATGGACTCGTCCTGTTCACCACAGGCTCTGCAGATCAAATTGTGTACCAATCTCAATCTGCACAGGAAGTCGTTGGTGCCAAAATGGCCAGTGAACGCTCCTGTGAGCAGGCGTATTTAGCTCTTGTTATACCCGCAGAACTTCTAGGTAAAGTCTGTGGCTCTGTTTGCAATGAATTTCTTGGAGCGTTCCAGACCCCTCAGGGCCTTCCACTCTAGCCTGTGTTTGTCATTGCCATATGCATTCAAAGCTGCCTTGACGGTGCTCTCAGAGAGTCCCACGAATGGCTCGGGGCCCACAAACAGTTGCTCCGAGCCCTTTCTGGCTAATTTATCAGCCTCCTCATTGCCCTGCATCCCTGCATGCCCCGGAACCCACACCAGTCTGACTGTGTTCTTCCTGCCAAGTTTGTTTAGGGCCTTAACACAGTTCAGGACCAGTCTGGAGTCTACCCTACACGAGTCCAGAGCCTTGAGAGCAGCTTGACTGTCACTGAGAATATACACAGTCCTGTCAGTGACGTTACTCTTGATATTCTCCTGAGCACAGGCAATTATAGCATAGGTTTCCGCTTGGAAGACCGTTGCATATTTGCCCATGCTTTGGCTCACCTTGCAGTCGTTGGTATAGATACCAGCGCCCGATCCTGTTTCCATTTTAGAACCATCAGTGTACCAGATGAGACAACCCTTGTCAGGGGATTGTAGACCTTGTCTCTATTCGTCCCTCGTGGGGACCTTTATTTTCAAATTATTTTAAATATGTGCAATGGTTGCATTTTGTCGCATCCCATGCTCATAATCCTTTTGAGATCCTTTGAAATCTCCAATTTTGTGTGTCGAGTTACCGGTTGACGGTGTTGACGCTCCACAGCGCATGCACAGATAGTCCGTGTAGCGCCTTCGTCGCCTCTGACTCCACAACAATGTGTAGCGGCGTTAGATCCAGCAGGACCTCTAACGCTTCCTCTTAAGGAATATAGACGTGAGAATATGTATGTTTGTATGTATGATATGTTTACTGCACCATTATAAAGCGGATCATAGTATACACATACTTTCCAATTTTCATGTATGTATATCGTGCGTTAATTGACAATTATCGCCTGCTCCGTGCCTCGAAGAGCACGTTAAGCCGTCGGTCCCGGCTGCCATGAACATCTATGGCAGTCGTTATTGGAAAGTCAGTGGTCTAGCCTTAAGGTATCGTTAGCCTTCGAGCTGCGGAGATCAGGTGGCAGCCGCTCCGTTTAAAAACTGATATCCAGTCAAATCCGGTTAAACCAGATAAGCCGACCCCAAGTGGCTTGGAAATAATAAAGGCTAGGGAGAAGAATATCGTGCCAATAGTTACTGAGTAAACATGTGACAAATAGACAGACAGATAAACAAACAGGGTCACATTGTATACTTTATTTTGCCATTTCTACTACGGCATCCTAAAATAGACATACTATACAAACATTATAAAAAGCATTTGAGTCCTAATAGCTAAAATTATTATACGAGTAATAGGAGGCTCTTAATAAAATAAACAAGGAAGGAATCTAATTAATTATGAATAAGTTTTGTGTTACCCAATAAATGAACATTATTTTGCATATTCACGTAATATATGCAAAATAATTCAGAAATTGATCGAGTTAATTAATATCGTTAATGGTTATAAATAGAAATTATTATTATTTATTACTAACTAAACCCGGCCATGCTTCGCTGTGGCTCAATAATATCAGCCATGTTTAAAACTGTCCTACTGCTGGGCACGGGCCTATTCTCCGTGTGAAAAGGGCTAACCTCTTTTCACATGGAGTAAACGCCCGTGCCTTAGTCCACCACGCTGGCCCAGTGCGGATTGGCAGACTTCACAGTTCTTCGAGAACATTATGAAGAACTCTCAGACATGCAGTTTTCCTCGGGTAAGTTATAGATGATATAACAACAAAATCTCTAATATTAACAACATATAACAACGGAACCTATAATTTTATTTAATATAGCGATTAGTTAATATAATAAACGATTGATATAATTTTAAAATAACTAATGTTTATAAGCATAACATACCTACATTAAATATAACATCGTTTGACAGAACATACATTATGTATAAAATCGTTTGACATACCACTCAAAAGATATAAAACTTATTTGGTCTAATGCGCTAAGATAGGTCGACGGAGCCCCGCTTCCTCCTTCCTGAGGGAGCTCCTATTTCCGGGTGGTTTAAAAAAAATAACCACGAAGGCTAAGGTGGGAGCTCCGCTCCGCTTCGCTCCCGCCTTAGCCTTCTAACCTAACCTATCCGAGTCGGGGTACTCTGAGTCGGGGTGTTAACCATAATGACGTTTTTTATATATATTAAACGTTAGACCTAATGATTTTCGATTAAATAAACAATATACTTACATATTAAACGTTAGACCAAATGATTTTCGATTACATAAACGTTATATCAAAAAACGTTATACTACTTAAGTTTTAGAAATGTATTGTAAATGTGTATATATGTGTTTTTGTCGGCCTGGATGGCGTAGTGGTTAGTGTAACCGACTGCCACGCCTGAGGTCGCGGGTTCGATTCCCGCACAAGTCAAACATTTGTGTACATGAACATAGATGTTTGTCTTGGTCTGGGTGTTTCTATGTATAATATGTATGTATTTACAAAAAGAAAGTATACATGTATGTTTATCCATTGTTTAGTACCCATAGTACAAGCTCTGCTTAGTTTGGGCTAGATGGTGTTGTGTGTATGTGGTAGAATATTATTATTATTTTAGAATAAATAAATGTTATATGTAAAGAAATTATATCAACAGTTGGTATATCTCACGTTGATTATATCTTATGAACGATAATAAAATGAAATTAGACCAAATGAGTTTATACGTTATGAGACGCACCCGTTTTCCTCACGATGTTATGCTATGTTACCTTCATCGTTAAAGCAGATGATAATTAACTATTTAATAGGCACATAACTTCGAGAAGTCAGACATGCGCGCCTTAAGATCGAACTCAAGACCTCTGCGTGGCAGTCCAGCAAACTCAGGAGTCCGCTAAACAGCCACGCAGAGGTCTAGCAGGGTCCAAGCAGGCTAGGCTATGCTAGCTGGGGCTCAGTATGATATCCATTATTAGGAAACTATAACCCGTATAATAAAAATAATATATAACCGGTACCATGCGAACTTTGGTATGAGAAGAACACAAAAACACTTCGATAAAAATACAACGTTTAAATATCAAGTACTTTTTAAGTCTAGCAGACACGGTCATACGCAAGAAAAAGTAAAACATAAAGGTAGTAGGTATTTTAATTAACTACCTCAATGGCGCAGCAGTAGTGAATGCCCAAAACCAAGAGGGTTTTATTCTCGGTGCGGGCAAAGTATTATTCGATTTTTGAGTCTGATTTTGTGTCCGGTAAATGGCAATAGACTCACTATCACGTGGGACCTATAAACATAGCTAACGAAATGTTAGCATAATCTTTAGGCTACACCTCCGCGGATTAAGGCGTGAGAAAAATTCTCAATAGCAACGTAGAGAGCATAAGTAGAACATAATATCAAAACAACTATTTGCAGATGCAGTGAGGTTCACATACAACACTCGGCGCAGTGGCATGGTGACTGACTTAAGCCACTACGCTATGCATAGAGTACTTTATAACAAAGAGAATAAAAAGTGAAAAATATGAGGCACAGCGGAGTTGTTTTAAACTAATTACTTACACGCTTTACTCGGAGTTTTTGTTACAGAATAATGGCGGCCAACGAGGGACATGGATATAATCCTAAATTATTAAAGGGAACGTGTTCTAGCTGCTTTATAAGTATTTTCATAATGAGGTTAATGAGAGAAGAGCAAAGTGCTATTACTTTCGTAATTTTAGTAAGCTTACTAAACACTATACTTTGACTTTTATATGTGTCACTTTTTATATGTGCGCTTTATAAACTCACCACTACTATTAACACCGATGCTCTAATAACAGCTTATCACGGTATAGTTGGCTCTATATTAAGATATGGAATCTTATTTTGGGGCAATTCTACAAACAAGGACATCATTTTAAAACGCAGAAAAAATGTATTAGAACCATGTTTAGACTTACGATTCTTGATAGCTTTAAACCATATTTTAACTAATATAAAATATTGACAGTACCTTCGCTTTATATATATGAAGTAGCAGTATTTACTAAATCAAATCCACACTTATTTAATAAGCTTTCCGAAGTTAACCGTCGCAATCGACGAGATAATGAAAGACTGTGTGTTGTAAAATCTCGTACCACCCTAATGCATAAAAGTATTTTTTGTATGGCGCCGATTATTTATAATAAAGTGCCAAAAGAAATTAAACGATTAAATGTCTCATATTTCAAAATACGTTTAAAGAAGTACCTAATTGATAAAACCTATTATAGTTTAGCGGATTATCTAAATTACTCATAAATGTAATGTTCCATGATTATTTCACATACCAATTCAACATTATGACATTTCTTGATCAATTGACTTTTTGACATTTTATATTATTATTGTTTTTTACTATTAGATCCTCTTTTTTAATGTAAACCCTGACATTAGTTTGTGGTGTAGGTAAGTTTGGACATAACTGTGCCTCATATATTAATTATTAATAATAATAATAATCCCGAGGAGATGGGCCTCGTTAGCATTGGCTTGCAACCTGTCTAGGAGAAGGAAAACTCCGAAGTCAAACCAAATTCCAGGGAGCAGACCCGAAAATAAACCCCGATCCTAGGTGTTAACCGACCCGTGCTGATGGATTCGTGGCCAGAGGGAAAGCTGGTCTTGAACGGAGGGTGCCTGTGTTGGTGGTCACAGGGCACCGGATGGATCCACCTTACCTCCGTAAAGGGCTCTGCGGAGGTGGACAGTATTTTCCCTATCAATCGTGGGAACGCGTATGGATCTTACTGATAATAATTATCCGCATGGCGGCGACGCGGTCCACCACCCGTCACGTCACGACGGGTTTTAGGCAAGTATGGAGACGAAAGTGTGAATGAGAATGGAAAAAGGTTGCTTGAGCTGTGTTTGGAGTGGAGTCTTTGTGTGACAAACACTATGTTTGCCCACAAAAGAATCCACCAGTATACAAGAGAAGCAAAGAATGTGAGAAGTAGTATGATTGACTTTGTTGTAGTGGATGAAAGATTGAGAAAGAATGTCTTGGACACTCGGGTATATAGAGGTATTGGTGTCCATACCGACCATTTTTTGGTTATGAGCCGGATACGGGGCCTCTTCAAAGGATGGCGACACCATATACCTAACCAAACAAGTGCCCAAGAACGAATAAAAGTAGAAAATTTGCAAGATGAAGTATTGAAAGACGAGTATAACAATAAATTGAGGGAAAGATTTGAAAGATTTAGTGACATTGAGGATATAGAAGAATTATGGTAGTCATTTAAGTATGAAGTGGTTGTTGTAGCGTCAGAAGTGTGCGGTGTGAGCAAGAGGAGGAAAATGATAAAATCTAAGAATGCGTGGTGGGATAAAGATGTGCAAGGGGTAGTACGTGAGAAGAAGCACGCATGGTTGGACTGGCTATCTGTCAGAGCCAATGAAAGAATACAAGAAGCAACGAATGAGGATGTAAATGAAGCTAGGAATAAGTTTATAAGAATAAAGAAGATAGTGAAAGATGTGATTAAAAGGAAAAAAGAGGAAATGAAAGACGAGTTTGACAGAAGATTATCTGAAGATTTCCGGACTAACGCAAAGTTATTCTGGAAATTCATTTGCTCGGTTCGAGGTAAAATCCTAACCACAGAGCTGAAATCGATTAGAGACAAGAATGGAAGTTTACTGAATGAAGAAAAGAGCGTACTGAATCGATGGAAGGAATATTTTGAAAGTTTATTTGAAAGAGAGGAATGGCAAGGGCAAAGTTTCGAAATGAATGATAATGATAGGAATGATGAAAGCCCTATTAGTATATATGAAATAATGAAAGCATTGAAAAGAATGAAATTAGGAAAGGCTGGTGGTTATGATAGGATTACAGTCGAAATGCTGACAGCTGGACAGGGTCTCATAGTAAATCAGTTGTGCCGCCTTTTTAACTTGTGCTGGTATACCGGCCGTGTACCTAATGATTGGTGATTTGTTGTTTGATTGTGAATGGGGATTAAGAATGAATGAGTTACTTGTCAATTGTCTACTTTATGCCGACGACCAAGTAATACTTGCGTCATCGACAGAACAGTTGCAGGCGATGGTAACTATTATGCATGATGCTTGTGAGAGTAAAGGAATGAAAATAAATGTAAGCAAGACGACAGTAATGGTATTTGAAAGGGAGGAGTGCATGACGATGTGCAATATTATGATTGATGGAGAACAAGTGGAGCAAGTGAAAGAGTTTGTATATCTGGGTACTTTGTTTACAAGGGATGGTACACATGAGGGAGATATTGAAAGAAGAACGATTGCTGGCAATAAAGTGAATGGCGCTCTACGCGCTTTTATGAACAGTCGAAATGTATCCGAAAAGGCACGTTTGGCTGTTCATAGAGGACTATTAGTACTTACACTTATGCATGGTAGTGAAAGTTGGGTATGGCAAAAGAAGCATGAGAGCAGCGTAAATGCTGTAGAAATGAGAGCGCTGAGAAATATATGTGGTGTGACTCTGAAAGATAGAATAAGAAATAGTGTGATTAGAGAGAGATGCGGCATAAAAGTGGATATAGTGACGAGAATAGAAAAGGGTATGTTAAGTTGGTTTGGGCATGTAGAAAGAATGGACGAGAACAGACTGACTAAGAAAGTTTATAAGGCTAGTGTGAATGGAACAGTCGCAAGGGGAAGACCTAGGCGAACGTTTCTTGATCAGATCGGAGACGTTCTGGTTAAAGGCCAGGTTAAGAGCACCTTAAACCGGCGAGCGTGTATGAGGAATGTTATGAAAGTGAATAAAGCCAGAGAAGTGTGTCAGGATCGTAGCAAATGGAAATCCGTAGTCTCTGCCTACCCCTCTGGGAAACAGGCGTGAATTTATGTATGTATGTAATAATAATATTCTACTACATACACACAACACCATCTAGCCCAAACTTAGCAGAGCTTGTACTATGGGTACTAGACAATGGATAAACATACATATATACTTTTTTTTTGTAAATATGCACATATTATACATAGAAACACCCAACCCAAGACAAACATCCATATTCATGCACACAAATGTTTGACTTGTGCGGGAATTGAACCCGCGACCTCAGGCGTGGCAGTCGGATACACTAACCACTACGCCATCGAGGCCGTCATTCCTCATATTACTGCAATAAAACTATTATTTTTTAAATTAAAGAACTTATATTTTAAAATATTGCAGGATTATAATAAACATTCGTGACATGTTATTAGGGATTTTGGTACCTTTATACTTTTTCTATAATTTTAATGTAAGAATGTTTACTGCAGTTATCGAATTTTGTACGCCGTATCTTTGATATCACAAATTCTTTCGATAATTAACATAATTGAAATTGTCATAAAATCCATACTAATATTATAAATGCGAATGTGAGTTTGTTTGTTTGTGACGCTCTCACGCCTCAACTACTTGACAAATCATTGTGAAATCGGATACACGTAGTCAGGGGTACTGAAAAGGACAAAAGGTATCTTTAATCCTGAAAAAATACTATTACTTACTGTGGGGGTTTTCTTATGTGTTCTTGAGGTCGGTCAAATAAAATAACTTCATGATATAGATATATAGGTATTTACTGGGTACCAGTTATAAATAATAAATATTGAGCTTCGAGCTAAGTGAGTGATTGCGGGGAGATGACTGCCGCGCGGCGCTACTGTATACTTGCGCCTGACTACACAAAACTAAAGCGTCAGCAGTGTCGCTACACTTACCTAACCTAGCCTACATTTACGCGAGCGAAGCCGTGGGCAAAATCTAGTGGTAGTATAAAAGTCCATCAGATAGGCTGGTTCATCTGTAACTAAGAGCAATAAAAAGTGAATTATCAGTTAATGGAATACCTTTCATCTATTTGACGATTCATTACATTATAACAATGTCAATTTCAATATCTTTTTGTTGAATCATATTACGTATATATTGACGCAATGTAACACGTAGCTTGAATGAAACTCATACAAGGAGGGTAATCATTAGCCAGTAGAGTTTAGTAGAGTCTTAAATAGCTTAGTTGAAAGCGAAGACATAATATTATATCGAGATGGTAATCTAGTCTGCTTTGTTCATTCTTCGTCGTTTATGATTTACATATATAGAAGTACCTAATCTTTGACTATTTAATCATCATCCAAGCACCTAATAAATACTCTTACATATTCTAGCTATACTTTATTATTCTTTCTTTTATTAAGACTACTGCCAAGATGTGTGTGTCGTTGGCTCTTTTTACACATAAATTGGAATATCTGAACACTTACGTGTCGTATCATCTGTAGGAAATGTTAAACAGGATTCTGTTTTATGATTAACTTCAAATATATATGTATGAGGAAAAGAATTTCATATTTTAAATTTTGTGCTAAGTCAGGTTCGCAGGTCGGGCAAAGTTGTCAGCTAAGAAATTCTCAGTAGCAGCACGAAATTTGGAAATATGGCAAATGGTATTTGGCTTATATCTCAAGGGAGGACCAGCTGCCACAATATGGGTGTCATATATAGTCGTAGCTTTCCCTTTTCGGGATATAATTATAATATGTACAGGTTTTTGTTATGTGTGTTTCAGGCATCGCTTACTACCTCATTTATATGGATAAATAGTATCACAATATCATTTTTAAAGAATATTCCTGCACTATTAGTAATGTTTGGGTCGCAGGAGACTTTACAAACCTTTAAACAATGGATACAAGGAAAACGCAGACTCGGAATAACTATTTGTGGATCGCAAAAATGTTTATCCTGTTGGGTACCGAACCCACAACGCGGCAGTGGTGGGGTGCCATGCGTGCAGTCAAATATCTTATTTGACTATGGACTAGTTATTTGATCTACACTACGATCCTTCAATACACCTCTTTACTATCAGAAAAATAAACAAAATGTCAGTAAGCCACATTCGTCGTGGCCTAAACCCACATTGATGACCATCTGCTACACAAAAAACATTACCAGAACACAGAAAACGTGTTAAATCGGCAGTAGTACCATTTAGTACGGTACAGGCGTACCGCAAGGGAGCATTCTGGGGCATGTTTACGAGCGCCTGCAGAGAGACGCTCCACTATTAGTTACGTGTCAAAGTAATGAATATGACACGGTTTTGTTATTAGCGACGGAAATTATTTTAGTGTATGTGAACTGGAGTATAATGTTTTCATTAAAGTTATTCAACTCATTAAAGGGTTCAACCCCACACGGGGCAAAAATTTTAGTGATCTGAGTGCTCTTTGTGTCCGTTGGTTGAATTTTTGAATGCGACAAAACAATGTCTCGGTGCTATTTTAAAATATACTATGCTACTAGTAATAATTTTTTGACAGAAAAACACCCAATAGCACTTTGCCTCAACCGAAAGACCTAATGCACAGCAGTCGCTTTAATTACCGCTGCGCACTAGGTGTCCTAAAAAAACTATATACATAAAATTATACATATTTAGACAACTTTTATTAATCTATCGATGAATTGTACATTATTTCACACAAGAGCAACTAGAAATCTAAAGAAATCTTTTTGTGCAACTATTATACATAAATAGAAAACTCCTTACTGGATAGTTGCCTGTATTTGACTTAATACATTTACACATTAAAGCAAATGCAAATCTAAATATCTCGCTATCTCCCTTAGGCAGCTGCATTTAAATATCGATAACATGGAAGTTTGTATCACGCATCTTTTGTCTGTTATTTGTCATTTACCCCTACAACCAGATTTGATATTTATTTCTGTGTAGATTTCATAAATTCCTTTTCGACTTAAAATTCTTTTAGAATTAAAATTGTCTTTAAAGTTTGGATAACGTAACTACTTGAAACAATTAATTTAAAAAAATGTGAGTCGTCTACCTTATTGTGCACGGACCACATTTTTCTTATAGGCTAAAGTAATATATACTAAAAGTCAGAATTATCTCCGTCGGCCGCCTGTGTTGTGGTATTTAATATCAGATCTTTAACCTGATAAATCTGAACTTAAGACGAAATTTCTTTGAAAAAATATCCAACATCATTATGCCTCAACCCGTATTCGAACTCGAGACCTCCATTACACGTAAACTCCTTAACAGATTTAGATGCATCTTATTCCACAGTTACACCTTAGTCTTGGATCGACACATAGGTTCTCGTAAAACTCTCACAGCCGAAGCCACAAGCAAAAACTAGTTTAGAATAATAATTACACTAACTAAACATCCGCAAGACAAGACATCCAACCAAAAACCACATAAAAAGATGAAACCATAAACTTGTCCTTTTACAACCAATTAGATACAACTTCTATATGAAAAAACAAGTCGATATATTATTCGCTGTAACAAACATGGAAGCAAAATAAAGGTTAATAAAATAGAATATTTTATGAAACGACGTGCGTCGCCCATCTTGTTAAATATTAATGATGTCACGTATATCCTGTGCCGTATTATTTGACTATTTAGGATAATCTACTTCACATATTTTGGTTGGTAAATATTTCAGAGTAATTACGTGGGAAGCAGCGATAGCCTAGTGGGAGACCGTTCGACTGCCACAGAGATCTTACGTTCGATCCAAAGGCTTTCGAAGTTATGTGCGTGTTAATTAGTTAATTATCGCTCGCTTTTAAGGTGAAGGAAAACATCGTGAGGAAACCTGCATGTGTCTCATAGTTCTCCTATAGTTTCTCAAAGATCTCTGCAGTGGGCGAGCGTAGTGGACTATGGCCTTAGCCTTCTCACATTGAGAAGAGGCCCGTACCCAGCAGTAGGACAGTTTATATACAGGGCTGATATTATTATACGGAAATATTCATAGACGGTTTCTATATACATAAAATATTGCTATACTCGTTATATACCCAGTCAATAAAATCAATTTTAACTCATAGTCAGCGCAATTAATTAAAAAAAAATATGCCTTTGTCGCGGATGACTTTACAAACATTCAAACAATGGACACAAATAACACTCAGACTCAAATATCCATTAATCATATTATTATTTGGTCCCATATGGGGTGCGAACCGACAACTTTTGACGTGACGGTAGTGGCGAGATAACCACTTAAACCACTACGTAGTCGTGCATATCGCATAGTGTGATCACAAACTTAAGCATACCAACAAGATCTAGCTTAGTTCTCCATAATATAGTCAATAATATAAAATAGGTCACACCATTAGCAAGCTATGTGCGCTTTAATATTTAATAACGCCACTCAGTCACGATCATGTAACATGCCTTAATTGACTACAGTGCACCTAATGAGGGCAACTATGGAATTATTCAAGTAGAACACTTATGGCCCTGTGTTACTATCTCCAAGAAGCATTTATTCATTGGATAAAAGTCTCGCCATCGCTCTTATTTAGACCGATTGGACTTAACAGGAGAGACACAACACGTGATTAATTTTTCACAAAAATGTTGAAGAAAAGAGAAAATATAATAATATAATAATATTCTAATATTCTACCACATACACACAACACTGTCTAGTCCAAACTAAGCAGAGCTTGTACTATGGGTACTAGACAATGGATAAACATACAGATATACTTTTTTTTTTTTTTTTTTTTTTTTTTTAAATCCATACATATTATACATAGAAACACCCAGACCAAGACAAACATCCATGTTCATGCACACAAATATTTGTCTTGTGCGGGAATCGAACCCGCGACCTCAGGCGTGGCAGTCGGTTACACTAACCACTACGCCATCGAGGTAGAAAATCACCGAATAAATATTGCCTGATGTTTTTGTTTTTGGGTATTTTTTCATTCGCATAAAATTTTAAGATTATTCATGGCGTAATATATTTACGCATAACAATTATATATTATTTAAGCATAATCATAAGTTGAAGTGTATATGTTGGTTTTTGGCCCTTGGGCCACCCGGCGGCAACCAGAACCAATTTTTCGGATTGTCACTAAGATAATTATGTCAACATAAACTGAATGCCAAAATAGTTATACCAAAGTATATTAGGGCGTATTTATAATGCGAAAACAAGGGAACCCGATTTTTTTTCTAGATAGTAGAAGTATTATATTGGTAAGAGTACCCCAAGATTATGCAAGGATCGGTAAAAAACAAATGATAATGCTGATATGTTCATAATATAGTTCATACAACCGCTTACTATTACACGCACAGTATGCTCAATTGCCAACTCATTAGTATGATAATGATAATTTAAAAGGCATTTTAAGTAACTCCTGTAAAATTAAAATTGGCTGTTAATTAAATAATATTGTAATGAAGTCATGCGTATGATATGAATACCAGATGTATTTGAGATTACGCGAAGGATGCTATACTTATTCGCTATATTTTTTCTCTAAATCTTAGAAAAGTACATACTCTATCTGCCTTTCATTCTCTTCTAAGATATTGACTTTTGATTCGAATATTCGATTGTTAATAAAATAATAAAATCAGTTACAATGCATGAATCAACAATGGAGTTGTACAATTTTCAAATCATCGAAGACATTTTCAATAACAATTTCGCTCACGCATCTGGCAAATCTTCGTTTGGAAAATCTTTGCCATGAATTGTACAATACAAGAAATATTTACTAATATAAAAAATTGTAACGTTGAGATAGTATTTATTTTTTTAAACCACTATTCTTATTTGTATTTATTACTGCCTGAAATGATGCTACGATCCAAAGGAGTAAACACACATACGTACATGCTAAGTAAGCATGTTTGTCTCATTTAGATCCCCAAAAAAGTGAGCAGAAGGTACGTGTCTTCTTCAAAAAAATATTTAATGTACCTACTAACTCAACGTTAAAATTTTACTATAGTAATAAGATTTCTCATTACAAACACATTTCGTCAGCTATAACTGTAGGTCCCGCGTTATAGGAAACCAGCTCATGGCCATCTACCAGGCATAGTTCCAGAATCCTTGGTACTGAGAATTTTTCACAGAAAACTCCAGAAACCCAAGACTTCATGCCCAGCAGTCGCATTCACTATCACTACATCACCGAGACTATAACCAGTCAGAGACATAACATAAACCTCATTAAACGCAGACGAAATCGCGGTGAACAACAAGTCTACAATATTTTTCAGCTCACAGAAAACACTGCAGCATCTCTTATTTTCTCACAACAAGATTTCGTGGCTTTTTATCCTGTCATTACAGCGAAAGTTCTTTACACAATATTATTTTACGAAATTCGCGCGCATTTTAACACAAAAGGCTCAAGTATACTTCAACGAACGACCAACAAACCAGGTAATACAGTCGACCAGATTTGCTGACCTTGAAACCTTGAAATTAAACTACTTTATACGGATTTTATCGCGTAGTTTATTTGAAAATACAACTTACACATAACTTGATTATGATTTTTGGATTCAATGTACATTTGTCAATAAATTTTATTCTTCGGGAGTAGTACTATTTCCTAGATGAAAGGTACCCTATATCCTTCTCTGCACCTCTGACAACGTGTGTAGGTGAAAGTGTATGACGATATGAAGAAACTACAAACAAACTCACATTCGCACTTATAATATGTATTAGTTAGCATTTGGATTTTAAAACTGACGGGAAATAATGAAATAGTGTAAATCTAAATAGTTTAACCAGTTGAGTTGTAGTGGCACACCAGCGGCCAGACGTAATAGATTTTTAATTTTGACTGGCTTTCTAACAATTGACAGTTTAAATTAGTAGTAGTTTAATAGTTTCGAAATTACTTAAAATACCGATTTTCAAATAAACATTTAATTTCTATCTTCTTCTCCCAAGCCACTTGGGGTCGGCTTTTCTGGTCTAACCGGATTTGACTGTATGTCAATTTTTACACGGAGTGGCTGCCATCTGACCTCCGCAACCCGAAGGCTAACGATACCGTAAGGCTAGACCAGCGTCAGGATATTATAGGGCACTGACTTCCCAATAACGACTGCCATAGATGTTCATCGCAGCCAGAACCGACGGCTTTACGTGCTTTCCGAGGTACGGAGCAGGCGATAATTGTGAATCAATACGCACATAATTTCGAAAAGTCATATGACTTCCAAAAGTCAGAGGTTCGCGACGTGCATTGCAGTCTGTTGGTCTCCCCACTGAGCTATCGCTGCTTACTAAACATTTAAATTCTATGTATAACATTAATTTCATAAAAGTAACTCAACATTATTATAAGACGTTATTTCTGCCGCGGCCGGATTTCTCGGCTTGTCTGCGCTTATGTTATAGTTTTTATTTTTGCAAGGTATTTTAGTGGCCTTGCGGAGTATTAAACTGTGATAACTGCAATAAACGACAATAGACTTGGCTAATAAGTAAAATGTTAAATATGGCTGTCGAAATCTGGGTAAAATACAAATCTGGCTACACCTTTAGGGATATACATATAAGGGATGATGAATGACAAATTACACACCAGAATTCCTACTAAACATTGCAAGTTCATTTCTTCAAAATGTTAATATAATATTAAATTAATGTCCCATGTGAATGTATATAACAAATTATGATTGGACATACGTACATTCCAAAACCACCACGTTACTTTTAATGCAGTCTAATAGTAATAAACTATGCAAGACTTAATTGTTATCCACATTAAAACTAAATGAATTACATATAATCCACGTATATTTTATAAAGAGAAATTTGCTGACGTGTATAATCCAGTTATTTTAATTCGACTACATTTCACGTGACCACGTACCCGCCTAATCCGGCTGGGCATGTAGCTTTTACCGACGCAACTGTTAAATAAAATATTTATGCAGTATACACATTATAATAAAAGCTCTGTGCATAAATGAAGTAGCGGTAGTCCAATGGACAAAGTATTGGAGTTGCGAGGGAAAGGTCGACTTGAGTCCCACATATAAGACTAATGACGTGAACCTACTCGTAATAACAAGGATACTAGTAACTTGTTAATCAAATTGCTAGTACCTTAAAACCTTGTCGGTTGCCATCGACACGATAAGAAGAAGAATCCTTAAAAGAACTACGGTTTCTAAAGAATTAATAATATTAGCCTTTTATATAAACTGTTATACCGCTGAGCACGGGTCTCTTCTCAGTATAAAAAGGGTTAGACCCTAGTCTACGATGATGCCGACTTCACATATTATCTTCGAGAACATTATCCTCCTGCTTTGCGGTCCAAAAATCACCTATGTATAATAGGCGTTAGCTAATAAAAGAAAACAGATAAAAATTAAAAGTAAATACACCTGAGCGAAATCAATGCGTCTAAATGACTTTATAAAAAATTTGTTCGGTAGAGTCTATGTTTTCCGTTTGACATTTACCTATACCTAAGTTAAAAATACGATTTAAAGGCGCATCTATTCATAACTGTGTCGCGTCGTGAGGTCTGTGGATGACGGCTTGTTATCGAATGAGCGAACACAACCATTCACCTCGTTTAAATAAACTCCTTGAGTTTAGAATAATAAGAACTGCACGGATGGCGTAGTGGTTGAACTATTCACCTCGACACTGTCACTACGCCAAGTTCGATCCCCATACTGGATATATATTTACGTGATATATAAATAGATGTTGCGGTTCATAGTGTTGTGGGTTAGATCCTCATACGGGTCAACAATGTGTGTTTCACGATGTCACGCGGACTGCGCGCGCCATGACGCCTGCGCGCGAGTCGGAGTGGTGGCTGGCGCACCTCTTCCCCTCCTGCCCGGCGGTAGTGCATATATAAGCCGATCGCGTCCTGGACCGCGACCTCTTCCAGCCGGCTGCACATCTCCAGCTAAGTGTCCCGATTCCCGGAGGACCACGAAGCAAGCCTTAAGACGAACCACGCCCTGATCATTCTTACTTAGTATAAATTATTATTATCTATAACTGTTCTCAAGATATATTAAAAGTGTTAATTGTCATATCATCTATTATTAGTCTCATAAAATTCACCTTGGGACACCACGCCCCTACGGCGTGGCCTGTTCTTTCTGGATCAACAGATCCCTTGTGAAAACCACACTAAAGGTTACAACGAATAGTTGTTCCAAGTCTGGGTGTTCTTTGTATCCGTTGTTTGAATGTTTTGTAAAAACTCAGGCGTGGTAGATATCTCTCCAAATAAAAAAAAATTGTTTGTAAAGTCCCTAAACACAAGATTTATTTAATGCAGGAGATACAAATTTTTGTCCCTTAACCTATACCCAATAGGTGCATCCACACCGCAGTTACATTTGGGGAAAAATATAATGCAACAAGATAACATTAGCTAAGATTCTTTAACATTTGCGACGGTTTGTTGCTTAATGTTGAATGTTTCTTTCACATCCATACCGCCAACAACATATATCAACACAATATAACAAAGAGTAACTTTTAGTTACAAGCGTCGTGTTAACAGTAGGTAATGTTAGGAAACATTCTGTAACAATCGTAGTCGATTGTTACCATTTGTTGATTATTATCAAAAGGTAGGCAACGTTACTTAATACGGAAACATATACTAACAATAACTTTTTGTCACTGGATGCTGTCCACTAATATTTGGAAACGTTGCTCCACAAAAAGGAACTGCGATGTGGGTACTCTTTATCAAACCCACTATAATCAGAGATAATAACGAAGCGCCCACTTAAACTACAACGCCATCCGTGCACCCAAATACGCGTGAAATTTTAATAGTTTCCATTAAACTCTAAAACTTCGATCCGAAGCATAATTGAATAGGAATGCGAAGCGGACGTTATTTATACAGTTAAATTTTCAAGATTAAGAATATTTTCCGTTCAAGACATTATTGGGCCTTAATAGCACCGAGTGCCGAAACTCGGGTTTACATTAATTTCGAGAGCTTTGAAAGCTTCTAAGTAATTTTCTCTTCAAGATTGTCGAATCAATACTTCAAAGATAACAAAATGATTTGTAAATAGTGATAAAATATAACGTAAATATTTTTTTACATAAGTTTCTTTCCACGGTTTAACGCGTATTTGCCTGCACGGATGGAGTAGTGGTTAAAGTTGTCGCCTCGCTATTGTCAATGTGCTGAGTGTAGTGGGTTTGATATAGTGCATCTCACATCACAATTACTTTTTGTGGAGCAACGTTTCCAACTGTTAGTGGACAGCATCCGATAATAAAAAGTTATTTTAATATCGGATTTGTTAGTATATGTTGCTGTATTAAGTAACGTTGCCTAACTTATGATAAAAATCGACAATTAATAATAATAATATTCTATCACATACACACAACACCCTCTACCCCAAACTAAGTAGAGCTTGTACTATGGGTATTAGACAATGAATATACATACATATATACTTTTTTTATTAGACTAAGACAAACATCCATGTTCATGCAGACAAATGTATGACTTGTGCGGGAATCTAACCCGCGACCTCAGGCGCGGCAGTCAGTTACACTAACCACTGCCGCCAAAAAATGGTAACAATCGACAACATTTGTAACAAGCGCCATGTATGCAGAAGGTAATGTTAGGAAACATTCCCCAACATTACCTACTGCATACATGGCGCTTGTAACTAAATGTTACTCTTTCTTATATTGTGTTAATATGTTGCTGGCGGTATAGATGGAAAGAAACATTCAACATAAAGCAACAAACAGTCGCAATTGTTAAGGAATGTTACCTAATGTAACAGTCTTTTGACTGTTTAACTTGTTTAATAGTCAATTAAAAGTATTAATTGTTGTTCTACCTATTAATAATCTCTGCTTAAATTAACCTCAAGACACCACGTCCCTACGGCGTGGCCTGTCCTATTTGTCGGCCTCGATGGCGTAGTGGTTAGTGTAACCGACTGCCACACCTGAGGTCGCGGGTTCGATTCCCGCACAAGACAAATATTTGTGTGCATGAACATGGATGTTTGTCTTGGTCTGGGTGTTTCTATGTTTAATATGTATGTATTTACAAAAAAAAAAGTATATATGTATGTTTATCCATTGTCTAGTACCCATAGTACAAGCTCTGCTTAGTTTGGGCTAGATGGTGTTGTGTGTATGTGGTAGAATATTATTATTATTATTTCTGGATCGATCCGACCCCTAGTGAATAACCACATAAAAGGTTAAAAACAAGCTTCAGTCCGCATACCAGTTGAATTAGAGTTTGTTTCTTTATTTTTTACGCTTTCACGCCTTAACTACTCGACCTTTACAACATCAACTTTAAATTTCGAATACATGTCGTCAGGGATACAGAAAAGAGCAAAGATAACACTCGTCAAGAAAATATTGTCTATTCCCGAGTGATAGCTAATATAATTATATTTGTAACTACCTATGCCTATACCCTGCCTATACACAATTACGCATCAACATTTTTAAACTCAGTATTTACATAGCTTTTTGTATTTAATCAAGCTAATTTATTTACACGTGTATTAAGAAAGACAAAATAATTATAATAATACTAATAATTAACATACTAAATATTTATAAAACTGCTTTAGGCGTCGTCGCAGAATTCGTCAGCATCGCTGCGTGCCCTTAAGACTGGCAGCATACCCACGTTGAATGGCAATGCTGTCAGTGACAACATGCTTAACACAATCAGCTGATGATGAACCAACTGATGCTCTGCTACCCGTGCGAAGCCGGGGCGGGTCGCTAGCATAATTATATTCCATCTAAAAGCGTAAAGAGTGAGTTCCTCATATGGCGTGTTACGCATGTGTCTTGTAATAATACATAGAGACCGATTTTTAAATATAGCAAATAAGCCTGATGGTAGAAGGTCCATTGTGCCTGGAGAATTACTTGCGTATTGCCGACCTGGTATACACTTTTATGACTATTTTACTCTCTTGGGAAAACCACTTGTTTTTACGCCACTAAAAACAATTTTTTTAGGAACTACAATTCCCGAGGTAGGAATATGTCGCGTGGGACTTTACAAACATTCAAACAACGGACACAAATTACACCCAGACTCGGAACAACTATTCGTGGATCACACAATTTTTTTCTGAACCCACTACACTCAGCGCAGCGGCAGTGGCGAGGCGACCACTTAAAACACTACGTCGTCTGTGCTGTCTACCCTTGCGAATGTTATTATTTAAGTCATATAGGACATTGACTCCTATACCTTAATCTATCAATACAAATTACGTCATCATAGTTAAAACAGTCCATTATCCAACCCGGTAAAGATTATATAATTTGTAAAGGATGAATTCGTAAGTACACAAATGTACACCCAAAACTTCGAGAGTACACAAAATTATGCGTAAGTCTGCACTAAGAAACCTTACGGTAAAAATGCGTCCTTCATTAACTCCTATGGGTCACATTGCTGTGTTTGGTCACTATAACAATAAACAATGCTTTATACTAACAAAATTTCGTATGTACCCGAATTAATATTAATATTTCAGTCGACCTAGTTTTGTGAAAGTGCCTTAGAAGTGCTGTTGAGTAGGTAGTGTAACGTTGCGTGGGCGGGGCGAGTGCGAGACACGAGCGGGGCGTCAGCGGGGTAAGAATATATCACCAATTAAAACAGTTTTTGAATGTAAAATCTATACTCTAACAAGGCTGTATGTTCATTTTAATTAATTTATTTATTTGCTAGAAGCATGTTACAAAGATGTTACATATAATTTTAGTCCATCATGTTTTACCGACACAGCGGCATGCAAACGTATTATATTATAATTATATTTTTTAAAATTAACATTATACATTAATCAATTAACAAAAGGGAAAGAGCATATTATATTCTAAATTAAATTTGACATTAAATGACCACGATTTTATAATCGTGATTATAAATTATATTATAATGTTAATATTGATTTTATAATTATATAATCAGGCAGGTACAATAAATAATTAACATTCAGCACCAATCTAAATGTATGAAAAAATCTGAACTGATTTTAATAAAAGGTGTTGATCGATATAGGTTAGGTTGACCATATGTACATACCAAAATATATAAGGATCATAACATGCATAATAATATAAAGTTATTCTGCCAGCTCAAACACTAAAATAATTGTACTTTATAGGTTATTTTACCTAAAGAAAAACTAGAGTAATAAAGTGTACCTACTTTGTAAGTGTACCTTTTGATTATTTGACGATTGCGTCAAATAATTGTTAAGTCGAGAAATTGGTCATCATTTTCTAACTCATATCCAAGGATAAGCTATGTCAGTTATAATTTCGATTCAATATAATCAAAATAAACAAAATCTTAATTATAATTCATTCATCAGTCAAAACTATGATCAAATAAAAAAACATATCTCTGAACTTTATGTGGCATTAGTATTTACCTAACCAAATATGACCTTAATGATACGTGTATAAACACACTTTTGTCTTCAACTGTACGTAAGACAATAGAGCAAGCCTTTGTTCAACCTACAAGTAGAATTTAGTCCCGGAAGGCTCTGTGTCGACATGACGAATATAAATAGCATTTTATGATAAACACGCGAGTTTTGGATAATAGAGTAATTAGTGTAGGTATTTATTACTTGATCTCAAAATGCATATTAGTTTCGTGCTCGACAACGTGAATGCGAAATTTCATGATCATCGGTCAAGTAGTCACAGCGTGCAAGCGTAACAAACAAACAAACGCACATTCGCATTTATAATATTAGTTAGGATTATTGTTGTTAGTTTCGTATTTAGAAGCGTGGTGCGCTGTATCCTATTCTTTGTTAAAAAAATCTCTTTCGTCAATGTTTCAACCAAAAACAATGGAACAGAAACCTTAATTTAAGTTAATAGTTCAATTCAAGGAACGGAAAGGAGAAACGAGGCACGATTCTGATTTGATGAGTTCACGCTGTGACGGATTAGAAGCCTCCAGTACAACGCGAATAATGAATCTTGTGACGTAACAGGTTGTGACTCAAACTAGGTAGGTTAGTAGTACGTAGAATGGGCCGATTAATTTAACACAAGAAAACAGACGCACTTTCAGCGACATTAGTCAATAATTAAAATACAAAGAATTTTTGAAATCTTCGTACCGTGAATTCCTTTCCTGAACGTAAAAGTTTATTGGTTAGTAAGTTTAGTAAGTTACTGGAGCTACATTTAGATAAATAACTAAGTTCAGGCAAAGGGTTTAAGAAGCTAAGCCTAAGTCTTTAAAAAGATGAAAGAAACCGCGGCCTTTTATAAATCGTCAATTAAAGATAATTTCAATATTTTACAACTCCTATCAACAAGGTGTTGCAGCCATTATATTACTATATGTTACTCACTATAAAAGCTAAAAAGAGAACAATAATTTATTAATAATATACTGTAGAAAGTTACTTCGTGTATTAAAGTGAACAAACGAAATAAAAAGATGACTATTTTTAAACAAGAATAGTTTATTCACCAAGTGCAATTAACGGATAGCATGCGATATGTTTTAACTTTTACTTATCAGGGTTCCATACCTCAAAAGAAAGAAATATTATAATATTCATTGTTAGCCAGAAAAGGAATAGACAAACTGTTGGTAGCAGGGATGACGCGCAGTAGTGGGAGCGCGTCTGTATAAGCGCATGCACCAGCCATTCTCGCTCTCTTTTGCCGCAGTGTCAACTTGTTAAGAAAACACTCTGCCCGATTGTACAATCAACTTTCCTACTCTGATTAATTAGTTTTAATTGTTTAAAATCAGTTAGTAATTTCTAATAAATTTGTGTTTATTTTGTGTTAAATGTAATAGTTTGTTAATACATTTTTCTTGTGTTGCTGCTGTTTGTTTTAATTAATTCACCTTAGAGTGATAAAAATATTCATATATAATACCAGCCCTGTAATAAGCTGGACATAGGTCTTTTCTCAGTGTGAGAAGGTTTAGGCCATAGACCATATACCACACTGATCGAGTGCGAGTTGGCAGACTTCACATATCTTCGAAAACATTATGTTGAACTAGCAGATATGCAGTTCACGATGTTTTCCTTCACCGTTAAAGCAAGTGATAATTAACTATTTAATACGTAAATAACTTTGAAAAGTCAGAGTATCGCGCCTTGAGATCGAACTCGAGACTTCTGCATGGTAATGGTATTCTACTTGGCTATATAATATATAAAAAAGAAACTTCTAAGTGAAGATAATCACAAGATACGGTCGTTAATGGCCGCATATTTTGACATTCGCAACAAAGACAAATCCTATTGGGTACTTTCTGTTAACCTTAAATGATAAAATTTGGTGAGAAGCAATGCCTTATAGTATAAGTAAAGAGAGAAATCCAGAATCTGTAAATTTGTTGTTACGTCACAAAAATATAAAAGTGTGTACGGAACCTCCAAAGCATAACTCCGACGAACTTTATCTTAGGGTTCAATGTCTTATTCAAAAGGGTTCTTTGTATTAATTTAACATCGTGTATAACATGTAAAAAATAATTAGTTATACTGAGAAATGAAAGCAATTTTTATGTTGCATTGTTATAGTTCATTGTACTTTTCTGTCTGTCTTATAATAGGTAACAATGAAGAAAATAGCGTTTGTAAAGCGTTTACTACTTCGGGTTTGATGCCAGATAGGCAGTATGTTATTAGTTTTTTCTGTAAAGGAGTGCTTAGTAGCAAAATGAATACTAGTACTGTGCCACCGGTCGGTAGCAAGCTGGACCTCTATAGTGATAGAGGTCTAGCTTGCCGTCTTTCTGGTCACCGTCTTACTGGGACCTAAAAACATAGCTGCACAATGTGAGTGCAATATACCTACGAGCGTGCCACTATGTATAAACAATTATGCTTACTTCACTGATTTGCTAAACAAACACGTATTGAAAATAATTCAGTTACTGCTTGCAGACTATATACATGTGTTCTCTGTGGAAAAGAGATGACAAAACAAAGTGAGTACGTAACTATGGGTTTCCACATATTGTCTCTATTTGTATATAAATATAATAATATCAGCACTGTATACAAAGTTCTCGCAATGCTGGTCGCAAGCAGCTCCTCACTGTGAGGAAGGTTACGTATGCATAGTCCACGTTGGCCCAGTGCGAGGTACACTTCACATATTATCGAGAACATTAGGAGAACTCTCATACATGCAGTTTTCCTAACAATTTATTTCTTCACGTTTAAAACGAACAATAGGTAGTTATCTATTTAAAGCATACATGACTTCGCAAAATCGAAGTTGCGCTGTTTGTGATCAAACTGGAGACCTTTGCGTGGCAGTTCAACAATATCTCACTAGGCTATCGCTGCTATTATATTATATTTGTTAACTTAATTAATAATATAAATAAGTAAGAAAAATTAATATGTTGACGTAACTGATATAGCAAACAATTAAAATTCAAATTGCACGATTAATTGCAAAAATGGTATATTGATAAAGCCTTCTCCCAAAAATGGTCTCCAGCCAAACGTTGAGTCGCAATTCGTACAAGTTTTATCAGCCAATGTAAAGTTTAGAGACTACAGCGCATTGCGACTGTCCGAACTCGCTCTTATACATATGAATGTGTGTAGTTTGAATTTCTTCAAGATCATTAGCTTTCTTCAGCTTATTAAATACACAAGTGAGTCAGAGGTGACTCAATGTCGTATGAATAGTCTTATGATGAATAGTTGTTCGGATGTTGACCTTTAACTATTGTAGACATAAAATGAAAAACTAGGGGTCGTTTCATTTTTGTTTTGCTATAGTATTTGCACGCTACTTCGTATGTATGGTATTTAAGTAGGTATCTATCTATATTTATTTTTCTTTGCATATAAGAAGAAATATGGTTCATTAGATTTTGCCCGTGGCTTCGCTCATGTTATTTTAGATTTTGTCTAGAATTGTTTTTTTTACTAGATGAAAGATACCTTATACTGTTTTCTGTACCCCTGACCACGTTGTTAGATGCAAAATTTCATGATGATCGATCGAGTAGTTAAGACATAAAACAAACTCACATTCACATATTTTATAATATTAGTAGTTCTTACTAATATTATCCTAGCCTGCCTCGGTAGCGCAGCGGTAGTGAAACCAACTGTTATTCATGAGGTCAGTTTCAGTCCATTTATTCATTATTTACAAATTAAGTATGAATATAAACTAATATTATAAATGGGAATGCGGGTTTGTTTGTAGGTTATGCTATCACGCCTTTACTTTTTGTCCGATCATCATTTCACATACACGTTGTCAGAGGTACATAAAAGGACATAGAGTCCGTTCCAAAGTAGGCCAAAATGCTATTGAGTATTCCTGTTAAGAATTTTAGTAGTAGCAAGGAAACTGAAACTGGGCCTAATACGCGACAATAAGCTTGCTTTGCTCTCAATTTTCTATCAAAATATTGGCTACCACAGGCGTCAGACTATATATGTATGTACATCTTTTCCGCAGTTAAATAATAGACGTTTGACCCTTACATCGATGAATTACGTGATTAAAAGCCTGCATTTGAAATGGTTCAGTTAATCAGTTCTTTCTAAAGTCATTGCATGTTGCACGCTAAACAGTTTTTTATCACAGAAGTACATTCTGACGCTAATTATAAACTCTGTGTTTAAGCTATTAGTTGAAACGTCAAGTACTAACATACATGCACGTATAGTAATAATATGATATTAATATTTATTACTGTTAGGTTACACGTCTGGTGATTTTTTATCTTCAATTATTTATGGAGTTTTGTTTAATTGAACATGCCAGCCACATTGTGCACTCAACATAATTTATATTTGCTAGACAATTAAAAATATACTTGATACCCAATTTTTGATAACCAATACTTGATACTAAAGCATCAACTCTTTATTTTCTTTCTTTCTTTGAGAAAGAAAACTCCCGCACTATGAATAATGAAACTGAAACTGACACACACCCAGAATCGCAACAACTATTTGAGGAATACACAATTTCTTGCCTCGAATGGGAAAAAGATTTTCGTGTGGGGATTGAACCGCCGAGGGAATGGTGACGCGATCACTGAAACTACTTTCCAGCAGTCAAAATAATATACATACGAATATAATTAGATACATTCTCGTTGTTTACTTTATGATCTCTAATACGCTAATAACATCGAAAAGAGTAAGATTCATGCTGCCCCGAACTTGGGACATCTGCATGGTAGTCCAATAGTCACTAATTATACGCTAAATGTTTAGTTGTCAGCAGCGATAGCCTCGTGGGAGACCGATAGACAACCACGCACAGGTCTCGAGTTCGATCCAAAGGCGCGCATCTTTGACTTTTCACAGTAATGTGCGTATTAAATAGTTAATTATCACTCGTTTTAACGGTGAAGGAAAACATCGCAAGGACACCTGTCTGAGAGTTCTCCATAATGTTCTCAAAGATATGTGAGGGCCGCCAACCCACACTGGTTCAGCGTGGTGGACTATGGCTTAATACTTCTCACACTGAGAAGAGGCCCGTGCTCAGCAGTGGGACGGTTTAAAAGTTGGACTGATATTATATTATTATATACCAGCTGTAACCCGCGAATTCGTCCGCGTGAATTTAAAAAGAAGTCTAAATTAAAAGTAGCTTAAGTTACTCCAGTGAAAGTCTCGTCAAAATTGTTTCAGCCGTTTTAGAGATCAGCCGGAACAAAAAGACAGACAGAAAAAAGATAAAAATTGATTTTTTGATATTAGTAAGTACAATATAAACCTTCATATGCAGTTAGTGAAAAGCTATTATTATAGTATATTTGTATAGATATATAGTTGTTCAGTATAGTACGGATAGCCTCGAAAGCGACGTGTACTATATTGTACAACTATAAGCGTATAATTAGTAGAGTAATACGACCTATTTAAACACAATTATAAAATACGTAGCCGCGTTAATAGCACTCAAGGTGTAACGCTAAGTGAACGGTTTTAACGTAAACATCACTTTATATGTAGCAGTAAAGAGATGAAATACGCAAGAAGCCGAAGTAACTAGGAATGATTGGAAGTATTCGTCTTCAAGTAATCCTCTTCAAGTAGCGATTACTCCAGCGATCGAGGGGTCGCTGGTTTGATTCCCACCGATTGAAATACTGACGTTAACTCGCTTCTAACAATAATACTAGTAATTTGTCACAAATTGCTAGTAAGTTTTTGAAGAAAAAATATATTGCTTTTTTTAATTTGGGAAACGTTTCCGACACAAAAACCCGAACCATAACTTTCTTATCAAACAGATAAGCTAATTTCAATAATAATAATAATAAATTGTTTATTGTAACAAAAAGGTATATACAATTAAAGTGTAAGCCCTGATTCCCAAACTAGCGTGAGCTGTATAATGGCAATCAGTTCAAATCAACTTGTATTTCTTTTATAAACGCTCAACCTAGAACTGAAGGTATCAATATACTTGCTATACTTTACACTATATGAGCCAATTCGAGATCTTACGTATTTCGCCACTTTTTGTCACATACATAATCGACTTTTAGCTAAATAACCTATAATCGATTACACCACACGCTTTAAGATTGAATTAAGACATAAAATGCATTAGAAATTTGCCACACAATTTCAATTGTTGTTAACGATGAAGGAAAACTTCTTGAGGAAACCTATACATTTAAAAGTTCTACATAATATTGTCGAAGAATTTTGAAGCCTGCCAACCCACTCTCGGACAGCTGAACTATGGCCTAACTTGTTTCTTTAACAAACCCTGAACCCAGGTTATATTCAGGGCTAGTCGTTTTTTATCTTTTTAGTTGTTAAAGTAACATAACAATTTTTGTAAATTTACCATAGCTCATGACTGCTTGTAAATACCACGGGTATTAGTCGTCTAATGTCAACTCTAAGAAAAATTGTAGTATATGGAATATAAAAAGGACTATGTGAGCCTTCGTTAGTTATTTCTAAGTTAAACGACATGTATTAATGTATTTACTGTAAAAACTTCTTTCTCTGTATCCCAATTATTCTTTGTAAGCAAGTAAACAGTAATAACATTGTAAAAATGTTTTGCACAATATTTACAACTTTACTACTATAACGCGGATTTCCTACAAGAGACTGTTTTTTGTTGGGTAACAGGCTTATACTGTCCGTTTCTGTACTTCTGACAACATGTATACGAATTTTATGATGATCGGTCGAGTAGTTAAGACGTTAAAGCGTAACAAATAAACAAACTCATATTTGCATTTACAATATTAGTTAGGATGCGTGCCTTTAAATTGAAACGTCCTTACCTCGTGATAAGCCCCATACTAGATCACAAACTTATAGCACAAACGAACAACCCTCAATATAATAAAGATATGTTAATGCCGATAAACTGCGTCCAGCGTCAATAACAATTGATTGGGAGACCCATAACGATATTTTTATCGTCCGGTTATTATTTGCAGAAAGCCAGATTAGGTGCGTATTGATTCTGACAATAGGTTGGGACGCGGCTTAATATAAGGTGAATATAGCCAACGTTTGTTATAACGTTTACTGTTTAAGTTACTGGATGGTTAGCGGTTACAATAACCTTTGATCATAGGAATGAATGAGGAATGAGTAATCTTCTATCTAAAACTGGTTGCATTAAATTTCAATTGACTGAACGGATGGCTTAGTGGTTTAAGAGGTCGCCACTGCTGCCGCGCCGAGTTCGTTCCCCACACGTGACAGCAATTTGTGTGGTCCAAATGGTTGTTCCGAGTCTGGGTGTACTTTATGTCCAAACCATAGTGTTCTAAATACAAGGAACTATATATGACAAAGGCATAGATTCTCCATAAAAAGCGGCAAAACCCTACTATAATGCGGGATATTTAACTTCTCCTCACAACTCACAGTAAAACAAATCCTAACCTGGATTTTAAACCTGGTCTTTCACGTTCTCATACCCTTCACTGGAGCAACGAGGCCAATAAATCTAGTATATTATATAACATTCGCAACCAATACGCTCTCAACCCCACATCGCCTTTTACATCTATGGTGCAGTAAAATTCTAGTCGCTCTGATTATTTTCCACGATTAGCTTTTATGACGGCTGCTTAGATTCTAATGTTACGTGTTGTGCTACATCGCTACGGCATTTCGTAGACATTATTTGAACTGAGTGATGTTTGTATTCAATTAGGTTGATACGACGATTTTTACTAACAAGTAAGTTTTTACTAACTATCGATTGACTCAGTTAAATAAGAGTTTATACAACGTGTCTCTAATCTAATATTACCCAGGATAATAAAGAGTGAAATGCTTGTGGGTTGATATGACGTATTTATATGGCAATCTAATAATATACTTTTAATATCCTTCTAGTTTATTGAAAGTAATTAATTTATACGAATTTTATCACGTTGTTTATTTTACACTTTTATTACATAGTTTTGTAACTATTACACTACTACTATTTAAGCGATTTAAATTATTAAAATTATTTAAAGTTTTACCGTTCCTTAACGTTTCGGTTACTTTTCAACAGCCATTTTCACGGGGAGATCAAGATGTTGGTTGTCTCAATCTTAGTCTCATTCGCGTAAAGATAAAACAATGTTATGTAAAACTTTTAATTGTTATTGCCTTTAAGTATGAGAAAAGCTAGCCCATAGGGT
Source organism: Catocala nupta (assembly GCA_963675205.1). Lineage (NCBI taxonomy): Eukaryota > Metazoa > Arthropoda > Insecta > Lepidoptera > Erebidae > Catocala > Catocala nupta. The sequence goes on from OY776105.1 coordinate 4,649,680, forward strand.
TAGTCTAGTGTAAGTCGGCAGATGTAACAAAATTATGGGAAAATTTTGGTTAACTGCCAGATATGCCGATTAACTCATAATATGTTTCTTTGTTAAAATGAGCCGTCATTGACTTTTGACGCGCACATAGAAAATGTCAGGGTCTGGCATATAGAATGAGGTGAAGGTAATTATACTACTAGGTAATTTCTACGAGTCATTGTAATCATCAGTCATCAAGATTAAAATGGCCATTGGATCAATACACATGCTGTATTTATTTTCCTTCTAATAGTGCCTTGAAATTATAGAACTTCTGCTAATTGTAGTAACACGACATAACGTTCTTAGCCTGTAATTTTTCCGTAGTATCGTATCATATGCATAGATCAGTACTACTTCCACGTATAGGTTAAGGTTCGCTTAAATGTGAAGTTTGAGCGGTCTAGGTTATGCTATGATACTACTACTAAGATAGGAACTAATGAAAAAACAACCGAACACAAGTGACAGAAAAATAAAGCATTATTAAACTTATCGATAAAACCGATTAAAGCCACCAGATGTCATTACAAACATTAATGTCTGTTAGACACAGAAAATACACAGGCTCGGAACAATAATTTCTGCGCCTACCACTACGCCATGGTTTAACCGTGCAGTCAATTATAATATAAAGTACCAAACTAAACGAACACCAGCGACACGAAAATAGAGCAAAATTAAATGAATCAATATAATAATTATTAACCACTGGTGGAAATACTGATAAGATGTATTTTTTAAGTAAATGTATGCTTCAATAAAAATAATCTTTTACCAGATCACCGGTTTCTACCAATATAAAACCAAAGTTCTACGAACCGCTACGCCGTGAAAGGATAATGCCCATATTACAATGACGCCGAACTATCGCTAACTGTCCTAGCATGGATGCGATTATACGAACGAAAATTGGACACTCAGTAGTCCTATTTAAGTACTTTAGGTCTAGGGTCAAATCATCAATTTATTTTGTGGGGTTTTAATAGAAATAATATATTTATTTCAGTTTTTGAGGTTATATCAAGTATCAAAATATTTTAAACTTTCATTCCCCCGTAGGTATATAACGAAAAATTAATAGGTAGCAGAAAATGCCACAAAATAATTGGATTTCATTAAGCATAAACACTTATTAAATTGTAATATAAATTAGGCATATTTTCTCGTGTTTATACTCATCAAATAGCGAAACAAAGAGTGGGCATTCTCCTTTATCTATGACGATACAAAGTGCTACGCATCTATGACATTTCGTTGACGCCTTTTACATAGCAAGCTTGGCTTCAATTAAGCTCTAAATTGACTTGGAGGTTTGTTGTGAAAACTTCGCGCAGAATTTTAATACGCCTTCGCCTTTGTTATGATGGCGGCTAAATGCAAAACGTGATTATTTACTTACAATCTTATTGTATAGATACAATTTGAATAATAGAGTCAGTTTAAGTAACTTTGGAGATAATTAGAGATGCTTTCATTATATATTTTGGAAGTGTACTGAGTTCTACTTTTGGGTTAAGTTTTGTTATTCTATTAGGTTGGTGTTACCTTACTTTGTAATCCGCTGTTGAGAGGTATAATGTTGGTTATATTAAAAAGTAATTTAATGTATTGACGTATTTTAGTTATATTCGTCTACGGATACTGGAGTCTTCATATAGTTAGGCTGAAATGTGGATAGAACAGTCGGAAGGAAAAGACCAAGACCGAGCAGATCAAAGAGATTCTTATCAAAGGCCAGATAACAAACAGTACAATCAGTAACATAAGTTGACACACTATCTGTGTTATTCGATTGCCTCTATTTTTTAAACTTATAACAAATGTTTGCTTTTTATTAGCAGTAATAGTAAAAATATAGTTGATATAATCACATTTTACAAAACACAGAATTATAATTATAATTTTTTATTTAAAAAATAATTTTACAAATTAGTTATACGTTCAACTACTTATATTGGCCTAAACATACGAGCATACACGTCGAATATAATTAGAGTAAATGATGAAAGAGCCATATGTAAATCAAGTGAAAATCCGTAGTCTCTATATTCACCCCCTCTAGGAAACAGGCGTAAGTAATGAAACTATAAATTGAATGCAACCAGTTGATAACTTATTCCCACATAATATATTATTTTGATTGCATATTTAATGAAGTTATAATGACGATCTGAGTTATCTCTTGGTAATATCGTATTGCTCGATTGCTGCGTACTATTTTATTACATAGTACCTATCCACCGCGGTTTCACCCACGTTTATCTGCTCCGGCTCCGTGGCTTATAGCGTGATATTATATAGCCTATGTTACGCCTGGATAAAGTAAAATCGGTTCAGTAGTTTTTGAGTTTATTCATTACAAACAAAAATACAAATCTTTCCTCTTTATAATATCAGTACAAACTAGTATAGTCTAGCTAAACCCGGCCACATCACGCTGTGGCTCAGTCTGATATTAAATATTATGGAAGGAATAGCTTTTACGAATTTTGGGATGCAAAGTATGTTAAAATAGTCTGATTTGGAAATGCACCAGTGTGTCATATCTTCAAGTCAATCCAATCACTACTTTACATTTCCTGCGACACTTACCAGGTCGTTGGTCCATCTTTTGGGAAGCCTACCTTTGCTGCACCTCCGATGTTTCTAGTAACAATAAGTAGAAAATATGCTCCGTGGGCAATACATATTATCGTCTAAAAAGGTAAATGACCAGAATGTCGTCTCCAAAAATGTGGACTAATATACTTTTGCCTAACCTTTTAGATATATACAGGCATCTTAATGTAAATAAACCCCTAGTTTTCAGAACTACATTATTCAAGACGTGTTCCCTTTAATTGGTCCTTTCTAATTGTAAGTCAGTGAATGTATTCTTTGTTCGTCAGAACGCGTTTGGTAGCTATTAGTAAATTGATGAGAGATAGCAATAAATAATTCATTAATCAGAATGATAGAGACAGCATTTAATAAAGAAAGGTAATTTTCTATTAGCAAACATTTTGCTTTTATTATCATCGACCGCACGGATGGCGTAGTGACGTAAATGGTTGCCTTGCCACCATCAGGGCGTCGAGTGTTTTGTGTTTAATCGCCACACGGGAGAACATTTGTGTGATCCACGAATAGTAGTTTCGGGTCTAAGTGTCCTTTGTCGCCGTTGTTGGAATGTTTGTAAAGTCCCCCGCGACACGGGAACTAATCCTAGTGCGGGATTTATTTTTGAAACAGAAAAATAAAAAAAACAACAAATGCCTCGGCAGTGCAATAATTTAGAGCTTGTTTTTGAAAATATGTATATTTCAGTATCCTGTATCGTTATCCTTTATAAGTTATCGTTATTAACCTTTGAGTCTTCTTTGAAGAGGTTAATGAAAATACTATGTGGGTGTTTGTGTCTGTCTGTTAGTGACAGTTTGTTAGTGACAGGCATAGCCCTGGAACCACTGGACCGATTGACTTGTACCTTGGGCATCCCTTGACATCTCTCGGTCGAATTTTGAATATGGGCCCTGTGGGTCAAAAGACCCCTGAGATATAGGGGTTACAAAGTCATAAGATCAGGGGATATCCACTAACAGAGTGATTTGGAAATCCAAGGGAGAGGCTTTTGCCCAGCAGAGGAATTACAAAAATCTGATGAAAAATAAAAAAGGTCGCCTGAAGACAAATAGGTTGAATCCTGGGTTTTAACACCCTTCTCGTTAGTTTTGCCATCTTAATATATTTTTGAAATGGCTTTGTTTATCAGACATCATCCATCAATATTTACATTAGAGCTTAAATAGCGAAATTGAATTCACTTGTACAATAACCTTTCCAGTCGATATAGAACTACCCTTTTTGGGAAACGTGTGTTTGCTATGGCCGCAAAGATCTACAATAAGATTCCTAATGACATGAAAGAAAGTAGCAATATTCATGTCTTCAAGAATAAATTACTCCAATTTTTTCTAGAAAATTGGTATTACAATGTAGATGAATTTGTATCGAATATATAATTTTTTAAATGTTTTATGTGCGCTTGACTATAATTTATTGTTATTGATTATCTTGTGCTTGTCCTGACTAATCGTAATAATATAATTTATATTTAATCTTTAATGCAATTTATAATATCAAATCGTTTCATCATCAATCGGAATTTATATGATCATATTTTTTTGTAATTATTTTGTAATTATTTGTATGCGCAAGTGGCTGATCATGGAATGGACGTTATTAATTACTTATATAATTATATAATGAACACCTATCATGTATTATATAATGAACCCATGTATCACAAATAAACTATTTGATTTAATTGATTTGTATTAATTGTTTTATGTTGTATTTTAGAATAAGATGATGAAAGATGTAGCGCACTGTGGAATATAGTAGTTTCCTATATCTGATATTGCATACTGTTTTACAAATAGGAGTGAATAGCAATCGAAAGTTTGTTTTAGTACAGAAATGCATCCGAAATAATGTAGGTAGTACATATTTAATATTTTATATTCGGATATAAACTAAAGTTGGGATATATTGGGCGGACCTCGCTATCTCCCTTAGACAACTGCGTTTAAATAGCAGTTACGTCATAGTTTGTATCTTGCATCCTTTTTCTGTCATTTGACAACTACTAATAGGCTAGAAACGCTTGTATCTTATTTATTATTGAGTTGATTTTGAAAATTCTTTGTTTACCTATGTATATTATTATGTGCTTTCAATGTGAGTCAATTACCCTATTGGGTATACCTGTAATGATAGCTGTAAGATTAAAAATAAAATACTAATACGTAAAGAGATACCCAGGTATCTCTACGTATTAGTTCCACTAAAAGCATAAAACTTGTTAATTCAGATTAATAAGTTTTATGCCTTTAGTGGAACTGTAATATGTATTACCAAACAAATATAAATAATAATACACCTACAAACTTTACAGATGAAAATGTAGTGTAGTAAACGAAATATATAATTTAGGATTCTCTTAGCGAAAGGCTTAAACATGCTGCAAGCGTCTCCGTCTAAGTTTTGAAATGATATATGAACTAAACCTTAATATCTATACTAATATCATAAAGAGGCAAGATTTGTACTTTTGTTTGTAATGAATAAACTCCAAAACTAAAGAACTGGTTTTCAAAAGACTTTCTCCATTGGAAAGCTCCTTTATTATTATTTTCTTACTATGTGGCGTATGTAGCTTCTGGAAATTACATAGGCTAAATAACATCATGCTACGAACCACGAGAGCGGAGCATTTATCATAAACTTGGGTAAAACCGTGAGGAACAGCTATTATTGCAAGTGTTTGTTTGTGACTAAATGTCATAAACCCATGGAGTGATGGATTTGATGATATGTTTCGGATCAACACATATGATATACACGAGGGCATTATATCATATTACGCGGGATTAGTATCAAGAAAACCAATGAATCCATCGATTTTTTTGAAGTGAGAAGTTTCGCGTCAATCGCCGCGGCCTGAACTATCAGACCGTCGTGATCCCCGTGAAACTTCTTACACCGATATCCCCGTAAGAGTCGGCCGAAATCAATTAGATCCATATGTCGCCAACTATGATTTAAATCCCACGTAATAGAGAACGAGCTAATTGCCGATGCCGTCTAACGGGCACAGGTTCAGACTCCGTGGTGCTACTGACAATTTCATGACCATAATTGGCACTTGCATTACTACTCGCTCGATGCGGACGTGTTTATTGTGGATTGTAGCGCAATATATAAATATTATAATGTTATAAATATTAAATGTTAGTGTTAGTGAATAATTAAGTGTGTCACGACTATATCGAGTGATTGCAGTTTTTTACGTGCATAAACGAAACAATGTTTATTGGTTTTGTCTGACATCAAATATTTAAGAATGGCAAGCTCTAGCCCATTTGGGCGCAGCCAACTAATGGAAAGAAGCCCTCCGCCATCACCATTGCCCTTACAGTCTCCTCGTAACGACGTAAAGCCGCCTGCTGCCGCTGCTGAGCCATTTGAGGTAATCCCTACAGCAGATATACAGAGATGGATGAAGGTTATAGATACCTATTTGAGTGAGGTCTCTACAATTGCTGCAGAGAGCAAGTTAAACTCGGAACTCAAACTACGAGTTACAAATCTGTGCCGCAAAGTAAACAATGCCTCATCTGAAATGGCTGTACATTATCAGTCGCTTAAACAGAAAGCCCTACAAGCACAAACCACAATTCAGCACCTACAGGAAACGCAAAATATCTCGAACACACTCGAAGATATTAGAAAAGCAGTGAAAGGAAACTGCAGCCAGACCGATAAGAATTCGTTTGCTGACATGGTCAAGAAAGGCAGCAATACTTTTGTCCGCCCTAACAACATTAGCGCTGTTACTATTTATCCGACGGACAAAAGTAAAAGCAGTGACGACACAAAGGCTAATAAACTAATTGATGATCTTGATGAGCTTTCAATTTCAGACTCTAAGGTCTGTAAAATTGAAGATTGTCTAAGCTTATTTCCATCATATGACAAAAGTCTAACGATTATGACGCAAAATATTCGTAGCATTTATAAGAATTTTCAGGAACTTGAAATACTGTTGCATACTATAGCAATAAATTGTGACATAATAGTGTTATCTGAATGCTGGTTATCTAAAAGATCCATTGGACTACCAACACTAGCTGGATACAAATCGTTTTGTAGCGAAAATATAATTAACCAAAACGATGGCCTAGTAGTATACATTAAAAATGATTTAAATGCTGTAATAGAAAAACCAAGTCTTCACGACTGTAACAGTCTGCTCCTTAAAATTAATAATGACACTGCCATTTTGTCAATATACAGGCCGCCATCGCTAAATGTAGATAAGTTCCTGAACTCCCTTGACTTAGCACTAAACAATCTATCATCATATAAAAATATTATTATAACGGGTGACATAAACATAAATATTATATCAGGGAGAAATGACATCCGAGGACATGATTACCTTAACATATGCTCTTTTCACGGTCTCTTGCCAGCCCATACCTTTCCTACTCATCAAAGTGGATCTTGCTTAGACCATTTCATTATTAAAACGAGCCAACCATCATGTACTTTTGTTACTAACTCAACAATCACAGATCATCATGCTGTCTTACTAATAATAAAACTATCACTTAATAAAAATAAATGCACACATAGCTTTACTAAACTAAACATAGAAAACCTCGCATTTGATATACCTAACATAGATCTTGCCCCAGTTTACTCATGTGCTGACCCCAACATTTCACTCGATTACCTCATAAATGCATTACAACATGTTATTCACAAAAATACAACAATTATAAAATTATCTAGCAAACATAAAATAACAAAGCCTTGGATTACACAAGGTCTTTTGAGATGCATTAGGCATAGAGATAAACTACATTTGTTAGCAAAAAACTCACCTAATAATGAGATTATGTCTGTGACTTACAAAAGATACAGAAATTTTTGTAACAAACTTCTTAAGAAATTAAAACTTCAATATAACAAGACAGAACTGGAAAAGGCGGGCACTAATAATAAGCTTGTTTGGAAATTTATAAAATCCTGCTCTTTTATCACAAAACCTCAAGAACCAGCTATAGATCTGCTTCAATCAGAATCAAATCCAACTCTAGCGTTGAATAAAGTTAATAATTTTTTCGCTAATGTCGGTAACGTACTAAGCGAAAAAATTACATCTCAGAGCAACATTTCATCACATCATACCCCCATCAGATCGCCTACCTCAAGCCTTAAATCTTTTGTTTTATTAGACACTGATATTGACGAAGTTGTCCAAGTAATAACGGGTCTGAAGGACACTTATGCTGTAGGATGGGATAATATACCTACGAACATAGTCAAAAGGTTTAAGCACTTCCTTGCGCCTCCTTTAACGCATATTTTTCAAATCTGTTTGTCTGAAGGGATATTTCCTAAGTCTTTGAAAAAAGCTATTGTTATCCCAGTGCACAAATCTGGCGACAAAAAATGTGTAAATAATTACAGGCCAATTTCAATTTTGCCAACGTTGTCTAAAGTTTTAGAAAAAATAATAAATCACAGATTAGTAAAATATTTAGAGTCTAACAATATACTTTCAGACAGGCAGTTCGGTTTTAGACCCCAAAGATCAACAAGTCAAGCAGTTCACATGTTGACTGATCACATAGTGGCTAACATGGACAACGGGATGCATGCTGTTGGGATCTTTGTAGACCTTGCCAAAGCTTTTGACTCTGTTTCAGTTCCTATACTACTAAAAAAGCTTGAATATGTGGGAATAAGAGGTACACAATTAGAATTATTTACAGATTATCTTAGGGACAGATATCAATGCGTTAAAATTGGTAAATGCCTTAGTTCAGATATCCTCAATGCTCCTTATGGGGTTCCTCAAGGCAGTATACTTGGAGTTACACTATTCCTGATCTACATAAATGACCTATGCAACCTAAAACTCCAAAATGGTATCATAGTGTCTTATGCAGATGATACAGCACTATTATTCACGGGCAAAACTCGGACTGAAGCGACTACACACGCTCAGCATGGCTTCAATACAGTTAGTAAATGGCTTTTTGATAATGTACTAACCCTAAATACCCAGAAAACAAAATATATTCACTTCTCAATGCGCAACAACACACATGATTCACCTAACGACATATTATTTGCTCACAATAATAAATGTCATTTACACGCTGACGCCGCATGCACTTGTCCTACTTTAGAATCAACACATTTTATAAAATACCTCGGCCTAACGCTTGACGCTAATCTAAATTTTCGCAATCACATTGATTTGTTATGTAAGAGAGTACGAAAGTTAATATTTATTTTTAAAACCATTCGTGGAGCTGCTAACTTTAAATTACTAAGACAAGTATACCTGTCACTATGTCAGTCAATCATATCTTACTGCATTACCTCATGGGGCGGAACATCGAAAACGATTTTATTGCCACTGGAACGAGCTCAAAGAGCTATTCTAAAAGTGGCGACGTTTTGACTTTTCATGTTTCCTACCTATGAGTTGTACCAATCCACTAATGTCCTAACTGTTCGCCAATTGCTTATTCTGCACACCGTGCTTAAACAACATGCACTACTTCCATTCAGACCACTTCCTCCAGACAAGAGACGAAAAGATTTAGTATGTACTAAGCTTCATGCCAAACATGCCTTTGTAAATAAATTCTTCTTATTCCTAGGACCATTTTTATATAATAGATTAAATAGAATTTTAGATATATATAGTCTAAGTTATAAACAATGTAATGTTATTGTTACCAAACACCTGCAAACATTGACCTACTCCGATACGGAGAATTTGCTTACAGTCGTAAAATAGCCTTAAGTCATCAGTAATTTGTAATAATATTATGTAATCTAAGTTATTTTTATTGTATCAATATACATACTTTATTTTAAGTTTATGCACATTGACCTCAACTTTAATATTATTTGGCATATATTTTATTTTTGTAAGTAGAGAAATAGCCTGAAACACAGGTCTAAACCTAGTTCAGGCAACCACTTTATAAAAACCTAGCGCTTGAAGTTAAATTAGAATGCACAATGTCGGCCGATTAAAGTATACCTAAGTAAAACATGTACCAGATTAAGGATAGTTATAACTTATTGTAGTATAATATTATTTTAGACTAATAACAAAATGTATACCTATGTATTATTATTATTATTGAATAAATTATTATTATTATATTATTATAATATTTAATAACAATTTTACCACCCAGTAAGACTTTTACCAAACTCGAGACCATACGCAGCAATCATATTCGCTACCGGTGCGCCACCGAGGCAGTTACATTGATAATTTATGAAAAACACAAAAAATACCCCATGTGGGATTCGATCCACAACGAATGATGATTAACAATGCTTTTATTTATTTATTATAAACAAATGGATAGATATCCATCCCGAAGCAAATAGATCACACTCCGAATCTGTCAGAAGCATATTTAACAAGGTTAGTGGACGAACAAGGGGCGAGTTGGCATGCGCCACTGTACGTGCATAAGGCACAACTAATAACTGGATTTTGCTTGATATAGGTTGTATTTTAGGTACAATGGGGACAAACAACCTGACCATCTGTGTTACTAGTTCCGGACAGTCACATTTACCACGCAAAGCCTTGCAAACAAAGGTAAGTAAGTGGTAATTATGCCTTACTTCCAGAGAATTAAAGCATAAAATTCCTAGTAAAAATTTTGTCGGAAAGCCGAAAGGATACAATATAGATTTTTATAAAAGAAGCAAAAAATTTTTTTGAATTTTCGCGAGAAGTAATACATATGTACTCGCATAGGCCCACAAGATCATAGACGCTGACTCCAGTTTGCTTGTGACTAGTGCCATATAAACAAGTTTAATAGCAGTAGGGTTATCATTTATATTATACAAAGGTATTACAGTAATCTTTTATCGGTAATGTGGTTTTATTCGTCTTCGTATCTGTCTCCAGCTAGCACGGCACGATATCACGAAATAATTTGAATGACATTTCTTCATGTTTTATGTAAATTTAAAGGCGGTGATAGCCTAGTGGAAAACCGTTGGACTGCCTGGCAGAGGTCTCGAGTTCGAAATAAATATCTATTTAACACATTATATTCGTTTCCGGCTTTCATTTCCACTTACAGCTGTTAAATAAGTTATAGCCTAGTGGGAAACAAAGTTCAATTCCACGCACGCACCTCTGACTTTTAGAAGTAATATGTATATTAAATATTTCATATCTGAGAATTCTCTCATGGAGAAGAAATTTCGAAGAAGACTATAGGATAACTAAGCTTTACCGGTGAAAGGAACATATATGTAAGAAAACCTGTACGTTTAAGAATTTTCAGAAAAACCATTTAGGCGGAAAGCCGCATTGTGTCTAGACTCCAGGGTTCGAGCGTTGGAAAATTAAATAATGTTTTTATATGTGAGATCTGCCCGTACTGCACCAGCATTGTAGACTGTGGCCTAATGCTAAGAAGAGACAGCCACTATTGGGCATGGCTCAACAGTAGAACAGTTTATAAAAGAGGACTAATATTATTAAACTGACAAATAAAGCAAGATAGATATGCCAGGACAATGGGAGTGGCAATCCATGCTGCCGAGTACCCTTTTGCGAAAATACAGCCATTAGTATGAAAATTAAGAAAATTTTGAAAGAAAGCAACTACAAACAAGTAAGACTGCCTCTTAGGTGCAACTGTATTAAAAGAAATATTGATTTTCTTTGCTAAGAAATTTATTCTGTAAATGTACTCGGTAGGTGACAATAGAGTAATCCCCTATTAACTAAGGACTGAAAGGACATCTGGCGAAATATGTGTGAAATACAACTCTACCTATACCTTGGTGGTATAGGCGTAAGACTATGTATAAAGAAAGCACCGATAACCTATCGGAGATACCTAACGTCATTCCTAATTCTTTACATTCCACATTAATTCAAATTTATATTCATTTATGACACAAAGTAACACCTATGAACGTCTAAGGGGTTAGTGAGTTTTTTATAGTCTCAACCCTTTACCTGAACCTAGCAACTAACATAAATGTAGATTCAGAAACTTAGTAAACTCACTAACCTACATAATTTGACGTTCATAGGTGGTACTTTATGACCAAAATCAATAAATGATTTTTGACTTTGACTTACATGTTAGTTGCTAGGTTTATATAAAAAGTTGAGCCTATGAGAAAATATCTGCAAGAAACTCACGGCCACTCTTTTAAATCGCCGTATAACACTTTGCTACACGATTATACCAGCCGTTGTTTATTTCTAGGGCCAATTATTCACGCTATATGAGCAAAGAGGCTGACAGCATTGTATAAATAATACACTTACGTTGTATAAAAGTATAATATCATCGTAATCATACACCAAACGGTAATGTGCGAAGAGAGAATGTTGTATTCCTGTACGTTATCTAGTAGCTAGAAGCGGCGAGAGCCAAGTGGGCGACTTTAGGATTACGGCGCAGAGGACTAAAGTCCGATCACAAGGCGCGCATCTCTGACTTTTCGAAGTTATGTGCGTATTAAATAGTTCATTATCGCTCGGTTTAACAGTAAAGAAAAACATCGTGAGGAAACCTGCATATCAGAGAGTTCTTCATAATGTTTTAGAAGATATGTAAACGTCTGCTAGCCTGCAATGGACCTGCGTGGACTATGGCCTAAGTCTTCTCACGCTGAGAAGAAGCCCGTGTCCAGCTGTGGGATAGTTTATATACAGGGCTGATATTATTATGTACGTTATCAATATGGTAGTTGCCTACGTTTGATTTTGAACATTATTTTAGACACATTAGCAAATAGCAATCAAAAGAATTTTGTATGTGCAAACCGTGGTGCAAACAATATCAAAATTGGTTGCAAAATAAAGAGGCATATACATTGCAGACAAATTTGCGCCTTCATTGTCGCACTAGAGTGATGTCGAGTTTCAGTGTGTCGCACTAGTGTGCATCCGAGCTATAGTGAGTCGCAGTACAGTTTTGTCGCATAAGCATTAAATGCGTTTGAATTAGTCACACTTTTTTTTAAATTCTACTCACGCACTATAAATTCTTAATATTAATAATAATATTTCTGTGCCGCGGTATACTTTACAAACATTCAAACAACGGACACAAAGAACACCCAGACTCGGAACAACGATTTGGGGATTACACGAATTATTGGATGGGATTGAACCCGCAATACTCGACGCGTGACAGTGGCAAGGCAAACACTTAAACAACTACGCCATTCGTGCACACACATAGCACACTCAACTCTATCTATATCAAGCGAAATGTGTATGTACTACACATGTAGGTACCTACCTCTTCGGGGAAGCAAGCCTAATGAAGACTGCCTTCAAAGCCAACATGATTCTCTACATAAATCAATTTAAAGTGACAATACGGTAACGACTAGGTACTTGGTTGATTGGCTTTCGAGAGGCGCTCAAAACCTTTGAAGCTTACGCAAGAGGTCATGCGAGTGCAAACTTGAGATAGGGCCATCGATTAACGTAAAATCTATTTAAATTTTGCCTTAAGCTATTCAAAGATAGGTTATACTAACTGAATTCCGGCCACAGTGTCTTATTAGAGACTAGCCATCAACACACTAGATATTATAGTGTTAAAATGTGTGCGTAAATATAAATGCACTCTCTATTCCCTCACTCTCATAGTTCGTAATACGACATTATGATACGGAGAGAGGTCATACACAAGACAAGGAGGTGTGTAACACCACCAAATAATGTCAGCTGTGTATATATACAGTCCCACTGTCAGGCATGGGTTTGTTCACATTGTGAGAAGGAAAAGCCTTTGCCCACCATGGTTGGCGGACTTCACATATCTTCTAGACTACTTTGAAATTCCAGAGATGCGCGCCTTGGGATCGCACTCAAGAACTTTGGGTGTCAAAACATAACAAGTGATTAGTTATAATACGTTTTATTCTACAAATGTATATAAAAAATTCAACAGTAAAGGAAATCATCGTGAGAAAACCTGCATGTCCGAGAGTTTTCGAAGATGCCAACTTGCACTAGGCCGACATCGTGGACTGTGGACCTCTCTAATACAGAGAAAAGCCTGTGCCTAACATTGGGACAATTTATATACAGGCCTGATAGTATTCGTACACACAATTCACAAAATACGTCTTCCTCTATATATCTATAAGTATATAAACAATTTTGAGATACACTCCCGCATCTAAGTCAACGCTCGTAAATTTATAGAAAACACATAATGAAGCATGCAGCTGAACAAATACGTCCGCCATGTTGGCTTGTGCGTAATTGGGGGCGCTTGTTAAAATATCAAGACGTTAACTTAGCTGTACAGAGAGCGCATATCGCAAGGTTTACATTAATTTTCTTGTCAAAATATTGCGTCACATTATTTTTAGAATCCATATCTAAACTTAACATAGGTCAAAGGCATTTATACGTTGATATTAAACTACTTCATATGTACTTTATCGTGGTTTATTTGAAGATCATTAATTGTAAGTATAATATTATAAATGCGAATGTGAGTTTGTTTGTTTGTTACGCTTTTACGCCTTAACAACTTGAAAGATTATTATAAAATTTCGCATACACGATGTCAGGGCAACAGAAAATGACATAAGGTACCTTTCATCCACAAAAAGTACCATCGGGATAACAAATTGATATAACCTAGATTTACGCAAGCGAAGCTGTAGGTAAAATCTAGTCATTAATGAATAAAGATAAGTTTAATGACATGCAGGTTCCCTACGATTTTTCCCTTCACCGTTAAAGCAAGCGATAATTAACTATTTAATACGCATGTAAATCCGAAAAGTCAGTGGTGCGTAACGTCGGATCGAACTCGAGACCTCTGCGTGGCAGTCCAACGGTCTCCCACTATACTTTTTCTATTTTTATTTAATTAACTAAAGATAAGTAAGCATAACTTACTATCTTGGGTTAATTAAATAAAAAAGATATGATCAGACTAATCTAATATTCTTACTTTGCTGTCCCTATCACGCATTACGTAGAACACTCATGACTAAGTAGTACGGTAACAGTTTTACAGCAGCAGAATGATTTAATAATATTCTCGCTGCATGTACTATTAACCGCAATATTCTTAGTCTCGAGTTGAGATTCAATTTAATATAATTCCGCGGCGCTATATCGGAAGAAAATAGAGGGAGTCCCTCGGGTGCATACCTTATTTACGTAGAATTTCCTGCGGGAAAGATGGCGGTTCATAACAGTTCTGAAACTGAGTCGATGTCCCATTGACCACCGATTATGGGTTGTGGCATACATAGGAAGGACGATATAGTATATACATATATAGACTTACATATGTCTATATAGTTTAAGTGTTTGTCTAACCACAGCAAATGCATCTCGTTGAGGATTCGATCGGGGAACAATAATGTTCTTTGTGTCCGTTGTTATTTGTTATGTTGTATTTCACTCACATTTAATAAGTAGTTGTAGGTCGCAAGTTTTCAAGGTCGAGCATATCAGCCATATTTCCAAATTCCGACCTGTTACATAGAAATGCCCACGCGAGTGATTAGCGCATGTAGCTCACACAAGTAATTTGCGCATGTACTCCATGTAAATAACTTGCGCATATCGCCGATGCAAGTAACACGCATGTACCTGAGCTTGTGCATGTGTTGTGGGTTCGAATCTATGTTCCGAGTTTGGATGTTCTTTGTGTCTGTTATTTTGAATGTTTTGTAAAGTCACCTACGATACAGGAATTACGGCCTAGTGCGGTATCTGACCTTAAAAAAATACAAACTAACACAAAAATTAACTAACGCACGTAGCACGCACGTAACACACACTAGCTGCCCACACAAGTAGCTTACACATGTAGTCGTAGCTTTTGCACGTAGCTAGTTCGTAGCTTACGCAATACGCGCGGTAGCTTATACATGAAGCCCGCACTATTCACTTATGTCATCTACAAGCCCCATTAAATTGCACCGCGTTCATAACATGAACCTTCTTGAGTTCAGACATGAATTATTCCACTTGAAATATTCCGTAAATATGGCTTCACTCATAATAATATGTTGCGAGTATAAATTGCATGCACTGCTTCAAAAGTATGTAAATCTAACTATGTTCTTACACAGTACGGTGCTCTTAACATTATATGAAATATTCATTATTGAATTTGAATAGTTTTAAAAATTCACCGCAGAGTAGTGCGGTTGTCAGTGCATACATATATCTATGTACAACTTCAGTACTCTGCTTCAGCTCTCTATATGTGTGGGTGTATATGGATGTGATGACTGTAAGGCGTAGGCATAGATGTTTGATAATGGTACGGTTTAAGGTTAATAGAGGGATGTTAGACTACGTGCTAGAATTCACGATTCTAGGTCAACGGGAAGTACCTAAAGGTTTCGATTTCAGTATTTCCGTTTAAGGTTGTTTTTCACTGCACAGGGTGCGTAGTGGTTTAAGAGGATGACGTGCCGACATTTGTGGCGAGAGACTTACACAAGTTATCTCCCGTCACTTTCGATCACGTCGACGTCACTAGCCTTTTAAAAGACATCGTTTCTTTAAAAACAAGTTTAGCAGATGTGCAGATAAAGTTGTATGCATCGGAGGTCACTGTTGCAGATTTGCGCATCGAACTAGAGGCGTTGCGCAAGTCTGTGCCAATAACTGGATCACTGACGCGTGTAAACAGTGTGAACACGCGTTGAGGTACATGCCTCATCGGCGACGAGTTATGCGTCAGCGGTTTTGTCGCCGGCGCCGACTGCTGAGCCTGCATAATGCGCCGTAAGCGCGTCACGCAGCCCCGCTTCGGCACCCAGCTCAGCACCTCCCCACTGTGCTGCGCGAATTGTAAGAACAGCTGACCCCACGATCACTGCGAGTGCCCCTGTTAAACCCTTGACTATAATAGCAATGAACCGGGCTACCGAAGATAGTTTCGTGACGGTGCATCGGAGGAAGCACTGGTCGCGAAATATTAAGAACGGATGTGGTAAAGCACCTGTGGACCCCAATCTGATGGTGCGTGCTGCGTCCCCGAACACGCCGGTGTACATCTTGCGCCTGCACTAAACCACTGAGGCAAAGGACTTCGCGAAGTACGTGTGCCAAAAGCTGAAGTATGTCCCGAGAGTGCAGCTGCTGGAGTCGCGCCGCAACGTCAACTTTAAAGCGTTCGTCGTACGCGTACCTGACTGTTACCGGCGTAAGGTGTTGGACGAAAGCTTTTGGCCGCAAGACGTGGTATTCCGTCGCTTCCGCGGACAAGTACCAGCCGAGCGCACTAGTATTAAGTGTGCGAAGTAAAGTTTCACTAACATAGTATTAAGGTGTATTTACTAATATCAAATCGGCCTCGATGGCATAGTGGTTAATGTAACCGACTGCCATGCCTGAGATCGCGGGTTTCCCGCACAAGTCAAACCTTTGTGTGCATGAACATGGATGTTTGTCTTGCTCTGAGTGTTTCTATGTATAATATGCATGTATTTATAAAAAAAAAGGATATATGTATGTTTATCCATTGTCTAGTACCCATAGTACAAGCTCTGCTTAGTTTGGGCTAGATGGTGTTGTGTGTATGTATTATAACATTTTATAATATGTAAATCTAGGTTAAGATATTTATCTATCGGCCTATGCAGCCGATTATATATAAATATAATTATATAAATGATTTGATTTGATTCGAAGAGGTCACCTCGCCGCTTTCACTGCACAGAATGTTGAGGTATCGATTCCCACACGGGATAATAATTTGTGTGATCCACAAATAGTTGTTCCGAGTCTGGGCGTTACTTGTGTCCGTTTATTGGATGTTTGTAAAGTCCTCCGCGCGACAGGGATTAATACTAGTGCGGGAAACTGTCATAAAGTAAGACATAACTCTTTGGATTGCGTTGACCCAGAAGTTTGATTTTAATTATTCCCAGCTGTAAGGATTTGCAGACCTGAGTATTTGATATTAATTTCAATTTTAAACATCCACGCGTTACTGAAGAAAGCGATCTTGACAGATAGACAGGACAACGTGAAAAGAGTTCCTATAAGAGTTAAATTTTCATTATTCAATTTGCATTTTCTTTCCTTTTTCTTATTAAGGCACGAAATTGTAAAACCATATTCAATGCAAAAACAAAGCAATCCGTTTGTATGGACTAAACGCTAGCCAAATATCCTTTCCTTTATTAATTCAACAAATGGTATTTTCGTTATAAATGTAAGCTTTAAATATTCTGTGAATTCTATTGAAACGGTACTTTGTGTAATTGGCAAATCATTCTAACCACTTGCCTAGTTTTATTAATAACAAAATGGAACTTTCGCAAACTTTGTATTTCCATTTGAAATGTTAATCGTCAGAGGAAATAATACGAGTATGAAATTTATATGACTACCTTTTACCGCGACTTCTTTCACGAGAATTAAACAGATTAATCTGAATAAGTAATATTACGCTATTATGGAAAAAGAGAAAATCAAAGTTAAGTATATTAATTTATTAACGAGAAAGATTTTAGTTTACTCTCTCTCCTCTTGGCTAGGTATTCCACATAGTGGTGGGTCAGCCTTCTTTATACTATAATATAAAGTAGCATGAGACGAGGATGCACACGCTGAACTGCGCCGCAGATAGTTCGGAAATCTTTATATAAACAATGTGTTTACTTACTATAGATACTTTTCTGTGAGTCTTTATAAACAGCAAGGCGCTTACCTGGAAACAAACAAAAATAACTATTAGATGATTATGAAATTTTGTTATAAAGAAAGCATACGCGGCAGCCATGTTGGAATTTGAAGTAGGCCCGCTACAGAACGTGGGCCTTAATCCCACACGCTTTCCACAAAGATTTTCAACATGGCACAAAAATGCGTGGGACGTAAATGGAACTTATATACCTCTGAGAACTCAAAAGCTTTTTAAATGTCTTTTCTGTTTAACCTATGGTGTTTGTCGGGTAGTGTACCGCTGCGATTCAACAAGTTAATAATCAAGCTCTGTGTCATTGGAACTTTACAAGATAATAAAATAATGACACAAAGTACAGAAATAGTTATACCATGAGGAATTCCAAATCGAAATATTTCTAATCCCTCTCGAGGTAATAATTTATGTGTTCCATAGATGACAGTTCTGAGTCTGGGTGTTCTTTGCGTCCGTTAGTTTGAAATAGGGTTTTAGTTATCGATTTAGAATAATTAAAATGTACAGAAATTTACGCTTATATACTATTATAAAGGAGAAAGATTTGATTATTTGATACTTTGTTTGTAAAGACTTAACCCAAAAACTAATCAACCGATTTAAAAATTCTTTTATCATTAGAAACCTATATTATCACGAGTAACATAGGCTATATTTTATTTTCAAAAAGTATTGTCACTAACATAATCTAACCTGCTTTTAAGCGAGCGAAGCCACGGGCAAAAGCTAGTTTTATATAGTAAAGTATCTTCAGGTAAAGATTACGCCGTGGTTACGAGTAACACAATAGTTGTGAGGCGTAGTAAAGTAATACCACTTGAGAGCCACTAACTAAGTGCCTCTAACGGTTCACCTCCAAATTGCTTTAGAGCGGTTAATCCTACCGCAATATAATTTTGGTAGCATTTAGCAAATATTACGCTTAGATTTACTTAGTTTTTTGGTAAGTCACACACACAGTTTCTTGGTAATCTCGAGTTATAATCTAACTAATATTATAAATGTGAGTTTATTTGTTTGTTACGCTTTCACGCCTTAACTATTCGACCGATCATCGTGAAAATACGCATACACGTTGTTAAGGGCACAAAAAGGATATAGGGTACATTTTACCCAGAAAAACTACTGTTCCCGAGGGGTGACAATTTACATAACCTACATTTACGCGAGCGAAACTGCGAGCATAATCTTGTTATTATTTTAATTAGGTACAAAGATATCTTCTGCTGTAGGAATACTTCCTGTGGCGGGAGACTTTACAAATATTCAAACAACGGACACAAAGAACACCCAGACTCGGAAAACCATTTGTAGATCACACAAATCATTGTCCTGTATGGGATTCGAACCCACAGCACTGCGCGCAGTGGCAGCGGCGAGGCGACCACTTTAACCACTACGCCATCCGTGCAATCAAAAGTTGTTTTATAAACAAACCTGCAATGACCTTTAAAACGTAAGTAATGCCATCATTACCTTCACATAAAAGACAATATTATGTAAATGATCATAAAATATTCAAGCTAATGAGAATTGTGGTCGGAAGGGATTAAGCAGAAATAGAACAACAAACTATTTTACCAGTGGCAGTGACAGCCTAGTGGGAGTCTGTCGGACTGCTACGCAGATGTCTCGAGTTCAATCCCCAGGCGCGCACCTCTGACGTTTCGTAGTTATGTGCGGCTTTTTACTCGTGGCCAAACTATTTCACCAAAACTTATTTGGCTACGAGGAATTCCATTAGTTAATTTTCACTCGGTTTAACGGTGAAGGAAAACATTGTGAGGAAACCCTGTCTGAGAGTTCTCCATGGTGTTCTTGAAGATATGTGTGTGAAGTCTGTCGACCCACACTGGGCCAGCGTGGTGGACTATGGCCTAATCCTTCTGACACTAGCGTTACACGTTATATACATACATAGTCTCAGGCGTATATCTCCGAAAGAGTAGATAAAGGTGTATCACACCCACGATTTGGGAGCTTAGAATTTAGGTCCTACTTAAGGTGCAAAAAAAATTAAGACAACATGTTGTCACAAAAAAAATCTTGACTGAAAATCCAAATAACATTTGCCCGATGTGGGAATCGAATCTCATGCGCAACAGTCGCATTCGGCATCTCTTCTTTTCACATAATATTATTTTACTTAAGCATAATTTTTTGGCTTTATTATTACGTTGCCATAATTGCTTTTGGCCATCGATCACTTTTGGCATATAGTTTATTTTGCCTTAATTATCTTAGTGACAATCCGAAAAATAGGTTTTGGTTGTCGAGTTAAGCGGCCAGTTGTGATGATATACAACTTTACAACCTTATGCTTATTCTTAAAAATACTATGCGTAAATATAATTAGGACAAACATAGGTATGTCATGTTATATTATGTCTTAAAATTTTATGCAAATGGATAGGGAACTGTCGCATTCACTATAACTGCGCCACCGAGCCGTTTAACTTAATTTTCAATCAACAAACACATTATCACATTATAAAATTAAATTTGTTACGTCAACTAAAATTCTTTTAATAAATATAACATTGCTACGAATTATAAATATTTTTCTCAAACCTAATGGTGGCAGGCTTGCACGCACGAATGACCGGGAATTATGATACACTTCCGGTGTTGGCACATTGTAATGTTTTATTATTTCATTTAGGATTTTAGACCGGATTTCCGGTATGTAGTTCGGAGCGAAATTAATTGGTTTACGTCGGCAACTGAAATGTGTTATAATTTTTAATGTGTTGTAAAATTATTGTTTCGCTTGCTAATGTAATGTGTTTAAATATGTTAAGCTTCGTACACCCATATGTGTTTAGAGGCTTAATATGTAAACTCAACTTAAAAGTCAGGATTTAAAAACAACATCACTATGCAAAGCTAAGTAAGCCTAGAAAGGGGTATAATTCGCTTATTGTCAAAAATTTATACAAAAGCAATAAAGATGAGACGAAAGAAAGGAATTGAAGATGTAGGTAAAGTCAACGAAATAAGTACCTAATAAAACATTAAACTAATTTGTAGTACAATTTTATTAAAAATAACACTTATACAACTACGGAACTAGACATAAAACTTATATCAACTTTACAAACATTCAAACAATGGATACAAAGAAGACTCAGACCTCAGGCTCGGTAGAACTATTTTCGGATCATACAACTTATTATCTCGTGATCGAACCGACAACACTCGGCAGTGGCAGCGACTAGCCGACGAAGACGACATCGTGCAGTCGACATAATAGAAATTTTAACGATTACATTGTATTTCAAAAGGTTTTATAGAAGTCGAAGAAGATTTCGTTTTGAGAACGATAGCAGAACGTCCCAAGGTGAACGATTTTGAGAATTTACTTCTCGTGCTCTAGTAACGTAATTAAAAAAAAAATCTTTTATGTATACTGCGTTTGCGTTTGTGGCACTAATAAAGAGATAAGTTAACTCTAAGTGTGTAGAAAGCGAAAATATTTGTCTCAAACATCACAAGTTACGTTTTTATGGAGTGTGACGACGAAATTCAGTTCCTGAACACTATTATTAGTTTGTGTGTCAGTAATATATTACGACAATCTTTTTTATTGGCTAGCTATTATTTTGATAATATGTTATTACTTCATTATTACCTTTTACTTGTATTCCTAAATAATTCCTGTCCCGTGTCCCATGTCCCTAGCGGGATTCGAACCCACCACACTCGGCACAATGGCAGTAGCGAAGCGAGGCACTTAAACTACTACTTCATCTATGTAGTCACTCGAGATCTCTGCGTGGTACGTGCACAAACAAATAGGCTACCTACAAAACATATGTTAAAAAAATCTAACAAACCAGTCCGCCATTTTTGTATAAAATAAATCGACTCGTAATAGGCCTAGTTTACAATACCAATAAAGGCGTCAATAAATAGTAACTATTATCCTAAGTAAACACATAAAACGAATTAAATTGGTTATAAAAACAAATTTACAAAAGCAATCAAATTCGCTCAAATATTTTCTTTCTCCCTTCAGCTAGAATGGAAACCGTTCAATTTACTGAAGAGCCGTTTATACGAACACTCTCACACAGATAATATGTAATCAAAATTCTGTATTCCTACAATATCTACGTATTAGGATTCGGTTATACTTAACTTTTAAAACCAAATAAAATATCATGATAAGATAAATGCCGCATTCATTGTCTTAAAATATATACAGTGACTGGCACGGATGACGTAGAGGTTTATGAGGTCGGTTCGCCACTTCCACTGCGCCGAGTGTTGTGGGTTCGAATCCCACACGTGACAAAAATTTGTGTGATCCACAAATGGTTGTTCTGAGTCTGGGTGTTCTTTGTGTCCGTTGTTTGAATGTTTGTAAAGTTCCCCGCGATACAGGATTTATTCCTAGTGCGTGAGTTGTCTCTTTTAAGAGGAAAAGCAGAGAAGAGGGAGTCAAATATTAAAAGAAAATTATATTAATAGTATAGTGAGTTAAATCATAACTTAATATTATAAATGCAAATGTGAGTTTATTTGTTACGATTTTACGCCTTAACTACTTAACTGATCATCATGAAATTTCGCATACATGTTGTCAGGGGTTGTACTCCAATAAAAAGTACATAGGGTACCTTACATCTAGAAAAAGTGGAAAAAGTTGGAAAGTCAGTGCCCTATAATATCCTGACACTGGTCTAGCCTTAGGCTATCGTTGGCTTTCGGGTTGCGGAGGTCAGGTGGCAGCCGCTCCGTATAAAAACTGGTATCCATAATTTTGTCTTCTGTTTACGCGAATGTTATTCATTGAAATTAAACTACTATATATGGATTTTATCGCGTTGTTTATTTATCACTGTATTACATAATTTTGAAACTATTACACTAGGTACTACTACTATTAAATTTTACTAATTTATAAGCTAATAAAATTATTTAAACTATTAAATCTATTTATATTTAGGTTTACACTTTCCCCGACGTTTTAGGAAAATTCAATAGTAATAGTAGTGTAATAGTTTCAAAATTATGTAATACAGTGAATCAGTAATTAATAAACAACGCGATAAAATCCGTATATAGTAGTTTAATTTCAATAAACTGATATCCAGTCAAATCCGGTTAGACTAGAAAAGCCAACCCGAGTGACTTGGGAATAATAAAGGCTAGGGAGAAGAAGACTAGCAATTTGTGTAACAAATTAAAAAAAAATATATTTGGATTAGAGCCTGCGACCTCTTGCTCGCAAGTCCAGTGCCTTATATATTAGGCTATCGCCGCTTATACTTCTTCCTAATAATATCAGCCCTGTATCAAACTGTTCCACGGATGGACACGAGCCTCAGCTCAGTTTGAGAAGGGCTAGACCATAGTCCACCATGCTAGCCCAGTGCGGGTTCACAGACTTGACATACATATCTTCGAGAACATTATGTAGAACTCTCAGATATGCAGGTTTCTTCACGATGTATTTCCTCATCGTTAAAGCGAGCGATGATTATCTTCGTCGTCTTAGTCTAAGTATAACTATTTAGACAAAGCAAATACGATCTGTATTTTCACTCTATTTCTAAAAAGAACAATACATAGTAGCTTCAAGAATCCTTCTTATTTAGTATCTTCGGTTCTTCGGATATCGCATCTGTATTTTATTTATTGCGGAAATTCAAAGAAATGTTAACTACGGAGCAATTAATGTTGCTAGGATCTGTTCGAAGAAAATTTCAGAGTGCAGTTGAGGGATAGATTAAATGAATGGGTATCTAGTTCACTTGACCATTAGAGGTTTTTTTTTCAGAATTGATTTAACGATGCTCACTTTTATTTAAACACTAGCTTTTGCCCGCGGCTTCGCTTGCCTAAAAGTAGGTTAGGTTATGTTAGTAACAGTACTTTATAAAATAAAATAGACTATATTACTTGGTGATAGTATATCTAATTGTTAAAGAATTTTTAAATCGAATTATAAGTTTTTGAGTTAGATCCTTACAAACAAATTTAGAAACAAACAAAAAGTCAAAGTCTATTGTTTTTGTTTTATTATATTAGTATAGACTACATTGGAGATGACTGCATGCCGTCTGAGCAGTCTATTATATTACCTTAGCTATACACAGATTGCTTCAGTCGTATATAACATCACGCTACGAACCACAAGAATGGAACAGTCATCATAAAAATGGGGCAGTAAGTAATAAATCAACTTAAAAGAAAAAGACTGATTTCAAAATATTTATCCTTTAGAAAGCTTCCTTAAATAGAAATGATTGCACGAATGGTGTAGTGGTTTAAGTGGTCGCCTCGCCACTGCCACCGCGCCGAATGTTGTGGGTTCGATCCCCACACGGGACAAAAATTTGTGTGAAATGGTTGTTCCGAGTCTGGATGTTCTTTGTCTCTGTTGTTTGAATGTTTGTAAAGTCACCCGCGACAGGAATTATTCCGAATGCGGTAGTTGTATTAAAAAAAAAAAAGCGCATATTTGCATTTATAGTACCTATTAGTGTCCTTTTCTGTACCACAGATATCTTTTATCAAAAAGTAAACTGTTCCTGAGGGATGGCAATCTATTGATAAAGTCTAGATTAACGGGCTACTCAACCGATCATCATGGATTTACGCACACACGTTGTCAGGAGTACAAAAAGGGACAAGATATACATAATAAATATTACCAAAAAAAGTAAACTGTTCCAGAGGGATGTATGTATATGTGTCCAATGTATTCATAAAATCTAGATTAACGGTAGTGAGACCGCGGGCTTAATCTAGTAATTTAATAATTTAAATAGCTTTAAATAATAGTAAAGTTTAACAAGTAGTAGATACTTTCAAAATAATGAAAATTAATGTTTTTTAAATAAACAACGCAATTAAACCTGTATAAAATAGTGTATAACATTCACGTAAACGTAAAATATATCTTATTATATTTTAAAATTATGAAAGAAATGAATGTGCCTGATTGGTCTGACCTGGCACAAGGACGGAATGGCGTACTTTAATGTCGGAGGCCAAGATCTACTTTGAGTCACTGAGTCAGCGAGGTAGTTAACTTTCTTGATAGAATATGACCGGTATAGAGTATTAAATTACAACATCAAACATAAATAATCCATAAATACCACTAGGAAACTATCACGAAAATGTGGTGGACGCTTCCCATAGCTTGCGTGTTAGCTGACTGTTATGCGCTCTTAGTAAATTGCGGTTACCTCCATTTGTTAAAGCGATGGATATGGTATCGAGTTATCATAATCCTTACTAATATAGAAAATGCGAATATACGTTTGTTTGTTACGATTTCACGCCTTAACTACTCGTCAGGGGAACAAAAAAGGACATAAGATACTTTTCACCTAGAAAATCACTGTTACTAACCTAACCTATATTTACGCGAACGAAGGCGCGGGAAAGAGCTAGTAATACATAACTTAAACGGTGAAGGATAATATCATAAGGAAACCTGCATAATATGTTAAAGTTCTTTTTTAAACTGCCGCGCTACGAATAACGCGTATGTCACGGAGAGTTATCCAGACTCGGAACAGCTGTTTATGGATCCCAGGAATGTTTGTACCTTGAGGAAATCGAACACAACACTCGGCGCAGTGACAATGGCGAGACAATCATATAAACCACTACACCATTCGTTCCTTAAAATTATTAAAGAACATGTTATCATGTATAGCTATATAATAAATTAAGGTTCTTCCGATATTATATATTTCTTCATCTAATACTATTCTGCTAGCAAAAATATCTTCCACAGATCAACCTTTATACATTTAATACATAAGATTTCTTTAGATACCATCAGTACGTCATAAGCTTAAAGTCCACCTCACAACTGGCGTACAAATAAACAAAAGTACAAAAGATCAGACAAATCACAAATATAAACAACTCTCCTCGCTAATATTTGCTCTGGCAACACGACCTCGTGTCTCGACTCGTGTGT